>OX421405.1:2500000-3750000 GCA_949126875.1 Lochmaea capreae | reverse complement strand
AAGTTACTGATGCTGAGAGCAGTGTTGTTGAAGGGAGCAAAGAACAAAAGGTTAGTCAAAAATCTATTAAAAACAACAATTTACTAATACTGGGTGTTATAGCCGGATAAAGAAAAACGTAAGAAAAAAATAAAACTTGAAATGCATTTTGATCAAAGATTCGAAGATAATTTGGACGCATATGTATGGATTTATGATCCGATTCCTTTCCATTACTGGATAATTGGTACTCTTTTAGTACTAGGGGCTATCGGAGTATGTTTGTTCCCTCTATGGCCTCCTTCTGTCAGGTAAAACAAAAATTCTGTAATTTTACATTTAAAATAACTTACTGTGTTTTAGATTGGGGGTTTACTACTTGAGTGTGGCCGCAGCGGGTTTCTTGGTATCTATCATTGTACTAGCTGTTATTCGTCTTATAATATTCTGCTTAATATGGATTTTAACAATGGGAAAACATCATCTTTGGATACTGCCAAATTTGACAGAAGATGTGGGATTTTTTGCATCATTTTGGCCCCTATATACTGTACGTACAAAACTTCCACATTTCAAATTCTTGAATAAATATTATTTTGTTTCGTTTTTAGTATGAATACAAGGGTAATCAAAGCAAAAATGATAAGAAATCTAAAAAGAAAAAGAAGGATAAAGATTCAGATGCTGAAGATGATGATAAAAAAGATGATGACAATGCAGTAGAAGTACCTTCAAGTTCGGGGATCGTGGATGTATCTGAGTGAGTATTGAATTATTGTTCTCGGCAAAGAAATATTTGCCTTTTATTCTCTTCAGGCCTGATAACATTGTGGATAACAATGGATCTGAAAGCGAAAGTGAATCAAGTCAAAAGTCCAGCACAGGGAAGGACTTTGAAATAATTGAACAAGAGGATGTTGATTCCTAAAATGAAAAAAAAATAGAGGACTTAATCATTTCAAAATATTTGTGCACATATTATAGTAGTAAAATTTCTGTAATATTTTTATTTGAACTGCTTTTGTAAAATACATCAGTTACTTTATCAACCATTGTACTTAGCTTCGGTATGTAACTTTTGTATTTCACAAAAAAAATAGTTCAATGGATTCCTGGTGTACTTTATCCCTTAGTTTGAGTTGATTTCAGACTGTTATAGTTGAAAAAATGGTAGTTTTTAGTCTGTTTGAGAAGATTTTAAAATAATTTTATTGCGGTTTCTCTTTTGTATTTTAATTTTAAGTGTGGTGTCGTAATTTTAAGACAGTCATACCAATACTTGACTATTTTTTTGGTTTCTACAAGCTTGGATTTTTACCTTCGAGATGAAACGCGACCATAATCATTTCTAGGCCTTACTTAGATGTTTGACATATTTGACAAGTGACTTACCAGTATTGTCAACTTAAATTATGACATGCACTTACATTAACATGGATTGCTCCTTAAGAATTATATAATATACACAAATGGTTAAAAAACATTTAATTTGTTTTGATATTGTAATTATATCATCTTCGATTTATAAAAATGTATTTTTTTTGCATCGTGTATGTTTTAAATTGTGATGGGATAGATTTTTGGCTGTAATACAAATATATTTTTTCCTATCAAACATTGGAAATATTTCTGAAACTTCTATTACACTATTTTAAGGGCTCTTCTTCTTTTAAGTAATTTTCTTGGTGATTAAGTTTTTTTTTTGGCGCAATATTTTGCTTAAACGAAATTGACATTCGGAAAAAGTTGTATGTTTTTCATTTAAGAATAAAGGGACATTTATTTTTTTATATAAATTATTAGTGAAGTGTTCTATAGTGACTTTTTGTTACCATCTTGTTTCATTATACAAATAAAAAATGTGACAAGAACGCTTGACATGGAGCGATACAATTTGCAAATTATGTTGTTTGACATTGTCATTGCTGCCAACCAAGAGCAGAAACACAACATAATAATTCACAATTAACAATACCCTATTGGAAAACATATCAACTCTGAAACACCGGACAAAACGTTGATAGACATCATTTAATTGGCGACATTTAGTAAGTTGGTAACTGGAAAGTATCTAGTTTTCACCGTAGAATTACGACTTGCAGGCAATAAGACTTTTCTGCAACAACTGTCAATTTACAGTTGGTATGACTGACTAGAGAAAACAGCACAAAATCACGGCAATACAAAATACGAGTGTCGTTTTGGCTGAAACTATACAACAAGTTGGTAAAGGACCTTTTTTCCCATAGAATCGCAAGCAATTCCTGGTTTAGGGATTTGTTAAATTATCTTTCTCGATCTAGATGTATTGTTTTGCTCCATGTCTAGCGGTATAAGTCTTTTCGAACTCCTTTACAAGCGGATAGCCTACTTTAGTAACAAAACTTTAACCAAGCGCGCGCTCGCCAAACGAAAGGGGAAGGGAAAATAATTGGTCAATTTTTCTTCGCTTTTCTACCCGATGACAGTATTTTAATGAAAGTAGTTACGTTTTTGGGTTGTTTCATGTGAAATAATACACATTGGATGTTTTAAATCGTAATTCCATTAAAATTTATATTTGAAAACTGTTTTCTCTGATAAATCACGAGTTGAAAACAACAATGTGACAGTCACGCTTCTAAAACATATAATTAATAATATTATTATAACTATTAAATGCAACAAAATTGTTGACAAAAAATAGCTATAGAACATATATTTTTCAAAAAAAAGTTTTTCTAATTTATAATTTTCTTAGTTATATTAGTTTGGTGCTATTTATTTCAAGAGTGCATTCAGGACGTTAGGAAATTGACTCTTCTTTTTTAATTCTAATTATTACGAAAAAATCTACAGGGTGTAATCCAACACTTTGAAATTTTTACATCATCAAAGATAATTCTTTTTTTGTTTGGATCACTCTGTATAGTGGTGAGATTAACATATATTTATTATAGTTATACTGAAATTATTTACGACGTTATTGCATTTAAGATTATATTGTTTAAAATACGGTGTACACTTGAGAAAAAAATATAATTAAACTATACTTGTATTATATTATTTATTACACTTGTCCATCACTTGTCTTAACATCTGGTTGCACAATGCAGCGTATGGATTTAACTCTACAAGCTAAAAACAACAAATTTCCAATTACACACAAAATTAATTAACAACGACCCCCTTTTAATGGATTATGTCTATCAAAAACGATTTTGGTATAGGCAACCGAACATTCACAGAAGCTCGTGCGTTCAATGCATTGTTTCTTACCTGTTTTTTAGCGAATTTGTTACCAAGCTCAGCAGAAACACTAAAGTCATTTTTAGCTAATTCGGTTTTGCCAAATTTCATGTAAAGAATTCCTCTTTGACAGCGTGCTAAACTCGATGTTTTTTTGTGCTTATCTGTACATTGTTCTATGGCCGTATTTACATCGTCCATAGCATCTAAAAACCATATTTATTGTTTTCAATAACCGTGAAAGAATGAAACTTCCAGTCAGTGCAGGCATAAAATAACCCAATGTGAGATTTAACAATTCACGCAGAAGCGACACCTTTTGACCTTTCCATGAAAAACGAATTATAACGTAATCCGTTTTGATTTGACGATAACTTATGCAACATTGATACTCTTGGTAAGTAACGTTGGTTGTCTACTTTTCACATAGCAACCATAAATGGAGAATGTTTTTAATAAGAATGAGTGTCGTCTCTGTGTGCGTTATTCTGTGACGATAGCTTAAAGTGAATGTACCTTCATATTTTCCCAAATACTGAAGAACATGAGCTCTGTTGCTGTATAAAGACGGTTTATAAGGCGCTATTTGTATAGATTCCGTTATAATATCCAAAGCTTTTAGTAAATCTCCTTGTTCCGCTAATAGGATCGCCTGGAGTTCCATTTTCTTCGCGGTTTCTCCATTTTCAGACAAAATTTCTTCATCTAGAATATATTTTACCGATCAGCAAATGATTCAGGAAGAATCTACAGTAGAAACGGTAGAGCTTTTCATATTCTTATGAATAAAATCAAAACTTCTGTCAACTCAATAGAAATAATCGTTATGACTAATATTCCAAAGGTCTGACTTTTACGAATTTGTAATTTAAAACAAGAAATTTAGCCAATATTGATGAATACGAATTTCTTCCATACCTACTGGAGATTCAATATAAAACCTACTTCACCTGGCGGCAAAAAAGTGGTATTAGTTTTTTTGACATTGTTTTATAACCTTACTTTCTTTGCCATGGATTAACATACATTTTAGCACAAAAATGGCATAAACAGTATTGATTCGCACTGGTTTTTTACCTTTTAGTTCTTCTTCAGTTGCAGCTGCATCTTCCAAAGGTAAGTCCGGATTAAACATGAAATTCAAAATGGCATTATCACTAGGACTCAAATTCTCACTCATAATTCAACAACTTTATTTTAAGATCGAAATAATCAACTAAACCGAAAATATTTATTAATATTCTCCTTTGAAGGTCAAGCAGTTTATCTCATATTTCTCAATTAATCAAAACAAACATATATATGTAAAGTTTATTATAAAATTAGCAGAAGTTATTTCCACATTATTTTATTATCGTTATTTAAACTAATTTTGTCCGTGGCTAAGAGCTTTAAGGCTCGCGGAAACGCTAGGTGCTCCGCCGTTTTAATTCTTTCCGTTAAGGTATCGACAGTATCGTTAAGCTCTATAGGCACCGCTTCTTGGACTATTATAGCCCCCGCATCAACGTCTTCCTAAAATCAAATCGAGATTCTCGAATGCAACAAATATTTAAATGATTCCATTCAAGAATAAACATAATTCTCGAATATTACTGACAAGTGACGTAAGAAAATGTCATTTTGAAACTTTATATTAATCGAACTGAAAGGATTTTAGATGCGTACAAAAAGTCAGTTATATTTACCTCGACGAAATGAACGGTACAGCCAGATATTCGAACACCAGATTCTAAGGCTTGTTTTTGAGCGTCTACACCTTTAAAAAGTGGCAGTAACGCTGGGTGTACGTTTAGTAACCTCCCTTTCCATTTCCTGGTAAATTCACCAGTCAATATTCGCATAAAACCCGCCAAACACAATATGTCAACTCCAACCGCGATTAGTTCGTTATGAAGAGCCATGTCGTAATCTAAACGGCTGGAATAGTTTTGGTGACTTATTATCTAAAAAAAACATAAAAATATACCGATAATTTAGTGACTTAAGTCTTAGCATGCGAATGATATATCAATACCCGTTTTTACAAACAAGACTCATAGGTCAGGGTAGAAGCCTTTAAAAATAATAAAAAGTGAAAAAATATCATAGGAAAAGGAGGAGAATATTATAAAAATGAAAGGAAAAATAATTTACGGGCGATCTGAGGTCGGGAAGGGGAAGGGGGTGAATAAAAAAAGGTAAAAAACGGTTTATCGCGATTTCCGGCAAAACTACAAGTCCTATGGAAAAAAGTTAGGTTGCAAAGTTGTAGGTAATAAAAAGATCTACCGCTTTTGTATTTACACTTTTTTCACATAACCTCAAAATGTATGTGGAAAATTCAAAAAAACCAAGTTTTTGGTTTTTTATTTTTATCTTCTACAAAAAAATATTGTTTTTCACGAAATTTGGTGAAAACTTACCTTTTTATGTCCCAAATACACTGCAAAATATTTGATTTGAAATATTTGTTTTTTCACCTTATTTTTACTTAATATCGAAAAAGCACCCTAATTTTCAATCGAAAATTCACCCGTAAAATATCAGCTTTTTTCAAAAAGTTGGTGTGTTTTCTGGTCGTTGACGTCTCTACTTTCTGATAGTGTAAAAAAAATATATTACTATAGTAAATCTTCTCAGAAAATGCAAAAAAATATTGTAATAAGAATAAAGTATCTAAATTCAATAGTCCGATTTACATTTATTTTTTTTATATTATGAGATTTTCTAAGACATAAATATGTAATTAGAATTTAATTAATCAAATTTTTAATTGGAAAATATTGCAGCAGTCACATTTTTTAGATGAAATTGTTTAAAAATGGTATTAAAAATTTTTTTGAAATTCGAGTTTTTTCGATTTTTTGCATTTTCTGAGATTTACTATAGTAATTTTTTTCACACCATCGGAAAGTAGAGATTTCAACGAACAGAAAGCACACCAACTTTTTGGAAAAAGCTGATATTTTAACGGGTGAAACATCGATTGAAAATTAGGGTGTTTTTTCAAGTCAAAATAAGGTGAAAAAATAAATATTTAAAATCAAATAAATTACAGTGTATTTGGGACATAAAAAGGTAAGTTTTCACCAAATTTCGTGAAAAACAATATTTTTTTGTAGAAGATAAAAATAAAAAACCAAAAACTTGTTTTTTTGGATTTTCCACATAAACTTTGAGGTTATGTGAAAAAAGTGTGAATACAAAAGTTGTAGATCTTTTTATTACCTACAACTTTACTATTCGACTTTTTTCCATAGGACTAGTAGTTTTGCCGAAAATCGAGATAAACCGTTTTTCACCCTTAAAAACTCACCCCCTTCCTCTTCCAGACCTCAGATCGCCCGTAACTTATTTTTCCTTTCATTTTTATAACATTCTCCTCTTTTTCTACTATTATTTTTTTTTTTTCAAAAATTATCAACCCTAGTCTATCAAGGTTGAGTACAGCTTTAAGCATCAGTATTTAACACTCAATACATTTACATGGGAGCAATCTTACTTACTTTAGTTGCAATACCAGCTTTCTCCGCTCGCTTCAACCCCTCAACTCCCGGTTTATTTGAAATAACCAACACAATTTCAGCTCCTGTTTGTTGCTGGGGATCTCGAGTCGCGTCGATTAGGGCTTTTAAATTAGTACCGCTACCGGAAATTAAAACTCCCACTCTTTTTTTCAAACTAGGAACGTTTTCGACCACACTTCGAACGTAAGCGCGCATCGAAGTTTCCATGACACTCGTGAAGTTAGTCACAATAACTCGTTCTAAAATGTACCGAAAAAAAGTAAGGTTAAGAAAGTATACAAAAGTTCACTTTAATTTATTGATTCTTACCTTCTTCCTTTTTTACGACTGTTCCAATAACACTCGCTCCTTCTTCTTCTTTAACGATATCCAAAATATCACCGGCGTGCGCTTTATCAACAATTAACACTCCACCGACTCCGCAGTTGAATGTTCTGAGCATCTCTACTTGGTGTACACCGCCGGCGGTAGCTAACCAAGGAAATACCGCCGGTATGGACCATTTTCCAGCATCTAATTCCACTGCAACGTCGTCGGGAAGGATTCTCGGAATGTTTTCAAGTAGTCCACCACCTGTTATGTGCGCAAACGCTTTAACTTTCCCAGTTTTTATAGCTGGAATGACGGATTTGACGTAGATCTTCGTAGGGGTAAGTAATTCGGCACCTAAAAGAAAATATTTTAGAAAATATTGCTGTGTAAAAAATGAATACGTTTACCGAAAGTTTTGTTTTGTTTGCTAAAAGGTGCGATGTTGTTATAATCTTTTCCCGCCAATTTCATAACTTTTCTAACCAAACTAAAACCGTTACTGTGAACGCCTGAAGAAGGTAGACCGATTACAACATCTCCCGGTTTTATTTTTTCTATACGAGGCATTAGTTGGTTTCTTTCTACAGCTCCTACTGAGAATCCTGCTAAATCGTAATCTCCTGGTTGGTACATATCCGGCATTTCAGCCGTTTCTCCTCCTATGGAATATAAAATTTTACTTTATATCCGAAAAAATATAACTAATTACCTATGAGGGAGCATCCTGCTTGTCGACACCCCTCAGCTATTCCTGTTACGACTTGTTTAGCGACGTTAACATCTAAATTTCCACAAGCAAAATAATCTAAAAAGAATAACGGTTCGGCTCCGTGTGCTAGAATATCATTAACGCACATAGCTACTAGATCTATGCCGATTGTGTCATGTACACCTACAGCTTGAGCTATCTAAAAATTTTTTTTAAAAAAAAGGGATGATGTATGTATATATTTTCAGAAAACTGTACCTTTAGTTTAGTTCCAACTCCATCAGTTCCAGATACAAGAAGAGGATCTTTGTATCCAGCAGCTTTGGTGTCAAATAAACCACCGAATCCTCCCAGACTTCCCATACTACCGATTCTATTTGTCGATTTAGCAGCTGGTTTGATATGGTTAACTAAATCATTACCAGCATCTATGTCAACACCACTTTGTTTATAAGTAAGTTTTCCTGACTGAAGGATTGCCCTTAACGTAAAAAAGTATAGATAATAACACAGATATATATAACAATGAAAGTATTTACCTGGCAATTCCTTTATGTGATATATCCTTGCGATACTGCTGACCATCAAATTTAATAATCTCACATAATTTAGTAGCTTTTGCAGCTGCGATAGGAAGTTGTGGAGCCAAAGCTACGGATATTAAGACTCTACCACCGTTTGTAACTATATGTCCATTTTTTAAAGCTGTTCCACAGTGAAATATTATATGGTCTTTATTAAAACTAGCAGCATCAAGTCCTGAAATAACTTGACCTTTGCTAGATGTTTCAGGATATCCTCTAGATGCTTGAACGACTCCAACGGCGCTAACATTTTGTTTCCACT
The DNA here is from genome assembly GCA_949126875.1 of Lochmaea capreae. Classification (NCBI taxonomy): domain Eukaryota; kingdom Metazoa; phylum Arthropoda; class Insecta; order Coleoptera; family Chrysomelidae; genus Lochmaea; species Lochmaea capreae. The sequence continues at coordinate 3,741,417 of OX421405.1, read as the reverse complement.
TTATTTCTTGTTTGTTTAAAGTTCCTTCGCAACAAGATATCATAATGTCATATAGATCTGAGTCTAATAAAGGTAGTATGACTTCGGTTTCGGGATCGCCAAATCGACAGTTAAACTCCAATACTTTTGGTCCATCTGGAGTCAGCATTAAACCAGCATATAAAACTCCTAAAAAAAATTAAAATAATTTTATATATTTGAATCAAATTTTATATTAAATGTGTGTATCTCACCTACAAATTCCAGTTTATCCTTTTTAAATCCTTGTATTGCTCTTTCGAGTACTTTTTTTTGTACATATTCATAGTGTTCTTGAGTTAGCAAAGGACAAGGACAATATGCCCCCATTCCTCCTGTGTTTGGACCTTCATCATTATCAAAAATTCTCTTGTGATCCTGAGCTGGTAACATTGCTTTGATGGTAACTCCATCTGTAAATGCCAGCACCTGGGTATACAGAAAAAAATATAAACAATCTTTCACTGCTAAAAATCTAAATAATTTCACTTACCGATACTTCTTCCCCACATAACAGCTCTTCTATCACTACTGTTTCACCTGCATCTCCAAATTTTTTGTCACCTAGAATTTCATCAACAGCCTTACAAGCCTCATTTTTGTCTTTTGCTACCACTACTCCTTTTCCTGCTGCCAAACCACTTGCTTTTACAACCAAAGCTGCATATGTAGCACTAAAAAATAAACATTGTAGCATTACTAATTTTTTCTACCAGTTACTAGTACCTGTTAATGAAGTTCTTTGCATCCGTTGCACTTGTAAAAGATTTCCACTTGGCAGTTGGAATACCATGTCTGTCCATGAAAGCTTTTGCCCAATTTTTATCAGATTCAATTTGAGCTGGTTCTTTTTTTGGTCCAAAAACTCTAATTTGCTCCGTTGAAAGTGCATCGGAAATTCCATTAGCTAAAGGAATTTCTGGACCTACAGCTATTAATGAAATTTCTTTATCTTCACAAAACTTCTTGATGTCCTAAACAGAATTTAGTTTCGGTATCAATGGTATTTTTATAAGATTTTCTACTTTTAAAAACACTGCAGTAGTAGCTTTAGTAATAACCATAAGTTGAAAAAACTATTTGCAACGTTCTATTAGTTTTACCATAATAGATTTTTTGTTTAAAATGTGCTTCTAATTACAATTTTAATATTTAAGTAAGAAAAATAAGTTAAAACTTACTTCAAAAGATTCCAAATTGACATTTTCTGCTTTAGCCACCTGTTGGATTCCATAACTACCTGGACTAACGTATATTTTCTTTACTTTCGGACTTTGGGAAATTTTCCAGGTTATGGCATGTTCCCGACCACCGTTCCCTATAACCAGTACATTTTGTGACATGTTAACGTACGAAAAATACCATTGAAATAAACGCAGAAAAATGTTGCTACTTCTTTAAGTCAACTTACGAAAGAATTTGTTAATCCAGCAAACACATTGCATTAACCAATAAACATTCAGAAGATGACGTTTAACGAGTCTTGGACCAATGACTTATCACTATTATTGATAACCTTTATTATCGATCGAGTTTTACCATGGTGTTTTCAATTTTAAATTTTCATATCACAAACAACTTTTACTCAATTATACATGATGCAACAGTAGGTGAACAATAAACAGATAAGTAATAATAATAATAGAACGCTGTATCCAAGTATTTATTTTTACACTGCTCTTAATATTAATCAAAGTTATCTAAAACGACAGGGTCGCCATAAGGATAACTTGTGTAGAATTTTGGGTAAAAAATACGTTAAAATTTGGTTAACATTTAATAATAACTGAAAATCATAAATAAAATGCTATTCTTATATATACTAATACATATAGTTCCAATGCAGTTATAAAGATAAAAAAATATTCAGTTTAAAAAAATATTTCACAATTTGTACTGATCAAAGTAAAAATTCAAGCTGTGCTACATATATGTAAAGAGAAGTTGGATTAATAGAATTAAATTGGCTTTAAAGGATGGTAAGATACAATAATCAGCAAATCCATAGTGTAAAAACAAAGATTTTCAGTTTATTCTTCTAACAAATTTGATATTAATAAACAATGAATCTATATTGTGTTTGTATCTGTTTCAACAGTCTCTGGATTTTCATCATCTCCAATAACAATTTCTTCTGGATCTGGTGCTCTGGGAAGAAATTCCATACCAGGATAAATTTCTTCAAACAATTTTTTAGCTTTTTCTACAGAAAAATCATAATCAAGGTCTGTATCTGGGCCAGGACAAACAAAAATGTTCTCGGGAAGACTTTGGGTTAATTCCAAGTCATTTGAATCAGGGATGGAAAAGTATGTTGACCATAAGATTTGGGGTTTTTTGTTGGGACTTTCTGGAAAGTTTTCACAATTTTTTATAAACAAGTTTTCTATGACATCCTCAAAATCTTCCTTAGGTGTTCCAACTTGTTTTGCTATTAAATGAACTAGAAACAAATTTTTTGGGCATGTACCAGTTAGAGATCCTACTTCTATAATAGTTACATGTGGTTTCCCATTCTCTGGGGGGTAAAAAGTCAATGTTAAATGTTCTTTTTCACTTTCTGAAATAGATTCTTCAGTTATCAACACACATCTAGAAATATACTTGATTTCATTTGATTTAAGGAAATTTTTAGGTACTTTTTCTATTCCCATTACTAAATGTTCTGCTTCTACCTTTTGGCCTCTTACTGTTACTGAATTAAATTTATTTTCCACTATGCTAAAACCCTGTATAGGTTGTCCCAAAGCAAAAACACCTCCAAAAACAGCACTCAGTCTACAAAAAGCTTGTGGTATCTCACCACTGCCATACATGGAAAATAAAAAAGGAGTTTTTCCAAACCTCCCTAAACTATTTAAAAATCTTTTAACTCTTTGAACACCTTCAACACATGGCGTATCATCTAAACTCATAGATATACCATATAAAACATAATGTACTAAATTTGGAGACAACTTTTTATCTATTAAAAACTGCTTGAAGGTTTTCTTTTCATAATTTTCACATTCTTCAGTGTTTATAGATGTCAATAATTTCATTAACATTCTTTTTTCCACTACAGACACTTTAGTATTGGCAAATACATCTGAACGAGAGCATGGTAGGAGATCTAATTTATTATTAAGCCATGTAAGTACTCGGCTCACACTTCTATACTCTGAATAACGCGCTATATTGGAAGATATTAATAGTTCCACAAAATCTCCTCTTGCATATTGAAGTTTAGGAATGAGATCAATGTTGAATTTTCGAGATGATTTTAGTAAAGTTTCTTTGGACCATATTTCATCCGTTCGAGTCTTTGATAAAGTTTTATCGATTTCTTTTTCTTCAACACCGATCTCTTCATTATCTCTAGATGTTTTAACTGGTAAAACATGAAATTCATGTTCTATATTTTTAATTTGATATACATTATTTCCAAAAGGATGTATATTTGAATCTTCGGTAGTGATTGTGTTATCTTCAAGAAAGGAATTAATTTCTTTAAGTTTCAATATCGTTTCTAGATTAAATGAGGCCCATTGGCCCCCGTAATACTCATTTTCGTCAATATGAAGGACTTGTTTTCCGATACGACTTGCTGCAGCCGATAATATTGATTCTACTGTTCCTGTACCTACTATAATTAAATCAAATTTTGTAGGAAATTCGTATGCCATTGTCATATATCAGCCTTTTTTTTTAAATATTTTCATTAACATATGTCAAATTAAAAATGTCATAAAAGGAACAGCTGATATCTGCCACTCATAACTCATATGCCAGTTGTCAGTGGAAAACAGCAGCAGAAATAAAACAGGCAGGAATAGACAGTTTTCGAAGCGTATAAAAATGATCACCGGTAACCGCTAATTGACAAGTATGACATTTGAAATGTCATTTAACGTATAACGCTACCGGCACCCTCCGCTATATTACGGACGGTAGCCATAGTGATATCGGTAACGAAACGCATGCGCAAAACCGTTGAGACTGAAATTTCCATACATTTAAGACTTCTAATAGCAAAGCATCTTCCAAGTCGCTGTCAGACTCTGAGGATTCTAGGGCTGCGAAATCCTCGTTAAACATCCTGTTCACCTTTGCTTCCTTCAATAGAATAGAAGTGAAGTGCACTCTTCTGTATCCCTTCTCAGCAACTACTTGGCCAATTTATGCTTTAAATGGAACGAAAAAATCAACTTGAAACCAAAATAAGTCAACAAAACAGAAAAAGTAGTTAATTAATAATCACGTTTTTTAGGTTAAGGTTACCGGCTACGGCAGGCTTATTCTGTAAAAATAACAATTATTTTGCAACTAGCAACTATCGCACAACGGTCGCGCAATCAGTCGCAAAATTTGGTATTCTGTAAGGTAGTCGCATCGCAATTGCTGGTTGCTGTCAAGATGCACTTTTACGTCATAAAACTAGCGCCACTTGCAATCGGGTAGCGATCAACGTAACTATAAATTGTCTGTAAAATCAGTTGATAAACAAAACAAATTTAAAAAATATTAAACCCAAGGAATCGTCGAAAAATTATAACTGAGCGATTATTACTGCAATTGAGCACAAAATTAAAATACATTATTTTATAGAAAACAATTCCTTACATAACTAAAAGCAGTTGAAAATGGGTTTCCAAATACTTTTTCATGTGATTTGGGTAAAAAAAACAATACTTCTCAAGTCAATTTATTATTTCATTTATGTAAGAGTTTATTTCCTTTTCAAGAACAAACATGCTTAGAAACAAAATTTAATAGATATTTTAATCTTAAAGGGCATATAAATCACACCATAGCCTTAACAAAAATGAACTCTTAGTGATTGTTTATGTTACCATAATAAAGATAAGTGGGTAGAAAATCTATAGCATCTGCCTTCAGAAAGAATTTTTATTTCCTTCTCTTATTTTTAAATAGTACATTACTTAGTGAACACATCAGTTTTAAATTTATTGTGTCTATTGTGGTTGTACTTACCCTTTTATTAATTAGGTGAGTAAAATAATTTGAGAATGTGTATTGCTACTATTAATTGTTTTTCATACACCTACATACAGAAAATGGAAGAACTCAGAGTTTCCAATAGTCAGTTGGAAGAGTTGCTGGACTATTTAACTAGTCATCCTAATCTGGCCAGAGGGGTAGGTCTTGGGGCAAGATCTAAGGAGACCATTGAAAAAATAATGGAATGATCTTGCCAAGAAATTAAATGCGCTTGGATCGGGCGCTAGTAAAAATTGCCAGAGGTGGAAACGTGTAAGTATTTTTATTATAATCCAACACATTAAGTAGCTTCATTTTATTGACAAATACATTATACATTTTTTTCATAGTATTGGATTGATCTTAAACATAAAGTTAAGACTGGGGCTGCTGCCAGGAGAAGAGAAGCTTCAGGAACAGGTGGTGGTCCTGCAGTAGAAACAGCCTTGTCAGAAACTGATAAGCAAATTCTTCAAATCATCGTATTCCTGTATTCCCAGTAAGTTTTTAATAAATAACTTTTAACTAGTTTGTATTATAAAATGCAAAATATATTGCACACTTATATTTGAATAACTCATACACAATTTGTTCACAGGATCATGAAAGTGCCAGCTGCAATAAAGGTAATATTGTGGAAAAAGTAGGTAATTACCTACCTACATAACTGTTTGGATATTAATTTAACATAAAAAAGTAATTAAATATTTTTATTTTAGATTCTTGTCAGAAAACGATAACAAAGGTCTGTAAAATATATTTTCAAAATATTTATGAGAACTTCATTTAATTTAGCATAACAATATATGTTGCTTCATGTAATATTGTTTTTAGATTTTGACCAGGATCAACCAGAAATTATTCCTTGTATTGTATTTGTAAGCATCATTTTGTGCCATCAGATAAGAAAGAATTTTAACATATTCTTTTTATTACTTTTAGATACAATGGATGAAGAAAATCCAAAAGAATTACTGCCTGTACTTGATGCTACAGAAGAAAATATCAACCAAGGTTAGTTTGTATTACAAAATGTTATATAACTTTGTCTTGATCTGCTTTTATTTACAGCATCTAAAAAACGTTCATCGCAGCAGACGTACCAAACTCTGTCTTCCAAAAAATCAAAAATTGAACCAAATTGGGTGATAATGGCTGAAGCTTCACGTAATCAGGCCGAAGCAGTACTCATTCAAGCAGGGGCTGCTAAAATTCATGCTGAAGCTGCTGCTTATTGAAAGTTTTGTAGGAGCTGAAAAAAAAAATGTAAATGTCAATGTACTCTTTTATTAGGTGTATTATTTTTCCAAATTAGTATAAGTTTAATAGTATTATTTAAGAATTATTGTTTAACTCTGAATAGGAAATCCTAATATACACTTTCAATAATAATTATTATTAAGTTTAATAGTATTATATAGGTATTGGATTAGTTAATAAATTTTTTTTGACAAATATAATGGAATATTTCAAATGAGTTTAATTCACTTCCACTTGAAATTGTGTGTTACATCTGTGAACTCTTTAAAAAAAATAGGATGTAGTAATAATAAATATTAGAGTTAGTAGAGTTTTAATTTTTTCCCCTTATTTCTTTTATTACGGTGGTAAGTATTCTAATTGTTATTAAATATTAGGTAGGTATATCCACCTCTTCTGAGGGCAGTAAGCCCATTAAATTACTATTTGTACAAATAAAACATGTTTATTATTAACAAAATGTTACTTACCTTCTATTTTTATTAATAAAACTTGATTTAATTATCAAGCAACTCAACTACAACTACTATAATTGCGATTGCTATATGACAGTCGCAATCGCGTTGTAATTGCTAAAAAATCGCTTACAGAATACGTATTTTTCAATAGAACAACTGAAAAATGCACTTTTTTAGTTAACCAATTGCTCACTAGAGGCAGTTATCAAATATATTGGGATCGCGGTCGCAGTCGCTTATTCCAGAATACGAAATCTGCGTTTGACAGCGACAATTGCGCAATTATCGGCGGTCGCAAGTTACAGAATAGGCCTGCGGAACGGTTAACATTACGTACATTCGAAAACACTTTTTGGGCATCTGTCAAATAGCGGCTAAGTTAACGTATATGTTTATGTTAAGCGTCAGAAAGTGGACACCTTCGAAAACTGCCTGATATCTATAAAAAATTACAATAATCTAATTTGTGCTACCATATCGGGGATATATATCTGCGGTTTGCAAAGAGCATTATTTCCATTTTAGATTCAGTGGTAAAAAGTAAAATAAAGTGTGGGCAAGTGTGAGCGATTATTGATATTGATTTAAACTGATGAATTGAAACTACGTATTTAAAATCTGAGGGAAGTCCTTATAATTGTGTTACTTGATACAACCAAATTTTAACTATTTTCATATATCACACCTTTATATTGTTTGTTGTTTCAATACGCGTAAACGACTAACTTCATATAGGTATGTCAGGTACTTTGACGTTTGTGAAAAATAAACTTCAATAAACTTGTCGGATAGTTACTGTAAATATGACTAATAATGTTTGGCGTCTTCTTTGCTAATAATAGTTATTAGAACATTTAGATGTGATTCTACAGAAGTAATGTTGAATTTTCTAGAAAATCAAAGTTGACGAACTCTGATTTTGAAGAACATTTTGTATGTGCAGAGGTTTTGAAAGCAAAATGGTTACAGAATCGTTTATAAAGGCGGAGTACCCATTGCATTGGTGTGTTTGGAAAAATGACTTCAAAAATTTGGGAGCTCTTCTATCGTCGAAGGAAGTATGAGAATCATATTTACCGGTGTATAGTAAAGGTATTTTAATTAAATACATTTTTCAGCACAACAAAGAAAAGTTAGATGTTCGAGGTAGATCTCCACTAATGTTAGCTGTAACATTAGGCCATTTGGAGTCAACAAGAACATTATTACATCACGAAGCCAATGTTAATTGTGAAAATTTAAATGGCTGGACAGGTTAGTTTTCTTAATTAAATTATGACTAATGAGCTTGTAACCTTTTAAAATATTTATAGGATTAATTTATATTAATATTTGGCTTCTTACAGATATTTTTAGGACCTAATTAGCCTCATTAGAAAAATTAATATTAATAAAGATATTTTGGTTGGTTTAACCAAAGCCTTAAAAGTTATTCTTCTATTTTTATGATTTTCTTGGTTTCTTGTTCCATCTATAATTACCCCACCAAATTATAACAATGTAGCTCTAAATTTAAATGAAATTTTTAGTGGTTCAAGAAGCAGTTGCTACAGGTGATCCAGAATTGGTGCAGATTGTTCTAGAAAGCAGGGACTTTCAGAGATACACCAGTAGAATGGCAGGAATTCCAGAATTATTACATAGATTAAAAGAAGCTCCAGATTTCTATGTAGAAATGAAATGGGAGTTTACCAGTTGGGGTATGTTAAGGTTTAAATAATGAATAAATATATTATATTATGTAAATTTTTAGTTCCTCTGGTATCTAGGATGTGTCCTAGTGATACTTATAAGGTTTATAAACAAGGATCTAGCGTTAGAATTGATACAACACTCTTAGGATTTGATCACACAAGCTGGCAAAGAGGAAATAGAAGCTACATTTTTCAGGGGCAAAGTAAGTACAAAACACTATATATATGATAGGATAATATGAAATTTAAATTATATTTTGAAGGAAAAAAATGATAGAATTCAACATTATTTTTTATTCAAGCTATTAAAATATGTGCTCCAATAAGAGGAGAAAGAAGCTATGTGTTTCAACTGAAAAGTTTTTCAAAAACTGGTAAATTTTAAATTCCACAATTCACTGCAAAAGGTTTACTTATTTTACAGCAGTTTTTTTTTAAAGTTCTTCAGTATTTCACATTTTTCAAACTAAAGGTGTACCTTTTGAAGTGATTTAATTTTATTGCTAGAAGAAGAATAGGTGTCTTTTAAATGAAGCTCGAACAACAAAATTAGCCTTAAAATACTTTTTTTCCCCAATGACAATCTTCCTTTCATAATCATCAAAATATCAAGAATATTGCATACTTTCCAATTTGTGTTTCTTGTTTGTTGCCAATGATTCCTCATCTTTAGACCACAGGAAAAGATTTGTTAAAATAGGGACTCATAAGCTGTTTTGCCAAATATTCAGTAGTTTTGTCAAAAAAAAATAATATAAAGTTGAAAAAATCTGACTTTTATCACCATGTAACTCTGTAATATTCACTTAAGACGCTGCGTATGTAGTATGTCCAAAATAAACCCTTCAAGGAAAGAAAGAAAATAGAAAAATGTATAGTTAATGGCATCATCACACAATAGTGGTTCAAGTAGTTTCAGCCTTCTCTTAAAATTCAATTAACGTTTAGTGTATATACCTAACTATCATTGCTAGTCTTGGTGCTATTTAAAAAGCAATTATTGTGTATATATTGAGATTCAACTTTTTCTAGATGATGGTGCTATTATGATGGAAATAGACCATGATCTTCAACAAGTATATTGTGAACAAATGAAAACAACCGAAGATTCTTTGAGTATTCTAATGCCGAATGAAGAGTCTGTATCTCAGAGATTAACAACACCAATAGTTACGACGTTTATCGATACAGAAAAGATTAGTTTTGAAAGGTAATATCAATTACGTTTATCAATAATAACCCTATTTTTAATGATAATTTTTTTTTAAAGGAACAAGGCTGGTATGTGGGGCTGGAGATCAGATAAGACTGAAATTGTTAATGGGTATGAATGTAAAGTATTTAGTGCGTCCAATGTAGAACTAGTAACAAAAACGAGAACAGAACATCTCACAGAAACTGACAAAGCTCGTAGTAAAAACAGTAAACATCCATTACAGAATTTTCTAGGTATAGCTGAAGTTTCCGAATCACAGGCTGCCTCTTTACTTCCAAATGTAAGTACATTTCTTAGGTTCTTTTTTTAAAAAGCATAAGTTTTGCAAAATTTAAATTGTTTGTCTATAATTACAGCCTTTTTTACCTGTAGGTGTAAACCTTGAGACTACTATTCTGTAGTGTATAATTCTTTCTTATTTTTGGATTTTCTCGTTGTTTTTTCCCAGTTAATTATTATCTTTTTGAGTATTCCTACTACTTGGTCATTCTGTGGCTTTCTCTTCCCATATTTCCTCTCCAGAACTTGTATTTTGTTCTCCGGTTGTTTTGATAACAACCCTCTAACTTCCACATGTGAAAGTGGTCCTGAAAACTGATTTTCTGTGTATAGGAGGAGTATAGTAACTCCAGTAATCCTTGTAACATAACTCCAGAAGAATATTTCGATAAAGACGTAGATCTAAACGCTCAGGATAGAGACATTGGTCGACCGAAAGAAGTTCAAGTTAAAGTTCAAAAGTTTAAAGCCAATTTATGGCTGTGTGAGAATTATCCACTGTCTCTACCGGAACAGATACTTCCCATAGTCGATTTAATGGCGATATCCAGTTCTCATTTTGCCAAATTGAAGGATTTTATACAGATGCAATTGCCAGCTGGATTTCCCGTTAAAATTGGTAAGTGACAACAGGGTTGTTTATCAATACTTCAGCATATTTATTTCTAGAAATTCCTCTTTTTCACATACTGAATGCAAGAATAACATTCGGAAATATTTTCGCCATGGACGCTGACGTGCCACTTGTCACAAATATCCAAGAAGAAAATCGGCTGACTTGCATACTAGATGACGCGTTATTCAAATGCCCTTCTGGATATTCTCAGATAGGTAATTTTCCCATATTAACCAATTGTTTTTAACTTTAACATAGATTAACTGCTCAGTACTGGCGTAGAACAGTTTGTTGTGTCAATTGTCATATGTCAGCTGTCCTGGCTCTCTGCCAATTGTCAAAGGATTATTCTGTGTCGATGACAAACATCTCCAAGCGTTTTCGAGCTACTACTATTTTGTTTAATTATTTTAAACGAAATATTTGTTATTCGCATCAATAGAAGTCATCCTCTTTATCGTTTGTTGCGAATAATGTTTCAGGATTAGATGGGAGACGTCAATTTAGTATGGAAGAAGAAGACGACTTGCTGCAGTTTGCTATACAGCAAAGTTTGATCGATGCTGGCACTGAAAGGGAGGAGGTAAGTTAAAAAAAGAGACAATTGTGGTATGTGAATGAATTATTTTTATAAGGTGGATATATGGGAAGCACTCAGAGCTCAGAAACCGTCCCGACCGGAAACGCCAAACTTTGGAGGAGAAGAGGACAGGCAGTTACAAAGGTAACTTTCTAATTTTTTTGTTTCAGATCAATTTTTAGTGACAGTTGACGTTGAAACACTTATTTTCTTCAAAATTTTAATGACAGAACCGAAATAATAGAAGTGTGTTGCTTGGGTTGAAATTTTTATTATTTTTTTTTCAAGGAAACGACTAGCTTTGACGCCGGAACCGAACTATTTAAAACCTAGCAAAGATAGATTGCGAAAAAAGTCCTTTTAAAATATTTTTGTTGCTTCATATTTTGCTTTTATTATTTTTATGGAAATTATCGCTAATTACAAATTTTACATTTGAACTACTTTGTTCTACATCGTTTTATAACCTCACTTTCTTCGTAACAACATAAGATAGGGAGGTTATAAAATGTACAACGAAGTAGTTCAGTTGTCACCAACGCAGCGCTACCGTATTAATTTGAATCCCAATAGCACCAGCTAGATTATTGAAAATTTTTTGTAGAGCTATCCAAGCCAGTCTAGAACTTTACCAAAAAAACACAACACCCGGTAGTTTGCTGCCGGAAAATAACAGTCCAGACGTAGATTCCGATCTCCATTTAGCTCTTCTTCTATCTCAACAAGAAGAAGAAAAAAAGAGACAGCGCCAAGAAGAAGAAAGGTTAGAAGAACAAAAAATGTTGGCGGACATTTTGGCATTATCACTTAGAGAAAAATAATTTTATTTTTTTATACTGAAACGGTCGTATTTCGATAGATTTTGATAGTTTTAAGATGCAAACTTTTCGAAATATTTAATTAAATAAAAATTTGGTTTAGTAATTTAGTACTTCGGTCTAAGTTACTTACACTTATTGTGTACTACATTGACAATTGACGTTATTGACGTGAAATCAGAAGCTTCAACACAACTTTCAGCCAATCAGAGACGATCTTTACAAAATTTTTGGGCTGGTAACTTGGATGGAAGTCCCCGATTCATTTGGAATGTTATTTTTATAATGATTATTTATTTAATTACAAAATTATTAGTTTCATGCAGTTTTTAAAGATGTATCGAAATATAACTGTTTCTATACGTGCTAACCGCAATGAATGGATCATATTTTTATTGGTGAATATAAAAATACAAAAACACTTTTATTAAACCACTTTACGTGCATAAAAAACATGGACAGACTAAAGCTTCCACTGCTTCTATGCCAGACAACAGTGTACAAAAACAAAGGAACCGTTTTAAAATAATAAAAAAATATGAAAATCATTTGGGTACTATTATTATAAATTTATTATATTATCACGAATATACAGGGTGATCACTTTAAAGTATGATAAAGTGGTTAAAATTGAACCAGTTTGATATTATTTTCTTAGATCTACATAATAGGCATGATGACTGATCTTGAAAACCAGTTACAAATAAAGAGAAATTTAAACTACGCGCCAAAACGATAGAATAGTAATGACGCTGTCTCTGACATCACAATTTAGTAAACACTTGACAGCTGACAAGTTAAAAATTTGAATTAATTTGAGCATTGATGGTGTGCTGTTCCACAATATAAGAATATACTATCTGAGGTGGCCACGCGCACGATGGTGCCTATTCTACAAACTGAGCAACGATTATTTGAAATCGTGTATCTTGTTGCCGCGGCCTATACAAAAATTGAATGATGTTTACAAAAGCGTGACGTCACGTGCTTTTGATCAGTGTTTGAGCTATAATCACACATATAATGTAAAGTAAGTGATTCTTAGTGTCTGTTATCATGTCTGTTGAAGGTTTCATTCTCATAATGCTAGTGTGGGGGTCCTTTATAAGATAAGAATTTCTTGTTCAATTTTTATACATATCTTTAAAAAAAAATATATATTTTGGTTCAAATTTTTTTTTATTATTATAGTTATTAAAAATATGTTTCTTTATTGCTTATTTAAATGAAAACTGAATCTAACTTTATGTATCTATATACAAAGGATGTAGCTAGCCCTTATTCAAGGCAAAATCGTTTGCCTCAAATAAGTTGATTGGTAACAACTCGCTAGTGTTCAATATTTATTTTCTGTGTAATAAAATTCTGTGGTATACTTTGGTCCTTCAAATATGACTGAAGAAAAAACAATGTACATATTTTGTAATTTCGATTATTTCAAGTGAAACAATTTTGGTGATACTATTTATGTAAAAATCTACAAGCTGTTGTAAAATAAACTTTATTTCCATATTTTTGTTTATATTTGATAGATTTATTGTTCCATTCAAGTCGCCCTTTTGATTATACTTGTATTAACCCTGGACTAGGAGTGTGACATTAAGAAATAATATCATCCAGCCTTTTTTGCGTATTTGACAGTTGAAATGAATATAAAAACGTCAAATATTCAAGAAATTAATTTGATAAAAACACTTCCTGTTAGCTCAGGAATGTTTACTTTCATTTGTAGTGTTCCTAAAAGTAATTTCCACCCTTACAGAATCTTTTACCGCCCTTCTAAAGAACTGAACTAAAAAAAAGTGACTGATTATCCGATAATGCTTCCTATGTACAACTACTCCAGGGTTAATAGAAAGAAAGTTACTTGTAAAATGGAATTAAAAAAAAACAAAATTTTATGACAAACTTGTAGAATATCGATATCTGTAAGTATAAATTAAAATAAAAAGTTTCTTGTACTTTATTTATTTATGTTAGGAGTTAAATATTTATTTTATGTATTTAACTTTTTAAAATATAAACATGTTTCTTCTAAAAACTAATTATAATAAGAATGATATCCAAGAAAGAGCCAAAAATATACATTCTTAAACATGAATGAGTTTGCTTTACCTTCTCCTTAAACGTTAAGTGGGATCTTCTTGAGCCCTAAAATAATTAACCCAAATTAATACAAATAATAGACACATATATAACACTTACTTATTGTAAATTGCTTTAAGCAAATCGGTACTTTGCAAGTATCTTCTTTCGTTATTAACTGCAGTTCGTATCCAATTTTTCTTTACATTCACCCATCGTTTCATATGATCTTGCATTAAAGTATGTTTATTAGGAATGTATTCATCCTAAAATTAAAATATGCAAATTCTACCAGCTACAAAAGAATAAACTATGTACTTACATAATCTAAATTAATATTATCTTTATTTTGTTCCTGTTCAGGCAGTGGTGATGGAATTCTTGTTGCAAATTGCATAGTTGGGGAGGGTAGTCTGTTTATCTCCGACAAAGAATTTTCATTCCATGAATTATTCACTGGTTCTGGTGAAGACAGCCTTCGTCTAAAATAGTTTAATGATTAAAAACTCTTCTTTTAGGATATGAGTAGCTTACTTAACAATAGATTGTGGATTTCGTGGTTGATTTTGCATCCATGCACGACATATTGGATAAAGTGGAGTGTCTTCTTCAAATCGAGCCAAATCAACACTTCTATCAAATAGTTTCATTACATAAGTGTGATGGTATGGCGTGGGCATATTTTCAACTTTTCGTTTTCTATTCAACTCCCTGTAAGGTAAGTACAAAATAATCTACAATTTAGCATATTCATGAATATAAGAAAAATTACCTATGTCTCCTAGTATCATCAGATGAATCGCTTTCTTCATCTGAAGATTGTTCTGTAAGTTGTTTTAAAACGCCTTTCAGACGCCCTTTAGCTACAAGATAGTCATTTCCAACTGTATTTTCTTCCTTTACTTCGATTTTAATGGGAGCAGAACCAGAAAGCCTTCGTTTTTTGGTCATATTCCAATTAATTGTATTGAGACTAAAATAAAAATATTTTGTTTTTTATAGTTTTGTTGATTCAATGACATATGACAATGAATGACATTTCTAGTCGTTTTACACTTGCGTCTAGCTCACTATCTCTATGGTTTAGCTAGAGCGTTCACTTTTCAGCCCGCAGTTGCAGAATATTGTTTTCAACATAAATTAATCGACTTTTCTTTAAAATCTGTTCCGAGACTGTTTTTGATAGGATTCTCCCGTCCTGAAAAAAATTGATTCGCCTTCTAAAAGATAGCTTCAATTCTGTGGTTAACATTCATAAAAACTTCAGAATCAACCATAGAAATAGCATTCTAGACAACATACGGAGTTTATTCCTGTATTTACCGATTTTTATATCTATCAAGACGGTGTCATTTGTCAACGTTTGAATTTAAACTTTTCGTTAGTTAAACGGATTTTTTAAATCCTGTTGGCACAAACTTCTTGTTACTTATCATTTTTTCAACATTTCCGTTCAAACAGTTTCCTCGCTCTTCTCTTCTCTTATTTTTAATACTTCTCTCTCTTCGTATTTAGATGTTACGATATACTTTAAACAAATAACCGATGCCATTCTGTGAATCGAGTTTATTTGGAAAATAAATTTGTTAAATAAAAAAGCAATTTATCTATTCACATTCAGTGTATTTTTTGCAAGCAGCAGGTACATACTTGTACAATATACAGATATTAAAAAAAATGTATACATCGGTTTAAAAAAATAGCAACATCGCAGAGTCACATCACAGAAATATTTGTGTAACTACATATTATAGGATTTCATAGCTCAGCTCAACTTGTTTTTGGGTCATTTTATTTTTGGTTAGGCTTGATTCTATTGTTTTTTTAGAAATCTTTTTGCCTTATTGGGCTTCTTATTATTATCTTTACCTCTATGCCCTTTGGTAAAAAATTATATAGATTGCCTTTCCTAAAGTTCAGTTTTTAAAATTCGAAAATAACAAGGAAGACACATAGAATTACTGATGGATAGGATGCGGATGCCATATAAGCAGTTGCGTGGTATATAATTCTAGTCTGTGTAATATTAAAATGTTTGGAATTTGCTAGTGTTGTACGTTTTGTATTTGCACGAGTTTCAAAGGCATTAAGTGATTTTTAAAAAATATATGTGAATTTGTTATTGATATTTGAAAATCTAAGAAATATATTTACTATGTATCAAAAAATACTGTCTTGAAATGTATAAATCGCATCTTACAAAAAATGATTTTGGTTTTTATATTTTTTAGTTAAATTATGGTATAAAAAATGATATTTTAATAATAAATATATATTTAATTATTAAATAATTATAGTTTAATAAACACTCAATATATATTTTTTAGTATAAAGACCGTTTTTGCTTGCAGTCGCTTTTATCAGTAGTAAAATGTATTAAGCTGCGTTATACTTAAAAAAATACAACGACACATTTTATAAATAACGCGAAAATCTTATAAAATTAACAACAAATATAACATCTTGGACCTATCTTAATTGACCATTTCATACATTTATCCTTCAACATTCTCCAGGTATCTGAAACAAAATTAACTACAGTTGGAAGTTGGAATATTATAATAGATTCTTTGTTGACAGTGATTATCCAAAACCATAGAGCTAGAGCACAATTTAAATCATCGAACTTAACTCGTTTTCCAGTTCTATGGTTTAAGCAGTGGCAAAACTAAACTGACTTGAAATTGTAACTTTTACTCACGTTTATTTACTAGAGAACAATCCTTTTCCAAATATATTTTTAGCCGCATCTGTTACATCGTCCAATCCTGCATGCGCCCTTTTCGTACTTTCTTCCATTTCTTGTCCTAATTCGTGCCTCGTATTTTCCAAGAAATTCGCTGAATCTTGCATTTTGTTTTGGAATAACTTTCCTGTTTCGGCCAATTTGTTGTCTATACTATGGCCAACATTTTGAAGCCCACTCTGTAATAAAAAGAACAAGCGTTTAAAATGTTTAACTGCAGCTAATAGAGACATCTCTTGGCGAGATTGCATAGCGTAGATTGAAGACATTTTTATTTAAAGATGTCTAATGTAGTTCTAGAATCAACACTATCATAAACGAATTAAAAACTAATATCACTTGCCTGAATTTCTTGTTTCTTTTGATTAGCTAAATCGTTTGAGTTTTTCGTCGAGTTTGTGAAAGCGTCTTGAATATTGTGTCCTGCATTTTTAAAACTGTCATCTGCTCCTTGAATTGCTGCGTTAGATTTATCTACAAAAAATAACATAGTTCATACATTTGTCTTTCTGGCACTAGCCAACTTTTTCCTTTGTAACCGATCGAAGTAAAAAGTAGGCAAGGGCGACGAACACACTCTTACCTTTAATAGATTGTCCTAAATTATGAAGACTCTCTCCGGCGTTATGTAGTTTGTCATCGACATTTTTCGCCACTTTATGAGCACCTTCTGAAGACTTCTGTACAGTATCTTTAAGCTTATTGTCAATATTAGTTGATACATTTTGGACTTCTTTTATTGTTTGTTGTGCTGCATTTTGTGCACCTTCTGCTGTTTTATGTAAAGCATTGCCTACTCCTTGCGCTGTATTAAGCGCAGCATTTTTAGCTCCTTCTACAGCTGTTTCCGAAGTATTTTTGGCACCTTGTGCAGTTTCCTGCAACTTGTGGTCGATATTCTTACCAAAATTCAACAGACCTTCACCAGCACTATGAGCTCCTTCAGCCGATTTATGAAAAGCGTTGTCTATTCCTTGTGCCGTACTATGCGCAGCATTTTTAGCTCCTTCTACAGCTTTTTCCGTAGTATTTTTGGCACTTTGTGTAGTTTCCTGCAACTTGTGGTCGATACTCTTACCAAAACTCAACAGACTTTCACCAGCATTACGTGCCAAGTTGTCAGCTCCTTCACGAGTCTTTAGTGCAGCGTTTTGGGCACCTTCAGCAGTTTTATGTAAGGCATTGTCAATTCCATAAGCAGTATTATGTGCAGCATTTTTAACTCCTTCTACAGTTGTTTCTGAAGTATTTTTGGCACCTTGTGCAGTTTCCTGCAACTTGTGGTCGATATTCTTACCAAAATTCAACAGACCTTCACCAGCATTATGAGCTCCTTCAGCCGTTTTATGAAAAGCATTGTCTATTCCTTGTGCCGTACTATGCGCAGCATTTTTAGCTCCTTCTACAGCTTTTTCCGTAGTATTCTTGGCACTTTGTGCAGTTTCCTGCAACTTGTGGTCGATATTCTTACCAAAATTCAACAGACCTTCACCAGCATTATGTGCCAAGTTGTCAGCTCCTTCACGAGTCTTCAGTGCAGCGTTTTCGGCACCTTCAGCAGTTTTATGTAGGGCATTGTCAATTCCATGCGCAGTATTATGTGCAGCATTTTTAACTCCTTCTACAGCTGTTTCCGAAGTATTTTTGGCACTTTGTGTAGTATCCTGCAACTTGTGGTCGATACTCTTACCAAAACTCAACAGACTTTCACCAGCATTACGTGCCAAGTTGTCAGCTCCTTCACGAGTCTTTAGTGCAGCGTTTTGGGCACCTTCAGCTGTTTTATGTAAGGCATTGTCAATTCCATAAGCAGTATTATGTGCAGCATTTTTAACTCCTTCTACAGCTGTTTCCGAAGTATTTTTGGCACCTTGTGCAGTTTCCTGCAACTTGTGGTCGATATTTCTACCAAAATTCAACAGACCTTCACCAGCATTATGAGCTCCTTCAGCCGTTTTATGAAAAGCGTTGTCTATTCCTTGTACCGTACTATGCGCAGCATTTTTAGCTCCTTCTACAGCTTTTTCCGTAGCATTTTTGGCACCTTCTGCAGTTTCCTGCAACTTGTGGTCGATACTCTTACCAAAATTCAACAGACCTTCACCAGCATTATGTGCCAAATTTTCAGCTCCTTCACGAGTCTTCAGAGCAGCGTTTTGGGCACCTTCAGCAGTTCTATGTAAAGCATTGTCAATTCCAAGCGCAGTATTATGTGCACCATTTTTAACACCTTCTACAGCATTTTCCGAAGTATTTTTGACACCTTGTGCAGTTTCCTGTAACTTGTGGTCGATATTTCTACCAAAATTTAATAAACCTTCACCAACACTATGAGCTCCTTCAGCTGTTTTATGAAAAGCGTTGTCTATCCCTTGTGCCGTACTATGCGCAGCATTCTTAGCTCCTTCTACAGCTTTTTCCGTAGCATTTTTGGCACCTTCTGCAGTTTCTTGCAACTTGTGGTCGATACTCTTACCAAAATTCAACAGACCTTCACCAGCATTATGTGCCAAATTTTCAGCTCCTTCACGAGTCTTCAGAGCAGCGTTTTGGGCACCTTCGGCAGTTCTATGTAAGGCATTGTCAATTCCATGCGCAGTATTATGTGCAGCATTTTTAACTCCTTCTACAGCATTTTCAGAAGTATTTTTGGCACCTTGTGCAGTTTCCTGCAACTTGTGATCGATATTTCTACCAAAATTTAATAAACCTTCACCAGCACTATGAGCTCCTTCAGCCGTTTTATGAAAAGCGTTGTCTATTCCTTGTGCCGTACTATGCGCAGCATTTTTAGCTCCTTCTACAGCTTTTTCCGTAGCATTTTTGGCACCTTGTGTAGTTTCCTGCAACTTGTGGTCGATACTCTTACCAAAATTCAACAAACCTTCACCAGCATTATGTGACAAGTTTTCAGCTCCTTCACGAGTCTTCAGTGCAGCGTTTTGGGCACCTTCAGCAGTTCTATGTAAGGCATTGTCAATTCCATGCGCAGTATTATGTGCAGCATTTTTAACTTCTTGTACAGCTTTTTCCGAAGTATTTTTGGCTCCTGCTGCAGTTTCCTGCAACTTGTGGTCGATATTCTTTCCAATATTCAATAGACCTTCACCAGCATTATGTCCCAATCTTTCAGCACCTTCAGCTGTTTTATCTACAGCATTTTTAGATCCTTCTACAGCTTTTTCTGTAGTAGTTTTGACACCATGTGCTGTTTCTTCAAATTTATGCCCAATATTTCTTCCTACATTTCCAATACTTTCTGCAGCATCGCGAGCTAAGTCAGAAGCTATTCCAGAAGTTTTATGAGCACTGTCAACTGTTTTGTGTAGTTTATTTTCCACATTTTGCCCGGTCCTTTTTAATGTATCAGCCAATTCTTTTCTTTTCTGTTCAGCAAAATCTTCGGTTTCTTTTACTCTTTGAGCAACTTGAGCTTCCGTTTCTCTCCATTTTTCCTCTGCTGTTTGAACTGTATTTTTAATTGATTTATTCGCCTCGTTTACTCCATTATCAACGGCATTTTCAGCGTTGTGTAGATTTTCTTGTACAGATTTAACTGTATCATGTGTTCCTTTTTCCGCGTTATTGATTTCTTCGTTTAAAGCGTTTTTCGCTTGTACAGCTGAAGAAAAAAAATACCTTTATTCCGAAAACAGATTTTTGATTATATTTTTCTTACTTACCAGCGTTGTGCGTTACATCTTGGACGTTTTGTACTGCTTCTTCAGCAACGTCAACTACTTTTTGCGCTTGTGCTTCAGTTGATTGTTCTAATTGTTCTGCTTCTTGATTTACTTCTTTTTTCTTTCTGCCGAAGATTTCACCGACTCTAGTTCCGAAGTTTCTTAGACCGGCTGTAAAATGAAATAACTTACATAAAAACGAATTCACAGGCAACTGAGATGCAAAAGAGTGGAAAATGGAATGAAAAATGCAAATAAAATAACTTAATTCAATAAAAACAACTTCAATAACGTTATATTGTCGACCACCAACGAAATATCTTATAGATTATATCATCGTTCGCGTTTAAGTTGCGATGACTATTTTTTCAAGGTCTTCCTGCATTTATGTATATTATTTACGTCGGATTCGGTCATCATTTGTTATTTATCTATTACCACAGTTTTATTTGTCAATTAAAACTAATAGAAATTTATTTATTATCAATTTTTAACTTGTGTTACTGAATCTCAATAAGAACTTAGACTCAAGGGCACCTCCGTATACAAAGAGTTTACTGAACAAGGTAGACAAGCAACTCTCAACCAGGCTATTGAAACTTAGGAAGAAACATTTGAAGACAGTTACTGATCTGGTGACTGGACACTGCACCCTGAGTAAACATCTGCCTAGTTACAATTTGACCCATTACATATGAATCACCCAGTGTAAACGGATAAATTTTGATGTTGGAAAAAAAAAATTCAATCGCTAACTTTAGAGGCATATAATTCGTTAACGAAGAGACAAATTATTTTTAGCTATTTTAAGGTTTTTAGTACTAATTCCTGAGATACTCTGTATACCTTTCGTAATATAAATATTACAGCTTTTTTTGTAAATAAGATTGTTATTAAATAATCCGTTGAAAACAGATATCTGACTAAGTGCTTTGTAGCCATGTTAATTCTATTTTTATATAATTGGAATGTGCTATTTTTACATTAATGACATACATCCGTTCATGTTAGTTTTATATGTTTGAAATATTATTGTTACAATCTGAATTAAATTAAACTGCGATTCATTTTTGTGACGCATAAATATTTTTTTTTCAAAATTCTACCTTTCTTATTACAAGTAATTTAAATTTAATACATTATTAGACATTATAATAAAGAATTTCTCAAAGAAACTCACCTAACATAATCGAGCCTATATCCAAAATAAAACACACTTTTTCTTAAATTAAATATATCACCTACGGTAGAATCGATTCTTTTTGAAAAGGAGCCGCAAAGTCTGACTGACCAACTTGATATTAACAAACTACGTGCAATATTCCGTATATTTAGTAATCGATAGTAGCCCAACACGCAAAATCTAGAAGAGGAAATAAACTTTTCAGTAAAACATTTCCTATACCTACGCGCGACTCCAAGATTCTTTGCTCTAAATAAATTAATACAAACTGTTTGGACAGGAAGATGTTTTATCTGGAAAGAAGGAATGTGAAACATTGTAAGTGGTGGGACTGATATATTTTTGATTTAAAATTAAAGGAAGCAAAATTGAGTTTATAATTCGAATTTATTATGCAAACTTTTAGATTTTCACGGGTTTTGACAGATACCGGCTTCTAAAAGTCATTCTGATCAGACTTCGTTATCAATTCGAAATGTATAGACCATTTCAGAACACATTACTTTGACAGGTAGGCCATATTGTGTTGGAGGGCAACCGAAACGATTAGTTGCAGTTGAACCTTGTGTGTTTGTGTTTTGTGTACAATTTAGTTGTTAATTAAAGTCTAACTCTTATCAGTTGTTTACCAGTAAACACTGAAAACTAAATGGAATATGTGTGCCCCCCATTTCCTACCAGTGACGTTATTCTGGAATGGTCTATAGGTATATTTTGTCGCATAACTTCTGTGTTTATGAAAAAAATGTTTTGGTCTACTTATCACCGAATTCAAAATTTAAAAAAATTATAATTACTAAGAAAATGGTCCTAACGAATTCTCTCGACCTTAACTTTAAGCCGAAGATGAAATTTCTTGAGATAATAATAAAAAAAGAAAGGAAATCTATTACATTTTTAACTCCTACAACTTTATTATAATATATGACTATATAATCAACAAGTTTGTATTTTTATTTCCTTTTTATGTAACAAACAGTCCATAATAACTTAATCAAAATACGTTTATCAGCGTTTAATTATGGATAACCTTCGTCTGAATTATTTTAATCTCGACAAACTGTACCACAAAAATTCTTAATTTTGATAAACTACGGTGCTTTTATAGAAAATACATAAACACTTTTCTTGCACCAGCGCTCTCTGGTGAAGATTAACATTAGTTAAACAGTTTTTTATTTAATATTTTTTGTTAAATAATTTTATTCCAATTCTGTAACATATTTGAAGTCACTAACATCACCAAGCTATACCCAGAGACCTTGAATATATTTTTCAATATTAAGGACCTAATATGAGTCATAGAACTAACCATTTTTACACGTTAAAACTATGTTCGGGGGAGGGGTATTAAAAATTAGAATGCCAGATCGACACTGATGGACAGCACTTTGATTTAATTTTTGTTTTACTGAAGACATTATGGTATTTTCTTAAGTTACAAAATTATTATTTAATTCTTTTGCACCCTCCCCATTATTTTTAATTTATTTTATTTGTAACGGTCTATTTGGTTAAAGATAGCTATTCATGTGTCAGGTCATTTTCCAGATTTTAAAAATAAACCAAGGAAAAAAATTAAAATTCTACTAATACAAATGTAGATCGTGACTTTATTTTACGATAAACTTTGAATTATTTTCAAAAAACTTTAAGAAAATTAATGCTAAGTTATTTCAAACTATTAAATACCTGTAAACGACGACCAAAACGACATTTTTCAACACTTATCAGCACAAATAATTATGAAAATTACAAATTTCAATCACTATTATTTCATTTGTCTTATAACAAACAATCCTATAATGCACATTCGCTTCAACAGTGTAACTACTTTTAACTCGTTTAATTTATAAACCAAGCGTAGGTTCTAGCACTCACTATATTCTTGGACTTGTGAATCTTGAAATTCTTAAAATTGAAACACTATATTTGCCGTCTAATGGTTGCCTTGACATTGAAAGCTATTTTAGAGAGAGTTAGGCATGGATTACATTTAACGCTAGTGTTTTTTTTAATGTAAGTATGATCCTTTTCAATCTGTATACGCCCAACAGCTTCGGTTGTAGATGTTATAATAGTCGTATATAAGGATAGGTCATTATATTTTCTACCAGAATGATCTCATTATTATACTGTTTTGGTATAAGGTGAATTTTAGCTTAATGGTCATGAAAAAATCAATTTTTTGCCACAAATGGTAAATACCAAAATGTCAAATCATTGACCACGGTAATAACTTCAGTTACCATAGTCAAGAGGTGGGTAACTGCCAGTGGCTCAACCCTCCCAGTCTTGTTTTAAAACGTGAATGTCTCAACTGTACAATTGACATTTGAATTTCTTAAATTTTTGGTTTTCATGCACGAATATCCCAAGGGAATAAAACTATTTGATAATATACAGTGCTATTCAAAAGTCCCCTCCCCCCCTCGTATCTTTTGAACGGCTACACTTACATTAATAAAATTTGGAGTGTGAAAATAAAGTGTTGTAACTTCTCTACGAATGGTAGCAGGTGACGTAATAGTAATAGATGACGTCACAGTGCCACTCTGGCCAATAATTTTAAATAGGACCTTACGGCAAGTGATATCTCGTTTGAAAGGCATTGACATTGGCTACATAGCCATATTAATTTTGTTTGGGTTTAAACTAATTTTGACGGATAAATTAAATAAATACCAAAATTATTATTTCACATTTAAATATTGAAGATTTTTCAGTCCGCCTCTGGTTAGTTGTCAAAAAAATTGACGTTTTTAATTTAATAGTATTTGTTGCTTTGCAAAGTTTTTCTAAATAGCTTAAATATTTAATTTTATTATTGTTTAACGAGACGGTTAAGAGTTTACATAGGCAAAATGGTACGTACTCAAGCCGACAAAGTAGCAGCTATCTTAATAATTGGTGAATCTGGAAAGATTCTCCATCAAGCGGAACGTTTATTTAATGAGAGATACCCAGATCGCCCTATCTCGAGAACTTATTTGAGGGAGCTTCTTCACAAGTTTGAAGCAACAGGTAGTGTTCAAGATGCCAAACGATCTGGTCGACCAACATTTAGTGATGATAAAAAAATTGATATAGTTGCTGAAATGGTAGTAAACCCTACTTCCTCTTCAACTAAAGTTGCGTCTATCTGTGAACTAAGTAAAAGTACAGTACAGAGAGTGTTGGTTAAAAGTAAATTTCACCCATACAAGTTAAAAATGTGCACCACCTTTAGGATGACGACCACGACAGAGGAATGGAATTCTAAACTACATACTCAATTTCCAGAAAAAGTCAATGTTTGGGCAGGTATTTTGGGAAACCACATAGTTGGTCCTGTTTTCCTAAATTCAAATTTAAGCGGTGAAGTGTATCTGGAGATGTTACAAAATGCAAATGAGCCGTTAATTCTTGAAATTCTGGAAGATAATCCAGATGAATTCGGCCATCTGGAAATAACATTTCAACAAGATGGTGCTCCTGCACATTATTATGGTGCAGTAAGACGTTACCTGGATGAAGAATATCGAGGTAGATGGATCGACCGGCGAGGTCCTATAGAATGGCCACCTCGGTCACCAGATCTGACACCATTAGATTTTTTTCTATGGGGGTACTTGAAATCCAAGGTTTATACTACGGCACCAAATAGCATTGGCGTTTTGAAAGAAAGAATTATTGAAGAATGCAATGCAATTTCAGCTGACACATTCGAACGAGTACGACAAGAGTTCACTAATAGGATGTATTACTGTCAGGAAGTAGACGGAGCACATTTCGAACACTTGCTATAAGAATCCATGGTTGATATTTGATTAATTAGATTTAAAAAAATAATTTCAATAATCTTGGTATTTATTTAATTTATCCGTCAAAATTAGTTTAAACCCAAACAAAATTAATATGGTTATGTAGCCAAAGTCAATGCCTTTCAAACGAGCTATCACTTGCCATAAGGTCCCATTTAAAATTATTGGCCAGAGTGGCACTGTGAGGTCATCTATCACTATTACGTCACCTGTTACCATTCGTATAGAAGTTTACAACACTTTATTTCCACCCTCCAAATTCCCTTCAAATAAAATTAAAATATCCCTTCGAATACTACAATAAAATATTTCTACTGTATAAGCCAGGTAAATTATCCCCTGTTAAAGAAAAAGAAGAAGTTAAACAGATATTTCTTAGTCTCTTCTTCTTTCCGTGAATCACAGAAACATATGAAGGTAAAATATACATGTTTATTGTGTCGATATATACACTGCTCGCCAAAATTATACTGAAAATGGAATTTACAATAACCTTTTTCTTGTAAATTCTTAGAATATCCCAAAAATTTTTATTTATGAATTATTTTGGAACTTTTCTACTTACCCTGCATATTAAAAATATCAAAAAGTATGGAAAAACGTTTTTCAAAATAATCTATCTTTATATTTTTAAATGGGGCGGCCAGTGTATATTGAATTCATATCGATGACACACAACTTGCTTGTGTCGAATGGCATGACTAATGAATACATTTTAAATCTCGCTTTCAGTAACGAATGAATTTTTAAATCGGACGGTCGTGTCGGGAGTGTATATTGGTAATTTACGGGAATATAGTGTATTTTCGAATTTCCGGGAGTGTACCTGTGTTCGGAATTATTTTCGGTAGTGTGTCTTCGAAATTTTCGGTAGTGTACCCGAGTGTAGTTCGAGTTTATGGCCGTGATTTCCAAGGATTATAATTTTATATATGGGGTAAGTCTTTATTTTATTATCTGGTAGTTACTAGTACTAAATAAATATTTAATTTCTCCATTTTCTATATATTTTTAACAGAAGACATAGGTAAACTATTCTGTTTTATATATTTTTCCAACATATTATCCTTTCTTTACTAGTTTTACTAGCAATATATGAATACAGTGCATTTAAAAAGGTTTTTATAACATTTTGGATCTTTTACAAATAATTTTCATACAAAAATTTTAACCGATTCATAATTTATCAACAAAAAGTACTTTATTTGATTTTGCAATAGTTTAGAACACTCTTCGATAGAGTAAGTTATATACTGCATGTAAATAATTGCCAACTGCTGGTTATTAACATACAGGGTGTACCAACCTTACGACAAACTTCGGTATATGGGTTATTTTAAGAGATATCCAAAAATGTTATCAACAAAAATTGTAGATGTGTTGAAGGTCCATATTTTGAAATTATATCGAACTATACAGAGCTCTGCATAACTCCGTTACATACCAAACATATGATTTTTTTAAATGAGAACTCCTGTATATTATACCGAATTCGGATTGCTCACATTTTTTTGAAGCTTTTGATATGAGGTTTTGCTACGTTATACAGAGTTCTTCAAAAGATATGGACACGTTTATATGAAAATCGTAGGTAAATCAACGCTCTGTAGCTTGTTGTACGTTGAAGAAAAAAAATGTATTTTGCCAAACAGAGTTTCGTAATGTGATGCAATATCTCCGTATTCTATTAAAATTTAATTATTTTATTTCTTTTATACAGGGTGGACGGAAACTTGAACCTGTCATTTTCGTTCTTCTTTCAAATGGAACACCCTGTATTTTATAGCAAAAATAGAATCTTCGATTATGTTACTTTAATTTTTGCCAAGCATTCCCTATACCCAAAGTTTATAAAAACAGAGTTATTTTGTAATATTTATTGTAAACTATAATTCTTGTCCTATTATGCGAAAGCAACAAACGTTGTATGTAACAAAAAATCCTAATTATTAATAAATTTTAATAAACAATTTATTCTAAACAAAACTAGCCACCAAAAGTATAACCCTAACCGTAATATTAAACTAAAGGTTCAATGATTGACTAACATTTCTCAGCATATCAACGTTAGCAGATCGAAATGCCGCGCTGATCCTTGGTTAAAGGACAACGCTCTCCACTTTTGTTAAATCGGGAAACAGCATTGCATTGATGTTAACGGTGAACACTTTGAACCTTTAGTTTAATATTACGGTTAGGATTATACTTTTGGTAGCTAGTTTTGTTTAGAATGAATTGTTTATTAAAATTTATTATTAATTAGAATTTTTTGTTAGATAGAACGTTTATTGCTTTCACATGATAGATCAATAATTATAGTTTACAATAAATATTACAAAATAACTCTGTTTTTCTAAACTTTGGATATAGGGAATGCTTGATAAAAATTAAAGTTACATAATCGAAGATTCTATTTTTTCTATAAAATACAGGGTGTTCCATTTGAAAGAAGAAAGAAAATGACAGGTTCGAGTTTCCGTCCACCCTGTACACAAAAAAGAAAATAATGAAAATTTAATAGAATATGGAGATATTGCATCATATTAAGAAACTCTGTTAGGCAAAATAAATTTGTTTTCCCCAACGTACCATAGACTACAGAGCATTGATTTACCTACGATTTTCGCGTAAACGCGTCCATATCTTTTGAAGGACTCTGTATAACGTAGCAAAACCTTATATCAAAAGCTTCCAAAAAATGAGAGCAATCCGAATTCGGTATAATATCAGGGGTTCTCATTTAAAAAATCATATGTTTGGTTTGTAACGGAGTTATGCAGCACTCTGTATAGTTCGATATAATTTCAAATTATAGACCTTAAAGACATCTACTATTTTTGTTGGTAACATTTTTTGATATCTCTCAAAATAACGCATATATCGAAGATTGTAGTAAGATTGAAGATATGAACTTTGAATATTGTTACAAATTATGTATTAGAATTTTAAACTGTTCATGCACTTAATTTTCAAAAGACACGAGTAAGCTATATTGTTTTTCATATTTTCCCAATTATTATCGCTTCTTTTGGTGAAAATATTCTTGAAAATGTAGGTCCTACCTATATGTAAATATTTTGTTGAATAGATGAGGCTTTTACTTGATGAATATCCATACTTAACGATGAAATAAAACAATTTAGTTTGTTTAAATTTTCATTATAATTCAACTGTTATTATAAAATAATTAAATGTACACCTATTGTACAACTAACGGTGAGTTATTCCACGTTTTTACAATTTTTTTTACACTAAACTCAGTATGTATGAATTCAAAATAACAAGCTCTTTCAAAATCTTTAAAAATATATAGAGTGTCCTATTTAAATTAAAGAAGTCGATGGCATTTCCGGTTAAACCGGAAGTATATTATTAACAAAAAAATGTACATCAGATGCATGTTCCATTATACTTACCTACAAATTTTCATAAATATCGTTCTTTTCGTTTAAAAGATATTTACTTGGTTCCATACTTTATCCCAACCCTGTATACAATTTGTGACGCGTTTCGCTAACAGTGCATTAATAGGGAATTTTACGGATATTGACAAAAGTATTATAATCTATTTACATGGAAATACAAAGTAAAAAAGTGTCTAAATATGGGATTAACTAAAGTATTGAACAATGTTGATATCTATCTATTTGGTCATTAAGAAGATTATCTGAATATTTGTTTTTTATTTATCTCAAGAGCTTCTAAAAGATTTAATTTTAGGGATTTAGGTTCTATATGCAAAATTTCAAAATTTTAATCGAAAGTGTGTTGGTTTGCTAATAAGTTATCATAGCTACTTTTGTGTTCTGAAATTCTAGTTTTAACATTCCTAAAAGTTCTACCTATATAAATTTTATCACAGATTTTAATTTATAAACTCCTGATTTGTTTAATTTTGAAGATTTAGATTTGTTGTTTTTGATGAATTTTGATAAATTGTAATCGGTTTTAAAGCAAATATTCAAGTCTAAAGTTTCTAAAAGCGATTTGATTTTCAAGGATGATATACCAAAGTACAAGTTAAGCTTTTAAATGGGTTATTTTTGTTTTTATCTTTTTATCAGATAGAAATACGTTCTAAAGTATGTTTTAGAATCTTTTTATTTATGATATGGCAGGGTGCCGCCGGTAGAAAACATCCTCTAAGCCGGTGGGGAATATTTTCTGTCGGTTGTAGATTTTTTGACCGATTGATTATATTTTCTACTGGCTGGGGTCATCTTCCAGCCATGGGGGACAATTTTCCATCTACTCAAGGTAACTTTCAGCCTTAATTGCTTAACTTTTCCAAATACATACCTAGTAAGCCTTGTCGTACCCCATTTTTCTAAATATTGTCCTCCATTTCTTTTACAAGGCGTTTATTTTTACAAAAGACATAGGTGAGCTATGTCGTTCCTCATTTTCCTAAATATTTTCCTCCCTTTCTCTTAGGAATTGCTTATTTTCTCAAAGACATAGGTAAGCTATGTCGTTCCTCATTTTTCTAAATATTGTCCCGCCTTTCTTTCACAAGTTGGTTCTTATTTCAAAAGACTTTGCTAAGCTTTTTATATTAACTGACAAAGACGCCGCATGCGTAACCACTTGGTTGCTTACGATTGACTTTTTCCTTCACGGATGCACGCAGTACCACACTGTGGGAAAGTGCTCGTTCCTAGGTTGTCGGTCAGTCTCGTTTGCAAAGCGGGCAGTCAGCCAGATGGGGCGAGTGCGCCTAAGTGTTTTCCGTTTGTTGAATGGGTATGGGTTAACAAGTTGGGGAAATTGTTGCCCAGTATGGGCTATCAAAATATCGTAGAAGCCAAAGCTGTTACATGCAAATGGCTACTTGGCAGTTATTTTTTCAATAGACATAGGTAAGCTATGTCGTTCCTCATTTTCCCAAGTATTTTCCTCCCTTTCTTTCACAAGTTGGTTATTTTTACAAAAGACATAGGTAAGCTATGTCGTTCCTCATTTTTCTAAATATTGTCCTCCCTTTCTCTTAGGTATTGCTTATTTTCTCAAAATACATAGGTAAGCTATGTCGTTCCTCATTTTCCCAAGTATTTTCCTCCCTTTCTTTCACAAGTTGGTTATTTTTACAAAAGACATAGGTAAGCTATGTCGTTCCTCATTTTTCTAAATATTGTCCTGCCTTTCTTTCACAAGTTGGTTCTTTTTTCTACAGACATTGGTAAGCTTTTTATTTTACTTGTCAAGGACGCCACATGTAACCACTTGGTTGCTTACGATTGACTTTTTCCTTCACGGATGCACGCAGTACCACACTGTGGGAAAGTGCTCGTTCACTAGGTTGTCGGTCAGTCTCGTTTGCAAAGCGGGCGGTCATCCAGATGGGGCGAGTGCGCTTAAGTGTTTTCCGTTTGTTGAATGGGTATGGGTTAACAAGTTGGGGAAATTGTTGCCCAGTATGGGCTATCAAAATATCGTAGAAGCCAAAGCAGTTACATGCAAAATGACTACTTGGCAGGTTCTGACTAACTACTAACAATTTTTTTCAGCGCTTCCTTTTCAGCATACTAACACTCTCTTACAGGCTTCAAGATTCCATCGGATTTTTGTTGAATTTTTTAATTCTGTTTGATTTTCTGTTCTAGATATTTTACCAGCGATGAATATGCTCTTCAGAATTTATTTGGAATATATCGATATATTTAAACTTGCTGATAGGCCTATCTCAAAATTAATAAAAATTTTGGATAATTTTTTTTTTGATTAATATAATTTAATTTAATTTTTTTTTCAGCGCTTCCTTTTCAGCACACTAACACTCTCTTACAGGCTTCATAGATTCCATCGGATTTTTGTTGAATTTTCTAATTTTGTTTGATTTTCTGTTCTAGGAATTTTACCAGCGATTACCAGAGTTTATTTGGAATATATCGATATCTTTAAACTTGCTGATAGGCCTATCTCAGAAATAATAAAAAAATTTATATACTTTTTTTTTCATTAATATAAATTAATTTAATTTTTTTTCAGCGCTTCCTTTTCAGCACACTAACACTCTCTTACAGGCTTCAAGATTCCATCGGATTTTTGTTGAATTTTTTAATTTTGTTTGATTTTCTGTTCTAGAAACTTCACCAGCGATGAATATGCTCTTCAGAATTTATTTGGAATATATCGATATATTTAAACTTGCTGATAGGCCTATCTCAAAATTAATAAAAATTTTGGATAATTTTTTTTTGATTAATATAATTTAATTTAATTTTTTTTTCAGCGCTTCCTTTTCAGCACACTAACACTCTCTTACAGGCTTCATAGAATCCATCGGATTTTTGTTGAATTTTCTAATTTTGTTTGATTTTCTGTTCTAGGAATTTTACCAGCGATTACCAGAATTTATTTGGAATATATCGATATCTTTAAACTTGCTGATAGGCCTATCTCAGAAATAATAAAAAATTTTATATACTTTTTTTTTCATTAATTAAATTTTTTGTTCCAGTATTTCTTTCAGAAAATTATTTTTTAGGTTACAAAAGTTAATACTTATCTTTGACATTTTCAATTTGGAGCTACAGAATTTCTTTCCAGTAATATTAATAAATCAAAATTTCTATTTTGATTCATTATAAGCCTTATATTATTTGGTAAAGTATTCTTTGCATGTTTATTTTCTTAATTGCATGGGTTCAATATTTGCATGCTCAAGCTTGAGTGTAGTAGGGGTTGGTGATGTTAATTTTAAAATATCTTTTTGCTGTGTAATTTGTGTTTGATATTGTTGGTTAAAATATTGTAATAAATGTATGTATAATGTATATGTTAATATTTTGTTGTTATTCGATTTTTTATAATTATTTTTTTTGAATTTATTTGTTTCTGATTGTATATTTTTATTCTGCACTTTGTCAGTAAAGACAAACTTCTGGCAGGGTGCAGCCGGTAGAAAACATCCTGTAAACCGGTGGGGAATATTTTCTGTTGGTTGTAGATTTTTTGACCGATTGATTATATTTTCTACTGGCTTGGATCATCTTCCAACCATGGAGGACAAGCATCCATCTACTAGGAGCAGCTCCAGCCACAATTTTACTATATTTGTTTATATAATGCTTTGTGTACTCTGTTAATTTCAGTTTTACAATAAAAAATATAATTATTTGGTCTATATTTGCCTTTTCATCTCTTCATTGTTATATTGCAAAAAATTGTAATACCTAGTAAATATTTTTGGCCACTTCGCAATTTGGACTTGAAGAACAAAACATTTTTCAATTTTCCATCTACAATTAATCGAAGGAAACAAAATTTTAGAACCTACTAATGACTAATGGATTTGGAATAACAGTCCTATGTTCAATAAACAAATATTTTAGTATATTTTGTTATCATGTTAAGGTTAATAAGCGATTTAAAATTGTGTTGTTTTCTTATTTATCTGAATTATGTGTCGGATAAATTGAACCATTTCCTTCGAGTTAAATTCAATTTTTTAAATATTAAGGGTAGTAAATCTACCCTTTCGACGGCGCCCACGCGATTTTCCTTTTGTTTGTGGTATCCTTATCAGTATGTACATTTTTTGTATAAATTTCAACCTGGCTTCTCGTTTCCTTCGGGTTGAAATCATTTTTTTAAATATTGAGGTTAGCATTTCTACCCCTTCGACGGAACCCAAGCGATTTTCCTTTTGTACATAGTATCATATAATCTGACTTTCCTTTATCTTCAAGAGGATACACTACGTTTAATTTTTAACTATAGTATATATTTGATTGTATTAATAAAATAGTAACACATATCGCAGTCATTTTAAATTCTTGTTTTTTCCATTTTAAATTATATTCTCAATATTTTTTCATTTCTCTCAACAACTTATAATATGATGGCTTGTGATGATTAAAAAAATATATATATACCTACGTCTATGATCGTTCGTGTGTATTCGGAAATTTTTGGCTGCCAAGTTCACTCCGGTAAATAAAGCACGGATTTAGAGTTATTTCAAAGGGTTTTATTTATTTTAGACTTATTAACCCTGGTTTACTTCTTTTAATACATTTTTCTAGGGAAATTCTAATAATATTCCATCAAAAATTTATTTTTTAGTAATAAATTTTTTCTACAAAATTTCTTTTCGCCCCCACTATGATTATATGTCAGTATATAGGTATTTTCATTATCACAGCATGGAACTATCTATTTTTAGTTAATTAAATTCCAGCATTTCTATTCTATAGCGTCAGTCAGGTGCTTACAAAATATACGATACACTCAATTTAACCACCTAACGAGGCAGTATAACGAATAACTCTTTTGTTAATCACATTAAAATATTTTAAAACATAGAAAAATAAATATTAGTAGGTAGACATTCTTAATTTTTATTGACAAAAATAAAAACATTTTCTTTGATTTACGATATGAGAACACTCCACTGTAAAATTATTACGAAAGCTACCATAGTTAGTAGGTAGTTGGTCAATGCTTCATCTACATTTCATCAAGTGTACCGGTTCTTCCAATCCTATAAGTAGCACGGAACGGTTTTATTCAGAGTTACAATAAGGATGCTTTAAAACTATAGAATAAAACTGTAAATAAACCCAATTGGTTTTAAAAGAAGTCTTAAGGTTGTAAAACCACTTTCAGTATGAAAGAGGTCTTTAAAACCAAAAATAAAAACCCTCAAATCACTATTATCTTGAGTAACTGGTTTTAAGACTTCCGTCAAGATTCTTTTAAAACCATACGCTTTCAAAGTAGTCTTAAATTATATTCCCAATATTTTTTTATTTTCTCAACAATGTATAATATGATGGCTTGTTGTGTGCTGATTTTAAAAAAAATATATCTAACTACGTCTATGACTGTTTCGTGTGTCTTCGGGAATTGGCTGCTAATTTTTAGCTGCCAAGTTTAGTTCGGTGCTTTATTTCACGAAATAAAAAAAATAGACAACCAAAAGTTCCTAAAATAAATATATATACCCTCAAAGTGACTTTATTTACTTCATTTAAAATTTTAGTGTATGTAGACCTTGCAAATTCAAGTCGATTTCCAATAAAACGCACTTTGCACGATGACTTTGTTGTTTACTGCGCTTGATAGTATATTTTTAAGCTAATAGAATGTTTTCCTATATAAACAAAGATCGTTAAACGCTTGTTTACGTGTTACAAACACACTCAACTAAATTTAACGATTATCAGCTTCCATATTATTACTCACAACTTTAAATAAATATTACTACCGAATTAGTACCTATAATACCTATATGATGGTATACACGTATATATTTATTAATATTAATGTTTTAATATTAGGTAAAATATAGGCAGGTCTCAATAGAAATCACAATGTAAACGTCAGTAATATAAATAGTAACTGTATAAAACATATCAATAGTTGACTGAAGAAAATTTCGTTTGTTGTATTTATTTACCTAATAGGACAATAATAATAATAATAAATAATATAATTACTTTACAGAGCTAGCTATTGACCGCTAGCAAAAGCAGCTTGTTACAGATCCCGATCTCTTCATTACAGTTTTCTTTATTTTGTAAGTAATATAATATGTATTCTTCATTCTTTTTATTACATGTTATATTTAATGTAATTTATTTTAGAGACCGTAATATCAGATATAAAAACAATCTTGTCTCATGTCGTTAACTAACTGTTCTTGTTTATAAGGCTGAGTTAACAAATTCCGTGTATTTTTTACGAGCT
Source organism: Lochmaea capreae (assembly GCA_949126875.1). Lineage (NCBI taxonomy): Eukaryota > Metazoa > Arthropoda > Insecta > Coleoptera > Chrysomelidae > Lochmaea > Lochmaea capreae. Next base: position 3,706,305 of record OX421405.1, on the reverse strand, counting down.
TATCATTATAATCTGAGATTATATTATGTCTCGGTTATTCAATTTAATTTTTTTTTGAGTGATGATCTAACTGAAAGTGAAACACGACACCATCGAGTCCACGCATCGGCTTTATATTAAAAATCAACAGACAGAAGACAGATACAAACGTCTGGTTATACAGTGTATTTCAAAAAAGTTCTGAACACTATGTTCCTGTAGATCATAATTAGTTACAGTCGTGATGGTCGTAAATATCTTAATTCACTAGACCCGCTATCATATCTAGGAAACCGTCTACAGGGCGAGTCCAAACTCGAATACATCAACATAATTTTCATTCTTGTAGAAAAAAACACATTCAAGTTTTCAACTCTATATTTTTTTTGATAACATACATTGCGCATATATAAATATTATTATAAATATGAAAAAAAAACAATTGTTTAACTAGACTTCTTTGGTCTTGAATTTAAAATAATTAATAAATATTATTAATAATAACCTACACATCGATAATACTTTCGTGTTTTTTATTATCTTGAGCATCGACTTTAAGTTTTTCCTGCATTTGTTTCAGCATCTGTTGCATACGACGGATCTACAAACATTAATCATTTTTAATCCACCGCCCGAATGTGAAGTTTAGTCAATAAAGCAGCCCTATTGCTACCTCATTTTTGAATCGAAAATAAAAAAAATATTTTACAAAAAAAAGAATTCATAACATGGGGATCATCTAGAAAAATGGATAAATGGATGGTTTTACAAATCTCCACGTTGCGGTGGATCGTGTTGTGGTGCCAGCTAGCGGCAAGTGTAGAAAGATGGTCTGAGGTGGAACAATATAGGTAACAGCATAACGCACTTTACTACGATCCACCGCTAGATGGATCCAAATCGAAATACTAGAATAGTATATCTACAATTTCAAAACATATCTATTTATTATTATTAACACATTCTTTCTTACCTCTTCATCTTTTTGAAAAAGTAACCTGTCCGTCTCAGATATATCTGATTCATATGGTGTCGAGTCCCTTTTAAGTTTTCTAAAAACATATACAGAGTGTGAACGTTTTAAATACAAATTTCAAACAAAAAAAAGTACCCTCGTTCTCTGGCATGTTGAGAGATTTGTGAAATGGCAGCAGCTCTAAAATTTTCGTAGTGTACATCTTCCGTAACGTCTTTCAAGTCTTGCATATGAGTTGAGATCAACATGGTTCTGAGTTTTATAAAATCGCTATGCTTTGGATTTTCAACTGCACACACAGAAAAAAAGTATTTAAAGAAAACAGAAGGTTTTAGGTTCAATTATATAGTTTGTCAATTTTAAAACTGAAATGACTTAAAAGTTAACGCAATTCAATCAACCACCACGTACAGGTCTCATTAAGAGAGGCAGTAACTCAGAAACTACAGGGTGATTGATTAGTGCCTCCTTTGTCCTTTGAGATATCAATTTGAAAATTTGAGGGTTTATAGCTATCATCAGCCTCCACATTTTAAAATTATTTACAATCTTACAGGGTGTTCCAGAATGCTGTGCCATATCAAAGTTACATTTTTTTAAATGAAACACCCTATATTTTATCACATATTTGGAATCAGCTTGACCTCCCCATTACAATAATATAAAGTTGTGATGTTTTCTACGGAGTATTTAAAAAGTTATAACTAATTTTCCATAAAAATCGTAACAAGTTCATTACCCTGTACAATGTAAGAGAAACTCAAGAATAAAAATCTGTTGCGGCCAAAGCATTTGAATAGTAGTAAAAATCCTGGAAAATTATTTATTTCGTTAATAATCATTGAATCTGATACAGGGTTAATCAAAATAAGAATACATTATTTTCTCGGTTTTTTTCAAATGGATCACCCTGTATTTTATGTGAGAATCGAAAAGTACTACAAGTATACATCTTTTTTTATATAGCATTCCCTATACCTAAAATTATTAGTTCTGGAGATATTTTGATTTTTCTATGCAAAACATTGATTATATCAAAAAAATATGGTCCTACTACATATTCACCAACAATTCCTCCCCACACATTCAACGACTATCCAGTTTGATTGTGTGTCACTATGTGATATGGATTAGTGTATGAATAATAGTGAAAGTTGTGCCTATTAACACAACCATTTTTATGAAACGTGGCTCCTAACACCACAAAATTTACCAAACCGCTAAATCAAAAAACACTAATGTACCTACTGTCATGTCATGTTATTGTCAAATATCAGTTTTTGACAAATCAATCACACCCAATTCACAATTAATTATTAAATAATTAGATATAATCAATGTTTTGATATCTTCTATAAGTTCCTTTGTGGCATTACTTATTCTTTTTTCTTATTTTTTTGGGAATCAAACCACAATAATGTTTTTTTATTTTTTATTTCGATAAAAAAACAATATTGTGGTTTGATTCCCAAAAAAATAAGAAAAAAGATCAATGTTTTGCATAGAAAAATCAAAATATCTCAAGTACTAACAATTTAAGGTATAAAGAATGCGTTATAAAAAAAGAAGTATGTTGATAGTACTTTTCGATACTCTCATAAAATACAGGGAGATCCATTTGAAAAAACGGAGAAAATAATGTATTCAATTAATATTAACGAAATAAATAATTTTCCAGAATTTTTACTACTATTCGAACACTTTGGCCGCAACAGATTTTCATTCTTGAATTTCTCTTACAATGTACAGGGTATTGAACTTGTTACGATTTTTATGGAAAATTGGTTATAACTTTTTAAATACCCCGTAGAACAAAACATAACCCTACAACACCAACAAACTGCTCGACCGATAGAGCAATAATAACACAAAAACATAATTTTTCTATAAAAAATGTACCACAAAATTTAACATTCACTGGTAATACCACTAGAGGTCAAATTATTCGTCTTCGACTCGGGATAATTTTCAAAATATTCATGAGCTCGAAAAAATTTCCGGATTTAATTTGACCTCGTGTGGTATTCGGTAAGAAAATTCCACACCAAATGTGTTTATTTCCAACAATAACATCAATTTTCGTCTTCATCAAGTACTTGCGAAACATAGAAGGTTTTGCCGACTTGATTATTTAGTTACCATGGTAACTCAGTGAAACTCTAAGCTAGAAATTATTTCTGTTTTGAATTTGTCAACAACAGCACGACGTTGTCAACAAGATCAAGATAACAAATCATTCTGCGAGGGCAACTGCTGTTTCAACTTTAGCCAAAAACGGGAATTGGAGAACAGCAATTAATTAAAATAACAGGGCATGCGTAGCAGTCACTCCATATAACCTATCTGCAAATTGACTCGGGCCATCATCAGGATATAATAATTGACGCAATGAGGTCTGCTTCAACTTGTGCAAAGACAATCCAAGAATCTCTAAATCAAGAACAAGCAACTTCCAATCAACCTGCCATAGTATATAAAAATTGCGTCAATCATAATGGTCGAAAGAATTTAGAAAACATCTAAGCTTTTAGTTGAAATGAATCAAAATTATCATGTGAACAAAAAATAAAAATTAGTTTGTCAAAAAAAATATTCTGTCATAAACGTCAAAACAATTTCCAGTATAATTCGCTGTTGGGTACCCATGAGGAAAAAATTTCCACTAAAATGCATCCGTTGCGATGGTGATCTGTCAGAAATACACGTTCTGATTTGTTAAAAATCACATGTGTGGAATTTTCATATATAATACCACAAGAGCTTCAAAATTATCGGGTATTTCCCGATAGGTTCGTTGCAAACTAATGAAGGAGTCAAGTTTTTCAGGTTAAAAAATAACGAGCGCGAAGCGCGACTGATTTTTCCTGAAAAACTTTACGACTTTATTTGTTTGCAGGGAACCTTGAGGGAAATGCCAGATAATTTTGAAGCTCGTGTGGTATTCGGAGGATTATTTTTCCGTCCCAAATGTCGGCCAATAGAATTGTTTTTTTGCCTTCTCCGTATTAATGGGAACATTTCCTTTGACTTTTTTATCGATGGTGGACAGAGAACAAACTCCAAATCGACTCATTTTCATTCAAAATCTCCAATTTTCACAATTGAATTCAACCTGTCAGTTTGACGTGTGGTTAATTTGACTGGATCATGTTTTATTTTTATATATAGCAACTACCAGAGAAAATTTTCAAAAAATTATCAGTATAATACCATGTAGGTTGTACCACGTGACGTCGAATGGTGCAATTCTATTGGTCGATATTTGGGTCGGAAAAATAATCGTAATAATTAGATCATTTTACGTAGGTTTGCTCCAGTAATTTTTCCTCTGTCTTGTAAAGTAACCGATAATGATACTATAAGTTTGTCAAAATTCATAAAGCAAAACAAAAGTTCACCTTTCCCACTCACCTCTACGAGTTATTTTACAAGATAGAGGAAAAAGTAGCAGAGCAAAAGTAAAACGATCCAATGATTAAAAATATACCCAAAGTCTGAACCAAATGGGAAACTTTTCTATTATGGGTTTTTCGATAAAAAGTTATTCTTCATAAAAGTTTGTGCATCCTCTAAAGCTAAAAATGCAACAACAAAATGTGGCGAAAGACGCGTAATATACGAGGTGCATTCGAAAGTTTGATTTTAACTCAAGAGTAAAGTGCCCTTATTTCAGTAAATATCAAAAAAATGTATTTGAAAAAGTTGCTTATCATTAAAAAATACATCAAGCTTTGAGTTCATGACCATCTAGGAGAAACTATAACTGATAAATAGTTTCTGAGATACAGCGGGCTACCTCTCTCCATCAGACACACTTTACAGAAATGTATTGGGTGCGATCTAACTACAAAAAAATATACAAAAACAAACAAAAAAAAAGAGTGATAATAATTTTTTAAATATAGGCAAATTCATACCATCAACAACACCCCAAGGATATTGTCGTCCCCTAATTTTTTTTCCAGCTATTTCTAGAGTGGTGTTGCTGCCTACAACGGCAAATGGAATGCTCGCTTTCAATTCTCTATCTTGTTGTTTAAATTCATCATCTTCGTCGCTATCACATTCGGGGAATTCATACATCTAAAAAATAATGAGTATACAAGATGAAATTAGGTGTTAAATGAAATAACAAAAAATGTTTACTTGTATTTCGTTGTCTCTTATATCGCTCAGAATATGTTCTTTCAGTTTGGCAACTTCTGAGGCTGTGAGCGTGTCTGCTTTGGCAATTACTACTACTATATTTACTTTACGATGCAGTCTTCTCATTACTTCCAGATCCATTTGCCTCAAACTTAAACAAATTTAATAAATAGAACATTAATTTACTAAAGTGTGTGCAGTGTGTTAAACTGTTAATTTTATAGAGATTTCACAAAGGGACTTACTTTTTTTCTTTAGCAAGTTCAAAAAAGTTATTTGTTTCATTTATAACCGAGAAAAGTTACTTTTAATAAAAAATTTCCCCATCAACCATTGAACCTAGTCCGTACCTGAGTTCACAAGTGTAGTGGAGACATGGTGTAGACTACCAAAAAAGTTTGCAATTATGTTTCGTTTATAAACGGTTAAAATTTTATTAATTTTCAATGAACTATTTAATAATTATAAATAAAAAAACCTTTTTAATTCATATCCATAGCTCGTTAACCAAGCGAGAGTAAGAAAAAATTGTATATAATTATTTTTAGTTTCTCTATCATCTTTCAAGTTTTTGGTTCGAAGTCCTGGGACACGCTGTATAAAAGCATTTTGTACAATATTTTATTTATTATATATCTATTGTCATTGCGTACCTTGAAGATCGCGTTTTAAAAATTACTGGATTCAAAATTGAGCAAATTAAATTGAAAATACTTAACTCGGTAGGCAACTTAACTTACTAGCAGGATCTAACGATACAACCGGCAACGTATGCACAGTAGTATAAGACGCCCTATAGAACTGTTGGGAAGACATAAGCATTTAAAAACGGTCAGAATATAATGAAACACCCTGTATCTTGTGAATTACCTCACTGTTTCTTAATAAAAACGGTATTTTGGGTAAAAATGTCTATTAGAATAAAACTATTCACTGAATCACTGAATTTTGTACAGTAATTCTCTTTTTAGGAACAAAAAATAATTATTCGACAGTATGTTAATAGTTAGGTATTTAACCAACAAGAGTATTAATAAGGGCTATTAACATTCGAGATATTTTAACGTTAAACGATTGTGATTTTAATACTATCGTTAGTTACAAAACTTTTCTGTCGATTGTACAACATTCAATTTTTAAAAACTAAGAATATTTATTTGTTCCATATAGGTTAGTAATGTCAATAAAAAATGACATTGAATTGTCACAGAGAAGGTCAAATGTCAGTTTTCGTTTTTTTTAATTCTTTTTGGATATGTTTAAACACTAGTAATTAGTTTTGTAAAATAATATAATAAAAACGATAGGCAAGTTAAAAACTAGAAGTATATTCTATACTAGAAATCAGTTTTTCGCCTTTTTTTTGTTAATATTATTGTATGTTTGGTTGCCTATACCAAAATCGTTTATTAATAAGGGTTATTAATGAATGATTTTGTGTACATTATTATAGCTTAATAACGCACGGTCGACGGAAAACATCATTAAATATCTATTGTAATACACGAGACTTAAATGATCGTTAAAAGATCGGTTCGAACGGTATCAAGGAAGTTGTTTTGTCAGGTAAGTATATATACGAGTTTATAAATATCATAAACCAGGAAGTATATTACACACGATATAAACACTACACAGATATGGCAATTGACGTAAACGACAAACTTACAAATTTGAAGGTTGAATAAAGGAAATTTCAATTTCATTTAAAGAATGTACCAGGTGGGCAAATAATGTATAGTAAAAATTACATGAATATTTGCAAAAGGAAATGTCAATCAAGGGATGAGTTTTGTAACTATGATATTTATGTTAAATTTGGTTTTTATTTATTTCCTCCCATAATTAGATCACCAGAAATACATGCCGAACCCTCTAACAATGATGCGCCGCTGGTGAAAGCTGTCTTATTGATTTGATTCGGATGTTTATGAGTTATGACGTAACAAGAAACATTGGTGACTTTTACTATAAGTGTTTTATAGACTAGATACATCCAATCATTTTCCCGGAATCAAGAATAAATTCCGCTGGAGCTTGAGATGCAGCTTGCAAGCACAACGTAGAGCACTCGAAAATGGAGTATTTTATGCTCTGTTATCTCTTTTAGTTTTGCGCGCCCCAAAAAATTGTGGATACTAAAATTGTAGGAAATGTATCAAGAAAAAATTAGATTTAAAAAAAAATTCTTTTCGACCCTTAATTTTTGAAAAATTTTTAAAAAATTTGAAATTTCCGTTTATTTAAACGGCAAGAAAATGACAAGGCATAAGTTATGTTCGTTTGGTGTTTAAAAACGCGCATTTTTGAAAGTTCGAGAGGCAGAGGCGTGCTGTAAATAGGTAAAAAGGATCAAAAATGCATGTAAAAAACTCACCTATGTCCCCAAGGTGGTACGAAATATAAACAACAGTGTACTCTATTGTCTAGCATATTTCGTCGATTCAAACCACTTTCGTCGGTGAAATATTGTCTAAATTGTTCGTCGATGTAATTTACACAAGTCTTCCAGCTTTCTTCGCAATTAACTGCATCTCCAAATCCCGGAGTGTCTACCACAGTTAACCTGATATAACAACAAACTGTATTAGTAATCCAGTCACACAAAATTGGACATTGTAAATGTTGGTTGACAGGTCGCAATCAAAATCGTTAGCGAAGATATGAATTATTGTAACTATCAACACTGCCCTAGTGATAAAATTTAGACAATCCAACGACCTGTCAGAATAAATTCAATATGGCGGTGACAAAGTTAACTGTAGAGTGTTTGTTTAACCTACATTTCATTGATTTTCTTTCTGTTTTTTGGCTGTAAATTGTCCTTCTGAAACACCACAAAATACAAAGTAAACCGTTTGATAACTATAAAACTCCGCAGCTTTCTAGGCTCTGAATCCAATGTTTGACCGTCGCGGCCATATTGACAGCTAAAAAGTCACGTGGTTTACTTCAAAAATTATAGGTTTTGATGCCCTACAACACTTTTATAATAAAAATAGGCGAATACGTTTTCAAAACGTCAAAAGTCACCCATACACTTCTAATTTTACTCTAAACTCACCTCAGCTTCACTCCCCTCTCTTCGATTTCCATTGTCTTCTTTTCAATACATGTAGTTTTCGTAATTCTTTCACTAACCTCCGGCACTTTTCGATTTTTATAAAGATCTTCTAAAAACAAGCTATTGAGTAACGTAGATTTTCCTAAACCACTTTCCCCTACTACCATTAGAGTGAATTCGAAACCTTTTTTGACGGATTTTCGATGTACTTGATCTGGTAAGGTGGCAAAACCAATGTAATCTCTATCTTTATCTGAAAAAGAAAAAATTAAAATTACTACCAGTGTTAGTAGGTAAGCTGTTCAAAATGTTTAACCAGCTTGATGCCAACATATACATTTAAATTGCGAAATTAAATGTAAGTTGTAAGACAATTTGTATCCGGAATGCCTAAGCGGACTAGTAATTTCAATCAACACACTTATAGACATAAAAAGAAACGTGGTGAAAGAAATACGTGGTAATCCAATGGCATGGAACGACCGCTCGACAGATTTTGACTTATGCGCAGGTCGATACGCCAACTTCAGGTGGCTTCTTCCTTATTGAAACGGACTCTACCATATACCTTTTGTTAGGAGGTAAAATATTGACTTATTATTAAGTGGTGGTGGACAAATATATTATCCTACGGCACTGATCTTAATGCTATTATTATCAAACAATTTAAGTAGGTATAATAATACATTATACTCGTAGTTGACCTCCTAGCTACGTAAAAGACAATGTTCTATAGTCGCATCGTTTTATATTCTTGATAGGACCAATTTAAACATAATACGTTACAAGAATTTTTCCGTAGGATCAAAGTTTTGTTGGCAAAGTTTTGTTGGCACTCGTTGTTTGACCATAAGCGTTAGGAGTTTGTTATACGAACCGGTAAATTTGCCGTCACGGAGAAACTGAACTCGATATAATGTAAAAATATTAAAAATAATGTTATTGAAGTGGTTTTTAAAGAAATATGTCCAAGTTTTAGTTCAATGACTCAAAGTGTTATTAGCGACAATACATTTTGTAAAATAAATTAATATTTGCACAGAAATATTTCTTATTAATAGAAAAAATTATTGTTTTTTAGTTTTGAGCTGTTAAAAACAAGCTTAAAGAATGCCATAGACAATTTGTCGCTACATTGAATACATATATTTAAAAACAAAATTGATAATAATTGTTATAAAAACGTGTTTATTGTCAATAATGCATTTTATTTGCCAACAGATTATTAGATATAATACAACATATTTAAAAAATGCTGAGTGTGTATTAATCTTCTCAGAAACGTTATCGATATCTGCTGAAAGTATTCAAAACATTATTTTTACTTAGAATGCATCAACGACAAATTCCAAATTATTATCTGGAATAAGAAGTAAGAAATTTTATAATGTAGTGATTTAAATTTGCAATTTTTTAAAATTGTTTGTTTTATTTCAAAATTCAACGACTTCTACTTTGCTGTACGTTTGTTTTCATCTAGTCTAGTAAATATTTCTAACTATTCGTTTTGTTTGGGTCGTTTTGTTTTGATTACAGCGAAATTGTCATTTCCTACTTACTCGTAATTATATGAATAAGAATAGAAATTGGTATTAACTGTTGTTTCACTATTTATTAACGGTTTTGTGTTGGTAGAAATTTTGTCTGGTTTAATAGAGCTGAAATAAATTCAAACAACCATAACAACACTTATAGTAGAGTGACTTGACGTTCAAAAACAGTCTGATAATTAGGTTCAAGAGTAAAAATTATGACAGTGGCTTTGAATTTTTTTTCCAAATGGAGAATCACCTATCTCTGGCTTAAGTGTACAACATGGTTTCGAAAGAACCCCTCAACAGGCTGGCAGTAATTTCATTACTGAAGGTGCACTGTAATATTTACTGAATAAAAATTAGATTACATCATGATGTTTAAATGTAGGGCATTTATTTATATAACCATTAAAAAAGACGAGGGCTTTTTATCGATAGATATGTTTAAATAAATGTATATATTTAGAAAGTTTCACGAATGTATACGTTTATTACGACAACTGTGATACAACTTTTCATCTATGGTATTCTAACTCTTTAATTCGACTCAAAATTCACTCATACATGTAAAATTTTCCTTTAATCGTTTGGTGGATATTAGAACGTTCTATCTTACAAATTAGTCGAGTTATGTGTATTTGAAGGCGAAAGAATTATTTTATCAAAAAAACTAATATATCATATTTTATATTAAACTTTTCACAAGAAATTAAAGGTAACACTATCATTACAAAGTAATTTAAATAAATATAAGGTTTCAATTTTATTTATAAAACATTCTTTGGGAAATATGTAACCTTATCAAACCGCAAAATGATATAAATAAAATCAGACAAACGTAATCCTCTCCTAACATTGTCTTGCCGATTGATTATGTTCATTTTGCATCCAAAATATTATATTTTTTGATAGAAGGAATATCTTTCTTAAATGTTCCTCTAATTATTTGGGCCCGATTCCAGCGCCTCCTACCGGGACCAATTGTGAATTTAAACAATAATAATTTCGGGAAAGGAGAGCACTTTTTTGAAACACCCTGTAGGTATAAATGTACAGCAGTGTCAGACAATTCACAAAATCATATGTTTTACTCCGTCACTTATTTTATGAATGAAAATTTTGAATTCCCCGCTTTAATTTTAATATTTCCAAATAAATATTTTATTTCCTGTAATTTCCTAATGAAAATTTCTTGTAATATTCGCAATTTCTGATACACCTTTTAGTAGATGAATAAAAAATATTAAATTACTTTCTTTATGTATAAACGATCAAGATTAAATAAAAATTTGTCTTATCCAGATTAATCCCTTCTAAGAATTTTTTATTATATTCGCAAATATTTGGATAGTTAAATTCTTCGCAAACGATAAAATACAGTTTTTATATTATTTTTTTTAGTCACTCAATTTTTCTAATTTCGGATAAAAAACATTTTCAGATTCATGCACCTTGTACATTTTCCAATTTAACTCAAAATCAAAATTTCAACGACAGTCTTACTACAAAAGAATTTACTTAGAAATTGCGGAAAAAATCATAAAAATTAAATAATTGGTTCAAGAAACAACCAGTTTTAAAAATGTGTCAAAATTTGATCGACTGGTAAAAAGAACCAGTCCGTATAGTGGTGCTACAGAAGGTAAATTGGGGAATAGTTTTAGGGTTGCACTATAGTTCCCGACGAAAATTTTGTTTAATTATTTCAAATTATCGTAAAAACAAATCTTTTTCAATACAATAGTGTTCAACTAGAATGTTTTTATTAACCTATAGTATGAATTTGGTTACCAAAATCCCTTTTGTTGATGATTTTATTACCACAAAACCTAAATATCTAATGAAAACTTCAACTTTGTCGCTTCTTAAGCATTAAAAAATTATTTTACACAGCCTCTTAAAACTATTTACCTGTACCAAAACAATAACATGAGCCCCTATCCCAAAAAATATTTACCTGACATTTCCGGGGAATTTAAAAAGTACGCACCAAACCCACAGACACACACAATTTTCCCACACCACTTCCCGCCGTTAACTGACTAAATTGTGTTTTGGAGGTAAGGCAAAGTACGTAGTACTCGTTTCTATTTACTATTTAAAAAATTTTCATGTTTAATATTCACAGAGAGTACCTAAACGGCGCTCGCACACAATTTTAATTCCATTTCGTGACTAGATGGGCGAGAGAATGCTCCTCGAACATTACAGTTCCGTCGGTTCGTTACCATTCGATGCAGTCGACCAGTGGATTCACAAACGACAGAGCCGGACTCCCATTTTAGACTATATTAAATACGAGGATTGTATTACGAGTTTCTGCAAAATCAAATTTAACATATCACAGTTAGACTACAATTTGAAATTCTACAAATGAATTGTTACAAAACTTTCCTCTTGAATGACATTTAACGGCAGAAGTGGTCCGCCATTAGACAATTTCTTTTGGAAATATTCATGTAATTTTCTAATATACTCACGTTTACTTTCGTCCAAACGTTTACCGGTCATTTTGTCGAAAAATATCACAATAAATGTAAATGAACTTTACCTGCTTGAAGTAATGACAATGACGACGAACTTCAATGGTGACAGAATGATTTCCGCATAAAGTGACGTTCCGCTTTTTAAGTACAATCGTTGTCACAACACAAGTCAGAGTGACAAACCAATAAAGACATATGTACCTTTCCATTTGTTTTAATTGGACATACGACAATGACAATGACAAACGGGTACTAAGAATACAGACGTGCTAATTATTGACAGTTAAGTGTACGCAAGATTCATATGTCACAGAGAGGTTTAAAATTAAGATCCAACTAAAATGCTACGTGGTACGTTGAATGTAATAAATACTTAAGCCGTCCCTGTTTTAACTTATTTGGTCGGCTGGTTAAAAATGTTCCCAACAATTACAAAGTTATAGGGTGGGCGTATTTTCTCCAGTTTCCCTGCTTTTGTACTCGCGTATACAGAATTGCCATCGATCAATACATAGAAAGCCCTTTTTCCATTGTCACCTGTGCGTCGGGAACCACGCAGGCCCGTTTTTCAGAGAAGGGAGATAAGGGCACTCGCACCTGGACCGTTCTTAGACAACAAATTCTTTCATATAAAATATATAAGCTACGTTGACATTACTCAGATGAGTTTACGTCAGCTACCTTTGATTAATTCAGTTCAAACCACTTCAAAAACTCTTAAAAATGAAGGGATGCAATGGAACAATGCGTCAAGTGGTAAAAAAGATGTATATAGAAAAGTATGCTAGAGGAGAAAAAATATAAGGGGCTTCGTAATATGTCGTATAAATTGCATGTACTTGGCACCCTATAAAAAAGATTGTCATACAAAATATATGGGGTGGTCTAGACTAGTTCATACACTGGTATAGTTTTTCTCAAAATATATCGTCTTTACTTTTGCCTGCAATCATAAAATTAATGGACCAATTGAAATAAATCATATGGCCAATAGCTGTTGTAGAACAGATCGCCAGTGGCGGACTATTTAAAATTATTTTAAAAAGGATCAAATTCACAAATATCTATATTTTTGTATTTTTATCATACATTCTTTGTTTTTTATTTAATATGTGAAGACCATTTCTCTAAGCTTTTGTATGAATCTTTAATTTTTACAACGTGCTGTACACTATTTCTCCAGATTTGAATGGGTATATTATTAACTACCTACATTTTTAATTAATTCTATAACACTGGGACCCAAAGTAGGAGTAACATTTTCTGCTCTCAACTTTGATTTTACTTGATGCCACAAATGCTCTATGGTGTTGAATATACAATGGTATGGAGGAAGACACGTAGCACAGTATGTCCATGTTCCTCAGCTAAACTGACACATGCATATTGTTTTTTAATATCATATGATTTTAACACCTCCAAAAGTTGCTCCTTCTTGTAATCAGGATCAAAATAAATATCATTTTGTAACAAATATTCTTTCTACTTGATGATATATTTTCAAGGAAGGACTTCAAAAGAAAAGAAACTGGACGTATCGAGTATAATCCTCTATTTTCGAAAACGAGACAAGGCGGCAACAATAAATTATGTGACAGCAAATGGATCACGCCTAATATTTTCGACGAAGATATTTGCCCAATACGTTTATTCAAAAAGTTAATGGAAAAACGAAACAATTTTATAACTTCGGGCAGAGTATTTCTTACACCAAATCCCTTTTGGAAAAAGAAAAATTCTAAAGGTTGGTACAAGAATTTGCCGATTGGAATTAATGAAATTTCCAAATGGACTAAACGCTCAGCACAACGCATTGGTTTAGATGTCAAACGTGTCAAAATTACAAATCACTCAAATCGAGCGGCAGCAGCTAGCGAATTAAGTAAAAGCGGAATTGAAGAACAAGCTCTAATAAAAATAACAGGACACAGCAATTCATCATCAATATAACCATACTTACAAGTTGACAAAGAGTATCATTCAAGCATTATTCAATCAATTCGTTTGGAAAATGAAAAAACTTCAACATCTACTACAGAAACGATTAGCTGTGGCACCCGCAGCGATATCACTATTCCTAGTATGAATTTCAATAACTGCCTGCGTTTTTAATAATTGTACATTAAAATAAAAATGTGTTTATTTTTAATGTTTCATAAATAATGTTTGCATTGATATGTTTCCAAATTTCTCATTCATTAAATTGTCCTGCTGAATTCTCATTAAACAACCCAAATTTACCCGATAAAATACAAACCACTTGTGCAATTATAAGTGAAAAATTAATACACCACAAAGGAGCTTACAGAAGATATATTGTACATATTTTTGTATTTAAATGTTTTAGTTTTAATTTTTTCGTGTCCAATCTGTAAAACCAACAATATGAATATAAAAACAATAAATTTGTGTCAAATACCTGTCAATGTTAAAAGGTGTATGTTTTACATAACGAATGTACCATATAGCATCGGTCACGGATTGTCAGCTGTGGGTGGGCAACCTAAAATAGCTTTTACTAATTGTGGCGTAAGGAGTAACCTCGGAATATTATACGAGACGAATATATATTGATTTTTATACAATTAATTATTAGTCTCTACGATTTAAGTTTCTCAAGAAATTGGAAATTTACCGTTATAGTAAAATCGCAATCGGTGCGGAGTAATCTTTATGGGACTTGCTCAGCACAAGTGGACCAAACAAAATAATTATGTAATCTTACACTACCTGCTGTAATGAATTTTGTACCGACGGATATCGTAGAACGATAACCCAGTCTTATCTTAATATTTTCTAGCGGTACAATAGGCGTAGGTTTAGGAACAGTATTAGGGATTCGTAGGTATGTGTTGTTACCCAAAATCTATGGAGCTGAATGTCATATATGTCAAACGATTAGCTCCTTTTGCGCATACTCACCACTACGTTAAATCGGCCTTCTTGTGTGAACGTTTTGCGGGAATATTTTATGCAAATTCCAATCTCTTCAATTATTTATTTAATTACAATCAAACAGTAGCTGTTTTATATCTACCCCGGAAGTACTCGAAGTGTACTGTGGTGTAAAAACGTTGGACATCAAAATGTCAAAATTTTATGAATGTCTAAGATTCCAAAGGGCGGGATCTTTTCTATCAGTTTGAAATGAGATATACTGGAGTACGTTTTTAATGATCCTGTTCAGGAACGTTCCAAGGTATTTCAGTATAAGGGATAAATAAAAACTACTAAAACGGTAAAACATTTATATTTATAATTTACTAGACATTTTCTCAAACTCCTTTATAACATAAACGATCTTCTTAATAGCCACATCAACGTCTTCATCAGTGAGTTCCCAAAAGGTGACGATTCTTATAAAACCTCTTCCCATCGCTTTTACACTAACTTTTACAGGATCATCTTCTCTGATTTCGATTAGTCTACGTAGAAAATCTACATAAGGTCTAGTTGGATGAGTATATTTCAGCATTATTATATTTGTATCTACAGTGTCCAAATCTACTGAGATTATTGATGAGTTTAGATCACTGATTGCTGAAATCAAAAAGAAAAGCGTTTATAAAGACGCCCAAGCTTCGTTATATGTATACAGCATGTCCTGATAATAATAAAATATATAGAACAGGTGAAGATTTTCTGAATCAGTACGAAATAAGTTAAATAAAGTGCTTTGAAGTTGGTAACTTTGTTTGATTATTCGATATATCAAACCCTATATTATATCGGGCAATACCGATGTCCGTCCCGCGGTCAGGTGGATACACAGGTAGAATGGGCAGGGTAGAATATTATTCCTAGAATAATTAGTATGATTCGTGTACCTATTATCGACACCCTTCCACAGACCCTACCCTACCCTACTACATATTATATCTTATATGTATATATAATATATAATATCTGCAATATAAATTATCATACGGATCCACGGGACGGACTTCGGACAAACGTCTTGACCCTTTTAACCGCGGGACGGACCTCGGACGTACCTGCGTTTTACCCTGACCGCCGGACAGACATCGGAAACACCGATTATATCAGTTGGATATAAGCCTTCTATTTATTATATAACTCGAGATAAACGAACTTCTATGACTTGGAACTCGGGTATGTTAAAAATAATAAACGATACAATAAGAAATTTGGAAAATTGCAGTGCTGAAGAACAAAATAGGGCAGCAGGACAGTTTGTATACAAGCTAAGCGGCCGGATTTCTTTGACTGTCAAGGTATATTATTCGCGAAAACGAGCAAAGAGTGCGACACCTACCGTCAAAATTGTATAGCTTTGGAATGGGGAAAACAAACGAAATCCCCATTAGAGTACGTGTATAGTGAGCATGCTATTAATATCGTTTTCTTGATTTCTAGAAGAGTTTGGTGAAGTTTGTTTTATCAGAATACTTATTTAGACTCTAATAATGACCAGCAAGAGCAACCAATTTTAACAAGCACCATCTCTCACAAAACACCTTCACAAGACCAACTACAAGACATACGTAATAGTTTCTTTAAATTTGCCGTTGTAATCGTAAAAAGAGACAACAATATAATTGACGTAACGTGTATAACTGATCATACTAAAGGTTGAGTTTTACTCTACCGCTTTTGAGGTTATGCGAGTTTAGTTTATTGTCTTGTTTTTAGCGAGTTTTTGGATTGAAAGTGTATTTATTGTTAAAATCAGTTCTTGTATTCCATTTGACGTTTTGTAACGCCTAAAATGCCGTGAGACGGGAATATTACAGTGCTTATTTTATTAATTTTGGACTTTTTAAACTTATTCACCCAGTATATCGATAGTTTTAATAAATATGTCGATGTTAACTATATAAATGAAATAAATACAATTAAAAAAGTTTAATTTTTTGTTTAATTGCCAATTCGTAAAAGGCCGACCTTTGGAATATTAGTCACAACGATTATTTCTATTGAGTTGACAGAAGTTTTGATTTGATTCATAATAAGAATATTGTTGCTGACGAAACAGACACGTGATGGTAAAGCTCCACCGTTTCTACTGTAAAGGATTATTATTAATATTACGAAAATCTCGGGGACACTGAAGATAAAAACTGCACAATCGCTGGCGTACGCAGACGTTACAAATTTCAGAAAAATAACTGAAAATAGCGTGCAAAGTTTTCGTGAAGGAAAATCAGAAGTGAAATTAACAACACCACAGATTCGAACAAGTCCAAAGGTATTATTAATGATAGTTTTTTATCTTCCTTAAGATAGTGTCCGTTTCTGCTTCGCGCACAGCCTAAAAGTGCCACGATACGTTTGTCGACCTATAGAACAGCCTCAGTATTGTACGAAGGTAAAGTTTAAAAATCAAAAAACAAGTTTTATATAAAAAAATATATTATTTAAATACACGTAAATGCCTAATAAAATAAATAAAACAAGCTTGATAATAATAAATATTGAAAGCATATAATTATAATTCATATTTATATAAAACCCGTCGAACGTAACTTCTGTCAAAACTGTATGAGATTCTAGTACATTATTTTTATATTACTTATCACAACTGGTGAAATATTACTCACAAAAGAATCGAGAGATTAAATGAGCAAAACGTAACTCCGAAAGTGTGTAGATGTCAAAATAAATCATAGGTAACCAAACGTCAAATTTGAACCCAATAATTTTAATATTTATTCGGTTTAAAGTGGCAAAACATACTGACAGTGGGTTGAAGTAGCAAACGAATGACATAACTCGCGCGAACGTCTCTGCTGATGGTACTTTTGTTACGTAGGACGGGATTTATATTGTATAAACTAAAGTAATAAAATAAATAAAATTAATCTATTTTTTTTATCGAGATTAATGCATTTCCAGGACTAGTACCTGTTCTCCTCGACATTTTTCTCAACTTGAAGAACCAAAACTCACTTTCACCGCAAAAGCGAAGATAGTCTGGAAGAATCTTTTTTAAAATTGACAATCTCATATGCCTATTACCTAAATCCTGACCTGTTCAGTTCAGAATCCAAAAAAATAATCAAAAACTATTTTCTACTGGAAATTTTCACTACTTTTCTTTACGATTAAATCTGAAATTTCGCATCGTATTCCGCGATAACCAAACGTATCTTTTTAATGGCAAGTCTGACGTCTTCTTCGTTTATTTCGTGATACAAAACGAATCTGACGCAATCGTCTTTCAAGGACGAACATCTGACGCTCGCTCTTACGTCGTCCGTATCTAAGACCGATTGTAATCGACGCTGTAACTCTTTGACAGGTACTTTGGATCTGTCGAGATATACCAGCAAAATGTTGGATTGGACTCGGGACAGGTCCACTTTGAATAAATTGGATTTCATTTGATGAATAGCTGAAATAGTGCGAAATAGTGATAACAATGCAAAATAGATCGATGGTTCCGGTATAGAATTCGGTAGACTGCGTTTCATGTAAGAAGAACCCACTTTAAGTTGCAAGTTGACAATCGACTTCAAATCAGTAGCGTAACGTTTTCACATTTTGTAAGTTAATACAAAATTAGAATATTAAAAATGTATTTATTGTATTAGCCTAATCAAAGTACACATAAAACCTCACAAAAAATACAAAAAACTTGAAAATTAAAAATTGGGTATTTAAAAGGGTGGTGTTTAACCTGAGAAAAACTTTACGATGTTAGGCATGCAATTTTCCGGAAAATCGTCGAGTGAAAATTTTTGTTTTTGTTTTTTCGCTCTAATTGTTTAAATAATAAATATACAGAAAAACTTCCAAATCAAAATTTGTAGCTGATGCATTTATCTACAAATTTTGTCTAAAAAGTTTTTCTGTAAATTAAAAAGTTTACGAAATAAAAATAATTTCAGTGGTATTTAATTCGTGGTTATGCGCGAACGGCCCGTGAGCCAAATTTATTAACCGCTCGACTTAAAAGTTGATAATTTTGGGCTTATAACATTCTGAAAAAAATAAGTAAACTCATGTAAAATGTAAAGAAAGATCTCAACTTTTAGATAGAAATACTTTCAAATTTGAAAAAGTAGATTTTATCACTGTAATATCAGTTTATTATAATTCCTATTTAATTAATACTTATCCCAGCGAAAATTCCTTTTGGATTTAGCATTGCAAATGAGCATAAAACATTATTATTATAAAAGTAAAGACATCAATATTTAGAATTTTAAACGAATGCTTCTTAAAAATCTGCTTTTTTTGCATTCTTAATTTTACTTATTTTTTTTAGACTTCATTCAATTATATCTTTTTTCGAAATTAATATAATTCAATGAAACTTTACTACTAAACACTTTGAAGCATCTACTTTCGAAACTACTATACAGTTTTTCTATAAATATCAAATTTTTTAAATAATAGACAATTATTTAAAATAAATACTTAAATCAGAGGTCTGTCGGCAAACTTTCTGTAACTTTTTATACCGTTTATGATATTATCTAAAAATTTGTGAACTTTATAACGAACCTATTAAGAAGTGATCGCGATACAAAAGAACACGCCTATCGCTCAGGTAAGAAAGAGAATGGAGCACAAATAAAGGTGAAAAAGCAGGTGAGAGAGCGTGGAAAATCGATGATAATACATTATAAAATTTTTTCAATGTATTTGTAGACACCCCATTTTAGAACACATTTCATATGAAAAGTTTTTTTCTAAATGTCATTGTTTATTTACTATCATAAAATTAAAAACATGAAAATTGATGATGTTCAAAAATACTACTATGGAAATTTCGTATATATTTTAAAAACTAATACAGATACAAAAAAAATGTTCAGACAAATTTTGTAGATAAATGTATTAGCTACAATTTTTGATTTGAACATTTTTCTGTGTTTTCATTATTTAAATAATTAGAGCGAAAAAACAAAAACAAAAGTTTTCACTCGACGATTTTCCGGAAAATCGGATGTCTAGCATTGTAAAGTTTTTCTCATGTTAATCACAACCTTTTTAAATACTCAATTTTGAATTTTCAAGTTTTTTTTTTGCGGCCTTTTTGCGGATATTTTGTGTACTTTGACTACGCTATATGTATAGTTTAAATAAAACAGATTTTGGAATTATTTGAAGCTTTTCGAAATAGTTTCACATACAAAAGACACTGGTAAACATAGAGAAACAAGACCGATTTTGGTTTCTGCGCAAGACAGTTGGCAAACTTCACGTGGCTTCTTCTTATCTGAAACGAAATCTAGCTGGGATTGGATTAGCTGTGGTGTTGGTGAAGTAAACAAGAAAAATTAATTAAATAATATTTTACCTTTGGCGATTTTGTAAGCGTTGTCGTGATCGATTTTTAATCGATCGATCATAGTGTCCAAAGCTACTAGACCAGCTGCTGCTAATACACCCGCTTGTCTCCAGCCGCCTCCTAGTACTTTACGTATGCGGCGTGCTCTGAAATTATAAAATACTTTTCATATTTAGGGATTTAAATACCATAGTAGTACTGAGCGTGAAAAAACCCTTGAACTACTAATTGGATCCGAACCTACGCATGACTCATCCTGTCGCTTTTTATATGTTACTATATTTAAGAAAATTTTGAAGAGTTGGCAACGTATTGCACGTGCAGTCAAGACTTCGAAACAACCAATCATCAACTGCAGTATTCATCGCAATATAACGAAATAACCGAAGTATACTCCGTTTGACGTTTTTGGCAGAAAAAATTCTACGGTCTTGAGGGTGTTCGGGGGGGTTGTGTTGTGGTTCGGCTTATAATCCATTAGTATCATTCAGTGTCGGGTGTGAATTTTGTTTTAAAGAAATATTTAATATAATATCTATTTCTTGGTTGAGTGAGTTTAGTGAATTGTTATAGGTATTTATAGGAAAGTGTAGGTGATCTAGTGTAGAAAGGTATCATTAATATAATACCTTTTTGATGGTGTAGTGGTTAGGTCGCGTTAGTGAATTGATATTAATATAATATTCATTTGTTCGTAGACGTTAGGGTAAGTTTTATAATATAATTAATTAGAATGGCATTTTGGAGACCATTTGAAACAACAGTCCAATATGAAGCGCGGGATTATTGAATTGTGCATTTAAATATAAGAAGTTAAATAATCGAATGATAATAATGGAATCTCGGCGTATCGCTGAACTTAGACAGGAGTATTTGCGCAAAATAAAAGGGTACCGTGATTCAAATAGAACTATAATTTATTTAGACGAAACTTGGTTTGATACACATGATGTTGTCAAGTGTTTATTCATTTATTTGTTATTCAAACAATCCTTACGGTTTTATTACATGAATAAATATATAAAATAAAATACATTTTAACTTAATATGTAAGAAAATAGTAGTAATGGTAATTATATTATAATTAAAACTGTATGAGGATATACACCCACCTTTAAAATATGGTTGGGTTGACGATACAAAAAACTGTTCTTTAGATACTCCGTGTTCTAGAGGAAAGCGCTTTATTATTGTATTACAAATTTTATGAATTTTGTATGCAGGTTAATTTTTTTCATTCAAATTGATATAGTAGATTAACATTATTTCACAATATTCGAATTTATAAAAAATTTATATGCACGCCATTGGGCGGCTTTTTCCTTCAAAGGGATTAAAAATATGGATCATCACATTAACTTTGGAAGAACTTTACCCCAGAAATGCTGCGAAATACTTACAAAGAATTTAGAAAAAGAATTGAGAGATGTTTTGAAGCTGGGGGAGGATAAATTGAATAGATGTTTTTTGTTTACTTAGTGTTTCTTACATTATTATTCTGTATTGTTTTTTTTGATAGTGATTATAATTCTTGAATAGTTAATATTGTTGTCAAATATTTATTAAAGAATGACAATTTGAAAATTGTTTATAAAAGTAAACATAGTGCAAAAATTCATACGGTTTTCATAAAACTGGCTATAAAATGAGACGGGTTTTGGAAAACTTGAATTTTATTTCATTTTAAGGGGTTTCAGAACTAATTTTTAATTCAGGACGAAAGACAATAGACCGCAAACATTTAAAAATAATAAAAATGTTTATAAAATTTCTTACAAGTCCAAATCTACTATGATAACAATTTTTTTCTCTAAAAATAAATTCGATGATTTCAATTTCAATTTTTTATTGATAAGGTTAATAGTTTTAAAAACATTACCAAACATAAATTTCCATTTATTTTTCTATAAAACAAAAATAGACAAACTACGTAAATATAAAATCTAAATTTTGCAACAAAAAGTTACATCACGATTTAATTTACGCGATAAATTTTTCATGAAATCCCGAATACCCAAATTTGCGTCGTTTTTAGGTCAACAAACGATCAATGAATAAATATATGAACAAATATACTCGTAGCAACTAAAAAAAGATAAATTTGGCAATATTTACGTCAGATACAAATGCAATAACAACGATAATTGTTAATTTATCATTTGTTTGCAAGTCATTATTAAACAATATAAATACATTTTAAAACAACAATTTTCTTTCAATACAAAAAGTTTTTATTGCAAATTCTTCTCCGTTATATGTTTGGCTACCTTGGAATGCAAAAATTTCGAAATCTAACAAAAATAACATTCAAAAATCACAACAGTGTTGAGAGATGTTACTATAGTGATTTTGGTGTAGATTCTTTTAGGGGCTGGAACCCTTTTGCGGACTCAGTAATATTGGAAGAAATAGGCAAAGAAAAGAGAAGATCTGACCATTGGAAAGATCTAGTAGGGTAGACAATCTAAGATTCTGATGGGAGATCAAATGAATGATAAGTCAAAGTTAAACTGCACTAAGAGTTTTAACAGGGATCCTAACGGGACATTTACCTGAACGGGAACCTGAAAAAGTTTAAAATAGTGGAGGAAGAAGAATGTAGATTATGTGGCATGGAAGAAGAAACCACCATTTACATACTTGCAAATTGCACCGCAATTCAGACTCCTGGGGCACAGGATAGAAGAGGGACATCTACCTATGTTTAAGCCTGCAGATATCCCAAAATTTCTCAGGAAAATATGACTAAAGGAGCTACTAGTCTCTGAGACCTTTCCCCGAACTAAGTAGGTATAAAGGGTACAATAGATATTTTAGATCTCAGTGAATGTCACCCCATCATACATACATATACAAGCATATCATTCACAGAGGTCAACTTTTCTTATTATTAAACCCTTCTTTAATCACACGAATGCCATCTAAACATGTGCTGTTAGCGCTGAAAACACCCTAGCTACACTCCAGTATCCTATGAAAATGAAAATCACCTAGCACCTTTCATCTGAACAGTATAATTGCAGCCAGGAAACAAATTCTCAACCCTACCATTTCCATTTATCAATCACTTTAGACATTCCAGAACACCTGACTTTGACAGGTCGGCCATATTGTGCTGGATCCCCCGATCAGTTGGAGTTGAAGTTTTGACATGTGGTGTAAATCAGCTGGTTGTCAGACAAGCTTTGTAGAACAATGTCAATGTTATATAATATATTTTATTTAAACAATAAAAACTTTACAAATAAGACATGGCGCAGTCAGTAAACTGTCTCTGAATTGAATTAAATAATAATTAAAATGTCAGATGACGAAAAAAGCAATCAACAGAGGAGTTATGTGATTCCAACGAATGTCAAGAGCAACAGATTCAGATGCACAGAGAGATCAATTAAATAGTCACCTCGCTGGAAATCGAAAAAAAACTATACCTTATCTTTTTACTAATTAAAGTCTAACTTTCCTCCGTTGTTTACCAGTAAACAATGAAAATATAGGCAACCTGTCAGTGACGTACGTTATTCTGCGATGAACTATAAAGATAAAAATTCTTACTTTATTATAAAATCAGTGCTGCCGGCCAAAATCGAACCCACCGGACATCCCAATCCTTTGCTGAGACAGAAACAAACCGAATCTACATCTCTGACAATTCTGCGAGGGGTTACTTTAAGATATACAGCAGCGTTCATCATTCTTGCACCGTCCATATGTATGGGAATCCCATGTTCTGCTGCTATTCCATTGACTTTTTCTAACCAATCCAAAGGAACTACCTTAACATTGGAAAAAAAATTGTAATAAACCAGAAAACTAGATTTTAAATAACATTTACCCTTCCTCCGCACAAATTATGGGTATTTTCTACTAATATAAGAGAAGAAATAGGTTCATGGATATCTGGGTTCTTTCTGATCATATCTCTGAGTTCGTCTAGATCGAAAGTTCCGTCTTCTTTAGTTTTTATTGTAGATGTTTGAATTCCGGCTAGCTGAGAAGCTCCGCCTAAAAATATAGGTGCTATAAAAGTAGAAGCCTCATACCGTTGACAGACGTAACAGTAGTTGAGTAACAGTGCCTGTTGTATCTTTCAACTCTATTATGGACAGCTGTCACATCTGTCAATAGTGTCATACAATTATTTATTAATGATGCAGTGATAATTAAAGAGAGTCATTACAAGAGTAAGATTTAAGATCTTGGTCTGCTTCAGGGGGAATATAAACAATAATATATTATAAGTAAACAAATTAAATTACAAGTTTTAAACGAAATCAAATTTTAATAAATTCTTAACTAAATTTTTTTATTAAAAAAAAATGTAGATAACCTTCATACCTGTCATTATTCAAATTATAAGATCGAAGAAATATGATATGGTTAAACAATAATTAAATGTTAATAATAATTATTAGTTTTAGAACAAATTTGCATTTATGCTTGAATTTACGATTATGCAAAATACCTTTCACATTCCGCATATATTTTTTGTTTCCAAGTGGTGCTATAAAAAATTCGAATTATTATTAGATTTGATCGAAAATTCCTTAGATTTTGGGCATCATTTATAAAGGTGGGGGTACAGATCAGGGGGTATATAGAACCCCCCATCCTCAGTAGAAGTGATAAAAACCCACCAGATCTTTTATCCTTTGAATAAATTAATTTTTTCTATAAACAGCTCCTTCTAATGTCCTTGACTATCAAAAATTATTTAAAGAAACTCTTTTTTTATATTAAAATAGCTAAAGCCCCGCCAGTTAACACGTTGGTGGATTCACTGAATAAATAAAATAACATGCATTCATTTTATTTTATAAAATAATTTTGTTTTTATGCGTTCAAGCCATAGAGATCGATTCTATCTCTATGGTTCAAGCAATGATTAAAGGCACTCACCTTGTTCAAGTCGAAAAGTATGACTTTTATCTCCTGCTATTATCTCAGCTCCTCTATGCGTACAATGTGCCATTACTAAAATAATAAAAATGCATTTAAAAGCGAAATTAATCAAAAATTTATGTGGTCGTGTTTGAATTTTTATCCATTGTTCACAGGGAGGAGTAGCATCCCCATTAATGTGGAGTCTGACGGTTGACGAACTCCGGTATGGTTTGACTGACCTCGGAATATCCTGCCA
This sequence comes from Lochmaea capreae, assembly GCA_949126875.1. Taxonomy (NCBI): domain Eukaryota; kingdom Metazoa; phylum Arthropoda; class Insecta; order Coleoptera; family Chrysomelidae; genus Lochmaea; species Lochmaea capreae. The sequence continues at coordinate 3,680,719 of OX421405.1, read as the reverse complement.
AGGATATGCCGATGATATTGTCATAACAGCCAGGGGAAAATTCGAAAGCACCCTTTGTGACAAAGTACAAAAGGGTCTGAACTATACAAACAGCTGGTGTAGGCACGTGGGACTGAACATCAACCCCACCAAAACCATCAGCCTTCACTAAGAAAAGAAAACTGAACCTCAAAACCATTAAACTCAAAATCAAAAAACCTGGGACATGCCACAAGTTGGTATGACTTTTCAAATAAATTCGTTACGGAATTAAGCAACAAGAAGGAATAGGATCCAAATACCATTACCAGACTTGGAAAGAATGCCATTCAATGGTACAAAGGCGGCTCAAAAGCAATAGAAGGAACTGGGATAGAAGTGTACGGGCCAGGAACCAAACACTCTGAGATCTTGGGAAAAACCCCAAGTATCTTTCAAGTGGTGGTCTTTCAAAATGGCGTGGGAAGTCCCTCTTGGGGGCCGGACCCCTTTTGCGGAATCAGCCCCAATGTAATATTGGAAGAAATAGGCAAAGCCGAAGAAAAGAGAAGATCTGACCATTGGAAAGATCTAGTAGGGATTAGTAGAAGCAAGGGGGCATAATAGATCTTTTAGGTCTCAGTGAATGTCACCCCATCATACATACATTGAATTTAATAACACTGATTCTCCTACTAAGGGAATGAGAAAATAACAAATATACCATTTTTTGCGTTTTTATGTCCAACGTTAAAATATTTTTGCAAATATTAAAATTCCCAGTTTTTTTAGACGTAATTCCAACACGCTGTTATTATCTTTCTTACATTTAATATCCTGTAATTTCATGTCATTATCATTAACTCTAATTAGGTTTTTCCCTCTGGCAGTAATTTTGGCTTATGTAATCTCGTCGAACCATTTTTTCTTCGAGTGAAAGAAATATGATGGGTGTGTTCAGGTCAATAAATAACTTATTACCTAACAAACAATATAATGTAGGTAGTTTACGAATTAAACAATTTATATGGATACAAAATAAACAGACAAGTAAATATATCATTTTTCTCCAGCTTTGATAGCCTATAACTCGGAAACGACGTGTAATAAAAATAAACACCGAACCAAATGATTGCGTTTGTTAGTGCCCCTGTAAATTTTATTTAACTATCAACTACCTCATTATTGTAAAATTGTTTAATTCAAAACAATTTGTTGCAATGTATTTGTCAACTGAGGTAGGTACAATTACCGGAAATATTGATCAAATTTGAGTATCTACAATCTGTAGAAATATAAAAAGCAATTTTGAGCTCCCTGTATATAGACACAAAAGTATGAAAATTTATTGATAATGTTCCCAACTTTACATTGTCAAAATATTTTTCTAAAAATAAAACCTACTTGCAATTAAATTAGCCATGGTCCCACTGACGACGAATATCGCTTCATCTTTCCCTAAAAGCTCAGCAGCTCTTCGCTCCAAGTCAGTAACAGTAGGATCTTCTCCATAAACATCATCTCCAATTTCCGCAGCATACATAGCTTCCCTCATTTCGGGGGTGGGTCTGCTGATCGTATCCGTTCGTAAATCCACGATTTTGACATCTGCTCCTAGATCACCCTTTATTATTTTTTCGTACATATTTTTAACTGAGTATTTCCTTTGCACTTTTGAACACTTTCAAACTATCGCGGTTAATGATTGTTGTTAAACAATCGCTTTGCCTTTTATAGTTTAAAATTAGCGGGGGTACTTAACAATTAGTTGTTTGAAAACACCGCCATCGCCCGATAGTTTTCAGATTAATTACAGTTGATTATTGTTTAATTGACGTATTTAAAGAATTGTTGCGTAAAGACAAGGTTATTGATTTAAAAGTATCCGACACACATTTTGTTTACTTCTTATATTGTTTACGATACTACTTATTTAACATTAAATATAAAACACCTAGTCCTACAATACTTGCGTGTGATTTTTTTTTGAATTTAAAACTTGAATTTAAAACTAACCAGATTGTAGAAGATACACGTGTGGGCTTTGCACAGAACGCTAATTGATTACGTCACGTTAACGAGAGTTTAAATAGCATACACTCTTCCAGTTCAAGATGTTATGTTAAAAATAAATATACAGGAAAATCATGAAGTGACAGACAAGTTACCCTCTATTACACAATTTTTATCTAGCAAATGCTAAAGGTGGAATGAAATGACGTATATCAAAGTTAAAATTACAAATATATCAAAAAACGTAGGTAATGCAGGTATATGGGGATGGGGTAAGGAGAAAAATACTGAGTAATTTGCTGAAACAGATGTTGTACAATACGATGAGCCTAAAGTAACAACAAAAAACAAAAATTCATCAAAAAGCTAAGCAAAAAGGTTATGTAATGTCAACTGTAATTTTCCGTGTAGATATGACTGTTTTTTAAACGTTCGTCGTGTGACGATGTTATCTATGGTTTGAACGTCTTGTCACTTGTCACTGTCAATAGTGTCAATTGTAAACTGATCTATCAAATTATTAAAAATACCAAAAAAGTGACAATATATTTATAAAAATCATTTCATTCCATACTATACACAGATAATTTTTTTCAATAATTATTAAATACTCGGCAAAAAGTCATGGCATTTATTTAATCTAACAACATTAAAAATTATTTGACAATGACTCAAAATAACAGGTAGAACTTTTTCTTCATATACCCTGTTCATTTATATTTCTTATGTTTGTATTTTTTAGAAAACGTGGAAGAAATCCAAAGGAAGATGAAATGGAATTTATGCCCTTATCAAAAAGAATTAATAATCTACATATTAACAGCTCCATGCTTTTAGACAATGCACATCATTCAAACACTGGGAATGCTGTGGAATGGGGACCTGGTCCCCCTAACGTCATAAATTACCTTCCTGAATCACCGCCAAGCTCAGAACAAAGTGTAGATTTAAATATTCTGCATTTCCAACAAACTGAATACTCTCCAGATTTGACAGAATCAGAAAATCCACATTATTTTAAAATTAACAAGCTACTATTTGAAATGTACATTCAAAGAATACAAAGGGAGTGCCATAACACATAAGAATAATTTTATAGTAGCACTTGCTTGGTCCTAGAGTTCAGTGTACAATTTTATGAGATTTGCTCAGTAGAGGAATGTAGTTAGAAAAAAAATTATTAAATTTTTTTGTATTATCAAATTAATACTTTGAATTATCACAAAAAAGGTGAAATTTTAGTGTTCTGTTACCATCAAAAATTTTATTTAAAAAGGCAGTTTTAAAGTTTTTATTTATGTAAATTTGTGGAAAAAAAGAAGTTTTTACTTTCAATGAAAATACTGTGATAAGAAGCTGTGCTGCAACTCCAAGATCAAGAAATGTGTCTGCCATACAAATTTCCGGTTTCTATAGCAATACAAAAGTTTTCTTAAGAAAAATTCAAAAGCTAAATCATCAGTTCTCATGAAGTACTATTTTGAGTAGAATGCATATCCCTTGCAGTTCTGTTATTACAGACATTTGATGGGAACAACATTCAAATTTTTTGTCAAGAAATCATTTGTATTATGAGTCTTTCATGATTTATTTAAATTATGGAAGCCATTTGGATGGTAAGGTGATACTATAAATATACTTGTGTATTATTTGAGTTACCAGTCTGAAAACAAATATAGAATTTTGAAAATAACTCTCGAACAGCATGCAATAATTAGTATTTGACCTTCAGAGTATCTTTTCACATTCAAATCCAAAAACATAACCTAGTCCTATACATCCAGTTTCATTTCCTCTTCACTACACTGCATTTTTCACAAGAATTGTTAGCTGAATTTTGTCCCTAAAACTATATTCAATACCATTTATCAAAACTATACAATAATTTTTTCCAAAAACAACATGTTGACGACCATAGATATGTTCAAATCCCTAAACTATGTTTGACCTCATGAATTGGCCCATCATTATATTTCAGACTGGTTACTTATATTCCAGTTTATTCCAATGATGGTCCTTGAACCAACTCTTATTGTATTTATTTTAGTTAATTTTATGTATTTATTATTATTCTTTGATTAACCGTAAGCTAGATATCCTTGTGTTTTTCTTAATGTATTTTTTACTTTATTATCTGTAACTTTGAATATGTAGTTAGATTGACTTAGGGTGTCTAATAAGTAATATATTAATTTGGTTCCAAATATATGTTTTTATCTTCTATTGAAGGTACTTCTTTATAGAACTAGAAGACACATGAAACGTTTTGCTCAAAAGATTCTTTAAGTTCAAACAACAAACCCTTCAATAGCGGTCGTAGTCTATGATGGATAGAAATTTTTTCAAATAAATTAAGCCCCTTTAAAAATTTTATAATTAATTAACCTTTTCAAATATTTATCCTACTCCCATGATATGGTCACAGTGAGATCACCAGCCCATAACTTCGTAGCAGAAATTGACTTATTTTTGGTGTAGGGGGAATATCATCAGTAGAATTGGTACAGTAATAAAAAATTTAATATGTGTGGATTTATTTAAATTATAGCCTACAGATTTTTTTTATTTTTACGAATAGACGTACAGTAGTCACTACACTACCATAAAATCGATTCTTCAATCAGTACCAAATAACGAATTTAAGACATTTCACGTTTATAAGGTATTAATTGTTTTAAACAGACAACGATTAATGAGCTTAGTTTTTTCTCAAGAACTACTATTTCCTTCCAAATGTTTTATTAATCATCTTAAAATCTCATGTTATATAATGTATTTTGAAGATCGATTGCGATATATTTTTTTCTTTCGAATGACTGACCGGAACCGATTATTAATCGTCAGCTGTGACCTGTGTTTGTGTGTCGGACGGATATTTTAATAGAGTTTACGGTTAAAAACGTCTTTAGAAGCGGCCAAATAACCGCTTCTATGGCCGAAGAATTAAATTGTCGAACTGAAACTTTAATTGAAGCAGTAAAGAAAAGGCCGATCTTGTATAACAAAAACCATCGAGATTATAACAACAAGGATGATAAAGAACAAGCTTGGCTAGATGTGTGTGCAGAAATATTACCACAATGGTATGATTATAATGAATCTGATAGAAATTCTAAACGTAAGTTGATATTTTTTTAGAATATTTATAAATATTTGTTCAAAAATGGGATTGCATTATTGTTAAAAATCTACCTAAATATTTACACATTTACAAGTGCATAAATCCTCCCTAAGAAAATTGGTAGTTGTTGATCTATAGAAAACTTGTTTCCGATGTACATATCCTTTTCTAATACAAAGAGTATTCATCAGTATCTCTTTCTTTATAATATTAACAGGCACAGAGTTTCATTCGATAATCTTTAGTGGATATTGCTACCGAACCGATCATACGTAACTATTATCGATATTAATTTTTCAGAAGTATTTAATATACATTTTTATATTACAGTTTTTCATGTACAAAGAAGATGGAGAAATCTCAGGGACAGCTTTAGAAAAGATATAAATCTAAGAAGAGAAGTCAAAAGCCCAAGGAAAAAACGAGAGTACATTTATTACAGATCTTTATTATTTTTGGAACCTTTTCTCCAAAAAGATGATGAACCTAAGTCTGAACAACAAAAACCTGACGAACAAGAAGAAGAAGAATCGACGGATACCACTATTATGAAATTTGAAAGTGAAGAATCTCAATACACTGATACTTCTGTCCTTTCTAGAAAACGAAGAAGAGCTAAACATACTACTTATGAGACTGCTCCAATACAATCACCCGTGCTAGAAATTTGGGAGGGATCCCAAAATGGTGACGTTAATGATGAATCCACTTTTTATCTAAATCAAGATATAGATGAAGACAGATATTTCTTGTTATCATTATTGCCTTCATTTAGAAGCCTTCCGCCTCATCAGAAACTCTCAGTTAAAGTTGAGTTTTTGCAAGTATTACAGAAGTTTTGTTTCCCCATTAGTGAAGACCCATTAAACGAGTCAGCAAATGAATGATATTTGTAATTAACAAAAAATTTATTATGGTTATTAAATTTGGATATTTTTAGTATAATTCTGTCTTATTTGGGATACAAAAACTTTACATTTATGATATTTAAATTATGATAATATGAAATTGAGAAGTGTAGCGTGGATTGTCTACTCTTCCATAGCTAACATAACCATTCTGGCTGCTTTTATTAGGAACGAAGGTGTCGCTTCCTTGTGGCTGGGGTATTCTGCGGCAGCAGTAAAGAATAAAAGAATTGTCTAAAAAAGAAAAGCCAATGGTATTACGTTCCCTAGAACAGTAGGCAAACCTTATAAGAGAAAACGTTGAAAGAATTGCATAACTTTCAGGGGTTGATTTTACCAACACATAAAATAATTATTTTTTAAAGCGATTCTTCATTTTCACATAATTATTTCCAATTATTTTTACAAGTAGTTAAAGTACATTTGTAAAACTTAATTTTAATTAAAAAAAGTTGGAATGACGTGTCATCTGTCACTGTCATCACGGTATGCCACCAGTGTCACTTAACCTTTTTCTTTTCACGTAAACGAGAGGTTTGTCTTTAGATTTCATAATTCATTTAATTTAAAGTACTGAAGTCTTTCTAGGTTTTGGTGTTCACTAATTGATTGAAGTAATGACTATGACTGATAATAGCTCGGGCGGAGAAACTCCGCATTTCGTAGCGCCTATTATCCAAGATAATCAATCGGGATGGGGACCGTGTGAAGTTCCTGATCAATTTAAAGATATGCCCTACCAACCCTTCAGCAAAGGAGATCGGTTAGGTAAAATTAGCGATTGGACAGGAGCAGCTTTTCAAGATAAAAAATACGCAAGTAAGTAACTTTTACTAGTACTTTTTAACAGCATATGTTAAAATATAACCTCAATTAAACGGTTAGGTGTATAAGCAGCATATATGCGTTTTAAATAATTTAATTTTCTGAACAGATAAGTATGCTTCTCAATTTGGCTCTGGTAGTCAATACGCCTATTATCACGACGAAGATGAAACCACTTTCCATTTGGTGGATACTACAAGGGTTCAAAAACCACCATACCAACGAGGCAGGTTCCGTGGTAATCAACGTAACTTACGGGGTAGAGGAGGTAGAGGCAACATTCAAGGTGGTGGTGGTATGCAAGCTCTTGGTAAGGGAATTAAAGCTCGAGATACCTATAAGAGGAGTCAAGTTAAGAGGTGGGGACAGGGAAGGGTAAGTACTTCTCAAATTACTTTCAACTATTTCTGTATATAATCTTAATTGTAGCCTCAAATAAAAATTAGAGATGCATCAGTTACTGTCAAACCTGATTGGAGCACTATTGAAGAAATGGATTTCCCTCGACTTGGAAAGTTGTCTTTGCCAGGTATTAAAGATGGTGATGATATTTTATGCTGTGGTGAATTGGAATATTATGACAAATCATATGATCGTGTTAATGTTAAGAATGAGAAACCACTACAGAGTGTTAACCGAATCTTCCATACTGTAAGTACACTTGGTTTATCATTAACTCTCATTAAACACAACTTTTTATTCAGGTAACTACCACAGATGATCCGGTTATCAGAAAACTAACAAAAACCGAAGGAAACGTGTATGCTACTGACGCCATTCTTGCAACAATTATGTGTTGCACACGTTCAAACTATTCTTGGGATATTGTTATTGAAAAAATAGGTAAGAACAAAAACCAAGTGAATGAAAATATATCTTTGATATTTGAATTTGTAGGTGACAAATTGTTTTTCGATAAGAGAGACAATACTGAATTTGATTTGCTTACTGTAAATGAAACTTCTGTGGAACCACCTCAAGACGATGGTAACTCTTTGAATTCACCAAGGAATTTGGCATTAGAAGCTACATTCATCAACCATAACTTCAGTCAACAAGTTAGTTTTAACATGTTTAATTAAGAAATAATATAGCGTTTTATATTTTTAGGTGTTGAAAATAGGTCAAAGTGAGCCTCGTTATAAGTTTGATGAGCCAAATCCTTTCATATCAGAAGAAGAGGAAGGAGAAATTGCTAGCGTAGCTTACAGATACCGAAAATGGGATCTAGGTGGTGGAATAGTAAGTGAAATAAGTAATTTATTAATTTATGTTAATTATTTTGTTTTTGTAGATTTTGGTGTCTCGTTGCGAACACGATGCAGTCGTCCAGTCCCCCAATGGCGAACTTCAGTTCCTCACCATAAAAGCCTTGAACGAATGGGATTCCAAACTTGCGAACGGAGTTGAATGGCGTCAAAAGCTCGATACGCAAAGAGGTGCTGTTTTGGCCAACGAACTCCGTAACAACGCTTGCAAATTGGCAAAATGGACAGTGCAAGCACTTTTAGCTGGCAGCGATCAAATTAAATTTGGTTATGTGTCTCGTGCACATGTAAGAGAAAACAGCAAACACGTTATACTAGGAACGCAGCAGTATAAACCACACGAGTTCGCTACTCAGATTAATTTGAATATGGACAATGCTTGGGGTATTTTAAGGTTAGTTTTACTCGATTATAGTTTGATGGTTACTAAATTTGTTCATTTTTAGATGTATCGTGGATATTGTAATGAAACAAAAAGATGGGAAGTACTTGATAATGAAAGATCCGAATAAGCCTATGATTCGTTTGTACGACATTCCGGATAATACGTTCGAATCCGACGGGGAAACCGAATCGGACGATGAAGCACCCGAAAATGCGACCGCTTTTCCTTTGTATTCTTACAACACTAGCTCCAAACGTTGAAAAAACATTTTTTTTCAATGTGCACGTGTATATCTGTACGCATTTTTTCAACAATCTTATCCGTGTAATCTGTTTTTCTTATAAATAAATAAATCCTCTAGGTAAGTACTTGTGTCGATTTGTATTTGGCGATAATTTTTTTTGGGGAATTTATTCAAGTGTTAAGATCTGTTCCATTTCAAAAACAGTATTTGTTAAATGTTGTGGTTTAAATATTCGCACAAATTTTGACTACGAGTACGGGCTTTTTGGTAAATAAATAAATAAATAAAGAAATGTAAATCAGTTTTATTTTAATCTTTCTGACCCGGTAAAAAAACATGAAAAAACCAGTGAACGTGTTTGACTTTTATCCTCTGAACTCAAGTGACCCTCCTCTGAAATCTGCCGCCCCTAAGCTGCGACCTATACAGATTTATAAATCCAGGACTGAATGGATCTAGAAAAGACTTTTTTTAGTTTTTATTTCCACTACAATTACCAAACTCTTGCAATTCTTTAATTTTACTAATTACGCCAATTTTATTTGGTGGTACAGTAAACGATTAACCGAAATCAGGTAGGTAGGTATACAGAAATTACAAGGAAATCTTTAGATGTGCAATCAAACTATTAATCCTCCTTTATTTTTTATTATTTTTACATCTGACATCAAAGAAATTTGTAAATCCCCAGATCAAGTAATTTTGTATGCTGATGACACAAATTTTCTTATATCTGATACGAACCTAGACAGACTAGTAGTGAATAGTAATCTATCTTCTAGAGAGTTTAATACTTACTGTATTAATAATAGACTTCAGCTAAATTCGACAAAAACATATTTTATGAGATTTTTGCCCAGAAATGTGTCAACTAATTATGACCTTTATTTAAACATCAATGGTAATTCTATTCAAACTTCAGACACAATTAAATTTTTAGGTGTGACACTGGATCCAGAATTGACTTGGAAATCACACATAAAAGTAGTTTGTTCTAAATTAAGCACATATGCTGTGTTACATCATGAGAAATCTGAGACATACAGTTTCATTTATAATGTATTGATATTATTATATTTCGGTCTAGTGCAGTCAGTATTGCAATATGGTCTAATATTTTGGGGTTCATCTGCTCATTTAGATAAAGCTTTTGTAACACAAAAGAAAGTCACGTCAACTATGTTTAATGTTCATCCATCTACTAGTTGCAAACAATTATTTGTCGACTCGCAAATTTTGACATTACCCAGTCTATATATAAGTATTTAGAGTAATTCTTTACATTCATAACAAGTTTGAGAGGAATGAGGAGCTTCATTCTCATAATACTAATAGGTTGAAAACGGATCTCCACCGGGCCTTCTCAAGGCTACAAATTGGGCAAAATATTCACCTGATTATATATAGGCATCAAGTTATAGGTATAATAAAATTCAAACAATAATAGGAAAGGATAGCTTGACATCGACATTGGCATTTACATCCAATGTAAAAAAGTTTTTAATTGACCAGGCATTTTACTCATCAGTGACTGAGTTTCTTATTATAAATAGGAAATTATTTTATTTTGAAGATCAAACATTTATATTTTCTTACGGGATTTTTATTTACAATTGTATTTTGTATTACCTATTTGACTGGTCTTATAAGTTTTATATATTGTGTATTTAATATGTAAAATTTTAATGATGTAATAATAAAATCAAATCAAAAAAATATCACCATATTGCAAATCTATAATGGTAATAATGGAATCTCGGCGTAACGTTGAACTTAGACATCAGGAGTATTCAAATTTATAAAAATTTATATGCACGCCATTGGGCGGCTTTTCCCTTCAAAGGGATTAAAAATATGGGTCATTATACTATGACAATAGTTAGACGATACCTATATTTAAAATCCACTCTGTATAAATCAATGCTTAGTTAAAATATATAACGTTATCGACTTTTTTTCAAAAATTGAAGTTATTTCTATCACTCCCTGTATATTTAAAAACCGATCTTATGTTACAACAACAGATACATTCAAAACAATTGACTATCTGATACAATTATGGCCGCCGCTTCTAGCGCCAATAAAAATGCAGTACCGCGAGACGGCAATTGTTTTTCCTTAGAAAAATCACTTCCAAGAATGTAAAGCTTCACGAAGAATAGCCAGATTTGTGTTATTTGGGTACGCGTGTCTGGTGGTTGAAATAGTGCGTGTTGAGTAAATCTGCATATTTTTAATGTAATTCAGGTAAGAATAATAGATTTTTATGATTATTTTACAATATTTAATACTTGTTATGTGGTGTTTCAAACTACCAAATGAAAAGTATATCTTTTAAATTGTTTAGGAATCAATTTTTCTTTATAAATTATATTATAAAGGCCTTTTTTGTATATCTTGTTAATTATTGGTCATATTTTTTATGCTCAAACGTTTAGGAAACGTATAATATAAGAATATAAGATTTGGTTAATTTTGAATTGCTCATCCAGAATTATGATATAGTCTCCTTTTTAAATAGGTGTAGGTACTTAGACATATAAGATTTGATCATCAGGGGTATAAATAAACTAAGAAAATTGATTAAGTAACTATACATCTTCTCAGCTTTTTATGTGGAACCTAGATGTTATATCAAAATATTTCATGATATACCTAGGTAAGATGTCAGACTTACTTAAAGTAGCTATATATATTTAAGTATAAGAGAATCTATCTATTCATTTATAACATTATTTTAAAAATATGTTTTATCTCTTTTCTATATATAGGTACAGGGTGAGTTATGAGGAACTATACAAACTTCTACCATATGTAGAGTCCCTCAGGGAGGATGTCATGTGGCTAGTAAAAAGTGTCAACTCCTCATCTTTATTAATTTACAGGTAGATTTGTGAAATTGATCATACGTCTCAATTGGCTATAGTGCTTTACACGACTCATTTGATTTTTCTAATTTTCTCATGATTCAGTACACTACCAAAGAATACACCAACTATTCTTTGACACTACTATCAAGCATTCGACTGGTATTAGCTAATTCCAGGACCGGCTTTGGAAAAATGAAATAAAAAAATTATTTTCGCTCAAATGTAGAATTTCGCATTTTGTGAATTAAGCCGACGAATTACAAAGAAAAACTTAATCATACTAGAGTAATCGATAGTTAGTAATAATTGCACAAAAACTTCAGTCAACAAAAACATTTAAAAAAAAATATAAATTGGGCTATATACCTTATTGTTCGCAGGAGTATTCTGTTTGTAATAATAATTGCACTGCAGCGCAACGATCTTAAAAGGATCTTAATTTGAATCCCCAATCAGTGTCTGATAATCTTACATCATGAAATACAGGGTGTCCCAGTTGAAACTGATAAATTTTTAAACATGATAATAATGAAGTATTTCAATATTTTTCTTTTTTGTTTTCAAACAATACATATGATTAATACTTGCTTTCATTTATTGTTACAGATTTTACCGATCTCGTTACAGCCCAAGAAATGCGATATGCCTAAAGGTAGGAGATTGTTGTGACGAAATAATAAAAATAGAAATAATAGTAATAATAATAATTACAAAGATTAGATTCGCAAAATATTTTCATTTTATCATTTTCAATGTTGGGAATTAATTTAGATTTAATGCAATTTTTTTTTTCAAAATTTTTTCTTTCAAACATTAAATTTTATAATAATAAATAATAAACTTGTTTTGATTTTATGTAACAAATAGAATATTTTTTTTTTATTTTATAAATATTTTTCTATTTTTGTTATTTAAAAGTATGCCTGAAATGTTTTTGCTATTTACAATTTTTCGTATGGGATGTTTTACTTTTAATAATTTTATAAATATTATTGGAAACACTACAACAAGAGGATGTTTTTATGTGTATTTTGTTTATTTCTTATTTTTCAGGTGAATTTTTTTCAGCGTCTGTGAGCAATTCGGTTAATCAATACAGTAGTAAATATAATTTAATATATTTTAATTTAAATAGGGAGGTATCATATTATTAAATATAAAAAATGAATTTTATAAAGTTAGAAGTGACTTTTTTCACAAATATTTTAAATTTCTGCCTATATTTTAAAAATTTCTTTAGATATTAAATATGGAAATTAAATTTTATCAAATAATGTAAAAAGAATAATTACCCCCAATTTTTTCTTTTGTAACATTTTATTTAGTCAGTAATATTATTAACCATTTTGTAAGAAAACCGAATGCTCCAGACAACTTAGAAATTATAATTTAGGTACAGAAGAACTAAGGATTTCTAGTGCAACGTTCTGGGAGCCAACATCAAACACAATTCAATATTTTTAAATTAAAATTGAAAGTTATTTAAATAGGAATAATAAAAAAATAAATTTTATCCAATAAAAAAAAGAAAAATTACTTAAAAATATCAATATCTTAAGATGTTTAATTTATTTTATAATTTAAAATATTTAGTTAGTATAGGTTGTTATTAAATATAAAAAATAAATTTAATCAAAGAATATATAAAGAAAAATTCTTTAGAAAATTAAGATTTTTATAACACAGAATTATTTTTAGGATCTCAAATTTAAAACATTTATTTAGTTTAGTATATATAGACACTCCCAGAACGCACTAGGTACAACGAGATCTTCCAGACAACTCAGAAGAAGCGACAATTTATTATTTTGGGTGTTTCCAATTTTTTACATTTTCATTTTTTGCAAATTTTTCATATTCAAATAGATAATGGTGTATACTGTTACATCATGAATATACTTTTTTTTTATCAGTCGAGAAATATTTTTGTGGTTACACAAACTTTCCAATTGTTGTATGTCTGTATATATTGCAGTATGTGATCGCAGAAATTTCCTTGGGGACAAGATTAAGACTTGTAGTTTTGCAGAATCTTTTTTTTAACGTAATTATTTTATATTTCAAGTACAAACTATTTTATTAATTTTTAATATCTCTTGATTTCTTCAAAAATTTTATTACTTCACTCAAGACACTACTTGTGCCCAGATTACTTGGACTACTCGCTAACTTAAGGTACTTTGGTTAACAAGTTTTTCCAAAATTAGATAAATACTTAGTTTTTTTTTTTAATTACATTTTTTATAAATATTCCTTTGTTTAATAGTTTACATTTGGATACTACTTCAGATTCGAGTTCAGCAATGTACATTTCAGTTTCATTTTCAAGAAAAGTTCCTTATTCTAACCGTTGTAAATTTTAAAATATTTTTGATTCCCATAATTCTCAGAAACTTGTTAATTTTTGTATTACTTAAAAGAGTGTTCGGGTAATATGGTAAGATTTCATGAACTACATGGAACGGGCTGTTGGGTTACGCTCATCTTTCTATACTAATCGATTTGTATAATTTATTCAATTTAGTAAATTACAACGTGAGATGTGTATTTATACAGTACTCTAGAATGTAATCTATTTTGAATGACATGCAACCGATTTTTATAGATAGGTGAGTTACTCTATCAACACGGATACTGGCTCGAGGTTGCTCTAACGTAGTGGACTTAGAGTCTGTATCATAGGGAAATTTATGTGATGTATGCCTTTGACTAAGAGATAAATGTGGTGGCAATCGCCGGCCGGTAAATGGAAATGGTCGAAATCGGGTTTTAGTGGAAGGTTTATGGAAATATGGTGTAGTGCAAATGGAAAAAGTTGGGCTCCCTGAAGAGTTTAAAATGTAAGTTTTACTTTATTACCTTATTAACGTATACAGGGTGCTTCAAAAAAGGTAGCCCCACTGATAAAAATAAGTGTAATGAAAATGTATCTATAGTTTAATAATTATTGAGTATCAAATTCAAACTAACGTTAGTTGTGCTAAATATTTTATATGTTGGCTTTAATGCGCGCCGTTGCCGCTATAAAATTGGTTTATCGGGCTTAATTTGACGTCTACTCTTGATTTGAGGTTATGTTTTGAGAATTTCAATTTCTTCTGTGGTTTCTTCTTCTTTTTGAAATTATCTGTGGTATAACTAGCTATTTGACGTTTACTAGATTCTCAGACTATTTTATCTGTTTGGCAACATAGTCCAGTTATGACAGCTATGACGTGCAAGGACATTTATACCTATAGGTACTAAATAAAGAATATATATCTATATATGTATTTTTTTTATAAAACTTAGAGTAAATAACAAATAACGTTTTCATTTTATTAAATCGAATATATTACAAACTGTACATATAAAATTTGTTTTTTTTTTATACCATAGTATCTCTAACTTCACCAGGATTATCGAGAGCTCCTTTCCTCTCATTAATGGCTACTACCAATTTTCTGTGAGGTCCTATTGGCAAATTAAGACTTTTAAGATCACTTTCTTCTAGAAGCATTAGGGTGTCCAAATCGATTTTCTGTTCTAAGAATCTCGGGAGGTATTCGCTCAGTCCAAACGCTGTTAAAAATCTTTCTAGAGCTCCATTCGGATTTTCGTCCTCACTTGAGCCAGTGTCTGAAAATAAATATCATAATGTCAAATGTCAGTTTTATGTAAAATCTGTCAACAAGTGTTTAGCTGGGTATTTTAAAATCCCTATTAATAATAAAGACGATAACACCATACTAACTAATGGTTACTAAGAGCGTATTTATAGCATGTTAAAATAATGTTAAATGTATTTATTAATATGTTTTTTCACTAGTTTGATTTTAAAGTTATGTTAGAATAATCTAAATTTATTATTAATAAGGCTGTTTGAGTGTAATATCAGAGACAACCCTGAGATGCCCAAGTGCATGGACAATTTTAGTCCGCAGTACTTCACTAGTCCATTGTTTTAGTAAGGTGGCGCGCATGTTGATACAGAGGTAGGGGTGGTTCCTTCCTAGATCTCGGAACTGTTTAAAAAAGAACGCGAACTACAGAGCGGCTCCATAAAGCGTTCGTACTACGTGGTTGTTTGAAACACATAAAGTCAAATCAACACAAGGAATTGTTAATTGATAAATTTAGCTACAAACATGAAAGTGCGTACGCGCGTAGCAGGATTGTTCCTGGTAATATTTAACACCAAATCTCACCTGACAATTCATCATCAGTTATATGCCGAGGTCCACAACTTTCTCCAGACCCGATGGAACTTTCTTCGTTATGACCGTATCTACCGAATGTGTTTTGTGTAATACTTTTCCTAGAAATAAATCAATAATAAAAAAAACGATAACAGTTATTCCATTTAAATATTTTTATTTACCTAATAACTATACTGCCAATACCAGGTCGGATAAAAATACTGGCAGAATCTTGCATCTTATCATCGGCGTTGTTTCTCATTTCCTGTAAAAAGTCCGGCTGTGACACGGACCTTACTAAGCGACCAGGAGATGGCGTTGTTATCATATTTATAGATTCAGCTTCGTTAAATATACCGTCTAGACGAACTCGTTCTTTTAAGCTGGAACCATCCAAGGTACCACCGTATAAAACTTCCGAATCTCTTCGGATTCCTTTCAGGGAGTTTACTGTTAATTTACCGTCTTCTATACCACTCACCTGGAATTAAATAATCGTTAGATCGGATAAGATACGAGAGGGATTTTTATAAAAACTTACTTTGAAGTCGTCGTCGATTTGCCCAAGTCTATTGTTTTTATTAGCTAAAATTCTTCTTTGAACCGTACTCATATTTCCCCTACCGGCTACCGATCCGCCGCTGATGATGGCGCTGTAAGTGTTTCTTCTTTCTGGAGCATTGTCGTTTATTAAATTCGACATGGAACCCCCTATTATTTTCGATCTGATAGTTGATATCATAGACGGACGATTGTCTTTGTATTTTCGTCTTTCTTGCTTATCGTTTAAATGTTCTTGTTTCGCCATGCGTTTATTGAAATGCTTAAAAAATTAAAAATTGGCAGTCATGAGCAAGGCCGTACCCAAGGGGGAGTCAGAAGGGTCGAACCCCCCCCCCCAAGTAAAGTATTTCATAATTGTGTGAAAACAGTATGCCTATAGGTACAGGTAAACTGGTATCTCATGACAAGGCGGAGCTTCCAGTACGCAGAGAGAGAACGTACGAGAGGCGCGAAGTTAAAATGAGAAAGTATTCGGATGACAAAGAGGGTAATATGCGCTTGGTGAATTAGTACGGTAAATAATCAATGTATATTAAGCCATTCTTGCATGTGTGCTTTTCTGTTATTATAATTCTCGGTATCCAATAAAAACAATGAAATTAGGTACCCACGCAGTGATCTTCACTATCTAATAGTCACAATAGAACTGACAATATAGTAGTCAAGTATACCTGCTTGAGGAACCGTACTAATCCCTACTACCATCATCTAGTAACGCGCATTTACGGGCGTGGCTATTTCACATTCATTCCTGTATTTGCCAAACTGCTGCATAATTGCATAATTTCTACCCCACTTTCAAATTTGTTACGGCGCATCGTCACCTCATTTCACGAGATACCGGTTGCAGCATATTATCTCTGGGTTGCAGTCAGTAGTAAGAGGTGTATGGCTAGCGTGTATCTCTCTCTCTCTCTTCAAATTCTTATAGTCAAAGGGTCAGATATATTTTAATGCAAAAACATTCTAATGGCTTTTAAAAATCCTTTTATTTTCAGGCAAAATTCTCGAGTCGAACTATAGTTTTTTGCCTCTGAACTCTGATTAATTAAGAGTTAAAAACGGTCTAAAAAAGCGTCATTTTACACTTAAATTTTGACCGCCCCGAAATATTTTCCTGGATGCGGCCTTGGTCATGAGACATATACATAAAACCCCTAAACAAATTTATTATTCGCCCACGGTATGGACGTTTTTACGATCACATTATTATTTTTTAAAACTTTTATAGTACGCATATGATGGAAGGAAATTTCTACACACGAATTTTAACATACGCCAATGGAAGATGAACCAACTCTTTACGCTTTCTTACTTTAACTCTCTTTTTGGCATATTCTTTGGCTTTATCTTGCATAGCTTTCACTCTTTTCTTATCGGTAGCCTCAAATTTAGCTTGAACTCCATCTATGAATCTCAAAATATCATCTCTACCATTAATCCCCGCCAATTCTTGCGGCGTTCTTCCGTCTATATCAGCTGCGTATATATTTGCTCCAAAATTGACTAGGAATGTTACGATGTGCTGGTGACCTTGAGCCGCTGCTAAATGCAAAGCCGTATTACCAAATAAGTCCGATTTATCGGGATTACCCCTAAAATAAAGATAATAATTCATAGTTTATTATTTGTGGAAGTTTATCGCTGAAATTGTGCAATTTTATTTATCTTTAAATGAATTAAAAATAAAAATGAATCATAGTTTAATATGGTTTAATGATCAGTGATGGATTATCTGAATAATGATATTTAAAAGCATCATTTTGATAGGAGAGATTACAGAGCCCTGTATTTAAACTCGGATAGGGATCAAATTAGTTTGTTTGTAGTTGATACCAACGATTGTAAAGTTGGAGGTGACCAGAGAATGCTGAAGGCTATTACCTACCTAAACCTATGTATACGCTTCCCTACGATGCAAATTTATAGATTAGGGTGTGTAATTATAAATAAGAAACTTTATAGAGATAGGAAGAAACTAAATCTCACCCTCTACCACATAAAAGTCTTAAGGCATCTAAATTTCCGTAAAACGCCGCGTATAGAGTGGGTGTCATGCCTTGTTCATCTCTTGTGTTGCAGTCTCTTTTTGTTGTTTCTTTTAACACTTCTAGCATACCATCTTTTGCAGCTCTGTAACGAATAAATTAGAATTACAACCCAGAAATGGATAAGTAAAAGTCTGTCCTAAATGTGTTTACATCCACTTTAATCTTCCATTTGGCTCCTGGAGACTTTCTACTTCGTTATTAAACCAAAACTCGCCTTACAATTCCTTCTTAAAAGGTATTTTTATTTGGGGTGCTTTGTAGGAAAATATCCCAAATAGTGCGGAGCCTTAAACGATGTTTATAAGTTAGTATTGATTAGGAAAAGTTCCCGATTGTTTAAAAGAAGGATATCATTGTTATAAATAGCAATAAGTGATGAGATTGAGATCAAATTAAATTAAAACTCAATCAAATCTTCATGTAATAAAATTATGTTTTCATCTTTGGTCGATATATCGAAATAAAATAATTTTTTTGGTTTATTTAAACTAGTATTTCATTTTTTTCATCAAGTTATATGGAAAAGAGACTCATATATTTAGACTTTTTGAAAGATTTTGCTAATAATAATCTACCAAATACCTATCTAGGAAATCGATATTAACTAATCTTTAAATAATCAAGAAAAAATTCAACACGACAGTGTGTTTACAATTAAGTTGATATATAACCAATTTCATGAGATAAGATAATATTGATAGCTTTTTGCTGTTTTATTATATGACGCTTATAAAAAGATGAGTAAAAATATAAATTTTATTCATAAATTAATAAATAATGGAGTGTAAAATGTTTGGTATGTGCTAAGTATGTCGTACTATGACTCCAGAATTGCATCCTTCGTTGAAATAAAATGTTGAATGCATTTTTGAATGATTTTAAACTATAAATTGCATGCTGATTTGTATAATTATAATTTTATGGTATAAAAGCAATTGAATAAATTACTTTCGCTCACCAGAGTAAAACACCATAAGAAATAACTGTCTCCAGATTATTTCTATTGAAAATTGGTGCTAACGCAATTACCTTTGTTCTTATCTCTATAATTCTATAAAGTTTTGATTTAACTGTAAACCGAAAATATCGGGGAATGGACTATAACAAGTTAAAACAATCCGAAAGCATCACGAAGCAAAATATTTCAAATAAGTCGTGATAATAATATTAAAATGACTTCGTTAAAAAAAATTTAGATAGTAGAAAGTTTCCTACCTTAACTTCAAAGAATATGTTCAATTATTATATTTACAAATAATGTTTAAAGTCTAGAATTTCATTTTAGATTCATAAATATAAATTCGGTAGGTACTCACTTGTGATATCTATTTGTTGACATTTTATTTGTTCGATTATATCCGGCACTAAACTAAAAACTATATAAATAATAAAACTAACGACATTAGTACCAGGTACTTTTGTTTATGTCAATATTGATTGCACAAATATAATACACAGTTATTAAAGTAACGGTAAGAGGGGTACTGATATCAATTCTGTTCACCTGTGTCGGCCACCTGGCAGGTGAACTTTAGGTGGAACTAGATGTTGCCAGACTGCAAAAATTATTTTCCCCAAATTTGCATGGTCTATAATTTACCTCTACTATCAATCATTGTATATTCTCATACATTGTTCTAGTTCTAGCTTATGTTAAATACAGTTTTATGGATAAAAATAATAACTGTACAGCTTTGACTTTGTATTATTTTTGTATTCATTTTGTTTGGTTTAAGATTTCCACGTTTTAATAATATACTTGGCATTGTTCAAAATGAGTACCGATTTGAATTACGTTGAGTGACCTCTATGAGCAAATCCAAAAAGTATATACTGAAAAGAAATCTAGAAATCTATATGATTTCAATGCTGGCTTTGTCTACTTACTAATAGAGGGCGCAATAAGTACTATTTAGGGTTTGTTGGTTTTAATTACACAATTTTTGATGCTTTATTAAATTTAGTTAGCTGATTAGTGTGAAAAGAACTATGTTCTATTAAAAACGTACGTTCTTTATGCAATAATATCATTGTATATAGTATAGTTATCTAGAACGCTGTTCTACTGAAATATTATTCAGATATTGGCTTTGTCTACTGGTTACTAGAGGGCGTAAGAAGGGTAATTTGAAAAAATACAAATTTTTATTTAAAAAAATTATATTATCCTGATTTTTCACTGATTAAATGTTAAATGCTTTTAAACATAATTCGAAATTCCATATTTCATACGTTTTATGATTATAAATCTTTATATTTTTATATTTCCTAAGAAAACTGTTTTCCTAGAGTTGAGGTTATTCTTAATATCATTTAATTTCGTTAAATTCCCTCACAAACACTTGTATATAAAGCAAGCAGCTACAGTAGTTAACAATCTATATAACTTGATCACTCTCGGCGAACAGACAATGGCAGTGACTAAAATTACTTTCCCCGTGAAAATATCAGTGAAGCCAATTTATCCTTTTTCTTATTTTATCTAATTTTTACGGTTTTACTTGGCACTAAGTGAGCATATCGAAAGTGAGTACCCATTATCGTGGGAGGAAGGTGGAAACTAAAGAAACCGCGACCAAAGAAAAGGCGGGGCGCTTAGCAATAACTCAAAGTTCAATTATACCGCAGAACACGTTAGGACTGAACGAATAAAGTGATTTACAGTGGCGGGTATAGGCACAATTTTATAACAGAATTAACTTTTTTTATTTATTTCACACCACGAAGCGAGGAATGATATTTAAACGGTGGGTGTTTCAAAACAGAGCCAGTTTAAAGAGAATAAAACAAAATGAACGAAGAAAGATACTCCATTGCGGGTTTTTTTATTACACGTAGAAGTCGTATAATCAACGAATATTTAAATAAATCAACCAGTACCGTAAGTAGTATGGAGAAATTTTAATTTCACTTGAAAATGCGGTTTTGACATTTTTAAAACACACTAATCTACAAAATTACTTTGGAAATTGCGCTAAAATTTTAGCAGAGCACTCTCAAAAGATTAATCTACTAGAAAAACAGTGTTTACTTCTCGTCGGCGCTGAAAAACACGTGTATCGTATATACAGGGGTCGTGCGATTTACTAAAGATTGCTTGACATGTAGCAATACAATTAGAAAGAAATTGCGGCAAGTTCTTGTCACAAAACAGACACACCTATAGAAGTGAAAGTTTATAGGACGACCTTGAATACAAAAATTAGGTTTCAAACCCATCCACCGGAAGCGCTAGTTGCAATTGAGTTGTCGAAACCGGCCTGGCACTTAATTTTGGCACGAAAAGAAGAAACAATTTTGAGATTTTCAAATTTTGAAATACAAATTGTTGTCACCATCGACTGTTGTTTATATGCCAATGATTGTCTCACGAGATGCTATTTATTTTTGTCATTTGTCTCAACGGGTTGTAGCCTATAGAGAAGACAAAAAAATCTCTGATCGTCTTCCTTTTTCTCTTTCACCGGAGTTCATACGGACATTCCCTCTTTCACAGCGGCCTATGGAATGTTGCCTCTATCTGTAGTACCTATCTCTATGGTGTAGTCACCCATCAGAATATTTGATTATCTAAGCTCTACTAGATCTTCTCTTTTCATCGGCTTTGCCTATTTCTTCCAATATTACTTTGCGGCTGATTCCGCAAAAGGGTTCTGGCTCCTAAAAGGGTCTTTCAACCCCTCTCTTTTTGCTAGTCCAACTGCTATTTCAGCCTTGCATGCAATAGAAATGGTACCAAACCAATAAAATTGCAATTACATCGAATTGCAGAAACTGATCAGATGCGTCCCAGCTGCGCATCAAGAAATCTTTCATGTTGTATTGCATTATATCAAGCGACCTTAAGGATTTTTTATAAACTCACCACAAGTGTACCGAACACCGAACTCTGCGAAAAGGGAGTCGCAAAATATTTATAAATAACCAACGATTTCTGCATTATAATTAAGAATATATACGATTTCAACTGATCTATCATCGATCTAAGCATGAAGGCATTTTACAGTCCGTCTGTAATAAATTAAATAAGTGATTGTTATCAGATAGTCATTCCTCACGCTTTCAGTATTCTATTACCACCGATATCGAACCAAGATACCGATGCTTAGATTTTAGTTTTCCCATAATAGATAGACACACCATCATAATCGATAAATAAACGCGTTAAGTTTATTAAAGAGTTAATCATGCACAGAAAAGGCGAGTCCGTAATTAAATTATATCTATTATTATTATCTTTTGAACGTTCAAGATCTAAATATTGAAAACTTAATATTTTTATTATAATTAATAGTCGTGATGGATATATGTGTGTGTGTGTGTGAACTAAAACTGAATTTTTATTTAAATCAATAGATTCCATATTATGAAAGGTTAGGTTACATGGGCGACCGGATCCGCTCCGGCCCCGGTCCACTCAGATGCCTTAGGCCCATAGTGATACCCTTTGGTTCATGGTATATCTTTCCTTTAGTTCCTTGTCTTAGGCATTTCCATCCTTCAAATTTCTGCTGCCTCTACTAGACTCTCAAGTCGTCTACTCCCCAAATACCTCTGGCGCTTACCTGCCAGGGCAAACGCTTCTCTCGCTCCATCTCTTCCCGTGTTCTGCCCCTGTTATATCCTCTATGGTGTTCTTCAGTAGTTGAATCGGTGGTCTTGGTCTTTCTAACGCTTCTGCTCTGTCCTTCTTCGCTCCTTCCTTTGCGAGGATATCTGCTTTTTGGTTCCCTTCCACATCGCAAGGACTCAGCATAGACTCACCCTTCTGTCGCGTATCCAGGACAGGGCTTCGCGACAGCTCTTTACTGATCTCGATCCCACCGTTGTGGACATCATCGCCTTTAGAGCAGCCTGACAGTGGTTGAAAATAACGGCAGCTCTTGCCGTTTTATCCTTCTAATGTAGTAGTATCGCTGCCCTCTTTATCGCTGCTAGCTCTAGCACTACATTCGTCTCTGAGTGTTATGAACTCTTTTATGTCCAAATCCAGAGAGTATATCCCTGCCCCCGTGCCATCAGCATTCTTTGATCCATATTATAATATGATTATGACAACATTTAGCTTAACCAGCCCATTCTCACGGTTCTTAAAATATCTTGGGATATATGGAACCAAAATATGACTAAGTTTGTGAATAGTTATTTATGTACCAAAGGTTAGTCGAGGCGTAGCCAACAGCAAATGACACATTTCGCACTTTTATGATCCTCACAGTCGAATGCTCCGTTCGAGTCGCAAAAAGTACCTACTGGACATTCGTGCATGTTGATCATATTGATAAGAAAACTATAAAAGGAATGAATATCAAATTAATTCAATCTGTAAACTGAAAAAAATTTTTCAAAGATCTTTCCCTAAATCTGCTAAAACAAAAGAAGACCTACTAACCGCCAGTTTCACAATCGGTGGTAAACTCTTAGGGCTTAGTGACCTTATCCAAGACACTAACCATTATAACTTGTTTTACATTCATCATTTAACTAATGGTCAGATAACCATGTGTTGGTATTAAAACCATCGATAGTTTGGCGTTCTATGTCAAATGAAAGGAAAAAGAAGACCTTTGGAAGTTATGTTTGTATCATGGAGACATATTGATTGATTGATTGATGATTGATTGGATCAGCACACCAGTCAAAGGATAGATGTCCTCGGCACCTCAGCCTTAAGGCTTTTTGTGCTCTTGGTTGTGCCGTTTATGTGAAGAGACCAGCAGCCCTTATCAGGCTCAGCAGACTTTTCACTAGGTTCTTCTTGGAGAAATCCTCCCTTGGAAATTCTAGTCCTAGGAGTATATATCTCCAGTGAGATAATGCTTCACAATCAAAGATAATGTGAGAGGCTGTTTCCTCCTCTTCCATGCACAACCGACAGATAGGTTCCTCCCTATATATGCCGATTGTATGCATGTGCTTCCTTAGAGTACAGTGACCGGTGAGTAAACCCGTCACTATCCTTATTTGGGCCCTGCTAAGGTTTAGTATTTCATTGGTCAGCTTCTCCGAGGGTTTTTTAACCAGGAGTTTGCTGTGTTCCTGTTTTGGCACGTGTCTCCAGTGCGACTGGTGTTTAGTTTGAGTCCACCGAGATATACAACCACGTGCAGCAGTTTTGGATATCCCAACTACTGGTTCAGGACCAGTGAATGCTGTCTCGGACCCCAGCTTTGCTAGGTTGTCCGCCTTTTCATTTCCTACATATAGTCTCCATGGTTTGTATACTGAAACTATAATTCGTTTAAAAACCAGTAATTTGAAAACTCACACCACTAAAAGTTACCAGATTAGTTACTAAAGGGTGAACAGTAGTGAACAGTCGTGTTCCAAATCTATTAAATATGCCTTGATGGACGAAGAAATCAGCCACGCCACCAACTGTTTTAACGAAATAGAGTGGAAACTAACGGCCGTTTTCATAACAAACTTTAACACTACTTTAAGTTTCAAAGCAAACTTTAAATAAATAGTATATTACACTCCAAGGGCCGAAAGTTGAATTTTCGGCCCTGCGCGTCATGATGCTCCGAGGCGAAGCCGAGGGCATCATGACGCGCAGGTCCGAGATTTCAACTTTCGGCCCGTGGAGTGTATACTATTTTTCTTCATAGCCGGTCGGAAGCGAGTGCCGCTGGTCGTAGTTACGAGTATAAATACGCATGAGAAACTCTTTCCTCCCGCTGTTATAGAGGAAACGCGTGTACTTTTCACAGGGAGTAAATGTTGAACTTTCGTCCCTGCTATGAGGGACGAAAGTGCGTACTTTCGACCGAGGTATGAAGAAAAATCGATTTCATAACAGTCTTTATAACTTCAAGTGACGACTTTAACCTCAAAATTTAAGACTGTTTTCAGTTCGTTGTGTCAGTACCTACCTATTTTAGACAAATTCTCTTAAGATGGAAATAGATACCGAGTCATCAGCCTTTGAGGATAGCAGCAACGAGAGCGACAGTGATAAGGAAATATTCATCATTAGGAAACCAAAAATATATAAACAGAGAATAACAGATCTTGATAATTGGTCAGATGAAGAATTTTACCAAAGATTCAGGTTAAGCAAACCTACTGTTCAGCAATTGTTACATCATATAAGACAACACATTGAGAGTTTGTGTACTCAATAATCGATTTATATTTTTTAGGTTTCTTCACCAAATTCAATTCTTCTTCTGTTGTAAAATTTATACCCCTAACTCTTTTTCTATTTACTTCACCCATAACACTTATTTCAAGGAACTTACAGAAGATATCATCTTACTATTGAATGGGAAATAGCCTTCTCAATTTCTTCCAGCAGACTTTCTGTCCTCCTGGCATTTTGAAAACCATTTGAAACGACAGTTCGAGATGATCTATCTATTCACATTGATTTTAGATAGGGTATAACTAAAACCTCTTTAATTTTCACCTATAGCTTAAAGAAATGCAAATATTTTCATCTCAGTACTCGAGGAGTACCTAAAGTTGTTGTTATAATAAAAATTCCTTAAAAACCCATTAATCTTCGGTACAACGATGAAATATATTCCAAATCCACCTTCCAATTAAAAGCCAATAACATTTTAATGATACATCCGCATTATTAAATATTAAACAGTTGATTAACCGTTTAATAGATAAGTGAAAACGATTAAACGAAACGTTTAATTTTTCTGTTTCACACCAAAGTGTCGGTAAATATAGGTTTTGTTTAAAGGCGAGAGCTGAGGCTTAACAAAATCGTGCTGGAGATAGGAATCGCTACGCTGCGGTACAGTGTGTGCGCGCAAAGAGGCCTTTGGCTTTTTTCATTTTATCAGGTTGGTATCTCTTTCTTGTTTTAATTTTGACGGTTTATGTTATTACCGCACCGGTACGGCCGTCGAGAGATTTGTAATGTACACTTTTAAAAGTTTGGATAGATTCTGCTAGAGGATATCTTTTACGGTCCATTAATTATTCATAAAAAATCTCTTGTGGATAAAATTTCGTATGTGTCGAGTGTCAACCAGCCATCCTTCCATATATACCTCCATGGAGATTATATATTTACACTTTTCAAAACCGTTTTCAAATTTGAAATCGGACAATCGACCACCCATCCAGACACGTTGAAAATTACACGTTAAAATTGCAATTGCAATAAAAGTAACCGTCACTTGGCGTCTGCTCTTTGCGCATATAATGTTCCTACGTTTAACTTAATTTATACAAAGTTTCAGCTCTTGCAATTGAATAATGACGAAGACAGGAATTTTCAAAAAAATGACTAATTTTCGGTTATCCTCATTTTATCGCTTCCTAATTATCCGATTGACTCTCTCGACCCCTCATTTTGTTCGTATTTTAATTATCTACAATTTATTCATACTACCATTGAGATTGCTTCAGTACGTTTTACGCTATGTGAAAAAAACTAACAAAAGGAGGTTTTTTTCGTTTAAAATGTTTATAACAAATTACTGAACAACATTTGCGTGTCCAAAACAATCAAAATGATACTACGTATGTCTTTTATAGTTGGTAACTTATAAATATCAACCCAAGTGACTTCTGTCAAAACTGGACTATGTTGCCAAGCTCTTGAAATAGTATGAGAATCTAGTAAATGTCAAATGAAGTTATCAAATATTCTTCTTTTTATTTGGCTATAGGTTAGGTTTAGTTTTTGATAGTTACTGTATATAAAGAAACTTGAACTTGTTTCTGTATAAAACTTTTATTTGTATGTTAAAAGTACAGCACTAAGTAAGAAATTATTATTTTAAAACCTATTGAGCCTAAAAAGGTATGTATGAAATAGTTGGAAAATTCAAGATTCATTTTAATAAAAACAAATTCATATTGTGGTTTATTTTTCTTGGAAATCCACTGTGTGTATGTGTGATATTTTAGGAAACTATGATTAGGAACATTCTACATTAAATAATTGTTCTTCCTCCAATTGTAGCAGTAACATTTCTAAAGTGAAATGGATTATCTGTAAATAAATTGTGCAAATATAATTGCTAAGTATTATGAATAGTGTAACAGAATACAATAAATACAGTTGATTGAGTATAATATTAAACTCATATTTACTCGCTTCATACATGCTGTAAATAGTCAGGAATAGATGGATAGTAAATACATCAACTATTGCAGTGTTATTAAGTTTCATTTATACGTTAAATTTGACAACTCATCAATGCTTGTGAAAATTTACTCAGTTTTCCGGAGTTTTTTATAACAAGGAGATGAAATAATCGAAAAATTGAATGATCAATATTAAACTGTCACAACATAACCTTAAAAATGTCAAGACGTCAACTGTACCAGATAAACCATTTTAATCGCGGCAACAGCGCGCATTTTTGCCAACATATAAAGTTTTTAGTACGACTGATGTTAGTTTGAGTTTAATAATTAAGTAACCCACAGTTGTATTACATATGAAATCAATTACGAAACCTTTCTTTAAGCATATATTCATATTTTTTGATATAAATTTCAATATTTATTAGGATTAAGGCTGTAAAACATACTGATTGACAGCAGCAAAAGAATGACATAATTCAAGCGAACGTCTCTTTTTTGGCACTTTGATCACGTGGGTTGATATTTATAAGTTACGAACTATATTGCTTGGCCTATCATAATTTCGTTCGTTTTGAAAACAGAGTTTTCTTCTTCAGAGACTGAAGTAGGTAAAATTTTTTTTCGTATATCTAGGAAGTCATTTATTAAATTAAAAAGGAAATGGTCGACAATGAGGTATTTATAAAAAAAATGAAATTAATGATTGCTTATAGATATTATAAATAATAACCGAAACGCACCTTTTTCTACGGAATAATATTTTAAAATGTAATTTCAAACGACATTAAAAATAATTAGTAGAGTTAATTTACATAATTAACGAATTATTTATATTTATACGATTCGGATACCAATAACAAGTGAATATATAATGACAAATCGCATATTACTATTACAGAAAATGATAATTAACACTTTCCAATAGTTTAGCGATTTGATTTATTGGCTATTGGAATAGCACGAACAACATTATTAATTTAAACCCGCGGTTTACTATCGGTTACTTAATTTATTGTTATACGCTTAGGAAAATTGATTATGAGTCAAAAAAAAATAGTATATTGTTTTAAGAGTGACGAAAGTAACATTTTTTGAAGCCAGTAGTACAGTTTACCTGCCGAGTTTCAAAAAATGTTGTCGACGAGTGAAATACTATATTTTTTCTTCAACCCCGTTTATATCATAATAATATACGAGGCATGTTTTTTAAGTAAGTACCGTTTTGAGATTCCGCTGCCGCACTTACTCAAAAAACTAACAATGCTTTGAGTGTAAACAATTAAAGAGAAATGTCAAACCGAGTGTCAAACTAATGAAACCTGCAACTAGATATATAAAATGCATTCTTATCAAAGAAATGATTCCTATCTTTGTTTATTAATAAGCAAAAGTCGTCAAAACATTATACAGTGTGACCCATTTTGTTTGGAAGCACCCCTATAAAATCCGCATTTTTCAACCGATTTTGATTTAGTCTTTTTTGTTAGATTCAGTATAAAAAACAGTATTTGAGCACAAATTTTCATACCATAATAGCTATTTTCAAGGCCCTCTACGTTAATTTTTCTTTGCCAAAAAAGACGAAAGTATATTAGGCATTTTTGTTTCTCAAATTTGACTACACCACTGGATTTAGAATCATCACAAATGTAAACTATCAAAATTTTATGAAAAAGGTTTTATTAACAACAAAGTTTTCACTACATGAATTTGGAAAAAGTTGTTTTTCAATTAATTTTTTACTAAGAATGTAGACACATTTTAAAAATGGCAACATGGTAAACAAAAACTAGGACTCAAACATATTGCACTGTAAAAATTCGAAGCCGATACCTTAACCGGTTCTGGAGTTATAGCTTCTGAGAGTAATGTAAAGTTGTGCTGATGTGACGAAAATACAAATTAACACCAAATAATACATTTTAATTATTAAACTACTTAATAATAATTGAATTCTACATTTTTGTAGCCTCGACTAGACCTCCGTTAATTTCCACACATTTCTCGTATCGTTTGCGACTATGTCTTAGCGCTTTTTTATTTCATGTGGCGTTATTCCAGCACACACCTGTCGTATTCTGTCACACAGTTCTGCTGTATTCCTTGGACGTGTCTTATACAGTTTTTGTGTCAAAAGACCCCAAAGATAAAAATCCAATATAGTTAAATCGGGCTATCTAGGAGGCCATTCGATTAACTCGCTACTGCGACCCATCCAACCATTTGGAAATTTTTCGTTAAGCCACTGCCTGACAATCCTAGAATAGTGTACAGAACAACCATCTAATTGAAATATCAAATTTCTTCTTTCTGCTAGTGGCAGTTCGTCAATCACTGCGGATAACTCACCTTCCAAGAATTCCATGAAGTTATTGGCATTCATGTTACCCTCAAAAAAGAATGGACCTATTATCCTGTCTTTTAAAATTTCGGCTTCGAATTTTTACAGTGCAATATGTTTGAGTCCTAGTTCTTGTTTACCATGTTGCCATTTTTAAAAGGTGTCTACATTCTTAGTAAAAAATTAATTAAAAAACAACTTTTTCCAAATTCATGTAGTGATAACTTTGTTGTTAATAAAACTTTTTTTATAAAATTTTGATAGTTTACATTTGTGATGATTCTGAATCCAGTGGTGTAGTCATATTTGAGAAAAAAAAATACCTAATATACTTTCGTCTTTTTTGGCAAAGAAAAATTAACGTAGAGGGCCTTGAAAATAGCTATATTATGGTATGAAAATTTGTACTCAAATACTGTTTTTGATACTAAATGTAACAAAAAAGACTAAATCAAAATCGGTTGAAAAATGCGGATTTTATAGGGGTGCTTCCAAACAAAATGGGTCACACTGTATACGAGGGCGGCAAATAATTGAAAATATAAATTTAACTTTCGTCACTAGAGACGAAAGTTAACGTTATGACACTTTCTCTCACTGGTGACGGAAATCACGTTTTCGCTGAAAGTATTCCATTACAAAATGACGACTTTTTGTATAGGGTTGTAGAAAAAATATATTTTAAAACAGTTTTTATCCGTACAATTAAAGAATTGGTAATAGTGGATCCACTTACACAAGTGGAATCTTAAGCCCATGTCTCACGGTCAAATGTTTGACCAAACTAGTTTGAGCAAACCAAAAAATTTACAGCATATGACGTCATCTTCTTAGTTTGATCAAATCCTGTAAAAATAGAGGCGTTTCTATTTTTCAAGGTCAGTTTGAGCAAACTCTCCTTTTGATTGGTGGAAAAAGAATATTGACGGTTGACGTGAGTGCCATAAATGTCATTGTAAAAATGTAAATAAAAATATTGCTATGACTGGTTTCGTTTCGTCGAAGAAGCCAAGATCTAGCCCTCATTCTTCGTTTTTCCTTTTCTATTTTTCCAGCCCGGTATTCCAGAACAATAGCTATACTTAAAAGACCCAAATCAGATTTAATTTTTTTTATTCTCATTGTGGAAAATACAAAAAAATCGCAGTTCAATCACATTACCCTTTTCAAGATAGTCGATGAATATTACAACACGTACTCCTAAAATATCGAGACCATAACCTTTCCAGCTGATTGTTGTGCTTTCGGGCGCTTTCGACGAGGTTCTCCAATTGCTGTCCACTCAGATGACGATCGCTTTGATTCTGGAGTGAAGTGATGGATCCACGTTTCATCCATTGTCACATTTCGACGCAAAAATTCCGGTTTGTTACGTTTAAAGGTGGTCAAACACTGCTCAGAAGCAACAATACGTCCTAGTTTTTGGTCAACAGTGAGCAAACGCGGCACCCACTTTGAACAGAGCTTTCTCATAGTCAATTGCTCATGCAATCTGTATCTGTATCTGTAGAGTAGGGAGGGTGAGTGTAGGCTCACAGCACTTAGGCCACATGTGACCCATTGTGTATCCTCCCGAGGAGTTGTCTTCCTAGGTCATTGTCCATCCTGTCCTTCTCAGGAAGGTGGACAGGTCACTAGGAGACATCTCTTTTATATCGGCAGGTGTAGGCCAAGACTCACCGAACACACACTCTCTTATTGACGATAACTCCGGACACTCGCATAAGACATGCCTGACAGTTTCATCTTCCTGTTCACACATCCTGCATAGAGGTGTGTCCACTAGCCCCATAGTATGGAGGTGTTTCCCTAGTTGACAGTGACCAGTCAGAAATCCTACTGTGAAACGTAGGTTTCTCCTTGTCATCGCCAAATATTTCTTCGGCTCCAGCTTCCCAGGGTCGCCCAGGGTGATCCTGGCAAGATTGCATCCTTTGATTCCATCCCATGCTCATGCAATATAAACCAAACACGTTCTTTTGACATCTTTACGATGTCAGCTAACTCATGCAAGTTCACTTTTCGATTATTCAAACGATTTTGTTGATTTTTTTGATGTTTTTTGGTGTTACCGCCTCATTTGGATGTCCACTGCGTTCCGCACCAGCTACGACCCCGTTTGAAGTCAGCAAACCATCGTTTTATTGTTATTTCTGATGCAGCGGAGTCCCCGTAACACTTTTCAAGCCATTGCTTCGCTTGAACGGTATTTTTTCCCATTAAAAAGCAGTATAAAATTAAAACACGAAATTGTTTTTGATCCATTGTTTAGAAAATATTAAAACGAACTAATGAATGGATTATCATGAAATTTTGACAGCTTTCTTTTTAATGTTAGTACTTACTGAAAAACAGAATATACTTGTATATTCCACCAAAAATTAATTTTGAAATATTATTAAATATTTTCACATTTGAAACGCTATCGTTTCAGTGAGAGTACGTGTTAAATAACTGAATTAGGAAATGTTTGAAAACTATTATTGCCAGCGTACAATACAACCTTTAAGTTGTCCAGTATAAAGTCGAGATTCTCCCTGTATGTACAACTCTTCCCTCTCAGGTGGATAATAACTCTGATGATTTACGATATAGAATGTGTCACCCCCCGGGGGGCATGGGGTATACTCTGCACACACACACACCACTCCACTACAGAAAGCCTAAGGTTCGCCTCTGTCGGTTCCGATTATCTTTTCTGACGGCTTTATTAACTAAAAAGAAGAAAAAAAAACATCTCGAGTTATTACACAAAGATGTGTGACCATGACTCTTTGTTATTATTCTGCTTGTTCGGAATACGCCGGCCAAAGCCCATATTCCTATAAATAAATATGCTCATCTTCGGTGGAGTGTGAAGAATTATGTCTTAATTTCTACACTTATATTCAATGAAATGTTTACAGTACACTCGAAATGATTTTTTTCCACGGTCGGGTTTCTATGACATCAAAATTAAAACAGAAGTAATCGATTATTTCCAAGGGAGTATAATGAAAAACGTTTTCCATAATGTAAACTCCCTTGAGAGCTTTACACCCCCTTGGGAATAATCGACTACTTCTGTTTTAATTTTGATGTCATAGAAACTGATTTCTACTCCCGACCGTGGAAAAAATAGTAAATACCATTCGGGAGAGATGCTATTTTGACCTCGGTGCATTGTATTCAAATTGCACCTCTGCGAAAATAACGCATTTCTCTCCCTTATAGTATAATGTATTATTTAACAATCTAAACCAGACGGTTCGTCGATATAAACGTCAGTTATGTGTATATCTGTGATCTTTTGGTTTAATTTAATCCAAATCATAAATTTAATTCATGGCGAGAGTTCGTCATAAAACATACATTTCCCATTTGGTTGTAATTTGATTTGGGGGCATTTAAGCTGGTATGTAATTAGTGGAGAAATCCCGGTCCAGTTCGGTATGGCCCCCAGGCAGCGGAATAGGCAGCACTAGATAACGTATGCAATTGTGCCAAACCAACCCTCCTAGGACATCAATGTTAGCGAAGAGGTGTGTGTTTGTTAAAAATTTCACCGAACAGTGTCGGAGATTTAACGTAAAATTTACGAGCTATAAACAAAAAAACTTAAAACATAAAAAGTCTTGTAAATACCACAAAACTGAAATTTTCTTTTCTTTCAACAGTCACTGTCAATCATAGAGATAATATACATAGAGTAGGCAATCTATAGTCGGAAGCGTCCACGCAATAAAAAGAGATGGCGAATGAAATTGGTGATGCTGTCTCTCTCTAACATCACGTGATGCACATGCGCGAAGACTGTAACACTACAAACCTTTTAAGAATGTAGAAAGAGGAAGTAATACCAAACTGGTTGTCCATCTCTTTCTAATGGGTGGACGAATTTTTACAGTGCAATATGTTTGAGTCCTAGTTTTTGTTTACCATGTTGCCATTTTTAAAATGTGTCTACATTCTTAGTAAAAAATTGATTAAAAAACAACTTTTTCCAAATTCATGTAGTGATAACTTTGTTGTTGATAAAACTTTTTTTATAAAATTTTGATAGTTTACATTTGTGATGATTCTGAATCCAGTGGTGTAGTCATATTTGAGAAAAAAAATGCCTAATATACTTTCGTCTTTTTTGGCAAAGAAAAATTAACGTAGAGTGCCTTGAAAATAGCTATTATGGTATGAAAATTTGTGCTCAAATTCTGTTTTTGATACTGAATCTAACAAAAAAGACTAAATCAAAATCGGTTGAAAAATGCGGATTTTATAGGCGTGCTTCCAAACAAAATGGGTCACACTGTATAATCCATATACCCTTCCACCTAAGATAGGTGTAGGGGTTTCGATTATTCTTCCTCGTGGACGAACTTTCTCCATTTCTTTTTATCTCTTGCCAATTTGTAAGCTTCTCTTTTATCGATCCCCCTTCTTTCTAATATTTTCGTTTTGCCTCCCATATCTGCTTTACCGGTCTCTCGTTGTTTATCCTTATTAGGTTTCCGAACCATCTTATCTGATTGGTTTCGATTGTTTTTGCAATTGGTTTTACACCTAATTTTTCTCTAATATGGTCGTTCCTTATTCTGTCTTCTAAAATTCTTCGCAGGTACTACATTTCCATGGTTTGTATTCTTGATTTTAGCTTTTTTGTCAGTACCCAGCTTTCTGATCCATAAGTACTAGTACAAATACTGAATTGTATACGTTTATTTTTGTCTTCCGTGATATTTTTTTTTTCCTGATGAAACTATTTTTTAATAAGAGTGGTACAATTTTGAGGCGTTTGTTTATTTCTATTTCCTGTGATCCATGACATTACGTCACTAAAATTCAGGTTGGATTTGGTCTGTGATGCTGATTGAAACGTGAAGAGTGAAAATAATTTTTCTTTCAATAAATACTCGAAAAACTAGAGCGTCCATTACGGATACTATAAAATTTAGTAGATATACCAACCCAATGTCCTTCGTAGCATATAGCCAGGGAAGTAGTTGCTGCTTCTTAGTGAATGGTCTGCTCTTTGAAAAGTATTTTTCAAATTTGTGAGGCATTATAAGAGTATTGACATCCATTGATAATACGCTTTACTTAAATATAACAATTGTTATAGGAAATTATAAAGATATATTTCAAGCACCGCACTGTTAAAACGTCCATGCTATTCGTGGCAAGTTTTTGCGTTATTTTTCGATGCCGAAAACCACAATTAACGTCACTCGCCCTCGGTAAATATTACAGAATATGCTATAAATTCCCATACGATAGTTTATTCGCTTTTGTAGTGGATTTTCGAATATGTTGTGCATCTATTAGCTAATGTAATTATCCTAAAAAAAATCGTTGGGTTATTTGTCACTGTTTGAAAAAATTATGGTATGTGCAACGTTATTTGGCGTAACTATATGTAAGTTTATATTTATGATTGTAATTTCAGTTTTCTACTGTACATAAATATCTATAATTAATCGGTTTATACTAAATCCGATTGGATAACGAAAGAAAAGTGTCAAAACATATCGTGTAGATATTGTATATTATGTACAAGAAATTTAAAAAATGTATTATAGATCTATGGAATTATAATGGGGTGTTAAACTTAACAAAAATATGAAGTTTTCTCAATGTTAATAGTAAGTGGTGTACAAAATCATGATGGGAATCAATTATTTTTAATATTTTTATTCTCACAAGGTTTTTATGCCGATATGAAAATTCAACTTTTGGACGATTTAAATAATCCACCATTCATAAAGTGACGTATGCTCACAGAAGTTAGCTACATAAGGGTTGACATAGGACCACAATTCTGATGTGATGAAGTACTTATAGGTTATACTTATGTCATATTGCTGTTATAGTGACTTACGAATTGTTTTTTTTTCCTCCCATCATCGAGTGTTGGGTATAATTTGTCCATGTCACTTTCAAACTAAAAATCAAACATACACACACGTATACAATTATTACTTACATAAAAATGATCTTCACAGAAATAGTAATTAGTTTTAGTCTGTTTATATTTGCTCAAACCAAATTTTCTTTAAACTGTTACTGCAGGCACAGTTTCAAACTTTTTATCAGGCGTTGTAACTGTTGTGCTCGTGCAGTATGATACAAAACAAGATTTATACGATATTGACATTATTCCAACATAAAAAATTGTGGAGAAAAACTAACTAAACTCAACCAAAAAAGTATTGACACAATTTTTTTATAATATTGAAACGTCAAGCTTGAATAGAATGTAAACAAAACCAAAACACTCAAATATATTATAGACTTTGACAGTTCTTCAAACTTCAAATTCGAATGGCCTTTTTGTAACTGGTTATTAGTTCATAAAACATCTAGATCAGAAATATTTAGTGAAGTGACGTATCTGTAGTGAAAGTTGCAAACATTTAGGAATTCCTAATTTCCAGTTTTCTCGTAAAATAGTCGGTATAAAAAATTTGTAAATTAATTTTTGAAATGCAGTACCAACATACTTTAATAAAATACCAAAAGCAGGATATCGGTTTAACACCCCATTTGTAAAAAAAATACGTCATTTGTGATTGTGATGTCAATTTGAAAGATAAATTAATCAATTTTAAAAATAGCTATCAAGTGAAAGATAAAAATTGAATGTGGGTAGTGATGGTAATTATTATTAGAGGGAGATTGAATTTTTGAGAGATTATTGACAAGAAGAAAAAATATAGTAAAAGATAATAACCCGTAAAGTTTGGAAAATATGGTATTGGAAATTTGAATTGAAATCATATAAAATTTGGCGATGAATAATTAATATAATAAAATCATAAATGATGTATTCAATATGGAATATGGAAAACTAGAAGTTATAGAATTTGAAGGATTGATTTATATCTAAATAGTAATATTTCAAATATATATTTTATGAGAAATTTAAAGAACTAAAATATTAACCTTTTTTTGAGAAAAATAAAATCAATTCTTTAAAATTTTTAAATAGTATATAAAAAAATCTAAAAAGTGTAATGTATTATGGAATGTAAAATAAATAAGGATAGTTAAAGCAGAATTTTAATTTCAATTAGTTGGTAATGAATCCAAAATCCCTGAGAGTTTTCTTAAATATCAAATCAAATAAATAATTAAAATTAAAATAAATAACATAAAATAATCAAATATAATAAAATCAAATAAACAAAATCAATATAATATATATGAAGTAGTCTTAATGTCAAAAAGTAGAAATTGTGTATCAAATCAAAGAGTTAGGTTAGGTTTTCGATGTTTATATTTATTTTTGACATTAGTATTGAGTTTTTCGACTTCGTTTATAGACCATAATTTTTGAAACTATAAAAAATAATAGTAGGATGAAACCTATTGGAAAAGGAGGAGAATACTATAAAAATGAAAGGAAAAATCATTTACTGGTTGATCTGACGTCGGGAAGGGGAAGGGGGTGAGT
This sequence comes from Lochmaea capreae, assembly GCA_949126875.1. Taxonomy (NCBI): domain Eukaryota; kingdom Metazoa; phylum Arthropoda; class Insecta; order Coleoptera; family Chrysomelidae; genus Lochmaea; species Lochmaea capreae. The sequence goes on along the minus strand of OX421405.1, from coordinate 3,643,504 downwards.
TTATAAGGGTAAAAAACGGTTTATCTCGATTTCCGGCAAAACTACAAGTGTTATGGAAAAAAGTCAAATGGCAGAGTTGTACAACTCGTTGTTATCTACAACTTTTGTATTCACACTTTTTTCACATAACCTCAAAATTTATATGGAAAATTTAAAATACCAAGTTTTTGGTTTTTTATTTCTATCTCTTACAAAAAAATTTTTTTTTCCACGAAATTTGCTGAGAACTTACCTTTTTATGTCCCAAATACACTGTAATTTATTTGATTTGAAATATTTATTTTTTCTCCTTATTTTGACTTAATATCGAAAAAGCACCCTAATTTTCAATCGAAAATTCACCCGTCAAAATATCAGCATTTTTCAAAAAGTTGTTGTGCTTTCTGTTCGTTGAAATATCTTCTTTCCGATGGTGTGACAAAAAAATATATTACTATAGTAAATATTCTCAGAAAATGAAAAAAATAAAAAAAAACACGAATTCGAATATTTTTTTTTATGCCATTTTTATACAAATTCATCTAAAAAATGGTCCTACTATTATTATTTTTAAAGGCTTCTACACTGGGGGTGTATTTTCGTTCACAGTCAAAATATTTCCTGTTCGAATGATTTCGAATGAAACAATTCGATTGATATTGGCCTAACGTATTTTCGAGACGTCATCGAATTAAAATTCGTATGCGGAATTGAAATTCGAATGACCATACGTGACAACGTCGCAATTTATACGGTACCAGCTGTAGAGTTCTAATAACCCTGCAATATTCCTGCCTTGTGTTTAAATTTTGAAGTTTTGAAGTGTTATAATATCAACAAACAACAATCATAACCTTACCAAAGTAAAAGTCAAAATTGAAAGTCGGAAAAGTCAGAGAATCGCTTTTCCGCATGCTCAAAACTCAAATTCGAGCACGGATTTTACATTCGATTGGTTCCAACCCAGTCGAAATAAATCGATTGAAAAATTTCGCATACGGACCAATTTCTATTACACGAAATAGTATATTACACTCCAAGGGCCGAAAATTCAACTTTCGGCCCTTGGAGTGTATACTATTTTTCTTCATAGCCGGTCGGAAGCGAGTGCCGCTGGTCGTAGTTACGAGTATAAATACGCATGAGAAACTCTTTCCTCCCGCTGTTATAGAGGAAACGCGTGTACTTTTCACAGGGAGTAAATGTTGAACTTTCGTCCCTGCTATGAGGGACGAAAGTGCGTACTTTCGACCGAGGTATGAAGAAAATACACTTTTTGCATTTCATTCGAAAATTTGACGTAAGGTCGCATTCGAATCAAATTCGATTGAAACGAAAATAAGCCACCTGGTCTATTACTAGCACTGAAGGTAAAATTGTTCCCAATAATAAGCACAGTCCACTAGATACACTGTTAAAAATAGGTTTTGTAAAACCATTTTGCATTATCTATTTGATATTATTAATCAATATTTCCAATGGATTTATAATATTGTTATTCCCCTTTAGGAATTGATTAATAACCTTCTACACACACACACATTACAGCCTACAGAAGTACAGAACACTTTTTAATATACAAACTAATTAGATCTGGATGATAAATTGGTCGATAGATTGATATACGCAGTGTGGATATAATTCAATCGTAATTTAGCCAGTAGGCTACGAACTAATTACCGCTACTAATTAATACATCTTACGTTGCACAAAACTGAAAAATTACAAAGATGCACCGACGGATACGGTTTTAATATGTACTGGGTGTTTTTTCACAAGAAAAACTCGTAATTTAACGACTTTGATTTAATTTAATTTTATGTTAAGTTAATTTAGAGAAGAAAAACATCGGGAAAAAATAATGAGATGGTTCTTTGGAAGTGTAAAAATAAATAATTAACTTATCTTGAAGGAATTACAAGATCTAGTGGAGTGAGGAAGGGGAATGTTGGAAGAAAGGGAAGTAATTATGTTATTTCTGCAGTACCGAGCAGTATTTGTCGACAATTTTCATCTAAAAGGTATATTTATTCAGTAATCAATATTCATAGTCGGATTTGATTTCCTAAGACACTACTTATATGAGTTTTTAAGATATGGTGTTTTTTAAATGAAAATATTGACGATTTGCTGTCAAGAACATCCTGTATATTTAATTCCATGGGAAAATTTAACTACATGGCTTAACTGCTTGTTCAAAATTTACAGCATCAAAATTTTTGCACACTTCTGTCCTCCTCCACCAGACTATAATGATCCATAGGTAATCGTTGGTCTTATCAAAGTTGTCTAAAGCCAGTGAACCACCTCAGGTCGTATTTCCCAGGTTTTGCCAATAACTCTTCTGCATAACCTGAAAAGCCTAGTCACCCTAGTAGCAATTTTTTCCAGAAGTGTCTTCCAATTCAGTTTGGAATCAAGGGTCAATCCCATATTTAACTTCTTTGGATATTTCTGGTTCTTCTCCGAACATCAGTATTCGTGAAAGCAAATAGTTTGGTTTTTTTTGGATTAATTGAAAGATTCTTGTAGGATATCCATAACCCCCTCTGTAAATTTCCCATTGTTGACAATCACTACTCCACGAATTCAAATAGTGTCTTAAAAAGCACATGAAAAGAAACCCACGATATTTCTGATTCTTTATTAGGTTAACTTTTATTATTCTACATCTCTCATCCCAATAAAAATGTTCGTTTATATAATAGTAACCGTAAAGTTACCATCACTATTTTATAAAACTGCAATTTATATAAGCTAAGCATAGTAATATTTCTGTAACTCTTATAAACCCTTTACAACACTTAAATGGAGCAATTTATAAGAGTTGCGAACACTTTTATTTAGTAACGTTATAAAACCCATAAGTCTATAACTAAAAGTAACGGAAATATTTCCCGTACCTTTATAAAACTTGATCTAGGAAGAGGATGTAATGATTTTTAGTTTTATTACTGACTTGGTTACTCTTATAAACTTTTTGGTAACCTTACCATTACTAAATTATTTCTTTGTCAAGCTGTCATCTGTCACATTTTCAATATGTGTTTTCTCTTTTTAGTATACATTGGTTATTATATTGTTTCTTTTAGTTAATTTTACAATTTTAAACATCAGGCAGTATAGTAATTCATTTTTGTCTCCATGTTTATATGATATTAAGATGGATGATGTGATATATTATGTGCACATCATTTCCACACATAAGGTTGGACCAAAATTATATTGCCAATCATTATTTACTGTAAATATTAGCAAGGCACTTCTACAAAATTCATTGGCCTTTGAAATATGTATTATTAAAAAAATTCTTATTCAAATTTAAAAAATAATTATTTTAATTTTTTTAAATTTGTTCATAAAACAGAATAATATGTTCTTACAATAAAATGTAAAATAAGAGTCCAATGTGAATTCAGTTTTCCAAAATTTTGTTAAATATTTTATTTTCTATTCCTGTTTATATCTGCGTTTTGGAAAATTATCATGGCGGATAAAGCCTACACCCTTATAAAAATTAGTTACCACAAAATTACTGTCGGTAACACTATAAAACTTAAAATAACACTATATATCCATAAATGGTGATTCTATAAAACTTCAAGTCTACTATAAATTATTAAGTGTTAGTTGAGTGTCACAGCACACCACAAGTGATGGTTAGACAACTTTTGATGGTAATATTCAAAGGTAAAGAAGAAATTTTGACGCCATTTGTTGATAAAGTGGAACTGGAAGATACCTGTCGATTAACGAAAGTGGTGCTTTTTAATTAAATAGAAGATGCTGGCACTACTTATGTTATTCTGGTAAAACGCCTTGAAACTCTTCGGCAAAATCTACTGCTGTACTTGATTTACCAGCTATTAATCATAGTTTTATTCACCATTTTCTTATACAGTTAATAACCACTCCTATTTTAGATTAACTTTTTACTGAAACACAAAGAGAAAACATCAGTTACCCAAAGTTTCATAACGAATTTATAAAAGAACTTGTTACTAAAAGTTTCATAACGTATTTATAGAAGAACTTAAGTATCTGAAGTTTTAAAAAGGTGAACAACGATGCTATTATAAAACTCAGAAACCATTAGTTTTATTACGGAAGTAACGGCAAACCTAATATAAATTTGTTAAATAAATTGAGGTAACGATTACTTCAAGTTTTATAACAGAGTCATATAAATAGTTACAACACTTCATTATAAATCTAGAACTTACAGTAATGGCATAACACCCTAATAAACCTAATTTACTATAAGTGTTGCAATAAAACTACAAAGCATTTCCTTATATAATTGTGTAGCCTTTATGAATACTCAGTAAAAATATCAGTCACGAAAATTGTTTATTGGGGTGCTTCTGCGAGACTTCTGTGAACTCAGACGGAAGCACTTTGGAGAGGAAACAATACAACTACTGAAAATCCCTCCAGTCAAACTAGTGGCCTACATAGAAGAGACAAAACTTCAGGAATGGAAGTAGATAACATGGAAAATGGTACCAAAGAATCAGTTCAAGTACCTGGGCTGTTGAGCACAACCTAATCGACTGAATTAATGAATGAATGATTTTGTCGACAAAGCATGACAAATGCAACTTCCATAGGCTATTTACAGTAACCTTTATTCTTTTTTGGGTCTATTCCGTTTTCTGTGTAAATAAAACCTAAAAGTAGAAGAATTACAGTTAAGAACCGTTTAAAGGCAATTACGCAGAATACATACATTAAACTGACGCTTACGGGCTAAATCATTAACCTAAAATTTCCAAAATGAAATATTATTACCCAACTACCTTGGTACATATATAAATTCTTCATTTAGTCATTATCACCTATACGTTCGTACTACTACAACGTATAATTTTGTGAGAGACGCAGTCGTAGAACACTTAATAAATCAAAAGTTTGTTTTAAATTTTGAAAGAATAATGAAAGGGGAAAGTATGGTTTCCCATAGTTATTGAGATGTCTCAATGTCTTATTTATTACTTCGTAGTTTTTTTTTGACATCGGTCTGTGCTTTATAACACCGCCTTTGTGTGTAAAATGAATCAATCTGGTCGGAAACATCCAATTTTATCCTAAAATTTCATTTTTCTACAATCGATCAAAGTAGGCATTTGCGCTCGTATTTGACAACGCAAACGTCATCTTTTTCGAGGAATGTCACTTAAAAAAAACGCTCGCTCTCCCAATTATTAACTATAGTCAAAAACGCTCTTATCGTGCGGGTTCAAAGGTCACTAACCATATGTATCGAATCAGAAAACACAGAGGTTACCAAAATGTGAGACTACAGATATACCCGGAGAAAAGATTGATGGTTTTATTATTTTAATTAACATAAACGTACCTGGTATTTTTATTTTTGCAACAATAAATTGTAAAAAGTACTCCAGTGTGCAGGCGAAGAAAATGCGGTCAGGTCAGTGACAAATAAGTGAACAAAACTGACATATTTAAATAAAAACTTAGCTGGTGAAAAACTTTTTAGAATCGCTGAAAACTATATACATATCCTTTGTTCTCCTGTCAAAATTGCATAAGTCTGTCTTATTGATCTTACGGATTTTATTTGGAAGTTATGATTAAACGCAATAAAAAAAAAAACTGTGAGTATGTCTTTGTTGAATCGTATGACCCGCATGATAAGACTGCATTTGACTGTATAGATCAAATATTCATTTTTCAGAGTATCCAATGTCAACGAATAAATGACATCTTTCATTTGAGTGAAAAATGTCCTAAATAATAATCGTATATGAGCGTGAAGCAACAAAAATAGAAGAAGAAAATGATTGTAGCCTCCATCCACATGCTGCACACCAATTCAGAATCCTAGGGCCGAACACCTAGGAGATTACTGGATAGAATAGGGACCAGTGGAAGCCTGCAGATCTTTTAGGTCTAGGTGAATATCACCGCATATACGAGTACACACATACATACATACTATAGACTTTCAGAAACTTCACCATTTGCTGGTATAAAGTTATTTTCTTTGACTGATACCACAATTTTTTTTTAAATTAAAAATTTTTAACGAAACACAGAAGGTTGAAAGATTCTCTAGCAGCGTGATTTTCAATAAAAGTATTTTAAACTCTTATAAAAGTATAGATCAACTCGAATTTCGTGGTATATCTCAATCAGAGTCGAGGGACGGCGCTCATAGTCATAAACCAGATATCGCGTGTGGAAATTTCAATTTACAAGTCTCTGCTAGTCATTTTGTGTTTGTTGTTTTCATCCAACTTAGCACTGAAATATTGTTGGTCTGGCACCTATTATTTAAAACTCATGCAACGTCACTTTTCTAACCGATGCCTGTGGTATCGAACGAATAAAACTAGTGAATCATCCAACTATAACCTCTACTTCATTTAACCCCTAGATATATTTTATATTATCAGATATATAGACCAATAATTTCAAGAATCAACTTCGGTATACTCTTCTTTATGTCTTCTATCGACTGAAAATACTTCGGGAGCAATACTTTGATTTTCGAGAAAAAAAGTTCACTTGAAGACGTTGATGACCGGTCAGATCGAGGCAAATCTTCCACCACACCTCTTTATATTTAAAGTCGGGTTTATCGATGCTCGGTTCAATATAGTTATCTACGGCTGGCAGTCAAACTTTTGGCTATCCTAGCTGCACAATCAAGTTGATGTTAACCGTGACATAAAGTTAAATACGAGAAAGTGGTGTTCCGTGATTCTGATTGTCAACTGTGTCATGATTGTTAGCTCACATTTTTCATCATTACCACTACAATTTTTAACACTGACAAGTGACATTACCTACGGTGTTGCCAGAGTGAGTTTGCGGTAACATACAAAAATAAAAACTATTACGAAAAGTAGCATGTCTGTGGGGCACATAAGACTTTTGTAACATTTGTACTGAAGAAAAATTTTGTGCTCCTCTGCTTATCGAGTCACAAGATTTTTAAAATTTTTTTCGAATCCCGATATTTATTGCTCTCGAACGGTCAACAACTGTTTACAGTGTGCGAACTTTAAACGCTACTTTATATTCAAAAAAATTAAAAATATTTAGCGAAAAAGTAACCAAAAAAGTTAATTAACACTTTACTACGTCTCTGGAGCTTCAAAGTTTTAACAATCCACCATTTTTTTTTCTTTTCCAAACGTTTATTACAAGCTTTTAAGATCTAAATAATACGAAAAAAAAACCAGTTCCATTAGTTGGTTTTATTGCTCCGTTTTACCAACGTAAATACGGCGTTTTGTTAATTACACTTTAACTAATGATCATTACATTCCGTGTTCATTTAGCGATTCCATTAAATAGTTTATCCATACGTACATATCTTACATACAATTCTAAGAGTACCTTTACATCTATAAACTCCATACTCCCGACAGAAAACCTCGATGAGAATCTCAACTCCAATTTATTATTCGATTAAAGCGAAATTAAGTTACAAATCAATAGGCGCTCTCACCTTATCATTCAGTTCGGCTAATTGCATTTTAGCCGAATATCAAGCAATGATAATCTCGGGATCAGTTGTCGGCCAATATGGAATTGAAGCCTCGTTGCCAGATTTTAAATAATACTTCCGATGGTTATTGAACAAAGAGGTCTCAAAAAAATATGTCAGAATCGTGTAAATACGAAACTAAGACTACATTTTCTCACATTATAAGTTTAAATATTCAAGACTCGGCATAAAAATAGCTTGACGTTAGCAGGTAGAATGGAAAAAACTGGAAATATCCAAAGAAGTTAAATATATGGACAAAAAACGATTGCAAACTGAATTGGAGGACACATAAGGACATACTGATACAACTGGTACAATACCAGATGAATTTGGATGAGTTTGGATAGTATATATGACACCTGGGACCCAATTCTTGAAAATCGGGGATAGTACAGAAAATGCATTATTTTAGCTTGCAAAATTCATGGTAGTTCTGGATATCAGCTTGTTTTATGATTTCCGGGTAGCTGAATCCGAGTTTTCAACTTCCCACCAAAAATTCCCCCCGCAGAAACAAGAATACCCTCAGTACTTTTTTAGAGCGTGAAATTTTACATCATAAGAAAGGAAATCTGGATAAGTGGAAGGCACGTCTTTGGCACACTACATAATTTCATCCGCCAGGCCTAAATCGTCGACGTCTATCTTACGTCAAAATTTTTTGTCGCAAATTTTGCCGGCTTTCCGAATTTCCTGGTACTTTTTTTCTAAAATATGTAGAAAATCCAAAAAACGATATTTTTTCTTTTTTTCAACATTTGGGAGAGTTGCGGGAGGAATTTTTGGTGGGAAGTACAAAAATTTGGATTCATACTCTTTGTACACCCTCCTTGATGTTCCAGAATACATAATTATGATCTTGATAGAACAGCAGTAGAGCAGAATAAAGGAATGATCCGTGAGGAATGTGCTATTTAATTGGCAAGAATTGATGCCCTGATCGAGTGAATATCATCATCCCATCCAGGCACCTGGTGATGGTTCTAAAACAAATCATGGCACTGGTACTGGAATAAATGGACCTAGGAAGACAATTTTTGATAACCTTGGTCGATATAAGTCTGCAGAAACGATTGCCGCTATAACATGTATTGATATAAACAGCAAGAGAGGATATGCCGTACAAAACAGTATTTACTGAAGACCAGGGGGTCTATTCTCAAACAGTGACATTTTTTGTCGCATGCGAGGTTGTACAGCGGACAGATCGAGACGTGAACGGTGGGAGAACTTCGAGCTGCGTGAAGTCAGAGTCAGTATTAGACAGAGAAAGTATTCGGAAAACAGAAAGGCAAACTGTTTATACGAGTCGGGTGATAATGCTAGCGACGATCGAATTTCGTGCGCATTTCGTGGGCGGTACTTCTGACCGTTCACGTCTCGATCTGTCCGCTGTACTTTTTTTGTATACAATCTTGATTGACAACTATCAGCAATCAGCAATTCAACCAAAAAATTAAACTGGTGAAATGCTGTAAATTATAGACTGACAAGTGACATCAGCAGACTGTTTAAGAAATATATTTCCGTAATTCAGTGTACATTATGAAAACTGTTATGATATGGCAACGACGTTTATAAATGCATAGCCTGCTCGAGGCTATAAAGCATAAATCGCGTTGCAACGCCGCCTCCAGAAGATAAACGGCGCAAACCCTCTTTTGGCCATATGCTGTTAGGCTGTACGGCCAACCTTATCAACGTTCGACGTCGGTTTCAACCTGGTCGGCCACCCCATTGCTACAGCACACCTTATCTGATAAATATAAATCTCAGTTACAAACTAACTATATAACAAGCATGCATTTTTTAATTACAACGAGATTAAATATTTAAAAAAATAATAATAAAAACAACAAACGAACGCGATGTATCGTGATAATTTGTGCAGTCTGGGGAAATTCATGTATTATCAGATTTGTGAATGTATTTTAATATTTACATGAAATAGAGCTGTTGAAACATGTATCTATACATTTCTTCCTTTTATTTCTGAACCAAAATTTATTTGGTGTACCTATTGCAATTGTTACTATACTTTAATTATATCAAAGATCAAATCGTAGCTCTCACAGAGGCTTACTATCCTTACATTTAAATACTGAACAACCAATTGATTTTACAACCGTCTGTATATCATTGAATTGCATTCTTTCTGGCGATCAAACAAATGCGCACAAGTGAACGCGACGGATCCCAGGTGTCAGACACACGATATATCTTGTTTTTAAACTAAAAGTTACTAGATAATATCGTACTGTAATTTATATAAAATTATTTATAAAAGTAAAGTCTTACAACATATTGATAATAAATTGATATTTATATATAAAGAAATAGGAAACTGGCAAATGTCATTGTCAGTTGTATCAAAAGAGCTGTGTGAAACGGGCTGTAATCTGGCCAATCACCAGGAAGCAGACATGCCAACTTAAATCCAAATCCTTCTCTTAGTTTAAAAACAAGGGCAAAGAACAGCTTATCAAAAGACTAGCAAGTTATTATTATTATTATTATTATCATTATTATCATTATCATTATCATTATCATTATCATTATCATTATCATTATCATTATCATTATCATTATCATTATCATTATCATTATCATTATCATTATCATTATCATTATCATTATCATTATCATTATCATTATCATTATCATTATCATTATCATTATCATTATCATTAACATTAACATTAACATTATCATTATCATTATCATTATCATTATCATTATCATTATCATTATCATTATCATTATCATTATCATTATCATTATCATTATCATTATCATTATCATTATCATTATTTATTATTATTATTATTTATTATTATTATTAAGTAACTAATCAAAAGCATGTACTTGCTACTTTAATCAATTTATTTTAATAATAAATAAAACAAGTTTCTGCTCAAACTATATTGTTGCCTACTGATATAATTATAAATTTCTAATGATGAATTACCTTATCAACAATGGTAATAAATAATAATTTAATTTTATTGTATTGTACTCATAGAAGCGTATAATGAAGTTGTACACATTTTCCTAATTAACATATAAACATATTTATAATATGATAATCTCTTTAACATGAAATATTTCAAAATTTCCTATTATTATGAAACGTTATACATCACCTGGTCTGTTTTTTTATTAATACACTGTAGATTGTAAGAGGCAGTCTTCGTCGCCTGCCGTCATTATGATTAAAAGTTTTTTTTCATCGGTAAATATTATATAAGCGCTATATACAATGAAGACAGGAGTGGACTGTACCATTCGTAATTTCACAAAAAACGCTCTAATGAGTCAAATGTCAACTGTGGCTTCTCTTACAGCATTCAATGGATCATAGTTATTACGATCTTGTTCAAAACTGCCGTTAGTTTAGTTTGTTTAATGAACCAACGAGTTGTATGTTGTATGGAATTGAATCTCTTAATATACAGGGTGTATTCCTTAGACAGTCCATAAAACTAAGCTGGAAGGAAGCTCTATAAAATTGAGTATGAAGTAATTGGGGGGACTTTACAATAAGGCGAATCTCTCATTATGTTCGTGACATATTGGAGCAGTTGTGACATCATGTCAATATTAAATATTAAATAAAAAGTTGTATAACAATATGTATAATCATATGAAACCTACAAACACGTTATAAGTCTTAATATTAATAGCTTTTGATTGACAGATATAGTTCGTAACTTATAAATATCAACCCACGTGATCAAAGTGCCAAAAAAGAGACGTTCGCTTGAATTATGTCATTCTTTTGCTGCTGTCAATCAGTATGTTTTACACCCTTAATCCTACGAAATTTATAGGTCGCATGTTATCAAAAAATATGAATATATGCTTAAAGAAAGGTTTCGTAATTGATTTCATATGTAATACAACTCGTGGGTTACTTAATTATTAAACTCAAACTAACATTAGTCGTACTAAAAACTTTATATGTTGGCAAACATGCGCGCTGTTGCCGCGATTAAAATGGTTTATCTGGTACAGTTGACGTCTTGACATTTTTAAGGTTATGTTGTGACAGTTTAATATTGATCATTCAATTTTTCGATTATTTCATCTCCTTGTTATAAAAAACTGCGAAAAACTGAGTAAATTTCCACAAGCATTAACGAGTTGTCAAAGTTAACGTATAAATGAAACTTAATAACACTGCAATAGTTGATGAATTTACTATCCATCTATTCCTGACTATTTACAGCATGTATGAAGCAAGTAAGTATGAGTTTAATATTATACTCAACCAACTGTATTTATTGTATTCTGTTACACTATTCATAATTTTTAGCAATTATATTTGCACAATTTATTTACAGATAATCCATTTCATTTTAGAAATGTTACTGCTACAATTGGAGGAAGAACAATTATTTAATGTAGAATGTTCCTAATCATAGTTTCCTAAAATATGACACACATCCAGACAGTGGATTTCCAAGAAAAATAAACCACAATATGAATTTGTTTTTATTAAAATGAATCTTGAATTTTCCAACTATTTCATACATACCCTTTTAGGCTCAGTAGGTTTTAAAATAATAATTTCTTACTTAGTGCTGTACTTTTAATATACAAATAAAAGTTTTATACAGAAATAAATTCAAGTTTGTTTATATACAGTAACTATCAAAAACTAAACCTAACCCAACCTATAGCCAAATAAAAAGAAGAATATTTGATAACTTCATTTGACATTTACTAGATTCTCATACTATTTCAAGAGCTTGGCAACATAGTCCAGTTATGACAGAAGTCACGTGGGTTGATATTTATAAGTTACAAACTTTAATTGAAACAGCAAGTGATATGAGCTGCTTGGCTATTTGACAATATTGAACTGGGCACACTTTCTGATGGCTTGAATTTCCGCTTAAAAGATACTTGGAGTTTTTTCCAAGCTTTAAGAGTGTTTGGTTCCTGGCCCGTACACTGTCTTGCCGTCATTGTTTTGATGACGTGATATTGGGGGTTATCTTTCATCAGCCTTAATTTTAAGTGATATTTATTGACCCCACTTATACCACTAAATGGAGACAAGAAGTCAAGTATCTAGGTTTGACTCTAGACAGCAAACTCCTGTGGAACAAACACGAGAAGGAGATTACATACAAAGCAAAAATGGCTCTAATGGTGTGCAGGAATCTGGCAGGGAGAAACTGGGGTTGTAACCCAAAAATCCTGAGCTGGATGTACACTGCCGTAGTGAAACCAATTATCACTTATGGAGCCATTGCGTGGAGTAGTAGAACTAGCCTCTTGACGACGAGAGAAAGCTTGTATATGCATAACAGGAGGAATGAGTACATGCCCAACGGCAGCAATGGAAGTGATTCTCAACCTCACACCATTACATATGGTGGTGGAGAGTGTTGCAGAAAGAACAAGATACAGACTAAGTAGAGAGGGAATCATTAAAAAAAACCACCTCTTCACTTCTTAGAAATCACACAACCTGGGACATGCCACAAGATGGTATGATGAAAAAGTATAACTTTTCAAAGAAATTCGTTACGGAATTAAGCAACAAGAAGGAATGGGATCCAAATACCATTACCAGACTTGGAAGAATGCCATTCAATGGTACGCAGACGGCTCAAAAGCAATAGAAGGAACTGGGATAGGAGTGTACGGGCCCGGCACCAAACACTCTGAAAGCTTGGGAAAAACCCCAAGTATCTTTCAAGCGGAAATTCACGCAATAAGAAAGTGTGCCCAGTTCAATATTGACAAAGGATATAGAAGGCAAAGGATTATCATAATGTCTGATAGTCAAAATGGCGTGGGAATGCCTAGGCAAACTTAATGAACTAGGCGAGAACAATATAGTCACCTTACTGTGGATTCCAGGACACACTGGAATAGAAGGAAACGAAATAGCAGATGAACTAGCGAAGAGGGGGACTGAAATACCCTTTTGGAGGCCGGAACCTTTTTGCGGAATCAGCTCCAATGTAATATTGGAAGAAATAGGTAAAGCCGAAGAAAAGAGAAGATCTGACAATTGGAAAGATCTAGTAGGGCTTAGGCAATCAAAAATTCTTCTGGGTGACTACAACATGTTGAGATCAACTCCATCCACATACTTGGGAACTGCACAGCAATTCAGAATCCTAGGGCACAGCACCTGGGAGACTACTGGATAGAAGAGGGACAGTTACCTAAGTTGAAGCCTGCAGATATCCTAAAATTCCTCGGGGAAATAGGACTAAAGGAGCTACTAGTCTCTGAGACTTTCCTCAGGAACTAAGTAGAAGTAAGGGGGCACAATAGATCTTTTAGGTCTCAGTGAATGTTACCCCAAAATACATACATACATATACCACTAAAAAAATATTTGTTTCTCAGGCTGCTCAATACAATCTTTTCCGGACAATGTGTTCAATATTTACTGTATATTATCAGGAAGTTATTTTGTAGGATAATAAAATTAATTCGAAACGTAATTTCGTGGTAATAAACGCATTTTTCTGGTACCTTTTCGGACGGGTATACCTGAATACAAACAGAGAGTGAGTACGTTAAACAAAAAAAATTAATGAATAATTTTCATACGAAGCAGGTGAATGACGGCAATAAATTAAAAAGTAATTAATTTTAAGGACGTTAACTGCAAACTCCACACCCAGTTTTACCTGAACGAACAGTGGGCGATTCAAATTTTGAAAAATAGGCTTCGGCCGCGATACAAAACGTATGATCAATTTCTTCATTTAGAAAAGTCACGAGGGAAGGCGCGAAGATACTAACACTCTATGGGAAAGTATGGGTACAGTTCGGCGGATGTCAGAAAAAAATTAGCTTTAAAATTTATTTTCATTCGCTTTTTTCCTTTTCATCTCTCATTTTCACGTTTTTTCCCTTTTTTTCTTTCAAATTATTTCATTTTTCTTCTGTTCTTTTGTTAATCTTCTTCTCCTCCTTTCTGTTGTACCCCATTTCTTTCCCAATGTTCCATTTTCCTTTCACATTTTCTTTTGATCTCTCCAAAATCATTTACGTGTTTCAACCGATCTCATCATACTTCTAATTATTCTTCAATGTCTTCATTTATACCATTTCTAATGGTGACTTGGTATTTCTTAATAATTTTATTGGATGTTTACACTCATTAACAATATCTTACACACGCTAAAGTTGCTGGAAAAGCTTTTTTATGTATTTTTTATGCTTCCTTACCGAAGTACTTTTAGTTAATTAGTTCCAATAAGATGGGAGGGGGATCACTATTGATCCCCATAATAATAACGGAAATTATAATAAAACCGAAAACCATGTCGATCCACTTCCATCAAAACCATTATTGATAGGCGTAAATTACGGTCTATCACTAATAAATCAAATCCGATACAGTCCTATAATAAAAATGTTAAATGGATTCTTATTGTGATGGTTCGTAGCTGGTTAAGAGCAATAAAAGTCGTTTGGTTCATATTTTAGATACAGTCTCTTTTCTTTCACCCTATCCAAATGAGCTCTTTTTCTAGACCAAGCGTGTTTCTTAAATTTTAAGGGCGTGCTTATGAAGTTATTCTTCTATATCACAAAATCCAGTAAACTTGTTACATTTGACAACATTTAAAAAAATATAATGAAGTCTTCTACAAATTATAATTTCGTTCTATCGAGTTATTGAAATTTAGTTTTTTTCTAGAGATTCGGATAAAGTATACTTACAACAGCGACGAAATCTCAATAATCATAGCATGTTTCTGTGTGCCTTCTCCAGCAAAAACGATAATTTTAGTTCAATAATCATCTTGTACGTGGAAAAACATATCATTAGTTGGTTAGAGAATATAAAATTGTGATTTCGTAAAATAAAATTATTAACATTTTTTTTACTGTTTTGAACCAACTGATCTTTTTTTCCATAGACGCGTTGAATACACAACATAATCGTCTTAATGTCAAAATCATTTTTCATTTGTCAGACTTGCGAAATTTGTCACGTCATTCTTATTTGCTTTTTTGATTTTTTTAAGTGTGTATCATTATTATACCTACGCATAAAAAAAAATTAGGTACAGATAAAATTAGCATAATTTACAAATTTTTATGTAGATATTTTAGAGAATCTTGTTAAAATTCTATAAAAAGCCGATAAAAAACTACAAGAAATACCTAAAACAATCAAAGATTAACCTAGGGGGCGTCCATTATTTACGAGAGGTATTCAGGGGGAGGGGAGCGATAGAGTAGGCTCTGTAACAGAATAGCGCTGGTCAAAATCGCGCTGATCAAAAAAAACGCTGGACAAAATAGCGCTGGACAAAAACAGCGCAGGACAAAAACAGCGCTTCATAAAATAGCGCCGCCAAAAGATAATTATGCTTCTTTATTTTACTACTATCTTATACATAAAAATAAACTATAGTACCGAATTAGCATAATTAGGAATAACATTTTTTTCATAAATTACAGTCATAACAATAGTTTTCCAAATTCAATTCGTCAATTCAACATCGCTTCCCGACCAGTTGACAGTGATCAAAGTGTTGGTAACTGTCTGTAACAATATCAGAATATAAGGAACGGAAAACAAGTAAGAACAACAATCAGTATTTTTAATCATACTTCAACACATATCGCTTCCCGACCAACTAACACAGATCAAAGTGTAAACAACTACTTGTCAGTGTCATATTTATTTAAAGTCTAAAAAAATGCAATTTGGCAAGTCTCAGAAAGGAGGTGATACATTATTCCACGAAGGATATAATTACCGAAATGACAAGCAAACGTGAAATTGCATTTTTTTTAGACTTTAAATAGATATGACACTGACAAGTAGTTGTTTACACTTTGATCTGTGTCAGTTGGTCGGGAAGCGATATGTGTTGAAGTATGATGAAAAATATTGATTGTTGTCCTTACTTGTTTCCCGTTCCTTATATTCTGATATTGTTTGATGTAAAGGAAGGTTGATGCTTAGTGGTGAAACTTGATTTTTCAATCACATCCTACTTAAATAGTTGATTTTGTAAGGATATTTCAACCGGCGCTATTTTATGGAGCGCTGTTTTTGTCCTGCACTGTTTTTGTCCAGCGCTGTTTTTGTCCTGCGCTGTTTTTGACCAGCGCTATTTTGACCAGCGCTATTTATGTCCAGCGCTGTTTTTGTCACGCGCTGTTTTGTCCAGCGCTATTCTGCTACAGAGCCGATAAAGTAATATCTCACTTGCTGGAGAGGGGGGGTCATGCATCCAACATCAGTTAAATTAAAATAAAAAATGTCTCTTTGATTTTGACACTTTACTGTATTTTTTTTTAAATAAATCCAAAGCATTTACACCCAAAATACAAATATCGAAAATCTCTCGTAAGATAATGGGGGGTCGAGAAAAATTTTACTACATCTCGCCAAGCGTGGAGGGGGGTTCAAAAAATCCTCAAAAATGCCTCACGTAATTAATGGACGCCCCCCTAAATCCGAAAGAAATCCTGCGTTTAAAACTAAGTATGTGGCGTCCAAGAACAAATGATACAAATCCTAGATGGTATAAAAAAACGGTTAATTAAAGTCGAAACGAGAATGGTTTATAATGTGTGTTAAGCTTTTTCTCAAATGGGATTTAAATATTGTATCATCAATAGGAGGCAAGCCATCATGTCTCCCAAGAGAGTGAAACAAGGAAAAGCTTTGCATAGTCAAACAAGGGAAATTATAGATCGGGTTGATGCATTTATGCCCACTTATGTATTGGATGAATTAAACCCTATTGAAAAAATATGGGCATCAGTCAAAAATTGGATAGCAGCTCATAATACTGTATTTGTTTTAAAGGATGTTGAAACATTATGCTGAAAAAGATTTTAATAAGTTTAAGTTGACGTGTTTGATACATTTGTGAAAGTGTTCAAGTTTGGAATATGTTAACTTTAGATTAGGTAAATTGTTTTCTTCTCTTTTAATTATTTAATGAATTCAAAAAAGGACTAGCTTTAATCCCGTCGCCTACGTGTATAAAGCGAGTGATACTATTATGTAATTTTCGACAGGTATCCAAAACCATAAAGTTTGATATACATTTGAAATAAACTCCTTAAAATAAATTTAGTATGAAAATTACATTTTCATACGCAAGTCAGTAACGCC
This sequence comes from Lochmaea capreae, assembly GCA_949126875.1. NCBI lineage: Eukaryota > Metazoa > Arthropoda > Insecta > Coleoptera > Chrysomelidae > Lochmaea > Lochmaea capreae. The sequence continues at coordinate 3,625,880 of OX421405.1, read as the reverse complement.
ACTGGCTGATACGCCACACCCGCGACCACGTGGTGTCCCAAAGTTATTGTGGTCGGACTCTACCGATCTGTTATAAGTTTTGGTAGCGTTCAATTTCGAGGGAGGGAGGGGTTAAAAACTCCCAAAATTGTGTGATGTAATTTATGGATGGTATTGACGTAAACAATTCCACTGTTTTGCTCTGTAAAGTACAAAATATTTTTAAAATGTGGCCATTATTAAACTACACATTTTTTATTAGAAGCATATTTTGATAACTGAGAAATTAGATGTAATAAATCCAAGCGTATTCGGTTTGCCACCCTGTATGTTTCAACAGTTTAATTTGTTAATTAATTAATAAAAGTTTAATTTGTTTTCGAAAAATTTAGTGTTTTTTTTCAATCATACTGTTTACTGTACAATGAATGAAATATTGTGAAACGTACTGTATCTCTTAGTACAGTCGGATTATTTAGACGATGTTTTCTATAAAAAATAATGTTTAAACGATAACGAAGCTCTTAGAATCGTCCTGGCAATGAAAGCATTGTACAATGATGATAATAAGCGAACCAAGAAACTCAACAGATATCATAATCGGAAATCCAATAAAACTAAACAAAGTACTTAATTGAAACGAAGTTATCGAAATGCGATTGTCGACGAACCGCGTAGAAAATATTAATAATAACGACGATGCCGACAAAGTTTTATAAAATAGAATTAGTGCGTGTTTTCTTACAATTAACAATGGAATTTTATGTTTTACAGATTTCAATTTCATAATTAAGTCATTTATAAATGTAATCGTTGTTTTCGTCTTTTTTTTTGTGTTTGTTCCGAAGAAACGCCGCTTAAATATCTCTAATTAATTGACGATCTCAATGGGTTGTTACAAGAATTCATGTCGATTGGATTTTTTTATTTTGAAGTTGATTACTTCAAATAATCACATTATTTTAAATTTATAGTCCACTATCTGGATTTTGTATAACAATTTTTTTTATCTTAATACCGTTAAATGCTATACAGATGAATAAAAGATATTGATATATTTTACGGGATAAGTAGTACCTACCTGCCAAAGTACTACTGTTATTATTCATACGGGTACCAGTCAGTTCCTCGCATCTACCTGAGTTAATCCCTTTTCGAACGGAGGGTAGGATTAAGACAGGTCTGCAGTTCCTCACACTATTGTTTTATTTATTTATATATTTCTTCCGCTATGTTCCTAACATTAGGGAAAATGTATCTATGCATTCGTGAGTTTTCAATAATAACCCAACCAAAACCACCCTACCTTACCCCCTAGCCTAATCCGAATCGAAAAATTGAATTGTGTAATTGACAGATTATTATAATAATTTTCAATAATAACCCAACCAAAACCACCCTACCTTGCCCCCTACCCTAATCCGAATCGAAAAATTGAATTGTGTAATTGACAGATTATTATGATAATTTTCAATAATAACCCAACCAAAACCACCCTACCTTACCCCCTACCCTAATCCGAATCGAAAAATTCTTCGTATTTTTAGTCAATTTTTGAAAAAAACAATAAGAAAATAAAAATAAAAATATCTGTCATTGTGGACCTTGCTACCTGATACTTAATCCCTTACCCTTCGTATGCTGCGAGGAACTGAACACAAATTTTGTACCTACCTGTTAATGTGCGAGGAACTAGATAACTCCGATTCATACAGTAGAAACGGTGGACCTTTTCCCATCACGTGACCCAATCTACGATTTATGCAACACACATTTTCAGTAATAATATAACAAGAGAGTGAGAATAAATTGAAAATAATTTGATAGATTTTTTGAAAACTTGTTGCCAGGTCCGCTGGGCTCGAGTGGCTATTTTTAAATGGCAACAAGTTTGAACAAAATCTGTCAAATTATTTTCTAATTTATGGAACTCGCGAGTTATATTTGACTAGATTATTTTTTGATTCACAAATTTTTACAATAAAAAATATCAATAAAACTATCATAAAATTATTGAAAAATTGAATTTAATTAATTATTACAATATACGGAAATATCGTTGACACATGGTGAATATATTAAAAGAATTAACAATGAAAAACGCAATTATTAAAAATATTCGAGACTCATTATTTATTGAGGATTTGGAATTGCTTGTTATATTAAGTGTTTCTTCCTCCGTATTTTCTCTAAGATTATTTATTATATTTGAATGACGTTCTTGGTTCAATTGTAAGTATGGTTGAATCGAACTTGCAGAATTATGACCAGTGACCTTGATTAGTTCTTGTTCTCCTACACCAGCCTTTGAAAGGTTACTTACTGCTCTTGATCTGGCAGAATGGTTAGTTATTTTTTTAGTAACTGTGTCTAGACCTACTTTTTCTGCGGATTCTTTCATCCATTTTGAAATGGAATTTATTCCCACAGGAACGTTTTTATACCAAGAACCATGAGTTTGCCAAGCCGGATTTGGAGTAAGAAACAAGCGTTCGGTTTTAATATTCTCTTCACGTTTACCCATTAATTTTTCAAAAAGACGAACAGAGCAAATATCCGAGTTAACCATATGAATAAAAAAAATACAATTAAAAAAGTTAAATTTCTTGATTTGATTCATATGAATATTCCACCGTTTCTACTGCAACTTTATCCAAAAAATATTTCTAGTAATTTATAAATTAAACTGTCAGCGGGACACCCTTTATAACGAACACCGTTAACTATTAAAATCACCTCTAACTTCTAAAACTAAACATAAAAATTCCATAATGGATAATAAATGAAAACGGTCTGTTGCGGTGAACTCTTTGTATAATTAACATAATTAATTTCGAGATTTCTTAGAGGCATTTCTCATCCTTTTAGAGGCAGATATTTCAATTACATAAACACCTTCCTTCAGTAGATGGACCGGACAACGAAAGTTGCTCATCATACGAATACAACTCAACTTCTAAAGTTCGTTAGAGTCCATCTTGTAAATCGGATGTTACCTTTAGGTGATATTTACTCGACATTAAGTGTAATCAAATAGTTGATATACGAGAGTTCGTTGGAAAGTGGTATGTCACTGAAACTTCAGTTCTTTGTAACTTATAAAATGAAAAATGTTTTTCTACTGTTTAAAAAGATTTGAAATATACAAAATATCATCATCGTCAACCGGAAATGTCAATAAAAAAATTTATATTATAAATACAGAATTCAAAAGAAGATGTTTAAGGAAATCTTATATAGAAAACTTTAATTTTATTATAGGTAAGATTGTATCGATTATTTCTTTTGTCTATTAAATCAACCAACCATAATTTTGTTTCCTGTTTGACTATTAGCGACTATTCATCATGATCCTTATACCTGTGTATCTGACAGTACTCTATATGAATACATATTAAACGTCAAATTGAAACAATTGTGTAGAAGCTATTGAAGTGACAGTGACAGTGAGGAGTAAAAATAGCGCATGGAAACAGTTTACAAAATTTTGCGAGCATCGTCAATATGATTTGAATCGAATGTGTTGACACCAGTCACTAAACTGAATGATATTTTGAAATACTGGGCCTGGAATATGAAAAAAGAAAATGGATAAGATAATTATTTAGTGTATGTGGAATTTTTCAGCTAAAACTGTTCAAGAGGTGTATTCAAAGAAGTATAACATTAAAATATTTACATTTAAAGATTGCGAATTCTAAAATTCTCGAGACGCACGCAATACCAAGAGACGGGAATTGCAGAAACATCAGGAAAAACGGACAAAAAAAATTATGAATAAACTCAAGATGGACTTAAGACAAAATTTACCATTTGGCTTCAGTAGCATTAGCGTGGCGTGGGGCGAAGGTTGTTCAGCTTTGATTCAACATTAAACAAATTTAAAATTTAGAATGAAGGTAATGAATCAGGTAGGATTAGATTTTATGAGGTGACTTTCGGCCTAATCCACTGCGACCTTTTCAGATCTATTGTGGTCCTCTCAAACTCTAGATTACATTATCCAGCCTGACTCTTTTTAAAAAGTCTATTAGCGTGGAGACTGAACCTTCCATATAGCTCTCCGCCACTGGCTTTTCTTCGCCTAATGCAAAAAACCGCACATTTGCCAGGCTATCGCACTGACATAGAATGTGTTCCGCCGTTTCTTCTTCTAGGTGACAAAACCTGCACATATCTTCGTTTGTCAATCCCATCAGCTTTAAATGCCTATTGAGCTTACAGTGCCCCGTTAACAGACCCACTACAGCTTTAACAGTTTTCCTGTCTTTGGCCATCAGATCTGCTGTAAATTTTGGCGAGTGTTCTAATATGAACTGTTTCGCTTGCCTCTGTCCTGGTGAGTTCCTCCACCATTTCAGAGATTTGTGGGAGACCCACTTCTTTGTTTGTTTCCTTGTTATGGTTTTTGCAACGCCGCAGAAGGGTTCCGGCCCAACGAACGGCATTGATGAGCCTTGCTTGGCCATTTCATCTGCTTTTTCGTTGCCCTTATGCCCCTCGTGCCCCGGTACCCAGGCTACCGTAACATTCCTACGCTCACCCAGTGTGTTTAGGGCCCGCACACAATCCCATACTAGCTTAGAATTGACCTCTACGGAGTTGAGTGCCGTTAGCGCTGCTTGGCTGTCTGTGAAGGTGGCAATTGAACGATATGTTCTCTTCTGCCTTTTAATTTCTTCCACACAGTGGTGAATCGCCGTAATTTCCGCCTGGAAAATTGTGACGTTCCTTGATAGGCTTACTGGGAAGGCTATCCCTTGCTTTAGCCCTACTATACCGGCTCCTACGCCGTCTAACGTCTTTGACCCGTCTGTATACCAAAAAACATCTGCATGTATGGGTACACCTTTTTTCCAGTCTTCCCTGTTTGGTATAGTTACTTTGAAATCAGGTAGGATAGAATACAACCCAAGTTTTACAAAAACCTGTCAAGGAAGAAACCATAAATGCGCAGATAGCAAGTGGCTTACTAAAACTGACTGTCCAGTTAAGTTGTTCAGAGAATTGATTGTAAAAAGTGGATCAGGATTCACATGTTCACGTTTGTGAGGAAACTCAAAAATTCTCCTGTTGGAAAAGACGAACTGTCAAAATGGACTAAATGGGAAGCAAAGTCTATTGGTTTAGATACCAACCAATTTAAAATTACAAACCATTCTTGCAGATCAACTGCAGTTTCTCCACTAGCAGACACCTGCTCATTCAAATTACTGGCCACGCTAGTACTTCTTCAACTGATAAATTATAAAGCTGGTGCTGTTTTTGTTTGGCTTTTGTTGATATTTTGAACAAACTATTCCAATCTGATGAATCTGATCTAGTGTATCAGTATTTAGGAGAGCCTAAGATTTTGCTGTGGCGATTTGTTTTCTACAACCCCTCGTAGTTATAGTCATATTTCACAGCACATTAAACTGTCACGGCGTCTAATAATATAATATAATAACTTAATCTTTGAGTGCCTTTAGCTGAACCCGCTATGGATATAAAGCGGTGAAAATTCCTTTTGGGTATTAAAATTTTAAATTATAAGTCTTTGGTCGCTTAAAAGCATAATGTGTGACTGCAACAAATACGTTATTATATACAGGGTATTAATAAATGAGTCTGTTAGTTGATACTGTATGAATAAATAATCATTTGCAATAAAACTAACAGATATTTAAGGACTTACACAATCGTTGTTGTCTTTTAAGTGTTGCATATAACACATGGGCTGAAAAGACAACGGGCTTGACAAATAGATAGTGCTAGTTTTATTGTGTTATGGGGCCTCCACTCCATCAGATACAAGAATAAAACGATGATTTGCTGACTTCAAACGTGGTCGTACAATCTTCAATGTCCAAATAAGGCGGTAGCACCAGAAAATATCAAAAAAATCCACCAATTTGGGGGGACATAAACTTCCTAGGATAGACAGTTTCTAAGACACAGTTTCAAGGACACACCGTTCCGAAGACACATAAACCAGTTCCTGATTAAGAAAAGTACATGGACCCTTACGCATCCGCTGATTCTGTTTTTGATAACTTCTTAGCCTTAACATGCTCACACGCATCAGCGCGCGTGATTTTTTGTTTTTGGTTATTACTTTTAATCTCACGGGTATTTTATGTCTTCTGTAATCTTCTACTTCCTAATTTGGTAGATCTCTATGCTTGGATGAGATCTTAGTTCTTCGAATAGCTTTTTAGCTCATTCGTCCACTATCTCTAGTGCCTTTTTTTGGTTTTAAATCTTGTTTCTCACCTAACAGGGTGCATTTAAAGCCTGATTGCTCTAGATATTTTGTTGTACTTGAAATTTCTTTGTGCTGCTGTAGTTGATGTGTCCCCATGCAACTGTACTGTGCTACTGTTCGACTCGGGCAGTAATCTACATCCAGCTGGAGAAAAAGTGACACTTTTCTCCCCCGTAATACAAATAGTTCAAATAGTCAAGCTTGAATTTAAAAGAATCTTGTTTGATATTATTAAATTGAATCAGAAACTTTTAGTAAACGTTTTATAGTAATTTTGCCTATTCTTTATCATAATATTCCAGTTTTTCGACAAAATATTCATAAAATACTAACCAAAAATTAATATTAAACAACGCCTCCATTTGATCGCATCGGTATGTGTTGTTTAAACACTGTTTGAAACACCTGACAGCACTTTCTTTATAATTTTGTTTGACAGCTAAATTGTCGAAGAATAAGAAAATTACAGAGCTACGTCTCTTGTCAGTGATGTCCGCCGTTTTCAACTCGAGCGGCTAATTTATGAATTAATTATCCAGCGTTCGAGTATATATAGGGGAGATCGGGTGAACCCGTAGCTGATGATTAAAATGGTTTAGATAAAACAGCACATATTTAGATTCTTTTAGAACCTATTTTATTAGAGTTGATAAAGGAAAACAAAGGTATAGTCTGGTCCTACTTATAATGAAGTTACTAACTCGACACCTGTTCTTTCTGCAGGAGGGAATGTATGTATGTATGATGGGATGGCATTCACTGAGACCTAAAAGATCTATTGTGTCCCCTTACTTCTAAGACAGTTTTTCATTATATCTGTTTCTAATAACTTTTAAGATTGGCTTGAGTGCATAAGTGAGAAATATTACTTTGCAATGTACCTTAAACGTTTCCCAAAATCCTACTGGCAACGTTTTAAAGAGGTGTTAAACATGACGTTCCTAATACGTCTATTAAACGCTAAAAAACGTTTCAGGGACGTCCTTTTGAACGCCCTTTCAACATTCTTTTTTCTGACACATAACGTTCAAATAACGTTTAAAAGTGGACAAAAACGTTTTTGGTACGTAGAGTAAGTTGTAGACTAACGTTCAAAAAACGTTACGGGGACGTATTCGCGTTATTAGGGAGAGACTAGTAGCTCCTTTAGTCCTATTTCTTTGAGGAATTTTAGGGTATATGCAGGCTTCAACTTAGGTAAATGTCCCTCTTCTATTCAATAATCTCCTAGGTGCTGTGCCCCAGGATTCTGAATTGCTGTGCAACTCGCAAGTATGTGGGTGGAGGTTTTTCCTTCCATGCCACAGAATCTACATTCTTCTTCCTCCACTATTTTGTGTCCTTATGCATTCATTTGATCTCAACGGGTTGTAGTCACCCATCAGAATCTTAGATTGTCTAAGCCTTACTAGATCTATCCAATGGTCAGATCTTTTTGCCTATTTATTCCAATATAACATTGAGGCTGATACTGCAAAAGGGTTCCGGCCCCCAAAAGCGTCTTTCAGTCCCCCTCTTTGCTAGTCCATCTACCATTTCATTTACTTCTATTCAACTGTCTCCTGTAATCCTTAGTAAGGTTACTATATTGTTCTCACCTAGATCATTGAGTATGCTTAGGCATTCCCACACCATTTTGAACATATTTTGGTCTCACTATCGCAGTGTACATCCAGCTCAGGATTTTTGGGTTACAGCTCCAATTTTTCCCTGCTAGATTTAGCAGGAGAGAAAGTGGCACTTTCCTCCCCAGTAATAAAAATAGTTTTTTAATTGTTTATTTATGGTTGCCCGTTTTTTCGTTTCTAGTAATTAAACGAACGAAGTATAACTGAATGATGTAATTTCAACAATGTTTAACGATTCTAGCAGTGAAATCAACAACTCGAAACTAAAATGTATCTAAACAAGTTTTTTGTTAAAAAAACAGAAACCTTATAATTAAGTCTGTGATTATCAGAATAACAGAGCGGACATAATTCAATTTTGTTCAGAAAGTGTAATTAATATTACGAATAAGGTAAAATAGGCCAGTACTTTGAAAAAATCGTTAGAAATTCATGGAAAATGGATGTAATGTAAAGTTTATTCATAAATGCGGCAGAGTAATAAATCTTTGTGACCCCAATACAAGATGAACCGTCCAAGTAATATTTTCTTTTCTATTTCTGTATCTGGTAGGTAGCTTTATCTCGTATCAGGACGAGTTTAGGATATTTTATATTGTCAAGAAGTTAAAAATTATGTTATACTCTAACTAAAGTCAGTGTGATGACCATAAAATAAAGCAATGTTGTCAGATATATTTTCTAAAATTGTTAGGCTCGCTACACAAATGTTCCTCTTACTTCAGTAAACTGTTAGTTTGGGATGTTATAAGAAACCTAGTTTGGAAATATTTAAAAAAAAATACATAATGTAAATTTATTAGTAAACATTAAAATAAGTCGCTTGAAATTACTGAAAAAAGAAAAATTAATTAAAACCACTTTTTATATGTTACTATATTTAACAAAATTTTGAAGAGTTGGCAACGTAGTAGCACGTGCAGTCAAAACCTCGAAACAACCAATCATCAACTGCAGTATTCATCGCAATATAACGAAATAACCGAAGTATACTCCGTTTGACGTTTTCGACAGAAAAAATTCTACGGTCTTGAGGGTGTTCTGGGGGGTTGTGTTGTGGTTCGGCTTATAATCCACTAGTATCATTCAGTGTCGGGTGTGAATTTTGTTTTAAAGAAATATTTAATATATCTATTTCTTGGTTGAGTGAGTTTAGTGAATTGTTATAGGTATTTATAGGAAAGTGTAGGTGATCTAGTGTAGAAAGGTATCATTAATATAATACCTTTTTGATGGTGTAGTGGTTAGGTCGCGTCAGTGAATTGATATTAATATAATATTCATTTGTTCGTAGACGTTAGGGTAAGTTTTATAATATAATTAATTAGAATGGCATTTTGGAAACCATTTGAAACAACAGTCCAAGATGATGCGCGGGATTATTGAATTGTGGATTTAAATATAAGAAGTAAGATAATCGAATAGTAATAATGGAATCTCGACGTATCGCTGAACTTAGACAGGAGTATTTGCGCAAAATAAAAGGGTACCGTGATTCAAATAGAACTATAATATATTTAGACGAAACTTGGTTTGATACACATCATGTTGTCAAGTGTATATTCATTTATTTGTTATTCAAACAATCCTTACGGTTTTATTACATGAATAAATATATAAAATAAAATACATTTTAACTTAATATATAAGAAAATAGTAGTAATGATAATTATATTATAATTAAAACTGTATGAGGATATACACCCACCTTTAAAATATGGTTGGGTTGACGATACAAAAAACTGTTCTTTAGATACTCTGTGTTCTAGAGTAAAGCGCTTTATTATTGTATTACAAATTTTATGAATTTTGTTTGCAGTTTAATTTTTTTCATTCAAATTGATATAGTAGATTAACATTATTTCACAATATTCGAATTTATAAAAAATTTATATGCACGCCATTGGGCGGCTTTTTCCTTCAAAGGGATTAAAAATATGGGTCATCACATTAACTTTGGAAGAACTTTATTACGGTCAGTGACGTGGACTGAGAATGAAATAAATATGAATTGTACACATTTTAAATCTGAACGATTAATTCTTAAACTCATATTAAATGCGCTTATGTAACTTGTCCAATTGATCGATTTATTGTCCCACCGGATTTATGAATAAACGATAGTGAAAAGGGGAAGAGAGTGGGAAAAGAAAAAAGAATTAAAAAAGGATAATTAAAGAAACATGGAACAAAACAGTTGAAATGATGTATTTATTTGAAAAAAATGGATTAGAATCACTTTAAACTGCTCACCAGTATTTGTTTATCTTAATTTACATTTTTGATTGGTCTGAATTCTTTGCAGGAACTTTAAAGGTATTTTTCCGGAAATTGATAAATATCGTTATAAAAATAAATTTGTTTTCACTTAGATTAGCTTCCTACTAAGCTAAATTATCAATATGTTAATGCAAAAAAGAAATTAAATTATACATGTATATGTAAGAATTTTTTCACGTCTATTTATGGACATATTTCGATGTTAAAGTATCATGATAAATATATGAAAATCGATGCTTCAATGAGTTCAGTGTTCGCTAACGAATTAATGTTGTGAAGGTAGCATCAAAAATCGGTTGTTAATAGTCAAAGAAAGCTAAAATTGATTTTATAGTGACATTTAGAGCCATGTACAGACAGATTGAAAGGGCGTGAGATGATTCTAGGAAGAAAAAATTATCTTAGAGCCTTCTTAGTCAACCCTTGGTGGATTGCGTTGGCTAAGTAATGGAATTGCCCACTAGAAAGCGTAGGTTCCTGTATTGAAGAACATTTTTCTGTTCACCTCAAGTGGAGTATTCTGAGTTAAACAAAACTTAAACAACCTCGATTCTAAAACATCCTGGAACATAATTTGTTAAGAATACTAGTGTCGTTTCTTTCTTGTGTATAGTTCTTTTTGCACACTTCGCTAGTATATTAGTACACAATCAGACCAGGCACTTTTGAAGGGTTAATTTCCCAAATTATCTTATGATTCCATTCATATTTCGCTTCTAATACTTTCCTCATCAAATTTTCTTCTTGTGCAGGATTTTACGTTAATAATAATCATACAAATATTGTACACGGTAGTATCATCTGAAATATGACCAATAGGGAACTTGCCCATTTTTTTTTTATTTTACTAAAATGTGTGTTTATATATGAAAACACATTATACCAAATATCAGTCCTTAAATCGCAATACTTATTTCACAATAAATAATTAAAGTTGGAATCGCCACCGGGTGTATTCAAACGAAGAAAAATGCGCGGCAGCGGCTGTGACGTCACACCGCACCTCGCGCATCGGTAACCGCAGAAACAGCCATTTGAAGCATTATTGATTTTTTATCGAATTCGAATCGTTAGCGTCACTTTCTCAGTTTTTAAGTGTTGTTTGAATTGTCGGTTCACAATCGCCTGACTCGAAAAGTGCGGTCTGACGTCACAACCAATGGCAGCGCGTTTTAAGAGCAGTTCAAATTATTCAAATTTTAACCCTTTATTTCTCAGGTAATTTAATCGTTATTGGAATTTTTCTTTCTCTACGAAGTTCCTTATGATAATATCTTACGATTTTAATTGTTTTTAAATTTTTTTGGCAAGTTCCCTATTTTTTTAACGCCAAACACTTTTTAATCAATCGTATGTTGAGAATGACACACAAAAATAATAAACTAATTATTTTTTATTGCTCTAGTGTAAAATAAAAGAGCTAATTTGAATTCATGACATCGTTAGTTAGATCGAGAGGAATGGTAGACAAGGACGGGACATTTCTACAGGGACGTAATAGCACAATAAACAAAAATATTAATATTTGTTGAGAAAACTAACCAAAATGTTGGAGGATATTCAATTAAAGAACGAGCATTTTAAGGATAATTCAAAGTTATACATACTGTATATTTTGGTTGGTTGAGAAGCCTAAAAGATGAGTGCGAGATTTTTCCATAGAGATACTACAGATAGAGGCAACAAGCCATAGGCCGCTGTGTATGTAAGTGGAAATATCCAACCGAACTCCGGTGAAAGAGAAAGAAGCGGATGATCAGAGGTTTTTCTGTCTTTGTCTGTCTACAGTATACACGCCATTAAGGTGACAACAATTTGAATTTGAAAATCTTGAAATTTTTTCTTCTTTTCGTGCTAAAGGCATTAGGTGCCAGGCCGGTTTCGACAACTCAATTGCAACTAGCGCTTCAGGTGGATGGGTTTGAAACCTCATTTTTTTATTCAAGGTCGTCCTGTAAACTTTCACATCTATAGGTGTGTCTTTGTCTGAAATTAAAAAAATAATTATTTTAATTTATTAATTCACCTTCCAAGAGCTATCGAAGCTTTATGTGTTTGAGAGTTAATAGCTCGTTTATTCCAAACCACTTTTGAAACATTTACCCTAAAAATTGATGTCAGAATGCTAGTCAGGTCCTGGCCGGAATATAGTGTGTTGGTACGATGCAAAATTTTCAGCAGGCAATTTATTCTCAGGCCAGCATTAGAAACAATGATTGATTGCTTGCATGATATATTAATTTTCATGTTTACGCCAGTGCAGGTGCTAAAACCCTGAATATTACACCACCTCCTGTAACGAGGATTTGGACAATCTCATTTCAGTATGGCCGAAAGGATTTTTTTGAAGGATTAAACACAAAAATATCGATATAGCATCGATTAGAGTAATTAAACAAAGATTGTATTGAATATCTTTTTTATATTTTGAATATAATGACTGTCAACTGTCAGTTAGTGGACATGATGTATCGATTAGTTCGGCTCAACCAATCAAAGGCTTTGAGTCCTTGGCACCTCAGTCTTCAGGATCTTTGTGTTCTTCATTAATGTGAAGACAGCAGTTTTGGGATTTTTTTGACCAGGAGATTGCTGTATTCCAGCTCTGGCACAACCCCCACCGAAATGTACAGCCGCGTGCTGCAGTTCTTGATGTCCTAAATGCTGGTTCAGGTCCAATAAATTCAGTTTCAGATCCTAGCTTTACTATTGTGTCTGCCGCTGGAGGCAATTCAGTTGGGCCAAATTACCTGCTATAATCCGTTGCTGAAAATGGATCAATATAATCCTATAGGTCTGTTGGTCCAATTTCGAAACAGAGTTAAAAAATAATAATCTCGGGTTCATCATTAGGCATTATTTCAAAAATTCCGTTGGATCATCTATATCTTTTCTTTTTAGGCTTTTACTCACACTCTGTTTACTTATTTTTTTGTCATGTTGATGATAATGATTAAAATTACTTTCAATGACGTTAATTTCATCTTCTAATGTTTGCACTACGTATATTTGCTTTAGAACCAACCTAACCTAACCCTACCTAACATTGCATTAAAATATTATTAAGGGTGGTTAGTAGTTAATCTCTTAATTTCATATTCTAGGCCCAACTGAAATGTAGGATTAGGAACTACTGACGTTTTCCAAGTCACTTAAAGTGTCATTACGCGGATTCTTCGTAGATATCGAGCAACTGAAAACGTGGGAGTAAAGCTTTGTGTACACGGGAGAGTAACTTGGTCAGGTACTTCCTAGAGAAACTTGGTCAAGCGTGTACATCGAAGCAAATAATTTTGCCAAATTCTTGCGGCAAGTGCTATCTCGAGAGTGGCATTTTATATTCTCTAGCAACTTGTTGCAGCAGCGTTTACATGAGATAGTGTAGTACTTTGAATGTTCTGGTAGAGAGAAGACTCAGTTCATGTCACGTCGAAGAATAATAGCTGCAGCAGTCCTACTGCTGTTAATGAAAAGAAGAAAAGATAAGAAAAACAAGTCCACCAAGACGAAGAGAATATGGGCTAGAAAATGGATAGCAAGAAGACCCACTTTAGGTGCTATTCAATGTTATTGTCGGAGCTTAGAAGAGAAGATCCAAAACAGTTTAAAAAATTTTTGCGCATGTCTGAAAAAGACGTTGATTTTTTATTAAATTTAGTCCAACAGCGTTTTGCTTTTGTATCTATTTTTTATTGTCTACTTGCACAAACTCTATCTGCACACTTCCAGATCGGTTCGAAATTAATACTAACTTGTTAGATCACTATCGCAACACGTTTACACTTGCAAGTCGTTACTTGCTGCAAGCACTTGACGAAAGCGGTGGAGCTTGCCGCAATCTCACTTGCTGCAAGTGTTTACACCGACAAGTGTTGGTGAAAGCACTCTCAGCAAGTCACTTGCGATAGTTTTACTTGCTCGTGAACACGAGCCTTTAGACTTAGAGCTAGTCAGTGTTGTATGGCACGTTTATGCTGACACCTTTCTGTGTGTCATGAGTGTTGAAACCAGGCAGTGTCCAATCATGACACTAACACTAGTTACTTCGCTCGCAGATTGTCCAATGCAGTATCGTGATGCAGTATCAAATCAGGGCAACTGCCTCAAAAGGATGGACTTTGTGTATGTTTTGTGGGATAAAATACTGTCATATTACTCTGCCGCTTCATAGCCTTGTTCCCGGGACCCACTTAAGTGGCCTATAGGTTTATTTTGTTTGTGTAATTTTATGTTTTTGATTACTGTGTTCTCTTTTCTGTGATTCCTTGGCTGTTACAATTTAAAATCGCAAATTGTGAGGTTAAGTAAACTCAATTGCAGATCGAAAAACGTTTGTACGCATTTCACAATAAAATAATTTCAAAAAAAACTAATGATAGTCGCTGTAATACAATTATTATAACTACAGGTTAAGTTGTAAATCAAAAAAAAGACCAACCTACCAAAAAATAAACGCTCACTGATAACTTTCAATTTGCGTATCGCGTGTTAACGACTCCACCGACTAAAAATAACACAAAATATCGCTCTCAATCAGGTATAATACTAATCCCAGTGTTTCCAAAATACTTCATATATAATAACAATTCAATTATACGAAATAACACTGGCTGGAATGAAAATAAACACGTAGTCGCGTGTGAAAATAGAAAACGCATACGATCTTGCCACGTACTAATCAGTGAAGTAGAAAGAAGGATACGTAAAGCTGTATAAATTTCTTACAATAAAATGAAATGGGATGAAAGAACTATACACAGGCCGGGCATATTGTTTATTGTTTAACCGTTTTCGAGATAAACGGGCCCAAGCGTACCTTGGATTTCGAGCTGCTGCGCGGCGTCTCCGGGAGCACGCTCCGTGAATGTAGGCATGGGAGAGCGGGCAAATTGGCCCATAACTTGAGTAAAAATGAATCTTTTTTCATGATTCAAAGTGCATATGAAAGAAGGGACCTGTACCTATAACATCGTGTAACTTTTTCGCCCTTATCAATCCGTTCATATTTTTTAAATTAAGCGTAGTTTTACCGAAACCTTTTGGATAATGGGACTTTGATAGGTGAATGTATTCCGAAAGAATGAATAAATAATTTTTGTGTATTTTTATAAACAACATGTTTTTCTTGGGACGTTTTTTTTTGATTTCCGGAGTCTTCTGAAAATTCTCGGGTCTACCGCAAATTGATAAACAATGATTGGCAATATCGGTCTTTAATGCACACCATTGGAAAGCTGAAAATGTCCTCTTTTCGATAGTTTTTAAAATGTTTGGCTAAGTTTTTTAGTTTTCCGGAAAATTTTTGCAAGCCTTTTTTTGCAAGAAATATTGATCCAGGGACAAAAATGATGGGGACCATTTTTGTAGGTAATGAACTGTACTTCATTTCTAGCAAAACCCCACTTCTCTAAGTAGCATATTTCGGGAGATATCGGCCAAAAACTGAATTTTCGGGATCATGGGCCATTTTCCAGCCCCTTCCGCAAATCCCGCGGAGGACATATTTTCAGAGAGTAATCTACACATGAATACCTACAAGTTGTAAAAAAAAGTTCGACAATAATGAGATGAACAGGTTGGTGCATTTATTTACTGGACTACTAGGTGACTATCTAATTAATCTCCCTGTGCACCTGAAACTGTTACTTTTAACTTTCGTTGGAATCACATAACACCTTTATTGATTGCTTATTTTCGTCGTCTAACATTTTAATTTACTGACTGCGCCATCCAAACAATTATTAAGCAACACTTAAATAAATAACCTTCAAGAACATTTTTTTGTACGCTACTGTTCGCATACTAAAACTTTAACCCTTAACGACCAGTTCATGTGTTGTATTAGGATGTAAATGACAGGTTAGTGCAGACTAATGAAGTTATTATATGTAGGGAAATAACATAAAAAGTCGATGTTGTGATTTCAGACGTTGCTGTTCGGTGTAATCTTTTACAGAGACCGGGGAAGGGAGATCGTTATGAAGATGGTGAACTAGATAAAGGTTACCTCATTGCACACTAATAGAAATTTGTAGTGTTTATTATTATTAGGTTCTATGGACATGCAATGGGATAATTCAACTTTTGTGAATTTTATTAAGTATCTTAACACGGAACTATAATTATTTATCGGTTAAATATGTTTTAATTTTTTGGCCGACCACGCTGGAAGATTGTTGGTATTTTACAAAAAAGTGTAGTAATTATTATAATGTAAACAACACAATAATAAGACCTGTGATAATGTATGGAGCAGAAACGATGACAGTGACATAAAGAGATGAAGATGAGTTGTGGATAGTAGAACGAAAAATAATGAGAACAATTATGGGGCCAATAAAAGTTGGCGGCTGGCGGCAATGAATACAGGCAACGTATGAATCATGAAATACTGAGAAGAAATACGGGGAAGAAATAGAGTAAAGAGAATAACAAGGCAAAGAATAAAATGGCTCGGATATGTATGGAGAGAAGGAGAGCAAGCGATTGCGTGCTCTCCTAACCTATAACCAATGTTACAGTGGGAAGCAGGTGGTAGGAGAAGGAAGTGGAGGAGGTCTTGAGAAGGGTAGGAATCGTTAGATGGAAGGAAAAAACGAGGGATAGGATACTATGGACAAAAATAAGCGAGAAAATAATGATATGATGGGGATTGAACCACCCCAGAAAGCATTTATGCGGCGCAACCCCACATGGGGTGTCTAGCCACTTTATATTATAATGTGAGCAATAATCTTGCAGAGATTAAGTTTCTTGGTCTTCATATAGAATGGTCTGTACAGAATTAAGCGAAAAAATGATCCTCTTAAACAGCTTTGTTCTTCTACTGCAATAACTGTTTGTTACATACAGTGTGATCCAAATAAAACGAATAAATTCATCCATAAATTATAAGACTTGTGGTTATTTTGGAAATCAGCTGGTAAAAGTCAAAAAACAATCAAACGAATGAAATTTCTCTTCTCTATTTTAATAAATAAAAAGCGTTTTTACTGAATAAATTATATTTCGTTATTTTATAATTATAATCGACTGGTATTATTATAGAGTGGACGATTATCTACATCTTTTTTTTCGCAGAAAAATTAGATAAGACTACTCGTTGTCGATAAATATTTTTGTACTATAATCTTATTGTAGATATATAATACATTATTTAAAATTAACTTTGAAATACCAAAGAACGGATATTAATATTGTTTATTTAATAAATTAGCAATAATTTGTGATAAATCCAGCTCGAAAATGACGTTCATTAAAAATAAATCGCAAATTAAGATTTTATTAATTCTCTTTGATAAATTTTATTATTGAATATAAAAAATCAAGTTGTAAATTAGTTGATTTGCATATTTAGAGTTATGTGACATTTTTATTTGTCTAGTTTGCTGGCAATAGACGCAATAAATGTATAAACCACAGGATGTACCTGTTACAGTGTGTCGATTTTAAAACATATTTATTTTAATTTAAGTTGCAGCACTTACTTGTGATACGTCGCTGGAAAAGTGCTTTGAAACGGTACAACTAACAATTATACACACTGTATACTACTGCCACAGAACATTTTAATACTGTATTGTACAGGATACAGTTGGAGAGCTCTAATGACATCAGCCAAACGTCAAAACATTTGGAAATTAACTTTTTCATTCTCATGGTAATATCTTAATTAATTTTTGTAAAAAAATGTCAAAAATCGGCGTGACACTATTGAGAACCAAACTTCGATCCAGACACATGAGGTCACTGGACTTTTTTACGATTTTACAAAAAAAATCAATAATTTAAATTACAATTTACCATGTTTACTTAATATTTGCTGCCATAACATTCATAACTCTATATGATGTAATATAGTAAATTAATGATTTTTTATTCAAACAAATGAACAAAATTTATAACCTGATTTTTATGCGGTATTTTAATATCGAGAAAAAATAATTAATATTTTTTAACCGGTCGTTCTTTGATATGTTAAAATCTATATTTAACAGTCCAATTTTTCTGCCTTGAAAAAATGTAAATATATTCAAGAAGCTTCTGTAACATAATTTTTTCCACAGTAGATATTTTTTTCGTAATATTTTGCACCAAAAACAAATTTTATGACAAGGAAAATGTTTGGTGTTGTACATCATAAAAGCCCATAAAAATCATTTAAAAAAACTTACCAAAAGCATAATGCAGTTATCGCAATCCAGGAAGTGATTCTCATCCTCGTATGGTGGTGGAAAGTGTTGCAGAAAGAATAAGATACAGACTAAGTAGAGAGGGAATCATTAAAAAAAAAACCTCCTCCTTACTTCTTAGAAAGCAGAAAATCTGGGACATGCCACAAGATGGTATGATGAAAAGGTATAACTTTTCAAGGAAATTAGTTACGGAATTAAGCAACAAGAAGGAATGGGATCCAAATACCATTACCAGACTTGGAAAGAATGCCATTCAATGGTACACAGACGGCTCTAAAGCAATAGAACGAACTGGGATAGGAGTGCACGGACCAAACACTCTGAAAGCTTGGGAAAAACCCCAAGTATCTTTCAAGAAAGTGTGCCCAGTTCAATATCGACAAAAGATATAGAAGACAAAAGATTATCATAATGTCGAATAGTCAAGCAGTCATCATGTGGGAATGCCTAGGCATACTCAATGAACCAGTCGAGAACAATATAGTAAGTCTTTCAATACTCATGCTACAGCGGGAGATGTACGGAATTTGTTTCTAACACTGTTTATTAGTCAATAAATGCACCGTTATGGTGGGAAACTACTTCAAACGCCAAAAAAATTTTGGCAAATGCCATGAAAGTTAAAAAACTAAGGATCATAAGTAACCTCACCCAACCTAGCCATGTCTCTCACTCATCACCTGTACTATAATATCAGCAATATTTATTATCGTATTTTTCATTTAAATACATTATTACCGATAGAAAGCGTTAAAAAAAATCCATACATTTTCAACTGCAGCTATCCCTGGTTCTACATATTCACTGAATTTTTAAAAAATAATCGTTAAAAAAATGCTTATGGTTTTTATAGTCTTCTACTTGATATACTGAACATGATTTACGCTACAACATGCTTACTATCCACTCAAAGCAGTGGGAAGTTGTTCAGTGCATGACAGAAATAAATTATGTTACAGTCACTCACTTAACGACAGTCTTAACTAAGATATTTTGACTGTAGTTCGTTACCTATATTGCTGTAACTACGTGTTGACTTACATCTAAATCGTTTTTTTTTTAATAAATTAATTATAATGGAAGGTCTCATGGCATATATACAAGGTATGATATAATATTTACAAGGAATAATAATTTACAAGGTGTTAGTAAAAGTAGAAAATTTTTTGTTTGATTCACTTTTAAAAACAGCTCGAAAAAAACATATAGTTAAAATTACGTGTTTGAGGATATGTCTACAGATTTATTTACAGTTGTACAATTATTATTAACAAAAATTTAACAAAAAGTGTGTTTCTATTAACAAAAGTTTTCTTGACCATGGAAAACGATAAGAATAATTTGTGTTTACTGTGGGTTTATTTAATTTATCGAAAGTTAAGGCGGTTACACACGTTCCGGTGTTTAAATAAACTTTTTGTATAGAAAATTGATAGATGATGATATTTATTATTATTTATTCGGAAAAGCAGCTTTAAAATAACGTTAAACCAAGCCTAACTTGACGTTTGGATTTACTTAGCCTAAAAAAATGCTTTTCACAGTAACTGAGCTACTATTTTCCGGATACTTTTTAGTTGGTAGAAGCAGGAACGTGATTGGCCACCAAATACCAATCAAAATTTGAATGTATCTCGCTTAAAAATGGTCTTTTTTGATAACTTTTGCCACGAAAATAATAATTACTTTGAATTCACCATTAGTGTAATTTTAAAAATTCTACCATTGGTCGCAGTCGAAGAAAAAAAACAACAAAACAAAAAATATCACTACGCATAATGAGAAAAAAAACAAATTATTGCACAACGACGCCGACAATTAAACCCTTTCAAGTGTTATTATTCAGTAAAGAATCTATACTAAACGGATTCGCACGTCTTATTTTATCATCCTGCGATCCCGCCGTAAGATCCACCCCTGATTCGGACACAGAAGACGAATATCTTCCACTTTCGCTGTTATTAAAGTTCTCAGACTCCGCCCCTGAATCACCAACAACGTCTATATCGCTATCACTGTCTGCTCCGTCTCCGCCCCTTTGCGCTAAGTATTCCCTCTTCAGCGCTACGAGATCTACAGCTATTCCTTTTGCGCGCAGCTTGCGCGCTTGACGCTCAAGCGCTTTTTGGAGCTTTTTCCTGCGTCTAGCCCGCTCCCTTGCGCGCAGCTCTGCTGGAGGTATTGGCTCGCCGGAACAGGATTGAGGGTGAGCGTTATGAGCTGGTCGGCCTGGTCCTTTTTTTGTGTGCTCTTTTTTACGCCATTTCGCCCGGCGGTTCTGGAACCACACCTGCAACAATAACGAATTCACATTAAAATAACAAACCGTTAATTCCACAGCTAGCTCTGTCAGACATAAATAATACTGTCCCAATTCCATTCTGATTTTATATCGGAACGAATTTTAACTCGCACTTCTAGTAAATTAAGTTGTAAGTAAAATTCTACGGATTTCAAGTCAACCCTGTTATATGTATTAAGAAATAAAACAAAAAACATGGAAAACGACGTTCTGCTTGGCGAAAATCATGAAAATTAATATTACCCTACAACACGCTACAATACCATGCCATTCTGACAGTATGGAAACACTATAATTAACATGGTAATTTCGGGCCGAGCCTTGTGTGTATAGGTACTAAAAGTTTGTGGCGTGTAGTGGACAGTTTACCCTTATTCATAGTTTATAGTAGAATAGACAAGGGGTTTGTTAAAAGAGACTTTTTAAAATATCTTGAAAAGTGATTTGTTTTACTTATAATTTAGCGAGGAAAGCAAATTTTCAAACACGAAGATTCTGAGGTCAGTTTTGTGAGCCAGCGCGGCTTGTATATCTATGCTATGACAAAAAAACAGAGTTCCGAATTTTTAAGATCACTAAGCCTAAGGATTAAGTGGGGAATGGGAATAAACACCAGTGTGGTTCAAACAGAACTGGCTGGTATTTGAATTGCCACAAAGGAACTACCAGCTACCAATGTGAAGCATTATCTCATTGGAGATATAGACTCCTAGGACTAGAACATCCAAGGAAGGATCTTTCCAAGAAGGACCTAAAGAAAAGACTGCTGAGCCTGATAAGGGCTACTGGCCTCTTCACATAAACGGCACAACCAAGAGCACAAAAAGCCTGAGGCTGAGGTGCCGATGACTCTAAGCCTCTGACTGGTGGATAAGGAATTTCTGGCAAAAACATAATAATCTGCACTATGAGCAGACAAGCTCTATTAACCTTGAACAGACAACCTGTTACATCAGGGCTCGTATTAAAGTTCCATCGACATTTAGCTAACGCGTCGGTAGATAACAATATTATCCTGAGGTGGGTTATGGAGCAATGGTAACCGCATTGCTGATTCTTTAGCCAGGGAAGCGGATGGACTAAGAATTTTTGGATCAGGCGACACCTACGGCCGGACGAATTCGACAATTGCGGAACTAGCTAAACGTTAGACCAATGTTAAATCTCTAAAGAATGGGATGAAATCAAGGGATGCAGTCTTGCTAGGATCACCCTGGGCTACCCTGGGAAGCTGGAGTCGATATTTGGCGATGACCAGAAAAAACCTATGTTTAACGGTAGGATTTCTGACTGGTCACTGTCAATTAAGAAAACATCTCCATACAATGGAGCTAGTGGACACAGCTAAGAAGACAATTCCTCGGGTCACATGTGGCCTAGGTGTTGTGGGCCTAATTCACCCTCCCTACTCTACAGAACAGAGAACGACTGCTACTTGGAAACGGAGTCTACACGCGCATAGTCAACAATTAGTAGAATCCATAATAATAGGAATTTTGCGCTGAAATTTGGAATCTACACTCTCAGATAATGGAAGATTATGGAAAAAAGACGTTTATATGATATTTTGTATACAGGGGTACCTGAAAATGAAGAGTAACAATTTTTAGTCTTTATTTTGATAACTGACTATACCAAAAATTAGTTTTATTTATAGAAACCGTGAATATGGATATTAAAAATAAAATAAATCCTTTTCACACGTATTTTTATTTATTCAATGATAATACTTTTTTATAGAAACCGTAATTAAAGTTCAGGTTACATTAACGCAGCAATAACAATGAAAACAATATAATGAAAGACTGGAAAAGACCAATTTATTTGCACTTCCATAACAATGTTCCGTGTTGTTCGAAGTTGAAATATAAGTGAATTTGAATTGAGTTATTATTTCTCTATTATAAGTCGAGTCGAGGAGGTAATTTGTTGAATCTTACCCAGCGACCATTAATAAACTTAATTTTTTTCTTTCTACTTGCCGGGCTTACACAGGCGCTCATAATTATTTTCAAATTAATTTAAGATTAAATTGATAAGGGTTATTTCAGAAATTATTTAACGATGGTGTGAGCGTGTTTGTATATGCATATTTTCGGCACCAGTGGCGTGGATATCATGAAATTCTCTAAATATTATTACAACGACAAAAAATAAAATTCTTCTAATATGAGTGTTTCAATTTTGCCAATTGCATAATAAAAGTATTACAATAAACTTTGTGTATTTTTTTTTATAAATAAACTCGTCGACAAAATTGACGCACCACTTTAACAAATCTGAATATTTACATTATAAACACAAAATAAAACTAAGTTACATTGGAATAATAATGAACACCTACAAATTAGTCGAATATGACCTTAACATAACCGTAATTTGTCTTATTTTTTCCATAAATAAGCTATCATATCTCCGAATTGAAAAATAAAAATGTTCCCCTGAATCGAATGGCGGAGACTAGAACGTTATGGATACATAAAATTTCAGAAAGTGTATTTTCGAATATTTTCAAAATTTAATTTACTCTCCCTATCTCCCTTGATGTTCGGGAATATGAACTCAAATTTGATTTGTTTTTGTAAAATGTTCCGCTGAATCTATTGGTGGAAACTAGAACGTTCTATCTCTCCAATTAGTCGAGTTATGAGTATTTTTTCTTTTAGAAAGTAGATTTTCGAAAATTTCATTACGTTATTTGGAGGCGAAAGAATGACTTTATCAAAAAACAGACTGTGCCAGTCGATTTTTCGTCCCAATAAACACCAGTTCACCAATTTATAGCGAATTTCATGTCGCAAAATTTTTTTTTTGTAGGAAATTTTGAAGCAAGGGGTAGGTATGGAAATATTCCGCGATTTAAATTGCTCTCTGCTATTTCCCTTAATGCTAGGAAATATCAACTCAAAATTCATACCTATATGTAAAATGCTTTCCTGAATCCAATGGCGCAGACTAGAACGTTATATCTCTCCAATTAGTCGAGTTATGGATACATAAAGTTAAAGAAAGTGGATTTTCGAATATTTTCACAATCTTATTTTGCTATCTCCCTTAATGTTTGAAAATATAAACTCAAAATTCATTTCTTTATGAAAAATGTTCCGCTGAATCGAGTGGTGGAGACTAGAACGTTCTATCTTTCCAATTAGTCGAGTTATGAATATTTTTGCTTTTAAAAAGTGGATTTTCGAAAATTTCAATACGTTATTTGAAAGAGAAAGAATGATTTTATTGAGAAACAGACTGTTCCAATCGATTTTTCTAGCCAGAAAAACTCCGCTCACCAATTTGTGGCCAATTTCATGTCCCAAAATTTTTTTTTTGTAGGAAATTTTGAAGCAAGGTATGGAAATATTTCGCGATTTAAATTGCTCTCTGCTATCTTCCTTAATGCTTGTAAATACAAACTGAAAATTCAATTCTATATGTAAAATGCTCCCCTTATTCGATTGGTGAAGACTAGAATGCTTTATCTCTCCAATTAGTCGAGTTATGAGTATTTTTGCTTTGAAAAAGTGGATTTTCGAAAATTTCATTACGTTATTTGAAAGCGAAAGAATGATTTTATTGAGTAACAGACTGTACCAGTCGATTCTTCTAACAAAAAAAACCCCGCTCACCAATTTGTGGCCAATTTCATGTCCCAAAATATTTTTTTTGTAGGAAATTTTGAAGCAAGGGAAATATTTCGCGATTTAAATTGCTCTCTGCTATCTCCCTTAATGCTTGGAATTATCAACTCAAAATTCATTTCCATATGTAAAATGTTCCCCTGAATCGATTGGTTAAGACTCGCATTGAATATCCTCCATTCAGGAGAGTCGATGCTCGCACTGCCTCGTCCATTGACAAATTTTTTTGGCGGTTCATTTTTTTACTTGTCACACTTCCAAAGACGCATGTAATAAAAACAATAATTACAATCAACAGCTCTCTTCTAACAGAACCTTTTCTTTGATCAGTACTTTTTAAGAAAATGTTAACACAGTTTTAGTCTAAAACGAGGTTTAATACGAATTACTGTCAAAACAATATTATGTGATAATATAGTTAACTTAAATAACAACTGTCGCTGTCAAACAAGGTCCATGGCATACTTGTCGTACAGTAAGTTATCAATAAATAAAGAATATCGAGAAAAATGTGAGTGGTGCGTTAATTTTGTTTATATTGAATAGTGGGGCGTTTTACGTAGACTAGTTTTCGATTTAAAGCAATAAAATTCACTTTTCCAGTAATTTTAGGTCAAGCTGGCAAGCAGTCAGAGAAATGGCTTCTCTTGGGAGTTTTAGACTTCCAAAATTAAAACTTTCTCATCATACACCAGCTCAGTTACCAGAAGACGTTTTGTTAGTTAGTGGAAACAATATTATTGGAACTGATTCAAAATACATTCTACCCAGCTTTATGCAAACGGTCAATTCAGTCTTATTGCAGTCTTCACATTTAATGTGGCAGCCAATAGGCAGAGTTCAGATATCTACAGACGACCCAACAAGCTTGCCAATAGCAAGTCAGGTGATTGCATAAAATCTAACGAACAAGCTATTGATTTATTCAAAATAATTTTCTTGAAACAACCACCTAAACAAAATCCATCTTTGAAAATACTTATAAATACACATGTATACAAGCCTGTGCATGACATTTCATATAAATTATGCAACCCTTGACATATTTTATTCACATTATAGCCTGCAACTTCGACTTAATACCTGTTATTTTGGTCGGAGAGAATTAGAGCAGGTAATTCCGAAAGGTCTTCTTTCAGGTAGTCTATTAAATTAATATGTTTCTTGGCAGCCAACGGAATAGAATATTTTTTAAATAATTATAGGCGTGCAGTTGCTTATTGTTTTGAGAAATTAAATTAACAGTGGTTTGTAGTTGAGTTATTATAGTTCTTGTCGGGAGGAACGCATATACAGATGGTCAGAATTACTAGACCATCGTATTTAGTTTACCTTGGAAATATAACCTAAAATTTTGTGAACGAGATTTGAATTGACACACACACTCAGAACTTCGTACCAAAAACTTGGGAAATCGAGAGACTAAAATCAATAATAGTTGATCGTTAATGAGCTATAGGCTCTAAAGTTGTGAACTCAGGTACTCAGTAAGATGATGCGGCATGGTTTTGTTAAATTATAAGTATAATTATTTTTAGTCTATCATCAGCAAACTAAGTTTGTGGAATGGTTGAGAACAACCCCTGAACAGAGACAGGCCAAAGAGTTACAGAGGACCTGCTGCTTAAAAGCCTAAAGGTTGTTAGAATCATAGTAGGTTTATTGACAGGACACTGCAGACTCAACAGTCATATGAGTGTTATAAAAGATGGCAGGAACAGACCTTTGCAGGTTCTGTCAAGACTGTGTTTTCTAGAACTTGGAAAGGAAAAACCTAGGGCTACAAGCTTCCTCGAGCTTTGTCTAGGCTATGGAGCGTCGTTTTAAGTGACAGAAGGCTAACGCTCCATATATCTGTCATCTACCATCTTTTTGGTACATCCTGTATAAATAAAAAAGGAAAATACAATATATCGGGTCATAAAACATAACCAAAAAAACATTTTAACCGAAAACCAATTCTATTGTTTTGGGGTGTTTATATTCTGAAAAGTTTCGTTTTCTTGAAAGCATCGTTTTAAAAACAATAAGGAAAGAAGCTTATGGTAGCAGATTCTCCAGAACCAATGTTGCTTTGAGTTAATGTATATCAGGGCGCGATTTTGCGGTCAGTCAATCGATCCTAAGGGAGAAAACCTCTTTTTTCACCCTCTTCTAACCCTACTGCTGACCTCTGAGATTTTCGCAGTATTGGATGATTTGAGAGATGAACAGGCACGGACCAAGGTAAACTATCCCTTTTTCATACCGTAATATCAAAAAAGAAATACGAAATAAGATCTATTGTGTCCTACAGGGTCACCAAGCATTATTTCATAAGTAACAGTGCTGGCTTGGCCTGAAGCACTTTGCAAAACTATTTTTATCAGTAGCTAAACTTTTAAGCACTCTACAGTCCTTGAAAGCATCTTAAACCTTTCCAGTTTTGTTAAAACTCTCGAAACACTGTAGTCAGTTGAGCGACAGAGATCAGAAGCTCAGGATACCGAATTTACTAATTTTGCAAACATTTTTTCCATGTTTAATGTTATTCAGCACTGTTTGTCACAGCTCTAGATACAAGCGATAAAAGCATCAAGAGCAAGTGAATACTGGGAAGAAATAGTGTAAGTGCGAAGGGCAAGGTCAAAATTTAGCCATAGAAACTAGGATCGAAGCATCAACAGCAAAAATAATAATGAGAACGACATAAGCGATTTTGGAGAGATCATGTTGAAAGAGTGCCAGACGGCAGACCAAAAGCTTACAGCAAGAAAAGCTCAGAAGAATTGAACAGGACTTACTGGTCCTAATAGAAGGAGAAAAATAAGACACTGTGTGAAGAAATAACCAAAATTTATTTTTCTACGCTTGAGTGGAAAGCGGTTATTTTCATGAAAGATCAGAGTCCAACTCTGGTAGTGGTTGATGTGAGATAGGAACATATTTTTTCTTTGCCGTGAAAAGGTTGTTTCCATTGGGAATATCAGGGTTAAAGACGCTGCTTTATATTGAGTTTAGTTCACTTCTTTGTGTAGGGATACGATCTAAAGGGCTTTGATTTTCGTGATGGAGGTTTATCCTGCAATTTGTTTTTGTTACATTTCTGTTTATACGAGGCGATTTGTTAGAAAATGTAGATATACCTCCGTGTTCATTTTAAAAGTTATTTCAGTTGGTAGAAAGTCAAATAAATTCGTTATATACAATAGTTGTTGTTTAACTCCTGGCCACTTTTTAATTCACTTCCTACCCGGAGCCCAGTATTGTTCATATCCCTGAAAATAGCTTATGCTCAAAGAGGATGGTATACTTCCTCTGCAATGACCTAGAGCCAGAATTGTTTTACTAGACAGAAAATCAAAAGATTTAATGCCGTTTTTGGTGTTTCATAGCCGACCCTAGATGAAGAAGACTTAACAAGACAGTTCAATAGTGGAGAGCTCCCTAGATTTATCTTTTCATTGACGACTTAACTGTTTGTGATGTCTTTTGGCATTACATAAAAAGAAAACCAAGAATCAAATTCATTGAAATTATTTATTATTAAATAATTCAGTGTAATTATTTCTATTTTAAAAACAATGCAGTTAGTTATTGTTTTGTAGTTGTCGAATAGTAAATAAACACGTAAGGTCATGATTAAAAGCTAGGTAAGAATGAACGTGCCAGTGGGAGGCCACAGAACTGTCACGTAAAAGGATAGTTTACCTAGGGCAGTACGTATATATGCGGATGAGGTAGATAAGTGAACACACACAGATTTCAATGTAGTTCATTGTCAATCATCGATATTATATTATTTAATTAATATGACAGGTTTAAGTACAGCGTTTGTCAGAAGTAGTGTAAATAGTTAAGTTACATAATAAACATCATCCCAGTGAATCCTGTAGTTTTCATACGAATCTTTGAGCGGATCCCAAAGCACCCGTCCCACTAGTTCATGGGGAATCCAAAACAACATACAACAGATGGCGATCCTGTCAGGACGATTTCTAATTCTTCAAAGAAATCTAGTTCTTGTTTCTTATCATAAAATAATATGTAGTATTTCTAGTTCGGTGTTGGTTGTTTATGAATGTTTGTAGATGATTTGCGTAATGGGATTTATCGAGCTGTTTTATAGGACTTGGAGTATACAGGTAACTTTTGCCGCTGTCAAAATGGCATAATATTCAATTTTTTATACATAAAATAAATTTATATTTCAATATCTACCGACAATATTGGTTTAACAGTGTGAAATTTCGATTTATTTTTCATAAAACGCAGCGAGGTTACAGCTATAACTTTATAGCCGTTGCTATACGATAGGTGCTCTCTCTATATGAAGGCATCAAGCTTAAAACAATCAATTTGTATGCATAGCATGCCATTAAAGCAACGAGTTGGATACACAACAGTCAACGACAACAAGGGGTGTGAAATAAATAGTAAAATTCGTTTTCGCTTGTAGGGATACCGATACCAATCGAGAATTTAATAAGATACTTACTGCTACTCTACTTTCTTTTAGATCCAGCCTCATAGCAAGAGCTTCTCTCATGAATACATCGGGATAATGACTAGCGATGAATGCCCTTTCTAGCTCTTCTAATTGCCAACTATTAAAATTCGTCCTACTTCTTCTTCTTTTCGAAGCCGCGCTTTCAGAATCTGCTTCACCACTGCTACCTGCGCCACCTGCAATCAAAACCAGATTGTTTCGTTAATAAACGGATCGGTTGGACGGAAATTCGAAATACTTGGGGAAACATTCATTGAAACTTTATTATCCCAAACCAACAAGAAATAACAACTTGTACTGATGAGGCGCAAATACGCCGAAACCGGTCTACACAAACCAGATGGTTGGTTATATCTTACAGATATACCAACCCCGTTTAACTTAGAAGTATAATTCAATGTCCTTCGTGGCATATAGCCAGAGAAGTAGTTGTTGCTTCTTAGTGAACTTTCGTTATAATAGTATTAAATTATCATCTTTGACATCTACAAATTTTATACTTTAAAATAGAAGTTCGTTACAAAAAAAAATCGACCTCTTTTTATCAAAATTTTCCAGTTAAAACGCCGCAAATAAATCCGTTTGGTAACTGCGGCTGTAAAATTATTTTATCCGACTCCAATAAAGCTGCAATAGGAGTTAAATTACATTATTTCAACTACCGACGGTGCCAAGTTCCAGTTTTGTTGGTGTAAAATCCAATATGCAAATTCCTCTCCTAATTTGTTATTGTCGAATTGAATCGTATTCAATTGTAACTTGATTTATGTATGGACAGAGATTGCTTCGTTATCATTGGTCGACGGATCAGCAACGCTGCCAACTATTACAGTGCCGTAGGTGTATGTAATTTCTCGGATTTTTAAGCAATTGATTGAAATTTTAGATATATTATTGAGTGGTGTTTTAAACTTTAAAATCTGACCATTACTTAAAAAGGAAAGATTTACTGAGGAGCGAGAAATTGGAAAAGCTAAAAGAAGCAGTTTCATCAGATTATGACCTAAACGCTATACCCCCTGCAGAAAGTAAGGTCAGCTCAGATAGGGCAAACAGAAAGCCAGACATGAAATAAACCGAAAGTTAAGGGAAAAGAGTACGACTCGTACTAGAAACTAAAGGAACTTGAGAACAGATACTCTGGCGTTGTTACTAATTAGAAACAAAAAAAGAGCTACCTTTGAAGGCACCAGGAGATGATGGAATTTTCCCAGCATTGCTTCAGGAAGAACAAGACGAAATACTACCACATTTGGTCAAGGAATAGACAAAGCTGCTTAGACCTGTGCTACAGACCAGAAGCAAGGAAAATAACAAGAGTCACCTTTATTCCAAAAGCTGGAAAAAGGTATCCAATAATCCCAAAATTCTTCAGACCATTAAGCCCAGCATCGCTTGTACTTAAAAGCCATTAAAGCATTGAGTTCTTATGTAATCAGTTCCAAGTTGAATCCTGCAGATATCCTTTCTCATGGAAATAGGACTGAAGGAGCTACTAGTCTCTGAGACGTTCCTTAGGAACTAAGTAAAAGGGTCACATTTTAATCCATAATTTTAAAGTGGTCGTGGGTAAGTTCGCTCCCGTAGCAATTTCTTGGAAGGGTAGGTACTTAGGGATTAAAATGTGACCGCGGATAGGGGTGGAAAGTGGGTGGTTTATAAATGCTTGTTATGTTTGTTGAGAGATCATTTTGAAGTTTATGTTTACTTGAATAATATGGATTCGTTGAAAGTGAGTGAAATGTTAAAGCGAAAAAGGCAAGCCAATATTAGTTGTCAATAATTACAAATATAATTTTCACAAAATACTTTCCGGAAACGTGAAACGGTGGCAGTGGGTGTAAATCGTATATTAAAACTTTTTTCTTTTGCATTGGTATTCTTAGAAAGTAAGCAGGTAGGTGCTTAATCGCCTTATCACATGGGAGCGAATTAGCATACGGTCATCGGAGCGAATTAGTACAGGATTAACAGGTATTTCTGACCACGGGAGCGAACTAGTGTGCACCGAGTAAAAGTAAGGGGGCACAATAAATCTTTTAGGTCTCATTGAATGTCACCCCATCATACATACATACTTAAAACGATGGAGGAGGCCATTGTATATAATGTTAAAGCGGAAATCCTAGAGAAACAACCTTTTTACACTAAATTAAGAAATATTTTAATAAATATGTGGATATAGTTGTTGGATATACATTTTTATAAAATTCGAAGGTTATTTTGATAAAGTGAACGTAACTGATTATGTATAAATAAGATATTAAAATTAAATATTATGCAAGAAAATTAACACACAAATTCCCGCTACTTTCAAATCATAGTAGATTAATGCTGAACATCTGGATGAGTGTAATTATTTCAAGTCACTTTTCAATCCTTTTTTTCTAAGAATCATTATTTGCTGCAAAACCAATACGGCATAAGCGCTTAAAAATTATATTAAAATTCATCGTTAATAGTTTCAGAAAATCGAATGCAACTTAATAGCCGTGGCTAAATAAAGAAATTACCTGATAACTGCCATAAAATAAGTACTTTGTCGGCGTCGTATTAAAAATGTTTTTCAATAGTTATTTCTATTGTAATAAAGATGGCAATAGTTTCTTTTTGTTCAAGTTTCAATGAAAACATCCGCCTGCTACCAGAAACAATCAAAGAAGAAAAGAAAGGAGGAAAATTAAATCAGTAGTTGTTTTATGTTTCTCCTATACTATCTACACATTTTTTTTTCTTTACTTTCTTGAGATATGAAAATTATGGAATATACAGTGTGACCCATTTTGTTTGGAAGCACCCCTATAAAATCCGCATTTTTCAACCGATTTTGATTTTGTCTTTTTTGTTAGATTCAGTATCAAAAACAGTATTTGAGCACAAATTTTCATACCATATAGCTATTTTCAAGGCCCTCTATGTTAATTTTTCTTTGTCAAAAAAGACGAAAGTATATTAGGCATTTTTTTTCTCAAATATGACTACACCACTGGATTCAGAATCATCACAAATGTAAACTATCAAAATTTTATAAAAAAAGTTCTATTAACAACAAAGTTATCACTACATGAATTTGGAAAAAGTTGTTTTTTAATTAATTTTTTACTAAGAATGTAGACACATTTTAAAAATGGCAACATGGTAAACAAAAACTAGGACTCAAACATATTGCACTGTAAAAATTCGAGGCCGATACCTTAACCCGTTCTGGAGTTATAGCTTCTGAGAATAATGTAAAATTGTGCTGATGTGACGAAAATACAAATTAACACCTAATAATACATTTTCATTATTAAACTACTTAATAATATTTTAATTCTACATTTTTGTAGCCTAGACTAGACCTCCGTTAATTTCCACACATTTCTCGTATCGTTTGCGACTATGTCTTAGCGCTTTTTTATTTCATGTGGCGTTATTCCAGCACACACCTGTCGTATTCTGTCACACAGTTTTGCTCTATTCCTTGGACGTGTCTTATACACTTTTTGTGTCAAAAGACCCCCACAGATAAAAATCCAATATAGTTAAATCGGGCTATCTAGGAGGCCATTCGATTAACTCGCTACCGCGACCTATCCAACCATTTGGAAATTTTTCGTTAAGCCACTGCCTGACAATCCTAGAATAGTGTACAGAACAACCATCTTACTGAAATATCAAATTTCTTCTTTCTGCTAGTGGCAGTTCGTCAATCACTGCGGATAACTCACCTTCCAAGAATTCCATGAAGTTATTGGCATTCATGTTACCCTCAAAAAAGAATGGACCTATTATCCTGTCTTTTAAAATTTCGGCTTCGAATTTTTACAGTGCAATATGTTTGAGTCCTAGTTTTTGTTTACCATGTTGCCATTTTTAAAATGTGTCTACATTCTTAGTAAAAAATTAATTAAAAAACAACTTTTTCGAAATTCATGTAGTGATAACTTTGTTGTTGATAAAACTTTTTTTATAAAATGTTGATAGTTTACATTTGTGATGATTCTGAATCCAGTGGTGTAGTCATATTTAAGAAAAAAAAATGCCTAATATACTTTCGTCTTTTTTGGCAAAGAAAAATTAACATAGAGGGCCTTGAAAATAGCTATTTTGGTATGAAAATTTGTGCTCAAATTCTGTTTTTGATACTGAATCTAACAAAAAAGACTAAATCAAAATCGGTTGAAAAATGCGGATTTTATAGGGGTGCTTCCAAACAAAATGGGTCACACTGTATTAGATTTATTTATTACAGCAAAATTGTAGAATTTTTCAGAGCTTGCTGCTACCCGTGATTGGATGTGTTGTAAGCATAACTTATACTTTATTTTTTATTTTTTGCATAGTACACAACGATTCACCATCTTGTGTAAATATTATTTAACCAATAAATAACGTATCCTTAATTGATCTACATTAAAATGTCTTCACGACATCGGTTGATACAACAGCCATAACATATTTAGTAAAAATCAAAACAAACTGCCGTCAAAAAATGTAAACATTCATTATGCGGTTTTGTCACATTTACAGAAACCTTCCAGCTGACATCCTGTTTATAAACATTCATTCACGTATGAATGAAATTTTGTATGTTGTCAAAGATTATATAAATCACTGTTTATACATTTATCCAATTATATAATAATAATTATTAAAAGAACCACAAAAAATTTCAAGTCCCTGGGTGATTATTACATTTTAAATAATACGAAACTTTGGCATTGTTTATGTTGGCATCAGATAATACGTCTATTCATTGTTTGGAGGTATCGAGGGTATTGAAAAAGCTGAAAGAGGACTTCAGGTTATCCTAGACTTTGTCAGACAGGGCCAAAAAATTCCGTTATCTCATCTACCACCATCTAACGAATAGAAAAAACTTTTTCTATGATATTTAATTAATCTGTGCACCATACAGTTAAGTTGTTTCCTCTGTTTGATAACAGTATTGGCGATCATGGTGTTTCGTGGTCCACTTACCTCTCCATAAGGCTATGGGTTTGCGAATAGCTTCAAACGGAATACCTCCCGAGTTTATACTACCAATAACAAGGAATGGAATGTAAGACCTTCATCTCTCCTCAATATGTCTAGTTCCACAGCTGTGTACGTTTCAGTAAAAATAAATAAATTAGGTGATTGCTATAATTGATAAGACAAACAAATTGTCTTTGTTCTGGATTAATTACATTAACTGACAAACTTTACCAGGACTATTCGCCTTTATATACCCTTCGAAGAATATTAACAAACAAGTATATCATCATATAGTAGGACTTGGACAGTTAGAAGATCTGACGGACCTTTTGCCTGAACCGTTGTGGGCCAAATCAGGTATCTCATGTTTGGCAGGTTCTCTCTTTAGTAGTAGGTCCTGAATTTTATTCATGAAATATGAGTAGTTATGAAATTCTTGTGAGTTGCCAGGGGGGAAGACAAATAGACTCACCCAGCATCGCCTAGTACTATGTGATATAAGTTAGTAGCGTAAGCATTTAGGGGTGTTTAATAATTCTTGTCTAAAAAAATTTCATAGTATTTTTACCCACCTACTTAAAAATCTTCAGTATCTACGCCATTGTTACGATACGACAAATGACAGTGTTTAGTTGTTAATTAGAACCTTTATCAATTTGTAACTATTACATTTAACGCCGTTGTCATTACTAGTGTTAATAGTTTATTCAGACCGATCGATTTTAGCTAATGTGATTGCCCAACTATTATTAGTATTCACCGTAATATCTTGCTGAAAATCCAAACTGATATAATTGATTTTCGAAATTTACAGCTGCATAGAAAACAGCCATTACTATCAATAAAGAAAAGGTCGTTAGTTGAATCACAGCGACATATAGTTTGGTTCAAACATATTTAATAAATATGTTTTGGTTTTAATAGATATTATGTAATTAGACTTGGAATAATAATTTTAGTCTTCAAAAATTGATGTTTTCTTGTTTTGGTGCATGTTGCAATAGAAGGATTTTTATAGTAAGTCTATCCATAAAGATCTACATATCATATCAATAAGTAAAAACGTTACCAGAAGACTAGGTACACAATATCCACAAGCAGCTATAATTCCCAGGGATCTGCAACAGCTGGACCTTTATAAAGGAAGCGTAAAAAAATCATGATAGAAGTGAAAATACTCTGAAAGATGGCATAGAGCAGCAGAAGGAGCAACAAAAAGAGCAAGAGCAAGAAAAGGAGCAGGATCTATACAAAGTTGAAATAAAATAGCTTGCTTGAGGTAAATTTTACAACAAAACAAATTCTCAATAAACTCTCTTTTAGAAACAAACCAGGATGTTACACCTAAGTTGAAAAACTGGTAACTCAACTTTTATATAAATATATATACTCGTAATTTGTTATTATTTAAAACTAAATACGGAAGAACGTGTTATCCATTTTAATTTTAATAACAACTAGCTATTTATAAGAGTGAAAATTTATTTAATTTGTAATTATATGTTAGAAACAAGTTTAACATACGTTAAATAGGTAATTGATATTATATTATGGTTGTAGGCAGATAATTATGATCATATATTAAATATTATTACCTTGCGGTCGTTCTAGCAACTTTTCCTAAGGTGGAAAATCAAACAAAACTTTGCTGCTTCCTTATATATGTAGGTACAATGTATACGAGCACTGCTGCCAACAGAATTTTGTTTAAATTGACAAGAATGACATAATTTTATGAGTGGTTAAGATTTCGACCAGCGGGAAATATCTCAAACAATTTTCTTACACTGGTGTACGCTAATTTGAAGGTTAAATGTCAATGTCCCCTTGTATATTATATGTTTTATTGTACATAGTTTAGAGGAAAGAAAAAGGAAAAATAGAAAATTTTGGTATCGAGTATTCGATCTTGATAAATATATCCATCTTATTTCCCCGTATTCCCCAGCGATATCTCCACATATTTCGCTTTATGCGAATCGAAAAGTTTATCTATCTCGTCCATATATCTCCGTCCTCAGAGTCACTCACTGCCGCGTATACTATGACCAGCGGCAATTCAGTAAATTCAATAAATCATATTTATTACAAGACAGTTACACAAAAACATTTTGGTTGATATATATATAGTAAGGGACTATTTCGAAAAGATTCCTACTACCGGATGTATTGTTTTTTTCAGAAAAATCAAAAATTAAGCACACACATCAAGAAACCTGTCAAGGTTATGATATAAAAAAAACTCCCCAATCAAGTAGCCTGTCAGGACGTGGTTGATTCAAATAAAACATTAGACTTATTGGAGACAGACATGCGCCAAAGCAATCACACAGCAAACTCTTGGTCCAAAAGCAATCGGAGTCACTGACTAACGAAATATTATACCACTGTACCTGCAATTGGCGTACAATTGGCATATATAGTGATGAAAATATCTGTCGGGTTTGCATGGAAGAGGAGGAATCATCCTCACATTATTCGAATGTGAAGCACTGTTTCATTGGAGATTTAGACTCCAAGGACTAGAGCTCTAGGAAGGATTAAGTGAAAAGACTATTGAGTCTGATAAGGTCTATTGGTCTCTTCACGTAAACGGCACAAAAAGTCTAAAGGCTGTGGTGCCGTATTAATCAATTATAGAATGAGGATTTTTTCTTTGTTATTCAACATCGGTCTATTTTTGCAACCGACGCCTGAAGTACACTACCCCTAACCGGAAATTTTGCCGAACCCACTAGTGTTCCAGCCTGTGGTAGGGATCTTTATCGAGTCCAACATCCATGGACAGAGACTCAGTTTTACGTCTCATCCGAAAGACGGCATACCTGCATTATAAATTATGCTCATTGGTATAATGCCTGCGAGCTGTGATATGCTACTCACCCTAGTAGGCTGAACGGGCTCCAGTGGTAGCCCATCCAAGTATATTCTAACTAAAGTCAGTGTGATGACCATAAAATAAAGCAATGTTGTCAGATATATTTTCTAAAATTGTTAGGCTCGCTACACAAATGTTCCTCTTACTTCAGTAAACTGTTAGTTCGTGATGTTATAAGAAAACTAGTTTGGAAATATTTAAAAAAAAATACATAATGTAAATTTATTAGTAAACATTAAAATAAGTCGCTTGAAATTACTGAAAAAAGAAAAATTAATTAAAACCACTTTTTATATGTTACTATATTTAAGAAAATTTTGAAGAGTTGGCAACGTAGTAGCATGTGCAGTCAAGACTTCGAAAGAACCAATCATCAACTGCAGTATTCATCGCAATATAACGAAATAACCGAAGTATACTCCGTTTGACGTTTTTCCAGAAAAAATTCTACGGTCTTGAGGGTGTTCTGGGGGGCTGTGTTGTGGTTCGGCTTATAATCCATTAGTATCATTCAGTGTCGGGTGTGAATTTTATTTTAAAGAAATATTTAATATAATATCTATTTCTTGGTTGAGTGAGTTTAGTGAATTGTTATAGGTATTTATAGGAAAGTGTAGGTGATCTAGTGTAGAAAGGTATCATTAATATAATACCTTTTTGATGGTGTAGTGGTTAGGTCGCGTCAGTGAATTGATATTAATATAATATTCATTTGTTCGTAGACGTTAGGGTAAGTTTTATAATATAATTAATTAGAATGGCATTTTGGAGACCATTTGAAACAACAGTCCAAGATGATGCGCGGGATTATGGAATTGTAGATTTAAATATAAGAAGTTAGATAATCGAATGGTAATAATGGAATCTCGGCGTATCGCTGAACTTAGACAGGAGTATTTGCGCAAAATAAAAGGGTACCGTGATTCAAATAGAACTATAATTTATTTAGACGAAACTTGGTTTGATACACATGATGTTGTCAAGTGTTTATTCATTTATTTGTTATTCAAACAAAAACTGTTCTTTAGATACTCCTGTTCTAGAGGAAAGCGCTTCATTATTGTATTACAAATTTTATGAATTTTGTATGCAGGTTAATTTTTTTCATTCAAATTGATATAGTAGATTAACATTATTTCACAATATTCGAATTTATAAAAAATTTATATGCACGCCATTGGGCGGCTTTTTCCTTCAAAGGGATTAAAAATTTGGGTCATCACATTAACTTTGGAAGAACTTTAATAACCTTGTTCGACACTGCTTCACCGTAATTATCGCCTCAGAGGCGTTCCACTACAGTGCTTGGTCGAGACCGTGAACAGGAATATGAGATGCTAACACATACCCTCTTTGTTTGCTCGTTAAAACGCGTTTGGTGAGTTTTGGCAATCACTAGTCTCCAGGGGAAGTTATTAACTATGGTAAATCCAGAGGCTGGTTGACGTATTGAGACTTACTTCAAGGAGGATATACGAGAGGCCTAGACGCTCTACCATCCCAACCCATCTGGGATCGGATTCTTGACTGAGGGAGTAGAGATTGCAGAAAGAACACATCCTTTGTCTTTATCATTTTCCATAGTAATTTCAATGACGAAGACAAAATATCTATTCCTTCAGTTAATAATGTAGTTGCAGATCAGATCAAAGTGTTATTAAACGAGTGAACGACTCTGAAAGGCGAGCCATATTATTAATACGCATATTAATAGATGTTATATATTTATTTTTGTATCAGTAACGTTAAAGATCCAACATAACTAAATTTCCTGTCACAATTTTATTGTCGATAATCGATCCACCTGGAATTTCAATTTTATCAGTTCCACTTGCTAAAATAATAACGATACCTTTTAAAGAAACGTTTTTACCAAAAACAACATCTCCGCTTATCGTCAAACTATCCAAATCTATCAGATCCGGTATCGAAGAGAATCTTGCTAAACAATTGGAAACTTTTTTAAAATGTTTGTCTCCCAACATAATTAAAGGTGTAGTAGGAAACAATCTAAGTGGTGACATAACCAAAGCACCGTGGTCTAAGCTATACAAATTGCTCATTACTAGTATTAGATCAGAAGATTTTTTGACCGGTAGAAAACGATTTCTTTGAACATTTACTCCGACGCAGTTTTCAAAAAACTTAATCCCAGCTCCAATGGCTGTTTCGAGTTGAATCACTGGTAAGCCATTTTGTAAAGATTTATGATTCACTATAATATCGAGTTGAAGAAGATCATTTTTTATTATTCTGTCGATAGCTTCTAGTTTCACCCAAATGTTATTAGTGTTGAAATATTTAAATAATTTTACAGATTTAAAATCGTTAACGTGTTCGTCTGGTACTTGTGCTAATTCTAATAAGCACAACTTTTCTTCGTACTTTATCAAAGTACCACCTTTAATATCGGCCCTCGTTTTATTTGTTATTTCCATGAGAAATTCGTGAGGGGATGGCGGCAGCTTCGGATTTAGTAGAAAGTTTAATATTTTCAAGTCAACCGTTGCACCTAAATTATCTATGTTGGAAACGTAGCAGTATATTTTACCTTCGTTTAAAAACTTTTCTAACAATCCCGAGTTTTTAAAACTTTCGTAAAAGTCTCCGTGACCGGGCGGGTACCAACTTTCCATGGATTCTTCTACGTTTCCTGTTTCAGCAACTGGCATTAGTGTTTCTTTATTTATTCGAGGGTAGCAGGATTGGTTGAAAGTGTGTAGTTGAATCTTACAGTCTTTTAGAGATGATAAAATATTTTCCGTTTCATTATTTGTGTTGAAAGAGTTCATTAGTACCAAAGGAACATCTACATGATACGTTTTATTTAAGTGACTTATTTGTTCTAGTGTTAGTTCCAAAAATGTTTTACCATCTCGTACAGTTATTACGGATTTAGGTCCACTGCATCCCATAGAAGTCCCCAATCCCCCGTTTAATTTTACTATCACTAACTTATGAAGCATTTGGTGTGCCATACATTTAGTGGGTTCCTCTAAACTTGTGTAATCTTTAACAGAATCTTCTGGTAGTTTCTCGATTTTATCCCAATTTATCACAGACGTTTTGTCGTTTAAAAATCTGGTAAATAATTTGGTGAAACCGTTGTATTGAGCTTTAGTTTGTTCGGAGTGTGTAGGGTTGGAAGTGGAAATGAGTTTGTCTAAATAATTTTCCAGTA
This sequence comes from Lochmaea capreae, assembly GCA_949126875.1. Taxonomy (NCBI): domain Eukaryota; kingdom Metazoa; phylum Arthropoda; class Insecta; order Coleoptera; family Chrysomelidae; genus Lochmaea; species Lochmaea capreae. The sequence continues at coordinate 3,586,107 of OX421405.1, read as the reverse complement.
TTGACATTGTACATATTGATTTTCAACCCATTTATGGATGTTTGATACAAAATTTCTTAATTCTAATGATATTTTTTGTAAATTTTCTTAAATATGTCATATCTGTCATTTTTAACCTCAATTTGGTCTCTTAAAATGGATGGGTAGCGACGGAAGCTGATCCTAAAATCGAAAATATAAATGTGCTGGCTAACTATTGTATTGGAAAAGGCCAGTAAGGGAAGAAAAAAGAAGAATTTGAAATGGCAGTCACGTTAGTCAGTTTCTGTTAGTTACTAGCTGGTAGTGATGCGTACTATTATTTCTGTAATAATAATTAATCATTTGGTCTTGTAGGTTTCCTTATTATCTAATACCTATTTTACTTAATGTCATGGTTTTTTCTATCAATCCTGAAACTCGTAAACAACATTGCTTTATCACTTGATTATTTATTACGTGCTTGTTCTACGAATTTTACTTTTGTTTAGAGTTGTACTTCCTCTGCGACGTTCAGTTGTGTTTTGAATTGCGCTTGTTCAGTAACATCCATTTTTCTTCAAAGTTGTGTAAAATTCTCCTGGAATATTAATTATTAATAACTATAAATATAGTTTCCAAATGGTTCTGAGAAGTGCTAAGAAGCGATGGACTTGATGAGAGTTGAACAGTCACAAAACTTATACATGAATATTTTCATGATGCAGATGCAATCGTCAAATCATTATTTCTTCATGTAACACGTACTCTTTGAACTAAGTCGAACTTAAGTCGACCCAAACGGGAACTTGCCTCTTAACTAGTTCAAGGAATACTTAAAGTGACCGTTGCAAACAGACATTAGAGGTTCAGGTTTGACTTAAGAAGTTTGTGGATAAGTTCTGTCAGTACAATTGGAGTTTAAATATAGTATTAATAGAACCACTTTGTAGGAGAATGTTAAATTCGTTTATATCCTTTTACAAACAACCAATTAATTTCGAATTGAATAAATCCTATGAAAAGCTCCTCTATTTTGAAGATTACGTCGAAAGCCAATAATATTCAAGCGACATATTTCGATATCATAAATTAAATAGAAATGGCTGGTTCAATTTTCCTTGCCAAATTGAATGTAGATAAGTGTGCATGTCGAATGCTGTATAATTTTGTTGACTTATTCCGGACCTTCACCCGTTACGAATTCGTAATATGATATATAGATTCAATTCGTTACGTCAAATAAAATTTTTAGAGATAAGATTGGGTTCGTGGAGCCGATGTTCATTGCCAAAATCAATCTGTTGTGTATCACGGATACGAGGGGGAAGAGAACGTTAAAAAACACTAATAAAAAGGAGGTCGCAGTGGAGCCAACACCTCCTTTGAAAATGGACTTTTCCATCCTAATTTAAGTGTTGAAGGTAGAAAAAGACAGTATGTGTTCTGTGCAATTCGCAAGTATGTATACCTTAAAGAGACACGTCTTGTCATCGATTCACTTCAACTTGACCTCTCCGTGATACAACTAATGTTTTAAATAAACTAAACGTATTATTTTGATTTGTAATTAATTTCAATGAATTTAATTCTTGTTTTTATTTAATGCCAAAAGGCATCACAAGATTGTAAAACAAATATTTATTTTCTGCTACCCCTCTAGTACACAGCTTCCCCCCTCACATCAGGGAGGATTTACATTCGATGACGTTAAACTTTATCAACAGTTATTAGTATCCAACTTTTGAAATTCCCCTCGTATCGTGTAACGTCTACAGAACCTACCAAACTACATTATTTAATTTTGAAAGAATCCAGCAGTCTTCGGTAGTAAACATAGTCTCTCTGATAAAATGAAGCTATTAATGATTTTACGCATACCTAATCCCATAACTGAAGGCTATAAACAAGGATTTAGAAAATGAAGAAGTCACTTTTGAAGTATCAATCTGGTTTGGTTTGTTGAAGTTGATAACTTAGTGTGTATAAGCATGTAATGTAAATGCGTGGACAAATCCATTAAAAGGGAAGCGTTGATTTTTTTTTCTTCTTTCGTTCGTATTCTGAGATATACAGGGTGTATTATGAGTTCGTAAACAATTTATTTTTGGTCTCTGAAAAAGATAACTAGGTTATCGAAACGCGCTTCTCATAGTGTATAGTGTCATTGTTGGTATAGTGGTAGTGTAGTTTGTGTTCGGTATCAAATACGACAAAGGAAATATGAAATTCCAACCTGCATATTTTAAAAACTTTAAATAATTCAGCGAACTAACTGCAGAAAGAATATCAACAAAAACTGTATAGAGAACAAAAGATTTAAGACTCTTAATTACATGTACACTTCTTATTTTGAGTAGTTGCGCATAAAATGTACGGCAAAAGAGAGCATGTGCTTTATGTACAGTATACAGCAAAAGAAACATTAACTGGATACTTAAAATTGGTTTTAAGTTTAAACAAACTAATAATAGAAACAATTTATTGGAGCTTCCTGATCCAGGAGGTTGAGTAAATACTAGTACTAAAGGTTTTTGGATGAGACCTCGGGTTTTAGCAATGGTCAGATGAGAAAAACCGACTACCATGATAAGATTAAACTTTGAAAAATGGTTCAAAACCAAAATACCCAAACTAGAGAAGCCCTATTCACGATTGGTCGAACCAATTCTATGTTCTAGGTGGTCTATAACAAAGTTACTAGTGTGGGACGAGTCTAAATGTATCAATATTCATGAAATACCAAATATGGGAAATTATAAAAACAAACTTGCCCAAAAAGAGAGTAATATTTGGACTGTTATACAGAATTAATGAGTCACAAATTTTTACGTCCATTATCATATAATTGCCAGTACATCGGCATTGAAATGGTTACTATTATAACTTTCAGTCCCTCTATAATCTCCCAAGTGTTGATACGACCTCCCGCGAAGTAGATAAAAAACAAATTTTCTTCATTATTTTCGAAAATATTTTGTATTACATGTAGTTTGGTGATGAAAGACAAATAATGGTCCTTCGAGCCGGATTTCGAAAAAGTAAAGCTTCAAAATTCACTAGGTATTAGATTTTGAAATCAAAACAAACCGTGTAGAGTATAGAAAACGATATTAAATGGAACATAAATTTATGGTCGTAAAAACAAAAAACGTTCAATTCAGTTAAGAAATAATAAAGAAACTATTATCTGTCATTACATACTCAATCCTCTTTTATATATTAATGTAGTCATATATATATACAAGGAGATAATGGAAATGTTTTCAAAACTTCCTCCTTATGAATGGATTTCAATTAGTTCAAACTATAAAAGTAAAACTCATAAATTAAACGGCAGGTAGACTGTTCGAAACGTTGTAAATCATCTTTATTTTTGCACGCAGATTTCGTCTCTCCATATTTCAATACCTTACAGCTGGAGATTAATAATATTGGAAGAAAAAGAACAATAGATTTATTTTCCTGATTGTTTGTGAAATAGAGTGAGAATTAAATTATCATGGGTACGTTCGCGTTAATACCTTTGCAGAAATGATAAAATTATCTTTCAAGAATCGTAATTAACTGAACAGAAACTGAAAGCAGAACTGATGCTACAACAAAATTGGAGTTAAACAAATTTCTTGTTTGTTTTTGGCGTTCGATTTCAGGTTTGTCAAAATTGCAAAGGACACTAAAAATGACGTCACTGACAGGCCAGCCATATTGCTCTGGGCCCTCATGTCATATTCTATAAGGTTTTCATTGTTTACTGGTAAACTACGGATGATAATAATTAGACTTTAATAAGTTCTTAAAAATATCTAAGAAAACCATAGTTATCTTTTTTTCAATTTCCGGCTCTTTTAACCAAGCGAGGTAATTATTTCATTGATCTCTTTGTTCATCTGAATCTGTTGCTCTTGAATCACATAACTCCTTTGTTGTTTTTGTCGTCGTCGTCAATTCAGAGACTGTTTACCGACTGCGCCATGTGACATATGTCAAATATAAGTAGTCAAAATAGTCCCTTTTTAAACCACCCAAATTTGAAGTTCATCAAAAATGTCAATTAAAAGTTATAACTAGTTATAGAGATCTAAAATGGGTCGTACTGTATAAGAAGATCATTGTAGGTATATTGAACAAGTTGGTCCCTGTAGTTGAAACTTTCATTATTTCAATACTTATAACGTCTATAACTTACATTATTGACATAAAACGAATACAAAAAATTCCTTTGGCGGTAAAATTGGCACAAAAACCCAATCGTAATCACAATCACAACACTGTTAAATTATATACAATGTTAATATACCCCCACCCCTCCAACCATTAAAAGCGAACTAATTTAAAATTTCACGGATATCATAAATTTGTTGCACTCAATTTGCAGACGTCAAGAAAGGAAAATTATAACATCTGATAATCAAGATGTTCGACTCGTTTCAGTTGTTTAGATCGATTTACGTATACTTATCATTTTTTTTTTTGTATCAAGTTGATTTAGTTTTAATATACAAAGTACCGTTTAAATTAAACTAGTCGAATTTGAGTTATAACATTATTCTTATTATACTGGTGACTACAATGCACGTGATGGTGTTTTCTAGTACCTAGTATTGTGTATGGTACTCTCAAGGTCTGGTGATCGCGCATGCCATAGAAATGGTCCTGCAAATCCACTAATTATAAACATACTGTTACGAAAGAAAAAGGGCACCATATCGTCTCGGGTCTAGAGTGCCCTCAAACCTAAACCTGCTACTGGGGGTGTGGCAATAATATTAAAGTGTTCTCTATAACTGTCTATAGAGTCGGAAGGCTGAGTTAGGCCCACAACACTTAGGCAACATGTGAGCTGATACATACCAGTTCGCTCCAGCGGTCACATTTTAATCCATAATTTTAAAGTGGTCGTGGGTAAGTTCGCTCCCGTAGCAATTTCTTGGAAGGGTAGGTGTTTGGTCTTCCATTTTTGGATCCTTCCGAAGTGGGTGACTGCTTCGCATTTGATTTTGCACACATCTTACCTCAACATGTTGCCGTGCAAAAATTGGGCTGAAAATAGTTCATCGCTAGAACGAACTACAAACGCTTGCGAAAGCTTTCATTCAAAATTTAATGCGTTATTTTATACTAACCACCCAAATATATTTCAATTTCTAGAAAATTTTAAAAATATTCAAATTGATACTTATATTAAAATACGTAGTGTCAATAATCAAAAAAAAGGTATACCGCAGGGCTGTTCACTTACGCCAACAATTTGTTGAACATAAAATATCGTCGTTACGGCAAAAAGAAATAAGCCAATCTGAGTTTGTAAATTTCTACCAAATACACTATAAATTGCATGTATAAAATGTAAATATAATGTTGCATACAGATAATGACTTTTCTTTTGCATTGGTATTCTTAGAAAGTAAGCAGGTAGGTGCTTAATCGCCTTATCACATGGGAGCGAATTAGCATACGGTCATCGGAGCGAATTAGTACAGGATTAACAAGTATTTCTGACCACGGGAGCAAACTAGTGTGCACCGATGTGAGCCATTGTACACCCTCCCGAGGAGTTGTCTTCCTAGGTCATAGTCCATCCTGTCCTTTCCAGGAAGGAAACATCTCCTTTATATCGTCAGGTATAGACCAAGACTCACCGAACACACACTCCACACCAGCTTTCTTTGTGAACGCACCCTTATCTTAGTGATAATATAGGTAAAATATTTTAAAAAATTTAATAAATTTAAACATCGTTATATAAAAATTCAAAAAACAATATAAATAATATTGACTCCTCTCTTATTCTTGACATGAATATAATAATGTAATTTTTACAAATCCCAAATTTAATGAAACAATTAACTTTTTATAATCCCGAATTGAGTGTTCGCATTCTAAAAACAAACATTAAAAAGCACAGAGTGACAATCCTTCAATCTTGTGTTAATAACATGCACCGGAGAGGGTGGATTTTAAGCAACGCGTTGCTATAATGTAGCGGTAAATTGAGTGAGGGGCTGTAGTATCCCGTTGAAATATCACCCCCCTGAGTCCCATTTACCAGCCAGACTCTATTATTATTGTATAGAACAAATCAGAAGGTTGAACAAGACTGAACTTAATACTAATATAAATCATCGCCAAATAAAAATGTAACGGGGGATTTAGGAAAACAACCGGGAATGTTACTTTTGGCTTTTGTGCCCTTTGGGGTGATGTTTGTGTGCGGTTAAATAGCTTGTTATTCCATTAAATATTGATGATGCGTTGTTTTGGTTTATATTGGCCGATTTTTTTTTATTGGATTTTGTCGTTTATTTACTCGGTTTAAAAATAATTGATATGGAGGAGTATTTTCGAACAAAAATATTTTTATTTAAAAGAAAAAATTATTAAATAGCTTGTCTGGTCAAAAAACCACTGGATTTAAAATGGTCAATTTACTAATAGCCCACCTGATGTAAGCAAAAAAATATATTTCTATGGCTCTAACCACTAAACTGAACGTTTAGTTCTGTGGTTTTAACAAAAAAACCTTATTAATTTGACATATGACACTAGCTATTATTCGCGTGCCTCGCCCGTCATTAGAGAGCTTCATGGATCACACAAAGCTTGTCTGGTCAAAACATCACTAGTGAATTTGGATTAAAAATGGTGAATTTACTAATAGCTCACCTGGTGTAAACAAAAAAACTATATTTATATATTTCTATGGCTGTGACCACAGAACTGAACGTTTAGCTCAGTGGTTCTAACAAAAACAAACCTTATTAATTTGACATATGACACTAACTACTATTCGCGTGCCCAGGCCGTCATTAAGAGCTTCATGGATCAAGCGAGTTTGGAGTAAACTTTTTATCTTTTTATTTAATGTTCAGTGTGGGTTGACTGTTGAATTAAGCAGAAAAAACGGAATATAGAAGTTGTTAAAGGAATAATATCAACAACTGCAGTTTCAGGACTATCATAGTATAGAAATAGAACTAGTAGGATAACTCCCGGGACTTCATACCGCGTAAGAGGTCACACGCCATTTTGAAACACTAGCTTGGAAAGTAGATATTCTACAGAAATTAATTTAACATTTTGGGTACTCTAAAACTCCACCATCTCCAGGCAAAATATCAAAGAGTTATGCTAGATACTAGATTTGTTTCTATACTATGTTACTAGTTACTATGATTTGAATTCCATATAATTCATAAAATTATATGGTGGACGAAAACACAAATTTGATTGTGATAGATGCTTTTATAAGCTGTTGAAAAATTGGTAAAATAATTGTATTGTAGAAGAATGAGAGATGATATGATGAAGTCATTAATATCTACTAAGAGTGAAAGCAACTGTCCACGAGTCCATCTCTATTATAATGTAGCGTTCGAACTGTCTATAATAGTGGTCTTGACCATGGAGACTAGGTATAAGGAGCACAAACTTGTATAGGAAAAATCTCGAAAAAGTGTCCAGCGGTAAGGTACAAATAGTAGATGGAGCGAGAGTAGCTAGCGATTAAAATTACAGAGTGAAGTTTGCTGAACAAGTTAACCTAACAAAAAATGAAAATAGTGTTTATTTTTATAGAAGTTTTTATAAAAATTTACAATGTGAAAAACGTGTCTCGTGAAAAGTTGTCCAACTAGAAGTAAAGTTAAAAATAAAAAAAATTACACACCCCAGCCCCTGTCTTATTTTCGAGCAACAGTACTTTACTTACCTTTAACCAAACATAGCACCAGCTACGGGAAATACTTATTTTTTCCTTGAAATTTGCTAAAACCAAGCATAAAAGGTAACCGAATGAAAATAAACAAACCCTCCATTTACATAACCTAAAATTTAACACGTCAAACATGATTTTAATCGCTAGCCTCCCCAGCGCCACCACAATTTTCCTAATTTCGACGGACACTTTTTATATACAGAGTTTGTGCTCCTTATATCTAGTCTCCATGGTCTTGACATTTTTGACAGACAGTTCTTACAAATGGCAGCAATCCACTCGGGCTACTCACGCACACGCTCTGTCGCAGTCACACAGAGTCGCCGTGATATTGGCATAGGAGTGCCTTTGGTGTTTGAAGTTCGTGAAGTTTACCAAAAACCAAAAATGTATAACCGTGTATTCATTCTAATAGTTGTGCTAACATTAGGTGTAGCAGTTTCAGTGTTTTTTGCGATTCTCTATATTAAAGGAAGCATTGGTTTCGGTAGATTATCCAATGAGCATGTAATTGAAAAGCACGCTGTCAATATGACAGTTGAAGAGTTTGATAAGGTAGTCGATAGAGTTCCAGGAATTTGAAAAAAAGTTAAAAATGGTAGTTGCTATTCAAATATTTCGGTTATTATAATAATTATTGTTGTTATTTGAGTTTTTTCATTAAAATGTTGGTTAGATTGATTTTTAAGGAGAGTTAAGCGGAAAATGATCAAAACAACTTGCATTTAATTCTTATTTTGATTGTACAAAACAACTGGTGCAGGAAAATGGCAAAGATTCTGTCACAGACTTACCATAAATGATAAATTCCCTTTACATTCTGCAATACGCATCAAGTCGTGGTTTATCCATCATGAATGTAGAAATGTAGAGTGGTCTAACGAAATGTTTTAGTTCGATAGCAGAAAGCAGTACAATCTGATCATAATCCGTTGGAGGGTGGTTAAAAACGATGCAATAGCTTCAAACATTGAAAGGAGATGACAACAAATAGATAAGCATGGAGAAAAATAGTAAAAATATGGTGACTAGTAATAAATAACCTTGAATGAAGAAAAAATTGGAACCTTAACGTCATATACAATAAAGCTACACAAAAACGTTTCACAAAGAGATTTCTTTTTATGTCTGCCTGTACACTGATCTAGCTCTTGCTTTATCCTTCAAAGTGTGTATCTCTTAACATTGCGTGACGTACCAGGATCTCAACTCTTTATAATTAAATTTATTTCATAGTGTCTTGACGTTTCGACTGTTATTATTTTTTTATAAAAATGATACATATAATATATACTGTGTTTTTTTCATCGTCGTGATAGCTTTCTAAAATCTCGGTAGGCAGAGCAGAAATCATGATGTTTGAAGTTGCCTTTTAAGGAAAATCTTAATTAAATCTTTTTTTTGTGATATTAATTTGTTTTTTTTCTTTCTAATCATCTGAGACGATTGAAAAAAATGTACGCAATGACAGTTGGAGCCTTTTAAGATTGGAACATTTTTGTTAAATTTTTAATAACAATAAAATACTTTTTTCAAGGGTCAATCCAACAATATTGAAATTTTTCTTTCATATATTGACCAATTATGTGATATCTACAAGCTTTAATTTGGGTTAGTGTCTCTCTTCTTCTCTTCCAAAGCCCGTGTTCTTAAGGTACTACTGAGGATTTCACTATTTTTAGTTGTTTATTTATATTTCTCAAAATTGCCGATCACCACCAGTCATCCTCAAGAATGTCCACCGTGAGGACAGAAATACACATATAAGGAATCCAAACAAGAAATACTTGGAACAAAGATACCCTGCGTAGGACCAGATGACTACAGAAACTTAACCAGGTACCTGAAAGAAAACAGGAAAGAAGTGAATTGGTATACGTGTATGACACGAGAACATAATATATTGTCATCCGAGGATTGATAAACTGCGAAGAAACCGAAGAGATAAAGGATGAAATCAAGAAAGAAGAAGTTAATATAGGAAAAGTCAGCCAACTGGCGAGAAAAAGCCACTACGCGTCTACATGGTAGTGCTTGAAGTAGAAGAGAAAGACAGTCAGGAAAACGTGTCCACCTTTGGAGCTCCGTGAGGAAAGAAAAACCTGGAACAAAGATACCCTACGTAGGACCAGATGACTACAGAAACTTAACCAGGTACCTGAAAGAAAACAGGAAAGAAGTGGAGTGGTATACATGTATGACACGAGAATAAATATTGCCATCCGAGGACTGACAAACTGCGAATATACCGAAGAGAAAAAGGAGGAAATCGAGAAAGAAGAAATCAAGATTGGAAAAGTCAGTCAACTGACAAGTAGAAGGGAAAGGCAGATGCAGGAAAACTCAACACATACAGAACGTGAAGAGAAGATAGGAAGAGCAGAGAAGGGAAAATGGACCGACGTAGTGTTACAACTGCCAAGAATTCCTACACGAACAGACACTAAATGCGGGAGGTGCGGAGGACCACACAGATCAAACGAATGTCCAAGCCACCTGCGCAAACTGCCCGCGAACTACAGAGGAAGTCAAAAAAAAATCCTGAAAACAGCCCCAAAAACAACGAAGCCAGGAATCAGCTACGACCAAGGTGCAACCAACAAAAGGGTGCCGACAACAGCACCGGCTGTACCAAACTGTATTTTGGTCCATTTTAATCGTTTTCACTAGTAACTTGCTTAAAATCCATTTTTCCTTGTTGAAAATACTAAAATTTTCTTGTTAGACAAGAATTTGTACCCCACTCCGCTATATATTGTACCAACAAGCGACGTTACAAGCATATTATCAATTTACCGACAATAATTCAAAATGACTGTAATAACATCGACATGTGGATGTGGAACGTTATTGCACAGCAGTTTAGCTGTAGTTACAGTTCAATTATCGTTCAGCTCGCTGTCAAATTTAGAGTAATGAATTCCGTATAATGTCATTAACATCTGAATTAATTAGCTGAGAAATAATTATTTTAAACTTGCAGAGAGAAAAGGAATGTGAACGGTAGGAAAGAAATATTATCGATACTATCTGACAGCTGACGTAAGTAAATGAAATACCTTTTTGACAGCACATTGAAAATCTGGTAACGTTAAACTTATTTAAATGACGTTTGACATTTTATTTTCACTTGTAATGACACGAGGGTTAAATTAGTTTATTTAATTTAACGGAAAAGTACAATTGTTAAAAACACAATTATTAAAAATAGCTTGATTTTCAGAGCTTTCGTTCTTTTGTTAATATTTTTCTGCATGCTAGTATTTTGAGCGTTGGTAGTAACTGTTTCCTGGATGGTAGTACGAATGGAACCAATGATTTCTCTATGATGTTCTTCATCTAACTGAAGGACGGTTTTAATGACGATGGGTTGCTATGTTCCGTAATTTTCACAAGTTTTTGTTCACCTATACCATTCCTGGACAATTCAGTTGCGACGGCAGCTCGATTAGAATGGTTCATAATTTTCACCCCCTTGATATCAAGTCCAATATTTTTCGCCAAAGATTTGGTCCATTTAGATATTTCCTTGATATCAATAGGAGAATTCTTATACCAACCTTTCGAATTTGTTTTTTGCCAGAAAGGATTTGGAGTTAAAAAAAAGTTTTCACTTGTGATTTGGTTTCCCCCGTCTTCCCATAATTTGTTTAAACAATATTACTGGACATACACAATCTTCTGCAGTATTTGCTACCAACCATTTACTGTCGGCCAACTTCTGATTTCCCCCTTGTGCTGTCTTTGTAAACACTGGGTTATATTCAACTCTTCCGGTCTCTCTTCCACGGTTGTCTGTCTCGATTTTAAAATAGAATACCTTACAATTTACTGCTTCTCCACCTCTCCAAGCCAATTCATACGCAGCAATGTGATCCAATTTTCTTTGGATGCATACAGGTTCTTCTTCACTCCAGGACAGTGCCATTTCAAAAATTTCTCGTTTTGTGAGAGCATTGGAACTTACCTTCCTTTTTTCTGGGATCGCTTGTAAAATTTTGCGTTTTGTGTTGCGTGCATTTCTCGCCTTCTTAAACTGTATGTCCGTGAACGGATTAAAAATTCTTTTATAATCTTTAAAGTAACATTTTTGCTCAAGTGTTCCAAATCGTCTTGACTGCACTCTCTTTATACTCTTTTCCACTGTTCTTCTTCATGTTGAAAGTTGACAGAACGTCATCAAAAATTTGTTTACAATGCTGGTTGTCATGCTTTCAAAAGTTAGGTTCTGTTATTGTCGCTGGAAAAGTTAGGGCAAACTTTTTTCGCTGTCATAATGACAAAATCACGCGACTTATGGGATTTTGTCTGCTGAAACTTGTTTATTAGAAAATATTTACCAACATAACCTTGTAGACCGGAAAATATCGCAACTACTAGTGGGCTTTTAGTTGTAGAGGCGCTTTAAAAACCTTTTGTCTATCAATGAAATCATACGATAGCATCTACATTTTAAAATTCCACCTTTACTATGAATAACAATTGAGATACGTCGTCTATTAATTTTCTAACAGTCTTTTTTATTCTACACCTTCAGGCATATATATAACATTTGATTATAGTTATTCAAATTGGACCTATTAAAAATTATGGTTCTATTGTATTATAATAACTATTAATATTTATTATTAAAATTATTATAACTAGATGATTATAGACTAAAGGCGAATGTATTACAAAAAAAATTGGGTTCCAGCATATTTTTAAGTGAATACACTTGGGGGGATAGAAAGTGAAATTCTAGTCGACGACACAGACAAAGCTGATAGCGTCATTTATATTATGTACTAGCATCTGTCATTACTTATGTAATGTATATTGTGTTATGATCCCTGTTAAAACTCTTAGTTCAGTTTTACTTTGACTTATGCATTCATTTGATCTCAACGGGTTATAGCCACCCATCAGAATATTTGATTATCTAAGCCCTACTAGATCTTTTCAATGGTCAAATCTTCTCTTTTCTTCGGCTTTACCTTGAATATAGTAAAATAAGTCTTGAACATATAGAGGTTATGAAAATTGGATTGAAAATAGAGGCTTCCCTATATATATTCTCACTTGATTGTCTGGAAAATTGCAATGGGATCTTAGCCAAGTGGAAAAGACAATTGGATCCTTTAGGAGCCGGCAGATATCAAAGATTCTAATAAAAAACATTAAAAAAAAAGGAAAATGGGATTAAAAATAGAGAGTTTAAAAATTCTAGCTCGTTTATATAGAGTTCTATTGTGGATCTAACCAATGCTGAAAAGTTTTACTTAAATTAAAAGCGAAGATCTTTGTTTCGCTCTCTTTTAATATCGTCAGTTCAAATATTTTCTTTGAACAGAGAAAACCAAAATTAGATTGAGTAAAAGTGAAAAATATAAAATTTACACTTCATAATATCGCAAGAATTCTTTAACAGAATTTAAGCTTAAAAACACAAAATCATTTCCAGACCAAATCCGTTAGAACCGTATGTTTTTCAACTTCAGTAATTTGTTAAATTCAACCTTGAACAATTTGAGATTACAATTTATCTATAAATATATACAAAACAATTTAAACTAGCTCGTTATTAATATTATAATAATATAATTATAAATTAATTAATTGCACGCATTAATAGATCTGACCCACAGAATTAACTTCAATTGGATAACTTTATAACAAGTGAAATAGTTTTAATATTATACACACTTTGTGTTAAGGAAAATAAGCATATAAACAACCGTCAGTTATTTGTTATTTAGTCTAGAATAAGGTGAATAAGATGTGTTGGAAGATTAGGCTCGCTTTGGACGGCCATCAACGTTCCAATTGAACTTAACATCGAAAAAATAAGGAAGGGGAGACTGAGAAATTTCATGTGAGTCTGAGAGAGGAATCTGCTGAAATTTCCATGTCTCACGAATCAAATCGTACCATTTTGAAAGACTGTTTGGGCATTAAACAAATTTCCGCTAGACTAGTGCTGAAATACGTGAAATTTTGGCAAAAACTTTAGAGTCGCTGACCGAGAAGGAGTGTTATAACCGTGTTACAAATATGACATGTGTTTTACATCTGCTCATGTGTTGTTATCATGAAAATTCACAATATCTTGATATGTTGGCTTCACCTGTAAGCAAAGCAGTGGTAGAAAAATCAGGATTTTTCTTTAAAATCCATTGGCAGCGGATGGTTATTAGGTAGCAGATGTTGGACATGATTATATGGATACAATACATTTTTTTTCAGAACATTCCAAACAGTTTTTTGACTGATATTTATTTGTTGAGGAATTTTTCTGGATGTTTTGCAAAAGTGTCACTTTCCAGTAAACGAAGATTCAATTTAATAAACGTTTCTGAGCATGGTAGGCGGTTATTTGGATAACGCAAGGCAGACACTCGTTTGGCTTCTCAGGCATATTAGTCATTTCAGCATTAGTACCTAAACACAAACGAAAGCAGAACGACGAATCGAACAAAACAATATTTCAGGTTAACTTAGGAAATACCCCAAATTATCTCTCAATAAATAACGTGAAAACTGAGTACACGATTTTTAAAATAAAGAATTGACCAAAAATATATTGGGAGAAGGCTTAGAAGTATTTAAAGAAACATAATTCTGGATCATATATAGTGAAGACGTTATCTACAGCTAAGAATGCAATGAAAATTAGACAGTGGGTAACTTTGAAACAATTAAAGCTGGATGGAGGACAGATTCACTACAAATTATCAATAGGTTTATTCAAAAGAAAAGAAGTTTTGCAAGAAATTTTTAAACCAGCTAAATCTTCAACTAACTATTAGGATAAAACAGTTTTCCAGAGTTACTTTAAGTGTACAACTTCAGTTCTGTGGAGACACGGGGTGAGAAACAGCTCTCCAGAGTAACTTTAAGTTAACAACTTCATTTTTTTGTGTACACGGAGTGAATTAAAAATGTATAGGTTAAAGTACGTACCTTTGCCGACAGTTTCACTACCACTATCTTCACTGGGAGGCCCAGGTGGAGCCCTTAACACTTGCGTAAGTCCGTGTGGATATCTAGGTCTATTTAACGGGGAAAATGCCCCGTGCATACCCAATAATTGGGCAGCTCCGGGAAATTGTAACAAAGGAGCCCACGGCGGCCTGGGAGCTAGATGAGCAGCCGCTGCAGCATATAACTGAAGCGGAGGGGGCAGTACCCCTGATTCCAGTACCATTTTTTCAATAAATTTTTCCAACACTGCACTTTTGTTATTAAACACGACACTTCATGTTTATTTTATTTTTCACTTCATTTCCGCGCGTAACAGTTAGGTAATGTTGGATGAGTCTTTAGCTCGCACTGGCCACCGAAACTTTTTAAAAAGGCTCTAAGTTATTGAGCAATATACGATATGAATCCATGTGCACTAAACCCTAACACTTAAGGACATGCGTTTCATACCGCTCAACTGAAATCACTAACCCTGTTCCCTTCAGCTCAACAGTAGGCGTGTTTATTTCCACCAAAAGTGACTAGCTGGTTTTGTATTGGTAGGTTTCGGAGCCGCCTATTGATATTATCCCTCCCAATTGTGGCGAATATCATTATTGAGGAATGGGCTCATGTCAATATGTTTCAGTTATTTATTATTTTTAGGTTTGATGGCTTTTTGGTGTAGTTGAATTTAGATGATATGTTATTTTTTTTTCTTTTTTCGTTTGATAAACTGATAACGTCGTATTTTTAGGAATTTATGGGTAATTATGGTTTTGTCTTTTATTTTTGTCAGCTTTTTAATTGGAAATAATTGTTTTCGGGTGTTAATAAATTTGTTAAAAATTTTGAATTATAGAAACGATAATTTTTAATGTTTTATGGATGTAGGTATAGGTACCTACATAAACGTAAAAGCTAAACGTTGTTGAAGATCTGAACAAATCTCATTTCTCATCGAATTAGACTCAAGATTGTGCCCCCTCAAATACTTCTACTTAGTTCTAGAGGAACGTCTCAGACACTAGTAGCTCCTTTAGTCCTATTTCCATGAGGAGTTTTAGGATATCTTCAGGCTTCAACTTGGGTAAATGTCCCTCTTCTATTGCTGTGCAATTTGCAAGTATGTGGATGGAGGTTTCTTCTTTCATGCAAAAGAATAAAGTAAAACGGCACCAAGAGTTTTAACAGGGATCTTAACGGAGCATTGCCGCCTGAACTGCCACCTGAAAAAGCTCAAATAAGTGAGGAAGAACAATGTCGCAGAGGTGTCGCAGGAAATAACTATTTGTTTTGCCTTTTGGCATTAAATAAAAACAAGAACTAAATTCATTGAAATTAATTGCAAATCAAAATAATACGTTTAGTTTATTTAAAACATTAGTTGTATCACGGCGAGATCAAGTTGAAGTGAATCGCTGACAAGACGTGTCTCTTTAAGGTACACATACTTGCGGATTGCACTGCAATTCAGAATCCTAGGGACATCACCTAGAAGATTATTGGATAGAAGAGGGACATTTACCTAACTTGAAGCCTGTAGATATTTTAAAATTCAACAGGGAAATACGACTAATCGACCTACTAGTCTCTGAGACGTTCCTCAGGAGCTCTGGGGGGGGGGGGGGGCAATAGATCATTTAGGTCTCAGTGAATGTCACCCCATCATACATACAAGTATGTCTTGCGTTATCCAAATAACCGCTTATCATGTTCTGAAACGTTTGTTAAATTGGTTGTGGCGGTTCTAGCACTCCTTCTTGGTCAGCGACTCTTACGTGATTGAGTTTTTGCCAACATTTCACTTATTTCAGCACTAGTCAAGCGGCAACTTGAAACAATAGGTCAAAATGATACTATTTGTCAGACTCACATCTTCATTGACAAGAAACCGACACTAGACCTAGAACTGCGAGAGCTCCGCAACTCGAAGATCAGGCTCTTCAAATTATTGACGAACTTGAGAACTTACATGGACTCAGACGGAAGCACTTTGAAGAGGAAGTAGTACAACCATTACAACTACTGAAAATACCTCCAGTCAAACTAGTGGCCTACATAGAAGACACAAAGCTTCTGGAATGGAAGTAGATAACGTGGGAAAAGTTGCAAAGATTCAGTGCAAGTAGGTACCTGGGCTGTTGAGCACAGCCCAATCGAATGCTTGACCTAGAAACGAGTACCAGAAAAAGTATCCAACAAGTAAATGCTATAGTCACAAAGCTGATTGGAATGTTCTAAAAGAAAATTTAATTTATCCATATCATGTCCAACGTGTTCAACATTTGTTACGACTATCCGCTCTGCATATACCTGGCGAATGAAAAACTGAGAGGACCAAAATAGATCTGAAAAGGTTGTAGGTACTGGAATAGACCACTTTCCAAATCTACACTAAATAAAGTATTTATACTGCCACTCTAAAGATGTTTTTTCCTAAACCCGCTGTAGGTATTCCGTATAATACCCGTTTTATATCATTATACTGTACGGATAAACATTGCCCACTAAATGGCTAAACTCATAATCTTCGTCATAAATAAGGGTGAACTAATGGTAATAAATCCGATACTATAATGCTTCTGATGATGGTAGTGATAACGCCGAAAGTTGTGACAAAGTATAAAGAAGTGAAGACACGTGTCGGTCGCGTGGTTGACACTTCTCTACTTATACAATGATTGCTATTTATTTTCCATTTCGTCGTGTAAATATACCAAAGTACATTAAGACCCAACCACAATTTTCTGGTTATTATAGAAAGTGTGAATACTTTTATTCGGAAAGCATAAAAATGGTGAAGATTTGACATATATGGTTACTTCAATTAGATGATTTCAAATTTATTTATTTTGATTATATATCCTTTCATATATTAATTTCTCTCCTGAAATGTCTTCGCTTTATTTTTATTATTAGATAATAACTTTATAATCTGTTTTCAACTTTATCTACCTATCTAAAGAAAAAAGATAGGTTAGATACATACATGACTCTCTTTATTACCGTCTGAAAAGAAATATATTTCCCTCTCCACCCGTTCGAACGCTCATATTTAAGGGATTAATAAACATTTTGATAATCTCATTTCAGTTTACGTTAAAAATAATCCCCGACAAAATGTATGTGATATAGAGAGTGCACATAAATATTCAGAGCAATACAAGCGACATCAATCATACAACAAAGTGACCTGTCAACGAGTATCATCTCTATTCCAACTAGCGCCGCCATCCGGTGAATGATTACACTCGTTTAAGTATTTATATAATATATAGAGGCATGTGATGTGTATGCTGATTTTTAACAAAGACTTTTTACTTTAATTTTTTTAAGAAACAATGCAAAAATATTAGTTGTTTTGAACTTCCTAGTATTCAGTACCTAATCAGTTGTAAATAGATGAAGGGGGACGAGAAGGGGAAGGAAAAATGTGAATAACTCAAGAATCGTGGTGTATTCCCTTTCCCTTCTCGAAAAAAATCAAATAATTGTTATTCCACATGAAGTTCATAACCCTACCAACTACACGGCGCACGCTTTAATCAATACAATCTTGGAATACATTGCTGTATTTAACGCTTCCTGTAAATAGAGGACTTCAATTCACGTTACCATCCCCAAAAAATGTCATATTTTTCTACCACTGGGGAAGGGAAATTTCAAAACAAATTTGTAATTTTTAGGTTCGCGTTGTTTATAAATATATGTAGACTGAGCCTCGGCTTTTTAAAATGGGATATTTGTGAAAATGATGTCGGATTGGTTGAAATGTATGTTGGTACTCCTGATTTTACGTCAATAATCTCTACCAATCAAATAACAAATCCGTTCTGCAATTTGCTTGCTCCAGTGGTAGAAAAATATGAAATTTTTTGGGTTGGCAACTTGGACGTTGATGTCCCCCAATGCATGGAAAAAAAAGACCTCCTATTAATGGGGAAAATAGCCTGCTACACAGATGGAACTCCGACTGGTTGATTGATTGGTTCAGCACCACCAGTCAAAGGCTTAGAGTCCTCGGCACCTCAGCCTTTAGGCTTTTTGTACTCTTGGTTGTGCCGTTTATGTGAAGACACCAGTAGTCCTTATCAGGCACAGCAGTCTTAGCGTCTCCGAGGGTTTTTTGACCAGGAGTGTTCCTGTTTTGGCACGTGCCTCCAGTACGACTGATGTTTAGTTTGAGTCCACCGAGATGTACAACCACGTGCAGCAGTTTTAGATATCCCAAATACTGGTTCAGGACCAGTGAATGCAGTCTCAGGCTCTAGCTTTACTAAGATGTCTGCAACGACGGCTTAAAAGCAATCAACTTCATCCAGGTAAATTTCAAACTCACTTGGGATTGCTTAGAAACCATACAAGTGTGTGGGAGTCAAACTAGACTGCCCTTAGTCACTCAGATCACAAGGGCAATTAACAGGCAGCCTGAGAAGTGGGGCACGATGTGCTCCCATTGATCCAGAACCTTTCTGTGGTATAGGGAAAACGCTGCAAAAGGCAGTAGTTTCGAGAATGGAAGAAGAAGGCGTCTCAAGTGTGACTGACTGAAGAGATAATCAAAGAACCATCGTCAAAATTCACAGAGGTGAAAAATCAGGATTCTGTTTGAGCTTCTGACACAAGCATATTATGAGATTTTTTTTACCGAAAAATTATCAAATTTTGTTTTAAAGAAGTTTATTTCTCAGACACGTGTGGTGTGCTACATTATTTAGAATTATTATTAAAAGAAATCATTGTTTAAAAGATTCTTTTCATAAGGGGAAATATAATTTTGAGATAGCTGAAAGCGTATTTGAAAGACGATACTAAAGTGGCTCTAAAAGTGTCATAAATACCGTACCGGAAATGGCATTTAACGTCTTCATCACTCAATTTCCCGTACTTATAAAGGACAATAAATATTTGCTCTAGTCCATCTTCAATTTTTCATGTTTTCTCAGTTAGTCACCAAGAAATATATTACAGGGATGTTCCAGCAAAAGAAAATTAAGATATAATAAAATAATTTTTATAATGCAACGCATGAATTTTATTAGAGCTTGAAAAGTAAAAAATTGAAAGAGTTAGGAGTATGACATTAGGTTACATCAAAGAAAACTTTAACACAGTCAATTTAATGTCAAATAGAATTGTTTATTCATCTATTTCTATGGATTTAACCACAGAACTATTGATTAGTTCTGTGGATATTTTCGATATGACACATGTCAATTGGGAATTTAGAGGTGCACCAGTTATCTCATGAATAAAAACAGTTATTTCATGAATATATGTAGGTAAAATTAGTGGCCAAAGTCCAGTTAAGTTTATGATTAGGAATTTGGATATTAAAAAAATGTATTAACGATTATATTTTGAAAAACTATTTACAGTTTTTTTTCAAGTAGTGGTTAAAGTTTATAAACCTAATCAGTTAAAAAGTGTTATTGGACCTTAGAAGCATAATGTTTCAACAATAATCGCCTAGAAAGAATCGAGATAACATTGTTAGATGTAATCTGCGAATAAACCCCATTTCAATGACAACATTAAAAGGACAAAGGAGCCACCGGATGACATCATTTTTCTCTAGGGAGTCGGAGTTAAGGGCTGTCGTTCTTGCACCCCAAAAATCGAATACATATAATAATAATTTTAATTTCAGGGTCTGTAGTTATGGTTTATCAAACAATAACATTCGACAAAATAGAAATTGCGGCAATTTTGGTTTACGGCTATTATATTTTTGAATCGGATTCAATTTTAATGGCGATATATGAATTGGAAATAGCTGACTACTTAAAGCATTCCAGTGAAATCGTATTTTTTCCACTTACACTTCTACTTTTTCGCAAATAATACCGTTTTAGTCATTATACAGCGTTAATAAAATTTTGCTTGATAGTAAAGGAACCTGTATAATAATTTCGTCTCCAAATTCATTCGGTATATATTTTTCTACTTGATTTATGTCTTTAGTTGCATTGATTCACGTCTAACAGCGAAGCAGGCTTGTCATCAACATTGTCAAAGTTTATTTCGTTCCAACAAATGAACCGAAGCCACTAGAATATGAAATAAACAACCTTTTAACTTACCCTGTATGATAAAAAATAGTTAGTACTTACCAAGAAAGCCAACGTACAATACGATTAATCAAGTCCGTAACCTCAACTTATTTACTTACTTATTAACTGCCTTCAACACTATAAATGAGCCGCTTCATCCTACAGACCGAGCTGTCTGACAAAAGAAACCATTGGTGTACCGACACTTTTTATTAAAACAAAACCCTACATTTCTCGAGGGTGGGATTCAAAGTACCCAATCACCAGCTTCTTTCTTCTATCCTGTTCGCCAAAGATGTAAATACTGGTGTTTCAGTCCTCCAAAATCAGTCTTGGATCATTCTACTCACTGAGCGTACTGTTATATTTAAGTTTACCAGTAAAATTGCTTCCTTTCTCATCCCAGATGTGATAACAATGGTTAATTAGGACTAATGCTTCTTCTAAGTATTCAAAAATATTTGTCTACCTTATTGTTTTTAATGAACACCTGTTGCCGAACAACCGGCGCATTTATCCAGAGCGAGAAGAGTGTCTAACACCTTATTTCTCATCCTTAGCCAAAGCTACTCATGGAAGGCATGGACATGAATCCAGATGTACTGTGAGGTACACCTTCCATTAAGAAAAACTTGGGTGGACGTCTCAGGAGAGATGCGATCTCATTGTAACGAAGAAGAAGAAGATCTGCTTCATTTAAGAATGAATTTTTGATGGAAACATAACATGGAAAGGGGCGAATAAAATTAAACAATTTCCAGAATTAAAAATAGTAATGCTTTTTCAGTAGGACAAGTTTTGTAAAAATAAATTTTTAATTGTCTTATGATATATAACATTCCCTCAGTTCTCGCTCAATTTTTTTTTAATTATATCTGAATTTCCGTTGACAACTTGTTATAAATAATCTTTTCCAATCAATTAACCATCAATGAATAACGATTTATAATTTTTGTGAAGTCGAGTAGCTGCTACAAGACGACACTATCAAGCACCAGAAGTAAATGGCATATCATTAAACAGTAACAGTACCGTACTTAGGACCGAATTGTTAAAAAACGCCTCTTCTGTTCGGTGTGTCGAGGAATTTGATTGATCGGTGAAAATTGGACTACAAGAAGAACGAGTTAGCGGAAAAAGAAGTTCAAAAAGAAATTGTTTAGTTAAAGTCAAATTACTAAAGTTCCACTTTCATATTGGCAGCGTTAAGAAAACGGGCTCTGTAGCAGAATAGCGCTGGTCAAAATAGCGCTGGTAAAAAACAGCGCAGGACAAAAACAGCGCAGGACAAAAACAGCGCAGGACAAAATAGCGCTGGACAAAAACAGAGCAGGACAAAAACAGCGCTTCATAAAATAGCGCAGGTTGAAATATCCTTACAAAATCAACTATTACAGTAGGATGTGATTGAAAAATCAAGTTTCACTGCTAAGCATCAACCTTCCTTTACAACAAACAATATCTGAATATAAGGAACGGAAAACAAGTAAGAACAACAATCAATATTTTTCATCATACTTCAACACATATCGCTTCCCGACCAACTGACACAGATCAAAGTGTAAACAACTACTTGTCAGTGTCATAATTTATTTAAAGTCTAAAAAAATGCAATTTCACTTTGCTTGTCCTTTCTGTAATTATATCCTTAATGGAATAATGTAGCACCTCCTTTCTGAGACTTGCTAAATTGCATTTTTTTAGACTGACAAGTAGTTGTTTACACTTTGATCTGTGTCAGTTGGTCGGGAAGCGATATGTGTTGAAGTATGATGAAAAATATTGATTGTTGTTCTTACTTGTTTTCCGTTCCTTATATTCTGATATTGTTATAGACCAACACTGATATCACTGTCACTGTCAGCTGGTCGGGAAGCGATGTTGAAGTAGGAAAACTATTGTTATGACTGTAATTTATGAAAAATATGTTATTCCTAATTATGCTAATTCGGTACTATAGTCTATTTTTATGTATGCGATAATTGTAAAGTAAAAAAGCATAATTATCTTTTGGCGGCGCTATTTTATGGAGCGCTGTTTTTGTCCTGCGCTGTTTTTGTCCAGCGCTATTTTTGTCCAGCGCTATTTTGTCCAGCGCTATTTATGTCCAGCGCTATTTTGTCCAGCGCTTTTTTTGACCAGCTCGATTTTGACCAGCGCTATTCTGCTACAGAGCCAAGAAAACGATAATGGTCTCTATATAGTTAAACTAGTTATTTACCAATATCAAGCTTCAACAGATTAAAAACACGATAATTACAATCGTTCATTTGGACACCTACAACATACCGTACAATTCCCACCACTCCGTAGTCTTAACTGTTGGCGGTCCTTAATTACATTTCCGTTACTGGAAGACATGTATTGATTGTGATTGAAGTGTACTCTTCAGTCCGGGATTAGAGATTCTCGGACGGACACCACATACCTTGTACTGATGAGGCGCAAATACGCCGAAACCGGTCTACAAGTTGTGTTGTCCCTTCTAATTGCAAACCAGAAAGGTTGGTTTTAAAATATCTTGTAGATATACCAACCCCGTTTGACTTAGGTGTGTAATTCAATATCCGGCGGTGCATATTGCACGGGAAGTAGTTGTTGCTCCTTAGTTGAACGGCCACTGTTTTTGAAAAATATCATTTTTCAAAAAATTCATAGAGTGTTGAATAATTATAATTATTCCTTTCGACATCTGTTGATACATTCACTCTATTAAATACGACAATATTACAGGAAATTGTTTAAAAAATAGTTGAACAAAAAAATTTGGCACATTTGTCCAAATTTTTTGGAATTATATTCACATTTCCATATCTTTCTGGGAAATTTCGGCTTCATATTTTCCGTTCAAAATTATTTACTATCAAATGAAGTGTTTTTAACTATAGAGTAACTTACTGTGGATAATTATCTCAAGTAACAACTATAGCCGAGTAAAATTATTAGTACACTCCTGTATTAAATCCCCGATCAAGACAGGGACAAATATTTAAACTGTAAATTTAATATTTAATTCAGATTATCCCGGTGAAGTGACAAGTTAATATTGCCAGTAGTTATTGGACGGCGGAACATTGATATTTATGTAAAACCGATCGTAAATTTGTCTTTAATTGTCACTTTATACTACCCGAGATCAACCACTGAAAACGATTGTTATGGATTCTTTACGACACCCTAAGAAATTCTTGCCTTTTATTGAAATTTTAATTCACCCACTAAATATTATTTATTTCCCATATTTTGTCGGGAATATTTTTTAACGGATCTAAATGTTTTATAATAAGGCAGGTAATAAATATCTGCATACAAGGATTGCATATAATTAATTTTGTGAAAATAGTAATAAGAAATCTAATTCGGGTATAAATTAACCATGTATTTTTTTAACATAAAACATAACAACTAAATATAGAATTAATAATAAATTGCTTGTAATTCAAATATTACTGTTTATAAGTATAGAATAGCCAATCGATTTTTAATTTTAGTCGTCTTACAAATTTTGGCGCCCCTCTAAATTTGCCGCACTAGGCCGGAGCCCCACGGACCTAAGCCTAAATCCGCTACTGCCAAATCCGACGAAAGCTGTTATCCGTTCTCGAAGTGTTTTCAAAAAGATGTATGTATGTATGTATTTTGGGGTAACATTCACTGAGACCTAAAAGATCTATTGTGCCCCCTTACTTCTACTTAGTTTCTGAGGAGAGTCTCAGATACTAGTAGCTCCTTTAGTCCTATTTCCCCGAGGAATTTTAGGATATCTGCAGGCTTCAACTTAGGTAACTGCCCCTCTTCTATCCAGTAGTCTCCCAGGTGCTGTGCCCTAGGATTCTGAATTGCTGTACAATTCGCAAGTATGTGGATGGAGGTTTCTTCTTCCATTCCACAAAATCTACAATCTTCTTCCTCCACTATTTTGAGCTTTTTAAGGTGCCCATTCAGGCGACAATGTCCCGTTAGGATTCCTGTTAAAACTCTTAGTGCAGTTTTGCTTTGACTTATGCATTGATTTGATCTCAACAGGTTGTAGTCACCCAGAAGAATCTTTGATTGCCTAAGCCCTACTAGATCTTTCCAATTGTCAGATCTTCTCTTTTCTTCGGCTTTACCTATTTCTTCCAATATTTCATTGGAGCTGATTCCGCAAAAGGGTATTTCAGTCCCCCTCTTCGCTAGTTCATCTGCTATTTCGTTTCCTTCTATTCCAGTGTGTCCTGGAATCCACATCTTCAAAAAGATGGTGTGACATTTGTCCCAAAAGCGAGTCATGTAGCAATTATTCCTCTGATAGATCAAAGAACTGAAACTGCTGATTAGTACCATATGGATTTTACATTGAAAAATGCATTTTTCATCAATTTTGATGTTTGAAATAGCTTTTAGAATTATACATTAAAAAAAACAATTTTCACCAATTTTATCCTTAAAGTAGCAGTTTTTGTGAATTTTACATGGGAAAAAAATCATTTTCCATCAATTTTGATATATCAAATGGTAGTTTTTATTAATTTTACATTGAAAAAATGTATTTCTCAACAATTTCGATGCATAGTTGGACCATCTCTATATGCAAAATATAAAAGACAACACTGAGATTACTCACTTTACATCTGACGCTCGTTTCGATAACCAAATCTATCTTCTTCATAAACTGAAACTTTTTTTCCCAGTGTACCAGTAAAATAACAATATTTCCTCACCTTCAACATAAAAAGACATCCTTATTCACCCACCAAAAGGTCGTAAAGTAAAAATAAAAAATATAGCTGAAAAATAAACCAGATAAAAATCCAATTATAAAACCTTATCGTTCAGGATCTGTTCCTTTTTTATCCCTCTTTGTCTGTCTGGTAAGTAATTCCTCTTCTTTTTATTGCTACGGTTTTCTTATTTTTCATCTTTGAAGTTGTTCCGTATGATAATCCCATTTTTTTGGGACGGTTAATTACCGGAGGGTGTTGTAAGTCTTCTGGCTGTTTTATATTTAAAAAATTTCCAGCAAAAATTTTGTTAAACAATCTCGAAAACGCTGCTCTAAATGTTGAGCGGAACGTGCACGTACCTCTGGAGAGTTTAACTATGGTAAAATATGTAGATAGTGTCAGAGTTCTAGTGATTAATCGTTTTATTCATTTCTGTATATATCTATCATGTATGCAGGGCATTACTATGCTGAACACGTGACATATGTCGCTGGGTGCGCAATGAAAAAAAGATATCGTTTTAAAATTTTGAAGATAAAATCTCTAAATCATTAGTACGAAATGCACCAAACCCCGACGTACACAATAAACTTCATTTATGGTAAGTTTTTCATTTTGACCTGGGTGCCGGGGCATCAAGTAGTGAAGGGCAACAAGAAGGCCGACACTCTAGTAATAAAGGGATCAGAGTTTGTATTTATCGGACCTGAACCAATTTTTGGCATTGCGGAAAGCACTGTTAGATCATCCATAGCTACCTGGGCGGAAAGCAAAACCTTCACGTACTGTGCAGATTCTAGAGTGGAGTAGAACAAACCTACGCATTATGTGCACAGGCTTGTGGAGTGAATTGTAATCCCTAGGGGTGAGCCACAATAGACCCAACGGGGGTCGCAGTGGAGGTGGCGAGAAGGCACCACTCACATAGAACCTAACCTAAGTTTTTCCAAAATTTGAAATTCCTTTCTATTTCAATATCACTTTGTTTTTTTATACTCACCACTGCTACTGCGACAGCCTGAAGTGCCATATAAATGAACATCCCTAAAAACTGGACCTTTATACCCGGTGTCAGAAAGTAAAGTTTTTATTAACGAAAAATAACTCTTAGGCATGACAGATGTAAGGGTTGTTTTCGGGGATCTCAGTCGAGGAATTGTATTATGTTTTAACACCGGTGGAATGGAATAGGGGACTAAACGAGATTCGAGCACTTTGTGTAATGTGGTTGGTATATATGTAAACACAGTCACTGTTTAAGAGTAAATAGGGGGGATCGTGAAAGTAAAATAAATCTGTTCCTTAGGTCGCAATGATAATAGGGATTGCGGGAGCCTGCTGGAAGGCTGCTTTTTTAAAACTACAATTCCAGAAATCAAAACACACGTTATTCGCGAATTTGTGGTCACTGCTGAAAATATTGCTGATGGTGTCAATCTTGTTGACCTCCTCAAACAGTATAGAAATATTAGACCTCCAGCTGTAAAGCACGACAGATTTTTTATGCGATATTATAATGGAAAATGTGGCATACAACCCGTGGGCATAAATACCATTGGAAAATTACCAGCAAAGATTGCTTAGTACCTGGGTCTAATGTTAAAGGATACATAGGACATTGTTTCAGAGGCGTTAGCGTCTCTCCTGGCAGACTCAGGAGCAGCAACACGGAGGATGGAAATCCAACAAGCCCCGAGCTTCAAATGAAATTAACATTAGACAAGAAGTTCAAGAGAATATTCACCCAGAAAATGGACTGTGTATTTAATAATTTTGTTTTCAATGTTTACAAATCTTAAAATACTATTGAATTAAAATAATGAGTTAATTGTCAAGTTAGCTAAAAATGGCAGTTAAATTTGACATTGGATATTTGTTGACTACGTTGTCATATGAAACATTTAACATACAACCTATCTAAAACGTGTCCAGCTGTACCAAAAACAAAAAAAAATAAATCCCGCTTCTGAGTGTACACAAACTATCAAACGAAATTATTCAGTAATTATTATTAAAATGACTGTCACTTGTAGGGCTCCAAAAGATTTGTATAGCACGTATATAAAATACGATAAAGGGAAAACCAAAACCATATAATCCACCACATATGCGCTTTGATCAGATACGATGATAATATGGTGAGTATTCGAATTATTTGCCCTTGTCGTAACTACAGCTGTAGCTGCGTAGCTTCTGCGGATGCTGCACCGGTTGATTTGTAGCTTTTGATGTCTCCCAAAGGGACTGCGACGCTCTGTTAGGGCGAAATTCACTTGGAATGGAAAATAAATCGGAGCTGATTTCGATCTTATCGCGAAAATAGATCACGATGGGTAAACAAAAATCTAATGATGTATAATAGAACATGAAAAAGTTTTTATATCTCCTTAATATTTTATGGTTTTAATAAAAATATTATTTATTGAGTTGTAAGCGATTTAAAATATTGTCTTCTGCTTTTTCTTTATGGTCCTTTACATATCCTTAATTTATATTCAAGTAGAATTGTTTTCACTATTGGCATAAATTTATTTGACGAAAAATAAGAAAATAAGTTTTGCATTAAAGCAGACGAAATCCATAATTTTACAGATACAGGAGCTAAGAGAATGGGTCAAAATAATTTGAGTCAGACCTACTTGACAAGAGGTAGTAAGGTATATAGTGGAAGCTTCAAGAGTACTGGGCTCACTCAATGCAGTACCCAGGGTTGGGGGGGGGGGGTTTTGGAACACCCCTCAAAATTTTCCAGAAATCAGTACCATACCGAGAGGGAGGTCAGAGGGGTTGGAACCCCCCCGAAATTTTCCAGAAATTAGTATTTTCAAAAACAAGTTTTCCTGCATTAAAGAGAATGATATTTTCTCGATATTTTGCTATCTGTAAGTGGACGAGAAAGACTAAGTGGGCTGGCTGTCATGTCTATACACAGAAGCCATCAAATCTCAACAGACAAATTGATCAATGAATTCGCATGTTAAAAGAGCAGAAGAATGGATTTTGAAATTTAGATTTTGTATTATCCAAAGATACAATTACGTAATGTATTAAACTATTTGAGTCTACTTGTATTGTCTATCTATTCATTTCCACAGCTAACCAATTTACAAGGGAAAGTGCTTGAAATTAAAAGGTAAATAGCCTTTCAACGTTCAAATTATTATGGTCAAACGGTCAGATATGCAAAAACATTCTAATGAATGGCTTAAAAATCCTTTTATTTTTAAATAAAAATTCTCGAGTCAAACCATTGATTGATTGATTGATTGATTGGATCAGCACACCAGTCAAAGGATTGATGACCTCGGCACCTCGGCCTTAAGGCTTTTTGTGCTCTTGGTTGTGCCGTTTATGTGAAGAGACCAGTAGCCCTTATCAGGCTCAGCAGACTTTTCACTAGGTTCTTCTTGGAGAAATCCTCCCTTGGAAATTCTAGTCCTAGGAGTCTATATCTCCAGTGAGATAGTGCTTCACAATCAAAGATAATGTGAGAGGCTGTTTCCTTCTCTTCCATGCACAACCGACAGATAGGTTCCTCCCTATATATGCCGATTGTATGCATGTGCTTCCCTAGAGTAAAGTGACCGGTGAGTAAACCCGTCACTATCCTTATTTGGGCCCTGCTAAGGTTTAGTAATTCATTGGTCAGCTTCTCCGAGGGTTTTTTAAACAGAAGTTTGCTGTGTTCCTGTTTTGGCACGTGTCTCCAGTACGACTGGTGTTTAGTTTTAGTCCACCGAGATATACAACCACGTGCAGCAGTTTTGGATATCCCAAATACTGGTTCAGGACCAGTGAATGCTGTCTCAGACCCCAGCTTTGCTAGGATATCTGCCTTTTCGTTCCCTACAATGCCCTTATGCCCTGGGACCCACTTAAGAGTAACTCTATTATGGTTAGCCAGGACATGCTAAAGCTTTTAATGCTGCCTGACTATCGGAGAGGATTAGGATCTTTTGCCCCCTGTACCCCCTTTCAATATTCAGTTGCAAACACATATCGATAGCGTAGATTTCTGCCTGGAATACAGAAGCAAAATTCTTCAACGGTGCGTGAAAATTGCACCTGGGTCTAGCGCCATGGACTCCAGCACCTAATGAGTCAAACCATAGTTTTTTGCCTCTAAACTCAGGTTAATTAAGAGTTAAAAACGGCCTAAAAATGCTTCATTTCACACTTAAATTTTGAAAGACCCCCTTTAACCACTCCCGCCCCAAATTTTTCCCTCACAATGGGCCGATGTTTTTTGCTGCAATTTTGCCGGTGCCATCATTAAGCTGACCAATCATTGGCCCAGAGGGTGGAAAGATATGCGATGTTTGAAACCCAGAGTTGAAATCACAGCCAACCTGGGTTGAAGTATACGCCATTGAACTGGCAAGAGAGCTGATGAATAAACCTGTTGTAAAAAAAAAACATACTCATCCTGTCAGATTTCCAGACTGCTCTTAAAGCACAGTTCGTTTATTATTACTCCACTAAATTTACATTTTTTCCCAAATTGTTAATCTATTTCGGTCGCATTTGATATATTAAAAAAATTTTGCATCCTCTTATCTTTTTTCCGGATACACCTTTGCAACAATTCTTCTCGTTGAATCTATTTATACCAATAACAACATTTTTGTTTTTTTCTACTTGGAAATGTCACAGTGAATCATTTTATTTTACGTTTATCCCTTTAATTAAGAAAGTTAATGGATGTAAATTAAATCCTCTCGTTATGGCGTAAACTTTAATAAAATAACTCCACTCTCTGTGTGTGTGAGTGTGTAATGAGAAAATCCAAGAGAAGAAAAGTTGCCAAGTATTCGAAACTATAATAAAGTAACCGCATAAAGTTGAAACATTCAATCTGTTTTAATCAACCTGGGAGCAAGGAGGTTTTCCATCAGCGAGCGACCAGGGGGTAGAGAAAAGCGAGACGAACATCTCTCGTTCTGTCCTTCTTCGACGCGAACGACTTACGATAGCCGAATTTCACTTGTCTCTCCTTAATTGTATTAGTTAGGAGCTCGTGTACACTCGCCCATCTTCCTGTTTCCCCTTCATTTCCGGTAAAAACATATCTTATTTAGGTCTGGACGCCTGTGTTCATTTCAAAATGGCCGCCTTGGGTGTCGTCAATGTAATTACAAAATGAATTGTCCAATGGCGGGATCTCCGTTGCCATGACAGCCTTGATTAAAACAAGCGAATGTCTCCGCGTATCGCCATGGTAACTGCTCTGCCGCTAGATGTCTCCGGAGACGTCTCTTAAACGGAGACTCGGCTTATTTTATGAACTTTTTTATGGGGGCTGAAACCGTTTATATCAGTTAGAATGCGTTTTGTTCTAACTGGAACGAGAACAATTTAACTGACGGATGATGCTTCGCCTGCTCTCTAATTAATTCGAGTTTATAATTCTGAATGGATGCTGTGGGTTTTGTTGTGATGCGGTGTACAGCATGTTTTCGTAATCATTTTTTTTATCGAATAATACGAGGAAGCGTCCAAAAGTTTGTAATTTTTATTTATTTTTCAATTTCTATACAATACCCACATATCGTTATCTCATTTACTTCGTTCATATTTCAATTACGCCGCGTCAAAACAATATCACCTTCCGGCAACTGCTCCAGCAGCAAAAGGTTTGCGATCGTATCGGTGGATAACACTAGTGGAGTGGACCGGATCAACCTGAACGAACGTGAAACGTTTCAAGCTAGAGCTGTTGTCAGGGCTGGGCAGAGTATAAAATTCCTATTTCATTAAATCTATGTAGGGTGTCCAGAAACTCTACTCCAAATATTTTTCCGACTCCAGCTTCCCAGGGTCGCCCAGGGTGATCCTGGCAAGACTTGATTTCATCCCTTCTCTTTGGAGATTGAACATGGGTGTAACGTTTAGCTAGTTCCGCAATTGTCGAATTCGTCTGGCTGTAGGTGTCGCCGGGTCCATGAATTATAAGTCCAGCCGCTTCCCTGGCTAAAGAATCACCAATGCGGTTACCTTTGCTTCTGTCGTGCCCCTTAACCCACCTCAGGATAATATTGTTACCTAAATCTCGATCGTATGAAAGTTAGATACAGTAGAAACGGTGGAGCTTTACCATCACGTGACCCAATCTACGATTTATGCAACATATATTTTCTACATACTATCTTCTTCTATCAATATAAATCAAACATAATAACGTACGATCGATTGTCTTCTTCACAAGACCAACTACAAGACATACGTAATAGTTTCTTTAAATTTGCCGTAGCACCTAATCGTAAACGATATAATTGACGTAACGTGTATAACTGATCGTACTAAAAGTAGAGTTTGACACTACCGCATTTGAGGTTATGCGAGTTTAGTTTATTGTCTTTTTTTAGCGAAATTTTGGATTAAAAGTGTATTTATTGTTAAAATCAGTTCTTGTATTCCATTTGACATTTCGTAACACCTAAAATGCCGTGAGACGGGAATATTACAGTGCTTATTTTATTAATTTTGGACTTTTTAAACTTATTCACCCAGTATATCGATAGTTTTAATAAGTATGTAACCATATAAATAAAATAAATACAATTAAAAAAGTTAAATTTCTTGTTTAATTACCAATTCGTAAAAGGCCGACCTTTGGAATATTAGTCATAACGATTATTTCTATTGAGTTGACAGAAGTTTTGATTTGATTCATATGAATATTGTTGCTATTGTTACTGTAAGCAAGGAACATATTATAGTACTTCCACAATTTAAACATTCCCGACACCAATGAGAGAAGAGTCACCGCTAGATTTTATAAATTTGACAATAATATATGTATGAAAATTGAACAGAATGTACTCAGTAACCTAACTCGCACTCACACAACGCTTAAAAGGGGTCGACAATTCTCAAGCTTGGGTGGGCGCATCTCTTCACAGATTAACAACACTATTAGCCTAATCCACGCAAAAGAGACGATGCCAGTCACGCGTAGGTCACGTGACTCGGTGATACCGGCTCATTTTGACGTCGTCTGATAGATGGATAACTTGATTTATGATGATTCTTAGACTGGATTATCTGGAGGGGTTTTTTGTATTTTGTGTTTGCGAAACTAAGTGGTTTCATTGTGAAAATTAGATACACCGGTGGGATTACGGGGTTTGATGGTCGATAAAAAAAAAGTAGGGTTCGGGAATTAGGAAATTTCAGGGGGGTGAGACTTTATTTCGTAATATCGAGTGTGAAATTAGTTTCTTTATACGTTTAAATTAGTTTTAATTATTATTAATATAGGGTACAGAATAGATGACTCAAGTTTCAGTTTGATCAAGCTTCGAACGCAAGAGATAGTAATCGCCTTACGCTACGTTTCAGGAGATGAGCAAACACCATTCTCAGATGTGCAAACGCTAATAGCATACTGCTAGGAAAAGATATTATCTCTACTTCTAGCATGTGATACTGAAGCACTTAAAACTGTTTGAGGCTGCGGCAATATACCAATCACAGGGTTAGGTTAGGGTGGCCTTACCATACTGCCAAATCTTAGCTGGTACTTAACTCTCTACAATCACTTGAAATACTAGGCAAGGAAAACAGAGTCATTTTATTGACCTGGGTGCCGGCGCATCGAGGAGTGGAGGGCAACTAGAGTGCCGACACTCTGGCAAAAAAGGGAGTATCTATTTATTGGACCTGAATAATTTTTTGGCATTGCGGAAAGCACTGCTAGATCAGCCATAGCTACCTGGGCGGAAAGGAAAACCTTCACGTACTGGGCAGACATACCAGGGCTGTCTCGCTCGAAGGCGTTCATATACAACCCTTCGAGTACAAAAAATAAGCAGATCCTGGAATGGAGTAGAACAAACCTACGCATTACGTATGGTATAACATATTCGGTTTAAGTACCTTGGAGTCGAACGACTTCAAAAAATGTATCACCAAATACTACCATGGACTTCGTGAGAAGCACAAGCTTGTGGGGTGAATTGTAATGCCTAAGGGTGAGCCACAATAGACCCAACGGGGGTCGCAGTGGAGGTGGCGAGAAGGCCCCACTCTAACCTACCACACTGCCACCTATTAGATCTTATTTGTATACCCTACATCTACATTTCATTCCAAAAGATCTACAGATACCTAGAGCTCAACACCTAGGAGATTTCTGGATAGAGGATACATGTTTACTTAAACTGAAGCCTGGGGATATCCTAAAACTTCTTCAGGACGTGGACCAAATGAACTAGGTATTAATTTCTGATACTTTCCTCAGAAATTGAGTAGATAGATATTTCAGGTCTTAGTGCATGTCATTCTTGAAGGTATCATTTCAAATCCGGTTTTTTTTTTCATGATTTAGAATAAAATAAAGCACTTTTGTGTTAATAAAGCAACTCAACGTACATAAAGTAATTATACAAACGATTTTTCTTTATCATTGTCCCCTTCTGTACTATCGTAGCATCCGAAACATCCCTTTATATTCCTCGACGACACCACGTGAGGAAAAACGAATTAAGTGCCACCGCGAATTAATAGGGCTTTCAGTTTGTTAGTGCAACATCTAGTGTCGTAAAATAAACGGGGGTTGCCTAACTTAGTAATTGGTTGGATAACTTGCATAATTGGGTTTTTGTCGACAAACGTCGTAATGGAATAGGCGAATGGGGATAGGTGAAAATCGGATTCGTCTCTATTAATTTCCAGACGGAAAGTGAAGATTTATTATTAAAATTAAAATAAACAAATACGGGAATTACATCAACTATAGTCTATTTCGGAAAGGTATAGGGTAATAAAATGGGGAATTCCGTCCATTTCGGTGTCGGCCATAGGCGTAGGTCTTGAAATAGTATTGTTTGTGATATTAAAATTTTAAGTAATTTCGTAAGAGAATTAGGAAAAGTATGTTTTCTGGCCTGTACTGCCAATATCGAAATATTGTGTAGGGATTACTTAGGTAGTAGATTATACAGTTACGTTTTTCTTATATGGGCGCAAGTGAAAGGATTTGTGGCAGGACACAACAAGACATTCAAAATGAAAGACGTTAAGCTACTGTTTCAGCAAGCCATTAAGGAGGTGACACCAGAGAACTGGCGAAAACCAGTCCAGCATGTCATTAAAGAAGAGGAGAAAATGTGGGATCTTGACTACTTGAGCGATCGGGCCCGTTAATGATAACGTCAAGAGGAGATGACGAAGAATATTATGATTTTTTATAATTTAATTTCTGTATAATGTAGTTTTTGTATAATGTTCAATAAAAAATAAGTGTACCTAATACTATGTACATAATGCCTAATTTTTATTCTGTTAAAATAAAATTCTTTCCTTTTTACGAGTATCCTACCTTTGGCACACTATTTTCAGTGTTTGTGAATGGATAACAATAGGCTAAACCCATATATTGACCCCAACCCGGGTGGTACTACCTGCACTTGATAAAAAGAAAGAATTTTACAATGAAATCAATACCAAACTATGAAAGTGGCTTAAATAGTCGTTGGGTCACTCTGTGCTCCCTTTGCATACCTAATGAGGTTTTATTACCCTATACCTTTCTGAAATAAACTATAATAAAGAATTATTATATACAACTTAAATTCGCTGCAGTTTGATAGATCGTTTTGTACATTTTTTTATCACTGTAGATTTAGAGTAACAGGAATGAGAATTGGACCAACACCCATAGTAATTCCAGAATCGCAGATGTTATAACAAACTCTCTTCTAGCAATGAGAAGTGACAACATATGGGCCACAATAATTAACGACAACCAACCATACAATATTCAGCTAAGCTGGAATATGGATTGGAAGCTTGCAGTCAAGAAGGAAGTTTGGTGTGGTAGACAGATGGATCAAAGACTGACGTAGGAACAGGAGCTGGAGTCCACCCAGGTGCAATGTCCACGCATCGAAAGGGGGTATAGAAGTCAAAAGATCCTTATACTCTCAAATAGATAGGCAGCACTGAAATCTTTAGAATGTTCCCAAATCAGATCTAGACTGGTCTGGGACTACCTACAAAACTCCTAACCTTGGCAAACTGTGATAGAGTAGTTCTTAAGCAGATTTTAGGACACAAGGGTATTGTAGGCTAGTAGGTCTCGAAACCTCTGACTGGTGGTTTAGATTAGATTAGATTTTATTAGGTGGCTTTTGGCCTAATCCACTGCGACCTTTTCAGATCTATTGTGGTCCTCGCTAAACTCTAGATTATATCTCTCTCTTTTTAAAAAGTCTATTAGCGTGGAGACTGAAGCTTTCATATAGTTCTCTGCCAATGGCTTTTCTTCGCCTAATGCAAAAAACCGCACATTTGCCAGGCTATCTTCGTTTGTCAATCCCATCAGCTTTAAATGCCTATTGAGCTTACAGTGCCCCGTTAACAGACCCATTACAGCTTTAACATTTTTCCGGTGTTTGGCTATCAGATCTGCTGTAAATTTTGGCGAGTGTTCTAATATGAACTGTTTCGCTTGCCTCTGTCCTGGTGCGAGTTCCTCCACCATTTCAGAGATTTATGGGCGACCCACTTCTTTGCTTCTTTCCTTGTTATGGTTTTTGCAACGCCGCAGAAGGGTTCCGGCCTAACGCATGGCATTGATGAGCCTTGCTTGGCCATTTCATCTGCTTTGTCGTTGCCCTTATGCCCCTCGTACCCCGGTACCCAGGCTACACTCACCCAGTGTGTTTAGGTCCGCACACAATCCCATACTAGCTTAGAATTGACCTCTACGAAGTTGAGTGCCTTTAGCGCTGCTTGGCTGCCTGTGAAGATGGCAATTGAACGATATGTTCTCTTCTGCCTTTTAATTTCTTCCACACAGTGGTGAATCGCCGTCATTTCCGCCTGGAAAATTGTGAAGTTCCTTGATAGGCTTACTGGGAAGGCTATCCCTTGCTTTAGCCCTACTATACCGGCTCCTACGCCGTCTAACGTCTTTGACCCGTCTGTATACCAAAAAAACATCCGCATGTATGGGTACACCTTTTTTCCAGTCTTCCCTGTTTGTTATAGTTACTTTGAACTTATTATCGAAGCTATATCTCGTAGCTATTGCATCGATGGGCTGTCCCATTACGTAATCCGCCTTTAGCTCCTCGATTAGCTTCCAGGTGTCAGCACTATGCGTTTGGCTTATATTTTGCTGGCTATGTATTAATCTGTGCATTATAGATCTCGCTTCACCTTGTATGAATATGTGTAGAGGTGGCAGATTCATTAAGACTTCCATTGCAGCTGTAGGAGTAGTTTTTATGGCACCTGTAACACATAGGCAGGCCAGCCTTTGTGTGTTATTCAACAGCCTTATTGCTCCTACTTGCTGCGTTTTTGTCCACCACCCCACGGACCCATAAGTTATCATTGGTCTGACAACCTTTGTGTATAACCACAGGATCATTTTTGGGTTGAGTCCCCACTTCTTACCGCACAGTCTTCTACATCTGCCTAAAGATATGATAGCTTTCTGTGTGGTTTTCACTATGTGAGTATTCCAAGTGAGCCTATGATCAAAAAATACTCCTAGGTATTTTGTTTCTTTGGCAAATGGAATCTCTGTTTCTCCTAGCACTGGTGGTTTTATGCCTTGCAGTGCTGTTCTGGTGGTTGCGAACCAATCACTCAATCAAGATCAAATTAAAATTTAAAATATGTTCTTCATCAACTACAAATGTTACATTTTTATCAATACAGGACTACTTATTTACGTAATACCCTATATAATTGTAGGTATGTTGTGCTTTTTTTATAATAGAGATTTAAAATGTAAATACGGCACAACAAAAAATATAATAAAGCCAGCATCCTGCATCAATTATTATATTCGTCTGGAAAAAAAGCACCCTCCGTTTTATTAGATGCAAAAACAAGGATCAAGCACCTGTGAAACTGCGTTTTTGTCAACAGAATACCAATAAGTTCAACTTTCACAGCAGATTCTTTGTTTCGGTTAGAATTCATTTGAATTTTAAATAAAATCATAAATAATAAGAATAAATAATGTAAATATACTAACATTTAACCTTATAAAAACCTACAGATAACCCGAAAAATGGATAAAGATTTTTAGAGGTTGTTAATTGGTTGAAAACCAAGGCCAAAAAAATAAACACATACACATTTAATATTCTTTATATATTTTATCTACGATAATGTTGTGGTTGTGAGTAAGAGACATATTTAACAATATGGGCGTCTTGCTAAATCAATGATTAAAGATCAACAAAAAAATTCAAAATCCAATGATGAAAACAAGTTTTTTTAAAAATTATTTGTTTTATTACAAAATTTTTTTTGGAATTAATTAATTGAAGCAATAGTTCTCTTGATCATATCCTTATCGACCTCTTCCAATAAGGCGATCACCTTGTCAACAGCTCCAATCTCTTCAGCGGTCCAGTCCTTGCTCATAAAGTCATCTAACACAGGCTTAGCTCTCTAAAAACAAAGTATATTATAGAATGAGATTTTAACAAATAAATTAACCCCCTATGAAAATTATTGCCTACACAAATAAATCAACCTTTTCGAAAATTGTATCGTTACCTATAAAAAAAAGTGCCCAATATTCACTTGATACCAAAAATCGCTGGCACTGAATACCTAAGTTTTCGCTTAAAAAATATTTATTAAATTTACCTCCAAATTCGAATGGTAAATGTGAAGTCCGATGTCCATAATCAATTCAGCATTTTTAGTCATGAATTCCTCGGGTTCGTTAAAAACGTGTCCGAACTCTTTCAAATTAGGTATAAAAGATTTGGTAATAATGTCGGTAATGGCGGTGACATATTCGGAAAATTGCGGCAATGTGGTCAAGGTTTTAGCTTGGCTGATCATATTTACTATTTTTTTAATTGATTCTTCAGTTAGAATGAAAGAAAGCAGATCAAGCGTTTCCGTTGCAATTGGTACAGCCACTTCGTCAATCAGCCTGAAAAAAAAAACGAGATACAATAGAATCCCAGTGGGACAAAACACTTTTAAAGTCTCCGTTTAGAACATATTAAACAACTTTTTCCTTTTGTAACTCCGGCATAATATATTTTCCTAACGCCGCTTTTCGTTTGATGTTGTGCAAGTGTTATAATAAATAATGCTCTTTGCAACATTCCTTGTTTTAATCAGAATTTTAAGTTACGTCATGTACTGAATTTTTTCAAGCTTCTGTAAATTCTATTTTTAAAAGAATACATCAGCAAACAAGAAACGAAGCTGCCTACCCTTTTTGTATGCGCATGTCTGAAACTATCACGATTGCTTATTAAGCTTTTTGTTATTAACAAAAAACTAAAAAAAGAACGTTTTTTTTTTCGTTTTAAATGTTCATAACAATTTCCTGAATAATATTTTATCAACAGTAAAAACACAAGAGCTTTTTTTTTATCGGATAAATTTCTCTTTGCAACAAAACAGTTTTGCCAATCACTAATTTTACGAGAAAAACTGACATGATAAAATCGCGACACCGAAGGTGGAGCGATTTTATCTAATGTCAGTTTTTCGAGCAAATTTAGTGATTGGCAAAACTTTGAGTTAAAGAGAAATTTATCTGATAAAAGAAAAGCTCGAGTGTTTTTTGGCAAGATAAATTAACGACAGAATATATGGATGAACAACAACAATAATTATCTTTATTAATACAACAAAGTTAAATAATTACCACACCGATTCAAAATAAAAGCACTATATGTTTAAAATTCAAAAATCTGAGAGACTAATTGACAGTTTTTTAAGTTTTGTCAACACTTAATTGCTGTGAAACTATAAGTAACCAAACTTGCGACTCATTGTCATTGTGTAAAAGTGACATCCGCTTACTAGATATTGAGGAAGAGAAGTTTTTATCCGATAAAAATGGATGCACCTTTTTTATCGATGTCAAATTGACAATAACATTTCCAGGTAGATA
This sequence comes from Lochmaea capreae, assembly GCA_949126875.1. Classification (NCBI taxonomy): domain Eukaryota; kingdom Metazoa; phylum Arthropoda; class Insecta; order Coleoptera; family Chrysomelidae; genus Lochmaea; species Lochmaea capreae. Next base: position 3,546,837 of record OX421405.1, on the reverse strand, counting down.
TATGACATTTTAACATTGGAGTTTATTTATCAGGTTAATACTACGTAAAGTCCGTTTTCTACTAGGAAGAAAATTGACCTGTTTAAATAATTTTAAGGTCAGACTTACCTTACCACCAGAGCTTTGGCGTACTCCACTGGATTTTTATCTACTTTCATCCATGCCGATTTGAGGAGCTCTAAATCTGATCTAAAAAAAATGATTAGAAAAAATATATAGTTGTATTTTTACTGTAAAAGATCTAATTATTCCCGCCTAGTTCATTGAGTTTGCCTAGGCATTCCCACACCATTTTGTAAAGATCCCCAAGGACCAGATTCGATACCACTTTTTAAAGAAAATTAATTTTTATAAAAAAAAATTAAAACTTACTCTGTTAACTTTTCAGCAGCTGAGTATAAAATAACATTAAGAAGGAAGAAAGATACTATAATATGTTTGCAGGCCATGTTGAATTACGGAAAGGCTTAATTGGTAGATTCAGTAACACTTTGATATATAAATGAAAAAATCACTTAATCACTCCTTCCTACTATGGAAATATAACAATAGACAATTAAAATTAAAATAAAACTGAAATCGATTTGGATCGCTTCAAGATTACTCATTTAATTTATTTTATTTAATAAACGATTAAGCCTACAATATCCATGACAAAAATTATTCACTCTCACATTATTTTTGGGGTACATGTCCGACTTTTAAGGATTCCCAGCAAGTTAAATGAATTCAGTCCTAATCAAAATTTGACCAAAATCAGTTTTTCCTCTTTTATTTCTTGTTAGCATTAAATATGATCAAAAATACTGAAAAGTATGTTCTGACAGTTGAGAAACGATTAAGATCAAATGACGTATCAAAAACTGTCTAGATATTGTTGAATTGTAATTTACACACGTGTGTACACAACCTACGGACGCACTTTTTAAATTATTAATAAAATTGTGATTTTAATTTGTTGTGAAAATTCTTATTTAAAGTTTTATTTATATTCTTTTGTTTTTCTTATCTGCACCAATATTTATTACATATTACAATAAATATTAGTTACTCTAAGTTTTTTATGATGATTGTTGTTGGTAAACTTCCTTCAGGACTTTGTTTTATTTTAATTTGCCTTACAGTTGGTGTTACCAGCGAAGAGATTTTAGAGTAAGTATTCTGGTTTTTGCATATTATAAATTTTATGAAATAACTGTCGTCCATTTCACATTTTTTACATTTTAATAATATATTATATTAATTTGCGAATATAATAACCTTAATTTGATTGTTAAAAATTATTTTACAGTTTTAAATATTCATATTTTTTCAGAGATGAGCTGGATTCATATACACCCAAACAAATAAAGGAAGCAGAAGCTTTTTTTGATGTGTTATTTACGTAAGAATATACTTTTTTTCAGTATTTCTCATAAAAACTACTTTCTCATTAATGGGTTGAACCTGGTACTGTTTACGAAAAGTCTTGAGTACAACTCGACCAAATTCATTTCAACTGTTGCAATGTAAAGATCCATTTGAACTCATAGTGATACAATTCCTTTTCTGGTTAGTATCTTTGTGGCAATTGAGATACCAGCCAGTTCTGTTTGAACCACGCTGGGCTTAGTGATCTGTAGTAAACCTACTCATCGGCAATTCTCTTTTATGTCTTCTATCGACTGAAACAGGATGCCTCAAAGGGAGGTAAGATAAGAAGATATACCTTACCGTGTAGTCTTTTTGCCCTCTGAGAAGGTGCTTTATCATACATAATCTATGCATTTCTTTGGGAATTGAGTCGTTCTAGAATGTCTTCAGCGACTCTTTCGCCTTTGAGTTTTTATAGCCGGTTTGAGCGAGGCAATGTTAACAAACATCCTCATATCACAAATACAATCGTTAGGAATGACCAAGGTTCAACCCACTATTTTTATAACGCATTGGAATTGATTTAGAATATTTTAGAATACTTCGGAAGGTGATTGAAAATGTCGTAACACCAATTGTTAAAGATTTGAATAAAAATCCTCAAAGTTTTCCATCACCTCTTGAATCTATATTTTCCATGATACCTTTGATACAATCGATTGCTTCCTCGCCGAATTTGGAAAATTCTGTCGAATCTTTTAAAAACGGAATGAAACCAGTTTTCAAATTGATCAAAAAAATGTCTACTAATAAGAAAAAATCAGTAGAAGGTGATAAAAATTTGAAGTTTATCATTGACGTGAGTGTTGTTTCGAGATAATTTTTATTTTTTTTTGTCAAATTTGTTTTATTTTGCAGCATTTCAGTCGTATTTTGAAAGATATATTTTTGAAAAACGAGTTAAATTGGAATTTCAATGATCTCGAAGGATTAGATGAAGATTTTGTTAAAAATGAGAAAGTAGAACTTTAATAAAGAGAAAACTTGAGATATGAATTGTATATTTGATAATAAATAAATTTTTTCGAAACAAACTTCTTTTATTTGCAACAGCAGAGTCTAGATCAGAGTTTCAACGGTAATGATATACAGGGAATATTATGAACAGCTTTACAGCCACGTATCACCTAATCAGTTGCGCTTCTCGTGCATCTAATAGTATTGGGTTGCTAAAGCTGTTACGCAACATACCATTTCAACTTAAATTTGAATGGCGAATCGCCCAATACCACATCATACATGATTTTCAGCAATTTTACATCCACTTAGCATATTATAATGTTGAAAACTTACTTTCATTTAAAGTAACAATAAGTAAAACGTTTAAAATAAATTGTTTATTGCTCAAATGTTACAAACAACTATTATCCTACTAACTAAGAATGTTTTTGAACATTGGTTTAATCCAGGGAGATGTCAAATTCCAAAACACACGTACCAAACATAAAATCTTTATTATAATATTCGCAAATCGCCGGCCCACTAAAATCTCCAAAACCCAACCCAGTGCCTAAAAAAAGTACAAGTATATTTAGTTTCATGCAAATATTTTCATTCACAGTCACATTATGAGTACTGTTGTTTTATTTATTGTATACTACATACGGACAAAGCCAACCTATAGTGCCAAGAAATTGTCTCCCATTTGTGATGGACTAAGAAATGTTAAACTTTCCGTAATTTGGTAAATAGTCATGTAAAGACTAGCTTTAAGAATTAACCAATCGGTTAAATTTGATATAACGGTAACCACAGTTTATACAAGTGGACCTTAGAATTGTACTAAATGATTTAATTTTAGAATGTATCTTTATAGTCCGAGAGCTAGTAGACACTTCTGAGTAGGTATTAGAGGCACGCTGAAAATGAAATGAAATATTTCTCCTGTAATACTCAAACACAGAATCGCAACCTGGTTTAGGAGTAGCGGGTAAAAACAACCCTTAAATTTTTAAAGAGGCATTTTTCAATGTGTGAAAAAATAAATAATCCAAAGTATTTAGTCGGGAGCTTGCAAAATGAATTTACAAGAAATTTTAACTGTATATTATTTATAATTAAACAGAAATTTTTCGGTGAAATGGAAATTATTTCCATGGAAAAGGAAAGAGGACAAAGAAAATTTGGATAAAAAGTATTTGGAAACAGGAGATAAAAAGAAATTTCACTTACAGCTACAACTTTTGATTTTATGTTCGTATTTTTAAAAATGGTTCTGACTGAAACGCTCCCATCTGAATTGAGTCCTAGGGCTTTTGCACTTGGTAGACCAAAAGTTCTTAATTGTGGGTTCTTTAATCTGCAAAAAAGGTAACTAAATTAATTGGATCATAATAAATATTATTTTTATATATTTTTAAATGGTATCAACATTGCAATTTTGGAAACTAAAAGTTGCGAGATAGGTTGTAATGGAATATACCAAAATATGTCTGAGGTGTGTGTCATTTTACAAAATAAGCTTTCCAGAAGAAGAAAATGTTTACTTACGCTTGACTCATCATGTCAAAAAATTTGACAGGGTCATCTTGTAATTTTATAAATCCGTTGACTATTACGCCGATATCTTGTCTAAAAAACGATCCAAAATCAATGAAATAAAATTGTAATGTGTCACATTTATAACAAAAAATATATTTTTTGCTCTCCCAACCTTCAATTTCAAAAACTATACTAACATTTTTAAAGGTCCATCATCATCATCAGCAAAACAACTGTGAAATAATACAGAAATGACCAGTAAAAAGCAAATTTTCATTCTAGATTTTTATCAAAAACGCACTTAAAAATAGTTGATTTTATGTTACAAAACAAACTTTCAATTTAAAAGAATTTTTGTTACGTTAAAATGCACAATAATAAAAGTAAATCATATAAATATATTTTTATGTTCCATTGTCTTTTATAGAGTAGGCAACTTTTATTCTTACAATTTGTTTAACAGAAAATTAATAAAAATATAATAATTGAAACGTGTTAAAGTATATTTATTAATTTAAATTTTTTGGAATATTATTATTTAATTTTTGGTTTATGAACTCTCCATTTGCAAACATAAAAACCATCCCATTGAAATGTACGATCCTCTTTTACATACAATTTCCTTCCCAGTGCTGCTACAGAGGCTGAGAAAGCCAAAGCACTTGTACGGATAGACTGAACTCTCAACTGTATATCACTCACTAATCGTCTTATAAAAGCGACTAGGAGAAATATTTCTGTTTCAAGTTTCTAGCTTATCCTCTGGAGGGGTCCTACAAAGCGCAATACGTCCATTGGACGACAATTTGAAGTACATTGTCCATTTAACCATCCATCCATCCATTATGGCAATTGCACCAACTTGCATCAACTAGCATCACTTGTCGTAAACTGCTTAGAATGGGAGGTGTACATCTTTTTTCAGAGAGAGTTCTTTTGAATTCGGCATCATTAAGAGTCTTCATTTTTTCGTAAGAACATTTTTTCTTGCAACTACAAACTTTTAGAGACAATTTTTTTCTGTCTGTCTTTGAGACAGTTTAAAATTATTCTGACAATTAAATAATGTCAATGAAAATATTAAAGAAAGAAAAAAGTACTTGGAATTAGTCAGGCATATTTTAAATAAAACTGGTTTTTACACTTTTCTCTATAGAATACGTCTCTAGCGGTCAAACTTTTAGAGTTATTCCAGAGATTTCTCCTTGTAACTTGCGTGAATTCACCTTTACATTCTTAAATTTATCCAAAGTTTGATTGATTAAAGTCTTCAACAGGAAGTATCTTATTTAAATTGTTTACTACGACATTACAAATCCTGTTTTATTTCTTTTGAGGAAGTAAGGTTATCGTAATGTACAAATTGCTGGATAACATTTTATAGCGGGATCTCTTGTAATGTTAACGAAAGGGCCGGAGGTCAATTGATAAAACCGAAATTAATAAAATGGTGTAATTTAATTTAATAAGGACAATACGTTTATTGATTATTGAAAGCTAATATCTTGTTATTAATAGTATTAATAACTTATAACAATAAGTCTTTGTTGATAAACAAAATAAAAATTATTCCTAATTACGTTTAGTTAATTGTAGTCGATAACGATATTGTAGCGTTAATTTATGTTGAACTAGTTTTTTTGTATTATGTATTTAATGTATTAACATCTGCTTTATGGTCCTATTTTTTTTTATATTTCAATTAGTATTTTACTGGTAGGCTGAAATGTTGGCTTCAAGCTAAGTGTATTGCTTTTATTGTCTGTCTTTTTAATCATAGAAGCCTGGGACCTTCTTTTCCTAACACTAAATTTAGCGGCTCTGTAGCAGAATAGCGCTGGACAAAACAGCGCTGGACATAAATAGCGCTGGTCAAAATAGCGCTGGTCAAAATGGCGCTGGACAAAAACAGCGCAGGACAAAAACAGCGCTAGACAAAAACAGCGCTAGACAAAAACAGCGCAGGACAAAATAGCGCTGGACAAAAACAGCGCTCCATAAAATAGCGCCGGTTGAAATATCCTTAGAAAATCAACTATTACTGTAGGATGTGATTGAAAAATCAAGTTTCACCGCTAAGCATCAACCTTCCTTTACAACAAACAATTTGGTAAGTCTCAGAAAGGAGGTGATACATTATTCCACGACGGATATAATTACCGAAATGACATTTGCATTTTTTTAGACTTTAAATAGATATGACACTGACAAGTAGTTGTTTACACTTTGATCTGTGTCAGTTGGTCGGGAAGCGATATGTGTTGAAGTATGATGAAAAATATTGATTGTTGCTCTTACTTGTTTTCCGTTCCTTATATTCTGATATTATTATAGACAGTTACCAATACTTTGATCACTATCAGCTGGTCGGGAAGCGATGTTGCATTGACGAATTGAATTAGGAAAACTATTGTTATGACTGTAATTTATGAAAAATATGTTACTCCTAATTATGCTAATTCGGTACTATAGTCTATTTTTATGTATGAGGTAGTAGTGAAGTAAAGAAGCATAATTATCTTTTGGCGGCGCTATTTTATGGAGCGCTGTTTTTGTCCTGCGCTGTCATTGTCCAGCGCTATTTTGTAATGCGCTGTTTTTGTCCAGCGCTATTTTGACCAACGCTATTTTGTCCAGCGCTATTTTGTCCAGCGCTTTTTTTGACCAGCGCTATTCTGCTACAGAGCCAAATTTTGCTATAATCTTCAATATCCTATTTGCCTAACATCTTGTCAACACTGTATAATTTGAGTGTTCAAAAAGAAGCGATAAGATGGGATCTTCGTTCAAAACAACTGCACGTTTTACTTTTAAGTTACTTTTAGGTGGATGGAAGGTAAGGATATAATAAAAACGTTAAAAAATATATTTTATATCAATTTATTCAATATTCTCCAGTTTCCAGTACTTTTATTATATTATTATTATTTATTATAGCGGTATGATTATCCTGTACCAGATTCTAATCTGGTAGTAGCTATGGAAATTGTGCTTTCCTGTGCTTTATCTTTGGTCTTGATTGTTTAAAAATTGCATTTTGAGCTATCTGCAAAATAAAAGTTAATTATTTTGCTCAAATATATGAAGAGTGAAGTTGACCCATTAACTTAATACTTGAACAAAATGGAGCTACTTGTTATATGGCCAAAAAAATGTTGGAAGATGGAACAAAATATTTCTAATTCAAATTGGACGTCTAGTGGTCCAGAACTATCGCTGATTGAAACCTTGTGGCATGTGATGAGGAAATAGCTAAGAGAAAATCCTGCAAGAACATTTCCAGATTTTCCAAAAAATTTGGAACTGCAAAACATATTAGTTACCAAGAGGAGCAATTATCAATCAAAAAGGCTATGTAAAGCTGGGGAGATTTGCTTTTATATTCTTCTTTGGAGAGCTTTTTGAATTCATAATATTTCTTTCCTCGTTACAAAAAATACAATATTCCAAACTAAATCTAAAGAGATAACAAAAAAATGGTGTAGGTAACTCGCATTTAATGGCTACCAAGTCTTTCGTATTCATTTTCGTGTCTTAATACTCTTCATTAAAAGTTGATTGCATAATACTTATACTAATATTTGTATACTTACAATAAAGGTATCTCCGCCTTTAGGAATTTGGAAACTCGTCATTTTGTTTATTAACTCATCGAGTTTGCTGATTATAGCTAAAAGAGGTTTAACGAAAGTGCGTGTATTTGCTTCAGGTAAACCACTTTGTAAGACTTTTCTTTGAATTCTAAAAGTAAATTGACATTAGAACTATGAAAAAATCTAACCAACTATCCTCATGTTATTTCGTAGAGATGTACCGTAGTGTTTTTAACTTACTGATTGACTACTTCATCGGCAAATGCATCTTTGGAAATAAGATCCATAGTTGAAGCAACATCTTGTAATTGTCTACTGTAATTAACCAGAAAAAAACTTGAGTACCTATTAGGTTCCAATATTTTTTAAATATGTTATATTAAGATTTTCCATGATCTAATATGTTGGATATAGTTATAGGTTATCCAAAATACAGTATAAGTATCTATCTGTTCATTTATAAGAGTAAGTATAATGAACATATTTTTTAATATAATGTGATTCTAAGATGTTCACCAAACAAAATTTCAATGTCAAAATATTTTATTATCCAACATATTCTCCTCTTAATTGGATATATCTATTACAGCGAACCTGCAACGTCTCTAGACCTTTCAAAAAAAATTTTTCTTCTTGCTCGGCAAACCAGACCTCCACAGCTTTTATTACCTCCTCGTTGGATGAAAATTTACGACCTTTTAAACTTTTTTTCAGTTGAGGGAAGAGATGAGTCGGACGGAGCCAAATCTGGTGAATAAGAGGGGTGTTCTAGTAATTCAAACCCTAAATCACGAATTTTTTGCATGGCAGCATGAGATTTATGTACAGGGGCGTTGTCCTACAAAAACAAAACACCTTGGGATAGCTTTTTTTCTCTTTAATTTTCTCCCGTAGAGTGGTCAGTAATGTCGAATAGTAATCTCCAGTTATTGTTCTAGCCATATCCAAAAAAATCAACCATGATTACTCCATGGCAATCCCAAAAAACTTAAGCAAGCACTTTTCCAGCAGATTTTTGGACACGAAACTTCTTAGGTGTTGGAGAACCAGAGTGTCGCCATTCCATCGATTGTTGCTTCGTTTCTGGATCGTAGAAATGTACCCAAGTCTCGTCCATAGTAACAATTTAAGAAGTCTACATCGTTTTCAAATCGAGCACAGATCGAACGCGATGCTTCTACCCTTGCACGCTTTTGGTCAACATTCAAACATTTGGGGATCCATTTTGCAGCAATTTTTCTCATGTCCAAATTGACGTGAACTATATAATGAACGCGTTCGTATGAAATATTCAGTGCTTCAGATATCCGTCTTAGCCCAATTCGACGGTCTGATAAAATCATGTCATGACATGACTGACACAGAAACTGGCCTTCCCGATCGGTCATCATCTTCAATGGAAAGTTTACCTCTTTTGAAGCTTGCAGTCCAATTTTTCACGGTCGCATACGAATGACATTGCTCACCAAGAATATTAAGCATATCTTCGTAAATCTGCTTACCTCTTAACCCTTTTAAATACAGGTACTTGATGATGGCTCGATACTCCAATTTTTCGATTTCCACAATTTCGGTAGACATCTTTTTTCTTTTAATTCATTGCGTAACTCTGGTTTACTTTTTTGACGTCAAACTTCACACTGACACTTCTAATAAGTTATTGTTCGTTGCTATGGTAACGCAATATTTTGTTTATGCATGGAGTTGGTCTAGGCTAACTAGATATCAATACATCCTCGTATATCTTATTTCAGAGTTTATTTTTTGTTTTACCGATATAAACTACATTAAAATGAGAAAATGTCATGTTATATAAGAGGCCTTTTACAATTGTCAAAATTCGAAGATAGATAGAACGTTTAAAAAATATCTTGCTTACCATGACACCTGATCTTGTTGATCAAAATCATCATCTTCCTTATCTGTGGCATAACAGAGGCAACAGCCTACTACAGCGATCAAGAGGGCAAAAAAAGTTTTCATGTTGATTCCAATTTTTTCGACCAAACTGCGTGCAACAAAGCGTATTATTTCACATATTTATTCGAAGTAGAAAAATTATAGCAATAAGAAACAATAGCGGGTTTACTATTGTTATAAAATTAAGATTGAGCTTTAAAAATTAATTAAAAAGTAATTTTTCATGAAGTTTAATTATAATTATTATATAAGTTCTATATTAAAATAATTGTCTTTTGTTTGTTAATCATACTACTAAAAAAACGTGGGATTAATGCAGAACTCTATGCAAAATGGATCTTGGTTAAATTTTTCAAATTTTGGATATTCTCATCTCAATCTACGATTTTTTCCATATTTTTAGCTTTTTCGCAAAAATTCTGGGTTTCCCGTACAAATTATAAGTTGCCCTCAAAAAATGCTAGGTTTCCCGCCAAAAATGTTTGTTTTTTCCACCAAAGATTCTAGGTTTCCGCCTAAAATTCCAGGTTTCCATTACCAAACGGTAAGTGTCACACATCTGCCACCAAGTTTCCCTTAATTTAAACGGTAGTTAGACCGGCCCTCAAATGTATTTAAGTGACACTTATCCTAACATTTTTGGATAACGCCAGCGAAGAGCTGAGTTAAAGAAAGAGGTAATAAAGCGAAGTCTGTGTAGGTGTGCCAGTATGGAATTAGTACGATTAATACGTGACTTTGACGCGGTTGATGACGATATTGAGGTCCTGGGAATAATTGCATATGGACTACCTCATCAAATTCGTACACGTCCTGACAATTTCCATGATTTTGACTTGGAAATATGAAATACAAAGACGACGTGATTCTCTTCCAGTTTGCCTCCTTTTCTCTCCACGTCACCGCATTTTCTTGCATTCAATTATGTGCTTTTCTTGGTAAACGATATTGAGCAGCAGTTGAGTTTCTGCTGGTTGCTTCTTTGTAGAATGTTCTCCATTTACTTCATCTTAAGTGTTGACAGTTATTTTGAGAATTGAAGAATTCATTACTGTCAAGTACTTACTATTTTCCTTGTCTACTCTTTTAAAAGCACGAAACTATAAACTAACCAAACCTAGATTCACAAATGCGCGACAAGCGTCGCTAATAAAAATGATCTTCAAAACATGACCAATGCCAATACAAGCATGAAAAAATAACTATAAAATTCCAACGATACTACATCTTCTATAGTTTAAGTATTACTTAGATAAACCATTTCAAAAACTGAATGGTGCCAAAGAACATAAATATGATCCTTATATTTAAGTGATCTACTACTACTACTTAGTCAGGCGAACCTTGGCCAAGACAAACTCAAGGCTAGGTTCCGGCACTGATGCCACTGGCGGGCCCTTTGTGCCATTCCTGCCACTTATACGTCCATGAAGCCGAGTCCTTTGATGAAGGACTCAATCCTCTTCAGTGGATGCCTGCTTATGTCCCCAGACGCCTTAACAGGGACTCCGAAGATTCGTCAGCATAGCACAGCCCAATGTGGACATACGAGGAGAACATGGTCTGACGTTTCGTCAGCCATCCGCAACCCCTGCATAGGGGGCTTTCCTCTAAACCTAGGTTACAGAGGTGTTTCCTCAGACAGCAGTGCCCTATTAGGAGTCCTGCTATCTTCTTTAACCCGCTCCTTGGTAGTTCTAAAGCAGCTCTAGCATGTCCATCAGTCCATCTCCTCAATAGGAGCTTGGACTGTAGAGCCCTCCAGTGAGCAAGGAGCTGGTTTCTCAACCAGTTCCTCGTCTCCTTACGGATTATTTTGTTTTGTGAGGCCCAAGGTCGGGCACGGATATTTAAGTGATGCTTTACTAAGTATCAGTTTTAGGAATAGATGAAGCAAGTGTGCCTAAATTCTGTTATGTTATGCTTAAGTTTTAGTACTCGATGAAATTGTTGAAATCTTAAGATTTTGCTATGAACAGTTTTTGAGATATTTCAAATTTCGTAAAATTCCAATAATTTGTAATAATATGTGTTTGAAGAAAAAAATACGAAGATAAAGATGCTAGCTGTTAATTAGTGATGAGCAAAGCAAGAACCAAGACCAATACCAAGACAGTCTTGGTAACGGTCTTGTGTCGGTCTTGCCTATCTGCTCTTGGTCTTGCATATTCTGTTTTGGTCTTACATATTCAGTCTTGGTCTTGCTGAAATAGTTTGTTACTAACTACCTGGTCGTTTTGGAAAATTTACTAGTGCTTTGATAGGTATAAATTATAACCTATATAACATTCTCATAATATCCTATATTTCAAATGAAGGTTGTAATTTTTTGTTTAGTCTTGCATTTTGATCTTGATCTTGCATTCTTGGTTTTGCTCTTGTTTTTGTTCATTCGGTCTTGGTCTTAGACGTGCTAGCGTATGTAAGCAGAATCGCAAGACCAAGACATATATTGCTCATCACTACTGTTAATTTCAATCAATTTTTGTAACCACTGTGTACTTATCTTATTTTGAAGTGGATCAAAGGTAAGGATATGATAAAAACGATCACAAAGATATGCTATAACAATTTATTCAATTTCAATTAGTCTGAAGTTTTTAGGATATCTATTATTTTTGGTATGGCTATCTTGAGCAAGCCATGAAGAGTGGAAATAATCATGGTAACTAAAGGATCTATGACCTTCATAATAGAACCCACTTTTTCTCCGGCAATTGTATTGATAGCTTTGAAAACAGTATCCTTAATGACCTGGAAAATAAAAGTTTCATAAGATAACTTGATCTGGTTGAAAAAAATTAGTTATTCGAAAATCGACTTTCCAGAACAAAAAATATTTCACCCATTTTTTGAAACGCTATCAAAATCGGCCCAACCGTTTAGGAGTTGTTCAGAACGGGCCCGATCGCAGTGCCACCTACCGGGACGAATTATGAATTTAAACTATTGACTATTGAATTGTTATTAAGTCACTCGTATTCATTTTCATTGAATAATAATAACAATTAAGTACTTACAATTAATACATTATCGCCATTTGGAAATTGGTAGTCCATGATTTGGTCTACTAACATTAATAGTTTCCTAATTAAACCTAAGAGAGGTTTAAAGATAGTTCGTGTATTGGCTTGAGTTAATCCAGTATGGAAAGCTCGTCTCTGAACTCTGAAAATAAAATGACATTAGAACAATAGTTTAAAGTAAAATTTACCCATTTTCCAGTCTATTTAGACTTTAGACCGAGGATAAAAAAATTGCTAGGATTGTCCAAAACACCAACTTAAATGAAATCTAAAAAGTCCTCATCGATCCGATACTTGGAAAAAAATTTACTCGGGGTCAAAGAACACAAAAACGGCTAGTTCAGGTAAAAATTGTAGTTCAGATAATTATCTATAAAGTACAAATATTTTTTTTCCAAAAGCCACCGTCATAATATGTAAAAGTACACCACGTTTATACATCACTGAAGCTGTAATACAAGTAATAGTATATTACGTAACAAGAGTTGTAAGTAACCCATTACGCACGAAGCCGCACAGCGGCGAGTGCGTAATGGGATTACAACTCGTGTAACGTACTATACTTTTTCTACGCCCATCTATTTTCTTCTGAGTGCTCATAATTTCATTACTAACAGTGATATTCTTAGGTAAAGTTGAGAAAATGTTCGGATACTATAACTTCTTACCAAAATTGACAGCATAAATGAGATGACGTTTTTTCCCATAACAAGAAACACCGAATTATTTTTTTTGAAATTGTAAAATGTGTTGCCGACATTTAGGGGCATCACTCTTTTAATCTAAAATGTATTTCACTAATGCTAAGAGCTTTTATGTTTTTCAATTGATTAAAAGTATGTAAATAAACCAAATAAAATATTACGTAAATGAAAATTTGATTGCAATTTGATTCAACAAAGAAATCTAAGTTTTTCTATCCAAACGCCCGTGTATGTTATGAGATTTTCATTACGTGCATGTTATTGTTAAATGTTGGAATGTTGTCAGTGCGATTTTTGACGTTTACAGACATGGGCGTAGAAAAAAATATTATTCTATCGGTCAGTGTATTTTTTCCACTATAAAAAAAGGATGTAGCGCTAAATGTGGTTGCAAAAGAGTAGGACTGTTTTGTTCTCCAGCATGTTGAAATTGTTAAGCCTGGTCGTGCTCCAATGTTGAATCACCTACAGTTGCGTTTGATACTAACGAGGAGACTTGGATGAAGAAGAAGAACAAGGAGAAGAAGATGAGGAAGCAGAAGTATTAAAGAATGCAACCACTGTCATGTAATAGCAAACAAGGCTATCAGATCCCTCTTTCTATGAATAAGGTGTACCAAATTGGTGTGTTTTGCAGGGTATCTCATAAACTAGAAGAGATGGAAGAAAAACAGTTAAGATGCAGTTGGAAGATACAGGGCGATTATTGAAAACTGTCGAAAACTACAAGGTACTACAACTTCTTAATTAAGAAAAATATAAAAAAACGTTATAAAAACGTTTGATAGATATAATACTGAAGAGTTCAGTGGCGCACAGAATTTTTTTGTTAGGGGGCTCACTAAGGAAATATAGTGCCTCTCACGTAACTAAAAATGCGAAAATGTGACGTGCTCTTAAAATTATAATCTCAGTTCTTTTCAGAAAAAATCTAGGACTTTTTCTATTGACGTTTTCGGTGTACAGAATAAAGAATTTTTAACTTACTGATCCAATATTTCATTGGTGAACGCAGGTGCATCCCGGAAGATTAAATTGGCAGTTGAAGCAACATCTGCGAATTGTCTACTGTAATTAAAAAAATATAAAACTTGAGTAAAATTTTTTCAAATAATGCAATATTTCATATTTCTCTTCGGTTAATTTTGTAAAATTTTTGCTTTTTCTTTGAAAATTTTAATGGGAAAGGCACGAAAATAGAGAAAATAAATCAGTTTTTAAAAATGCCAAAATTGCCATATGCACATACATTTTTTTCGTTCAATAATTTTGATTAATACTTGGGAGATTTAAATGAGATTGACTATTCTAAAAAAATTCAAACTACACAAAATTTTGAATATTCAAATACCAAAAACTTGTCAAAGTTCGAGGATAGATACGAAGATTTGAAAAATGTATTGCTTACCAGGACAAATCAACATTCTCGTCAAATCTGTGGTGACACAAACAGCATCCTACTGCAAAGATTAAAAAGACAATGAAAAACTTCATGTTGGTTATAATACTGTACTGTACTGTACCAAACTGTAATAGTACTACAATCATTATTTTTCCAGATATTTATATGAAAAATGGAAAATTATAGCGATAAGGAACAATAGCTGATTTTACTAATGTAGTAAAATTTTATTCGAGTTTAAAAATTAATTTTCCTATGTAGGTTAATATTAATTATAAAAGTTAAATATTAAGATAATTGTCTTTTGTTTGGCAACCCTATTATTAAATAGAATGTGGGATGAACATAGAGGATTGAGTTTTTTTTTTTTTCTAAATTTAAACACATCTCATTTGCCTGCCTTCTGTTTTTAAACATAATTTTCTTCAGCCTCCCAGATGGTCTTTTTTATACTCGCAAATGATCGACTAAGCTAGTAACAAAGAAACATCAACTTGCACAAATGTTAGGACCTTTCGCAGCTTGTTCACAGATAAACTTTTTGAAGTGTTTTTGACTAATTACGTCGGGCTTTCATGGCTGCGTTACTTTGTATGTAGTTAGATACAGAAAACGATAGTTGAACGGTTTAAAATACCTTCTGGTCTTTTTTTAAAACATAATTTTCTTCAGCTTTCCATCTGGTCCTCTACGTTGACTCACGTGGCTGAAGACAGAAAATGTACTCTTCATTTGAACAGTTTAAAATATAGTTTTAAATTAGCATTTTTCATAAATAGAAGTTTTTATTATTTTCATCATTTGAATTAGCATTTTTCATTAATTTTCTGATTTAAAATAACGGTTTTCAAGAATTTTATCATTTAAATGGAAATTTTCATTAATTTTGTTGTTAAAATATCAGTTTTCATGAATTTTATCATTTAAATTAGCATTTTTCATAAATTTTGTGGTTTAAAATAGCAGTTTTCAAGAATTGTATCATTTAAATGGGCATGTTTTATTAATTTTGTTGTCAAAATATCAGTTTTCATGAAATTTATCATTTAAATTTGCGTTTTCCATAAATTTTGTTGTTTAAAACATCAGTTTTCATGAATTTTAGCATTTAAATTAGCATTTTTCTTAAATTTTGTGGTTTAAAATAGCAGTTTTCAAGAATTGTATCATTTAAATGGGCATGTTTTATTAATTTTGTTGTCAAAATATCAGTTTTCATGAAATTTATCATTTAAATTTGCATTTTCCATAAATTTTGTTGTTTAAAACATCAGTTTTCATGAATTTTAGCATTTAAATTAGCATTTTTCATTAATTTTCTGATTTAAAATAGCAGTATTCAAGAATTTTATCATTTAAATGGGCATGTTTTATTATTTTGTTGTCAAAATATCAGTTTTCATGAAATTTATCATTTAAATTTGCATTTTCCATAAATTTTGTTGTTTAAAACATCAGTTTTCATGAATTTTAGCATTTAAATTAGCATTTTTCATTAATTTTCTGATTTAAAATAGCAGTTTTCAAGAATTGTATCATTTAAATGGGCATGTTTTATTATTTTGTTGTCAAAATATCAGTTTTCATGAAATTTATCATTTAAATTTGCATTTTCCATAAATTTTGTTGTTTAAAACATCAGTTTTCATTAATTTTAGCATTTAAATTAGCATTTTTCATTAATTTTCTGATTTAAAATAGCAGTATTCAAGAATTGTATCATTTAAATGGGCATGTTTTATTAATTTTGTTGTCAAAATATCAGTTTTCATGAAATTTATCATTTAAATTTGCGTTTTCCATAAATTTTGTTGTTTAAAACATCAGTTTTCATGAATTTTATCATTTAAATTACCATTTTTCATTAATTTTGTGGTTTAAAATAGCAGTTTTTATAAATTTTATAGCATTTTATTCGAAATTTCTCAGAAAAAATTATATATAGAGCCAGGTGTTATATAACGCCCTCTACTTGCCGATGGAAAAACTAAAAGTGATTTTTCTGAAATCTACCCTTAATGTTCCATTAAAGCTTTTACATGTAACATTCATTACATAATCGTTGTTTAAAGAGAGCGCGCGGTTTGACCTTGAAGTAGATTTTATAGCTTAGAAGCAATTCAACCTGTAGGCCACAATAGCCATAACAGGCACCAAAAGCGCCTTTAAAACTTATAAGTTTTAGCATTTTATTGAATTTGATGGCCAACATTGGTTGTCAAAGCGATATTAAGAAGCAGTCGTTTAGTCCAGATACAGCTTTAAATGCTTTGAATGATCATGCGCATATAAACATTTATCGCGAGAATGTAAAATGTTTTTGTTTTGGATAAATATTAGATATTTATATTGGAAATTTATGCTAACAGTTATGTAAGTGTTTACAAAAACAAACATCGCCAACTGTGATGGCAGAGATCTTTCCTTTTATATATTATGACAAGATTATTAATTTTTTTAAATCTGGAAAATATCATTGTGAACCATTAGAAATCTCTGCAAACCTTACTTTTCTGTAAAATGTGAATGAAATACTTCTTGAAAGCAGAGGGACCAGTGATAACTGTGAGCAAAATATACTTTTTCTACTACCGTGCGTAAAGTACAATTTCGAGTGCGTAAAACTTTACTTCACGCACTATAGTGCGTAAAGTAAAAGTTCCAATTTGTATGTAGTTATACCTGTTCTTATAAAAATACAGGTAGGTATAGTAAACGGATATTAAATCTTGATTTTTTTTTAATCAGTGATAGAAAGATAGAATTCAGTGAAGTACATACCTGATAATTATTAGTAAATAATTATTGGGTACTGGAAAATAATAGAATAGGGTGGATAAGTAGGTATGCACCTATAAGCTGGCTGTGAGTGACTGACATTTCTTCGTGCATTGAATCTGACATTTGAAATTTTAATTGAGATCTTCCGACTATACCTAGGGTAAGCAAAAGTATTTATATTTTAAGTATTGAACATTTTCAGGAAACTACAATGTTATTTTATACTTGTTCTTTTTTTAGAAAACGGAATACATATAGTGCTATTCAAAAGTCCCCTCCCCCCTCGTATCTTTTGAACGGCTACACTTACATTAATAAAATTTGGAGTGTGAAAATAAAGTGTTGTAAACTTCTCTACGAATGGTAACAGGTGACGTAATAGTAATAGATGACGTCACAGTGCCACTCTGGCCAATAATTTTAAATAGGACCTTATGGCAAGTGATATCTCGTTTGAAAAGCATTGACATTGGCTACATAGCCATATTAATTTTGTTTGGGTTTAAATTCATTTTGACGGATAAATTAAATAAATACCAAAATTATTGAAATTATTTTTTTTAAATTTAATTAATCAAATATCAACAATGGATTCTTATGGCAAGTGTTCGAAATGTGCTCCGTCTACTTCCTGACAGTAATACATCCTATTAGTAAACTCTTGTCGTACTCGTTCGAATGTGTCAGCTGAAATTGCATTGCATTCTTCAATAATTCTTTCTTTCAAAACGCCAATGCTATCTGGTGCCGTAGTATAAACCTTGGATTTCAAGTACCCCCATAGAAAAAAATCTAATGGTGTCAGATCTGGTGACCGAGGTGGCCATTCTATAGGCACTCGCCGGCCGATCCATCTACCTCGATATTCTTCATCCAGGTAACGTCTTACTGCACCATAATAATGTGCAGGAGCACCGTCTTGTTAAAATGTTACTTCCAGATGGCCGAATTCATCTGGATTATCTTCCAGAATTTCAAGAATTAACGCATCAATTGCATTATGTAACATCTCCAGATACACTTCACCGCTTAAATTTGAATTTAGGAAAACAGGAACAACTATGTGGTTTCCCAAAATACCTGCCCAAACATTGACTTTTTCTGGAAATTGGGTATGCTGTTCACGAAAGGTGTGAGGATTTGTGTCACTCCAATACCTTACATTTTGTGTATTCACATTTCCATTGAGGCAAAAAGTACTTTCGTCACTAAAACAAATTGTTTTCTTCTGTCGGGGTCGTCATCCTAAAGGTGGTGCACCATTTTTAACTTGTATGGATGAAATTTATTTCTAGCCAACACTCTCTGTACTGTACTTTTACTTACTTCACAGATAGACGCAACTTTAGTTGAAGAGGAAGTAGGGTTTACTACCATTTCAGCAACTATATCAATTTTTTTATCATCACTAAATGTTGGTCGACCAGATCGTTTGGCATCTTGAACACTACCTGTTGCTTCAAACTTGTAAAGAAGCTTCCTCAAATAAGTTCTCGAGATAGGGCGATCTGGGTATCTCTCATTAAATAAACGTTCCGCTTTATGAAGATTCTTTCCAGATTCACCAATTATTAAGATAGCTGCTACTTTGTCGGCTTCAGTACGTACCATTTTGCCTATGTAAACTCTTAAACGTCTCGTTAAACAATAATAAAAATAAATATTTAAGCTATTTAGAAAAACTTTGCAAAGCAACAAATACTATTAAATTAAAAACGTCAATTTTTTGACAACTAACCAGAGGCGGACTGAAAAATCTTCAATATTTAAATGTGAAATAATAATTTTGGTATTTATTTAATCTATCCGTCAAAATTAGTTTAAACCCAAACAAAATTAATATGGCTATGTAGCCAATGTCAATGCCTTCCAGACGAGATATCACTTGCCATAAGGTCCTATTTAAAATTATGGGCCAGAGTGGCACCGTGACGTCATCTATTACTATTACGTCACCTGTTACCATTCGTAGAGAAGTTTACAACACTTTATTTTCACACTCCAAATTTTATTAATGTAAGTGTAGCCGTTCAAAAGATACGAGGGGGGAGGGGACTTTTGAATAGCACTGTATAATTATGAAGATGGATTCCTCTGACGATCTATCAGAAGAATATTTCGCAAATACACCGCCAAATATATTAGACGTAGCTCAGAATGCTTCTAATGATTTATTGCTCCAAAAAATGTTCGGTAGTAGAAATAATATTATGTGCAATTCGTTTGTAAAGTCCCTTTTCTGACTCATGTGATCGCCACATTCGCCTTCGGCTTATACGACAATATTCACATTCACTTTACACACTTGTTGCATAAATAACTATTTAGGGGGCACTTTATCAATATTTTGTATTGAAAATAGTATTGGCCAAAATTGCTTCGTCGAACTATGTATGGGTGATCTATCTATAAGATATATTTAAATATATCTCATCGGGACAAACTGAAGAATAGTTAAGAATATCTTTTAAGGCAACTTAAAACTTCTTCTATTTCATCAATGGTAACTTTTCTGGGTGTTTCCAAGTTCTGGTATGTCTTTTATGTTCATTTTATGCAATACTCCAATTAATCCTTCCAATGCAGCACAGGAGTGTACGGGCCAGGAACCAAACACTTTGAAAGCTTGGGGAAAACCCCAAGTATCTTTCAAGCGGAAACTGACGCCATAAGAAAGTGTGTCCAGTTCAATATTGACAAAGGATATAGAAGGCAAAAGATTATCATGTCGGAAAATGCTGTGGGAATGCCTAGGCATACTCAATGAACTAGGCGAGAACAATATAGTAACCTTACTGTGGATTCCAGGACACACTGGAAAAGAAGGTGATCTTCTGTGTCTATAGTTACTTCGTTGTTACTTTCAGCTGCGTTACTACTTTTATTTGAACGCCTCTAATACGCACCCGTTCGTCCAAATTTCCGTAGTTTTGTAAATTTTTTTAATATTCCATTCTTTTTCTCCATGATCTAAAATATCAAGAAGCTTTTTAACTGAATTGAGATTCACAATCGCATTAATACTGCAAGAAATTTTTTGGAATTTATTTTCATTTAAAATCCAAATTAATTCCAATACAAAACTGTATGGCATTGTCACTAATCGAAGCACTTAAAGGAATTTTATGACCATAGAATTCCAATTTGGCTCTTAATGAATCACACTGTACAATAATGAAGAAGGAAGTATTAAGGTTTGAAGTTAGATAAAAACAGTTTGCCCGAAATTCACTCTTTATTACATTTCAATTACAATTGGGTTAGGCGTTCAAGAATTCTCGATACAACAGGTTTGAATGCGTGGTACACACGCCTTATGGTTTCAAATATGAACCCAACAAACTTTACCCAACTACTCATGGCAGCTTCGTTATGGCCGACGAATACGTCCAAAGCGTAGATAATTGCTCCTTGAATAACCTTAAAAAATAGCTTTAATTAATACTATATAATTATTTTAAATATAGACATGTACTCACCTCGAAAACGGTTCCTCCAGCGGGGAGTCTGAACGAAGCAATTGCGTCGACAACTTCCACAATTCCCTTGACTAAAAGTGCAATGGAAGTCAATATAGATAGTATTATACTTTTTTTTCCATGGATTCTATGTGCGATTCTAGAAAAAATGTGAAAAACACGTCACTTAACAAAACCAAAACAAGTTTCAGTTGAAAAATTACTAATAAAAATCGTCCGTATCCGTCTCGAAGGACCAAAATGAAATATGAGTTGAAAGTACTTTTATTACCAAATATCAACAAATAAGAGATTCTGTAGTGAAGGTGAAATAAAAAGGTGTAACCAAAAATGTCAGAGCATCTCTGTCATCTTAAACCAACATATACAGATATAGTAGACATTTTTCAACTTACTTATCTAAAAAGACGCGAACGAATTTTTCAGGTTGACTACTGATTGCGTCTAATCCTTCTCGTGTGCGTTCGAAGTCTTCGCTGTAAAAAAAACAAGTTACTATTGAGAAGATAATTTAAAAATTCTAATCATCAAATACCAATACTACAAAAGATAATGTCTTGGGTAAGGAAGTAGTGGACCAGTTTGTCAGTTTATTGGCACCAAGCCTCGATTGGAAATGCCTTTGAATCTTTACCAGAAATAGCACAAAGCGAAGGACCTAAAAAGCAAAGGAGGTACCATGCGTTAGGTAAGCCAATGCTTTCACCCTAAAAACTTCATACCTCAAAGAACAAGCCTTGAGAGGAGATCAGGTCTGGACTCTGTAAGCTAAGCTATCATATGGGCAGAGTGGGACTGGTGTAAAACACCAAGTGTCGTCTCTGTCTAGAAGAAAATGAATCGATGGAACACATTTTGTGCTACTGTGTGGCTATTGAACGATTTAGGCACAGAATACAGTGTTATCCCAGTGCCTATTTTTAAAAAAACCATTCAATGGTACCAAATTAAAGCAGGGAAAAAAAAGAAACAATTAAATATGGAAATATTTCTTACCAAATATCTTCGCTATGGCTAGCTTTGATGGCTACGAAGCAGCAGGAAGCGACTGCGAACAAAAAGAACAGGAATTTCATTTTTGTTATATTGTGTAAATTCGGATAACAAATTTAAACTGACAATGTTTGGATCTGCTTGGTTTATATATAAAACGCAGGTGAAAATTGTATAGGAAATAAATTGATAAGGAACAATGAATAAATTTTATTAATTCATAAAAATGTAACCAAACAATTTGGTTGAGTATATTTTATTAAATCGAAAAGATTATTTTTTTAACGAGTTTTAGTAAAAGTAACATTTTCTTAATATACCGGGTGGTGGTCCTGACGAATTCGACAATTGCGGAACTAGCTCAATCTCTAAAGAGATGGGATAAAATCAAGGGATGCAGTCTTGCCAGGATCACCCTTGGCGACCCTGGGAAGCTGGAGTCGAAAAAATATTTGGCAATGACCAGGAAAATCCTACGTTTAACGGTAGGATTTCTGGCTGGCCACTGTCAATTAAGGAACCACCTCCATACAATGGGGCTAGTGGACACACCTCTATGCAGGATGTGTGAACAGGAAGATGAATCTGTCAGGCATGTCTTCTGCGAGTGCCCGGAGATATCGTCAATAAGGGAGTGTGTGTTTGGTGAGTCTCGGCCTACACCTGCCTATATAAAGGAGATGTCTCGTAGTAACCTGTCCACATTCCTGGAAAGGACAGGATGCACGATGACCTAGGAAGGATGTACAATGGGTCATATAGACCTAATGGCTGTGGACCTAACTCACCCTCCCTAAGTTGAAGCTAGTCACATATTTCGTCATGGAACAAAATAGTCAAGTTTTATGCCTTTTATTAATAAAATTCTTCAAATTATAGTTGAACGAGATGAACAACAGAGTGATAGATGTCAAATGTCAATAGTTTTGTCCTAAACAAAACATCCCAACGAAGGAGAAAAAAGAAGAAGCTAAAACATGGAACAGCAAAAGAAAACTAATATCGACAACTACTTCACGTTTAAACTAGTGGTCTATTTACATTATAATTTGCATAATTTTAGTTTTGAGTTTTTTGACACCAATAATTGACTCTTAATTGCTTTCTGCTCTTGCGTCAACAGATACTATACCCAACGAGAAAAGCAAACTATCCTTAAACAAATTTTGAATCTACCAACTGTACCAAACGAAAAATTAAAACCAAATAACTAAACCTTCTCTATATTCATGTCCCGTCATGGTTTATACGTGCAGATATTTAGATCGTGTAAGAAAATCAATATATTCATCATTTATTCATAACTGATTATTAAAGAGGCCAATAAAAATCTATTAATTCCCTGTCTAAATACAAAACACTCCACCGGTTTTTCAAATAATAGTGACTGATACACAAAAGCATCTTTTAAATTGTTATGATACCAAGCTGTAACCTGAAATTAATGCAACTTTTTTCGAACAAACTACAGGGTGATATTACACGAGATTATACTTTAAAACAGAACAAAAGGGAATAATAAACTATTATGGTCTTTTTGTTCTTCTCTTAGCCACCTTGCCATGTAGGTACTTGAATTCCTGAACATCCCTAAGTCCTTGATTTATTCATAGACAGTTTCATCAAATATTTCTTAAGTAAATTTTAACAGCGAGCTTTTGCAGCCTTAGAGCCTTGATTTAAAACAAGAAGAAAATGTTTAAAACCCTATTTTCTTCCAAATTCCAAGTTCCATTCCAATGATCTGTTGAATAACGGAAATTAAAAAAAAAATTGTGCATAGATTTCGGTTCTGGTCTCATTGGAGATATAAACTCCTAGAACTAAAACGTCCAAGGGAGGATTTCTCCAAGAAGGACCTAGTGAAAAGACTGATAAAGGCCATCTTCAAATAAAGGGCACAACCAAGAACAGAAAAAGGCTAAGATGCCGAGGACTCTAAGCCTTTGACTGGTGGTGCTGAACCAATAAATCAATAAAATCTTGCTTATTTCATACAAAATATCGACGAGATATAAGCTTATAGATCACTCTGTATATGCTAAGCTGTATACAAACTATCTTGGCCAACCTATATAATTAGAAGTTGATTGATATGTTATTATATGTACCTGTTCATAATTACATCCTTGCCGTATCCCATCTCATCTTGTAATCTCATTTTGGGTCAGGTTAACACTGAGATGGGAAATTGTTTTAGACAAAGATTTAAAAGATACATATAAAACACTTGATGTTATATATGTGTATTAAAATAGGTATAATTATTTATTAAAAATCGTATAAGAATTAGGCGGTACTTCCTTAGTTTTCGGTACATTGTTAAAAAGAATTTTAAGTACCAAAATATTAACATCTTTTATAAAATAGAATATCCAAAATAAGCACACAAATACAATGTTCAAATAGTATATTATGCAACGATGATGTAATAACCATTACATGAGATTTGCATACATTATTTTTTCTACGAACAAGAAATTTTATTTGAATTCAATATATTTGATAATATCAGTTTTATGTTTAATTGTTGGTTGATAATCAATCAACGGTTTAATGTTAAGTTGGGTTTTTAAAATAGAGTAATGTGTGTCCAGAGAGATGAGGATTTCAATTTGATTGAGAGTACTTCAAAGTACAACACGTTTTCAGAAAAGGGTGATATTTTTCTTGCTACCCTCCAATCCAGAAATTGATCATAATAGCTTTTTATGTAACCAGTTATGAAATGCATCATTTTGTGTAACGAGTGAAATTTTTGCAGGACGAGCGAGCTCCGCGTAGCGGGGCGAGCGAGGTCCCGTAAAATGACACGAGCTACACAAAAAAGCATTTCATAACGTGTTTCATACAAGATTTTATCTAATTTTGACAAAAAGAAAATTTAATTCACCTATCAATAAAGCATTTGATACGTTTCATGCAAGATTTTATCTAATTTTGACAAAAAGAAAATTTAATTTATTTTATGTATTTTTTAACAATTTTTAATTAATTTTTCTGATTTGAAAACAGCACTTTTTGGTTCCTACAAGTTATGCAACCAATATTACACAAGACAATACTTTTATTTTATACATTAATTTCAGACTTTTCTTTATTATTTTACCATTAATATTAAATTAAAATCGAAATAAGCTAATAATGCATAAAATAAAAAGTTAATTGTTCTAGTTGTTCTTATTGTTAGTAGTTCTTTCTTCTTTTCTCTCTTGTTTTTATTAACTGGTGATAAAATTAATTTTTCATCATCAGTTACATAATATTTTTCATGGTTACGAAAAAAGTGACGTTTGCTAACGGAAGTCGGTTTTGAAAAATGTCACTTTATATGTCAAAATTAGATAAATGTATTATATACCTTTTTTGATTTTGCAGGTAATAAACTATTTATTACATTTTTCGCCTTTTCAGCAATTTCGGGTGGTATGTATGAAAACTCTTCGTCGCTAGACATTTCTTTTAGAAAGTGGAAGGTATCTACCTTTTTGACTAACGCAAAACATTGAAACTGTCATTAAACAATAATATGTCAAACATTCTACAGAAAATGTTCGCAAACCAGAATGGTTGGTTTTAAAATATCTTGTAGATATACCAACCCCGTTTGACTTTGGGGTGTAATTCAATATCCGGCGGTGCATATTACACGGGAAGTAGTTGTTACTGCTTAGTTGAACGGTCACTGTTTTTGAAAAATATCATTTTTCTCCAAATGACATTAAAAGCGGCCTTTTAATGACACTTGGCAGGCTTAGAAGTTGTACATTTAATGCGTAGGCAGAAAAAGTCCACTTTTACTGCCTAGGCAGAAAAAGTTCGTTGCTAGGCAACCTTCCAAGTAATAATTTAAATCAAACTGGTTATTAAAATTGACAATGACATTAAGAAAACTCAAAATTATGCTGATGATAATAAATATAAATATGAAAAAGTCGATTTTGCGTGGAATTGGAACAAATTTGAAGAAAAAATTATATGTTTCACACGGCAGAAAAGCAGATTTAATGCCTTGACTGGACATCAGCCGCGGCATTAAATCTTGTGCTTTTATGCCTAGTAAAACAAATAACTATTTTCAAAAATGCATGAAGTGTGAATATAAATAATTATTCTTCGACATATGTAGAAAATATTGGGTTTGCCTAGTTGGTTATTTAAAAATCTAGATTTATATTGGTCAATTTTTCAGTTTCATAATGAAAACCAGTGTTATAATGAGTATCATTATGAAACTGAAAATTGGCATTTAATTAACAACTTATAGTGTAGGAGTAGAAAAAAATCAATTAAAGCATTTTTTTCACACAACATAAGAAATACAACTACATCCTGAATCACATCAATATATTGTAGTATTAGTACCTTAGCATCGCTTAGCTCCCTAAAGCCCCGATTTTACCCTGATCTACTTTTTCTCATTTGATAACCAAATTTTTTGCACTTGACAACATTTTTAATATACTGTATGGCAAACAAAAATTACTTAATATCGTTTCTCTGCCAATCTGACCGCAACTGCTGATCATATCAAAAAACACCATCTGGTTCTACGGTGAGAAACAAATTAATCTCGCTTAATATTCATAAATCACATCCCAAATTTCAATCTTGATAAAAATAAATAAATTTCTATTTCAAAATTTAATTCGGTATCTTAACAATCTCCAACAGCCGTCGGTTTTTATACAGGACGTATCCATTTTTAAAACGGATTCATTTTTAAACTGTTTTAGATTTAAAGAGTTGACAAATTTTGGATTTATGTTGGAAATTATTCACTAATGTTTCATTTCAATGAAAACTATCCGAACCACATAATTCTGAAGGCGTCACTTTAAGATAAAATGACAAAACGTGTCAAAAATCATATAAAGGGGAAACGTCTTTTTGCTCATTTCTGGACGTTATAACTTTAACCCTCTCCCCCCTGTCGTTACCTCTCCCAACCCTACAAAAAGATTACAAAAATGTATAATAAATAAGTTGGGACGAGTTTCGAACATTATGTAACATTTCTGGGGTTATTTGTCGACACATTCTTGAATAGGTGACCATTCCAACATTGGGCCTTGTCGAACTATCCACAGAGCAGGAAATTATTCGTTTAAAAACATCAAGAACATAATGTGGATCTTGTTGAAACGCTAGCAAATTTCTGACATTTCTAGTATTCGTGTTATTTCGGGATCAATAGCTTCTCTAAGTTACTGTAGATAAGACTTACCATTTAAGTCTCCCTCAATAAAATATGGACCAACAATTTGGTCCACACTACACCAGAAGTTCAATTTTTGAACATTCGACTGACTCTGGAGTAGGAGCCGGGATATATGGGGTGCAAAGAGAAGATCACGGTCTCTCTAAGCTTAGGGCAACGGCGGTGCAGTGATGTGCAGAAGAGTTGATGAGATGGGAAGTGGATAACCAAAGAATCGTCATCTTCTCCGACAGCCAAGCTCATATCGGACAACGTCAAATATGGTGTCACAAGGCCCTCAACAGACTACCACACACTAAGGAATAAAAGGAAATGAAAATGCCGATGAATTAGTCAAGCAAGGAGCGACTGAGGTCATGATAGGGCCAAAACCTTCCTGTGGAATTGCAAAAAACTTCCAGAGCATGCAACAATGGATGAACAACCAGGTGTTGCGCTAGTGGCATAAAATTCCAGGACAAAGGCAAGCTAAACTATTCCTTAAAAGCACTTGGACCAAACTGTCACGAGGATGATAGTAGGAATGCTGACCAGATATTGTAGGTTGAGGAAGCATATAACAGATGACAGCCTATTTAGGTTTTGCCAGGAAGAAGACGAAATTGCGAAGCACATACTCTGTGAGTGCGAAGGTCCATAGTAAGGGTGCGGTTTCACCTATTCGGAGAAGAAAAACCGCAAGTGAGGCGGTATCCAGCATTTTCCATTTCTAACCTAATATAAAGCTGGAGTGTCGTGCAGTCGTTAACTCATCGAATCCCAATACTATAGACGTCGGTCGAAATCGTCTTCAAGTAGCTCTAGGACTAATTTAATTTTAATTTTGTAAGGATGGAATTTGTGTTTATGTAAAATTCTAAAAACACCGCAGCGAGAAAGACCCATTACACTAGAAATTTGTGATATTGACTGTTGTTAACTACTCGTTGAGTTTGGTGTTTTTTAATTACAACTGACCGTGTTTCAGAATCTTTTTGCATTAATTCAATTATGTGTGGCAGTTCTTCCGGGATGAGAATCATTAAACTGTCCTTCTGTGGCTCTTGCAGATTTATTGTTTTCGTAGTATAATTGCTAAAAAATGCGTTAAAATCCGTTGAGTATTTTAAAAGATTTAAGCTAACAGATAACGGAAGCGACAATTTATAATATATTTTTACACCTTGGGTTGGTTTCAGTAGGAATTCCTCAGGATCTCTAATTTTTCTAGGTGATAATGTAGCTTTCTAACGGCAAAATTTTTTTTGAAATCGGTCTAGTAATTTTTTAAGTTTATTCATTACATACAAAAATACAAACCGTTCTTCTTTATAATAATATTATATTATTACATATTGTATAGAAGTTTAGATAAGACATTCTGTATACTAGAAGAAAACAATTGAGTTGCTATAATACCGCCAACTAGAGAACCAGACATGTAATTAGGTGATTAAAGAGGCTCTGCTCCCCCTGAGGCTGACAGCTCAATCAGCCCGCTTTTTGTTGGATAGAAAATTAAAAAAGATGCCAATGATTTTTATTTTTTTAAGCTGGAACCCCATATTAAAAAACAATTTTTGTTCTTCAACGTCGACATGGAAGCTATTTTCATTTATTAAAGGTAATTTAAATGATTTTTTCTTAAAAACTGGTTTTTACTTCTCAATTTATATTGCCAAATATATATACACTAAGAAAATAAGTTTCAAACAGTTTAAAAAAAATTATTAAAACCTCAAAATTATAAGTAAAAGTTATTCTAATCGAATCGCAATCATTAAAAGCCTAGCTTTCGTAAAATATCAGTATTTTACTGTAGACACAGCAAGAATTTAAATAATCTAAACATTTTTCTGGTCGTTTCGTTCTGATGGATTGCAATGAACAGACAACGTGCTGTAACTGACAAACAGAACAGATATTTCTCCCCTTTTTGATGTAAATATAAGGAAGCAACCATTGCCGTACATCAAACAATAAAAAATAGATCCAAGAACACTGTGTACATTTTTTTATTTAAGCGAAACAGGATGTGCTAGATAAAAAAATGGAGTGAATACCTCTTGGGATCTTTCTGTACTCCATAGCTCCCCTGTACAGGCTCTTCCACAGTTGGCTGTTGTGTTCTCCTGGAGGAAGCATGGGCATAAAAAACCATTATGCCATGCTCACAAATAAAATAGCCACTTCATGTCTTCAGGATGAGCTCATCATTTTTGAAGATGCCAGGGGTACTATATCTTCTACTGTCGTAGTATATCTGGTATAAGGACAGGTCAAAGACTGAGGAAAGGACAGGAGTAGGGATGTATAGAGAAATGAGGAACACAAGATGTTCCAGGAAGCTAGTAACATCCATACTGGTACAGGTATACCAGAAAGAAGTAAATGAACTAGTAGAATTCATTGAAGTAAGATTCCACCGTGATGACAACCACGTTCTCCAATTTTTGATATCCCAATTGGCATCAAATTAACTTTCATCAAACAAACATTAAATACCTGGACTGCACGAAGAGACATAATTCACTAGGATTGGTTCGTTCAAGTCTGCAATCATTTTTCAGTGAAGTTGCATACGGAAGGCTACGTTGATCGTAAGGATCTCATGTAGCCCATCTTTGAATAGCTTCGAGGATATTAGAGTTATCGTAAAGCTCAGGTTCCAAGAGAACGCTGCCTAAACTTCCTTATAATTTTTTTAAATGACTTTTATTGTGTAACGCCACTGGATGCAAATAAAGTGATAAAAGAGAATTCAAAGGTAGTAGATTCGTAAATTCTCCAGCCTCCTAGAATGGTGGTTAGAGCATTGGACTGCGTCAGCTGAAAATGGATGGAACTACCCAAAACGTGAGCGTTTGAATCTGAATCGTACGTAATAAGAAAAATCATGATTCCACACTATCGCATACATTGAAATACGGAATAAGTTGTTGAGGTGAAACAGTATAAATATAGCCTTGGAACGTGTTTAAAAATTTCATTGAAATAATAACTAACTGTGTCTATCGTTATTTTGGGTACTACTTTCTGCTGGCTTCAGACTATATCACCTATTGCGCAATCGTATATGTCAATGGCTGCTCTGGAACAATTTATTATATCTCCGATCAGAATAAAAGCGGATCTATTGCAATAAAAACAATAACGTATTTTGAAAGGTGTCCTAATGTAATGTTTTAGTGGGCATCTCAAAAAGTTCTAACGTGTGGTGAAGGGAAAGAATTTGAATCGATTAAACGTTCACAGATGTTCCAATTCAACTAATCTTATAATTTTTAAAGATATAATTCGTTAGTGGATGAATTAGTTAATATTTTGGCAGATTAAGCAAATATCGCACTTTTTTTCTATATTTTTCTACAAGAATAGATTAGGTCAGTATCAAGACCTTTTTGGCTACAAAGAATAGTTATGCGAAATCCATTGTTTCAAAGTAGATGAACGACGATGAACTTGTTGAATAAACAAAGTCAGCGCGTGTCATAATATAAACAGAAGAATTAATGTGATTTATAAGGATGTGATATTTAAAGCAGGTATATAGTACAGCTCCAGGAGAGAAAGGTTGGGAAGATTATGACTATTCTTATTCTATAGACATAATTATTCCATAGTATAGTAGTCTTGTACACGTGTACACGTGAATTAATTATGATAAATTCTAGTGAAGTTAAAAAGTAGATTTTCTTTCTACAAGTCAGTTAGTAGCTTGAGCTCCTGTCGGATATTACTTAAAGTACTTCTAGTAGTTGGGTAATCACGCTTAAATTTTTTATTTCGTAGACAATAAGTGTAAGTTCTTATAATTTACGAAAATTTTTGTTTTCTTGTTAAAACATAAACTTTCGCCCTAGACTATGATCGAACAAAACCATGAGTCAGTATTGCATGCATTGAAATCCGGAAAATTTGAGGTACAGAAATATCTCGATGATACAGCTTCCTTAGTTTGCTCTTTTCTGAATAGAAATGTATAACTTATGCTTTCTGAAACGAGATTCTCACAAATTGAGCTATTCTTCTCTAGCTGATTCGATAACTCGTTCCAAATTGGACATATATTATAACAAATTTTGTAATATTTTATATAGTAGTGTAAAAAATGTTGGGCGAAGTTACACTAAATATCCTATATAATTTTGTACTAGAAATAATGGTTTAAGTATTGGAAACAACGTCCCTCAAGGTGGAAACAAAATTGCTAAAATGGCTTCGTGCTTCTTTCATGTAAATAATTGGTTACATTTATTATAAATTGTTTGTGTCTAATACGAAATTGTTTCTTGTAGGTTTTAGAATACATTTATAGATTTTATTATTGTGATGTCATATTGTATTGTTTCTTTATAACGTTTACCTGCTCTGTTAACTGGGACTGTGGTATTTTATAAACTGGTACCAATTTTGAAGTTATGGCTGTCTTATAAGGAAATTGTAAACGTTCCTGAGATTGTATTATATTTGATGAGGTGGCGAAACTGCACAGTCGCCAGGGAGGTTCACTTTGCGATGCCGAAAACGGGTTTTCATCCGCCCAAGTGCGTTTAAAGGTGGAATTTCCTATAAGCGTCAGACGCATAAACAAGCAAATAAATACGTTTGATTTCCTAAACGCGTGGTTTGACGCATGCGGTCCCGTCCCACGGAAGCGGCTGCGTCTGGTCTGGTCGTTAAGTATATTGGCTGATTTCGTTGAATAATGAGTGCATGATTTCAATTTTTGCCTGGAGAAGATGACCAGGATCATCGCATTCAGAAGCTCTTAGTGACACAGGGAGCTACTATACAAATTGAGAGAGTCTCTAGCCGGGATCTGTCTCTTGAGAAGAGAACAGTGTTACAATTTCTTCTTTTGTATAAGTCCTTTTCCATTTTCTTTTTTTATGTAACCAAATGAAAGAGTAGGTAATCATCATCTTGCTCTTCTTCTAGAAGTTCTTTTATTTATCATTTTTGATACCTTTACTATGCACCTTTTGCTCAAATTGAATTCAAACGTAGGCGTCTCCCGCTTATAGGAAAACTGCGCAGACATGCGTCTAACTGTGCGTCCGTAGGTGTCCGTCAGACGCGTGCGTTCTGACGCTCATAGGAAATTCCACCTAAAGGCTCCTATACAGTCCCATACTAGCTTAGAGTTGATCTCTATGAAATTGAGAGCTTTCAACTCTCTCAAATAGGCTTGCACCTACTTTTGCCCTAGGGCCGTGTGTATACCAAGTTGCCTCAGTCTGTATGGGTACAAATCTCTTCCAGTCATCCCTACCTGTTATAGTTAAACAATCCCGAATGTAATTTTGTTTAGTAATTTCAGTGTCGGAAACGATATAAAATTACTAGTTGGGTTATAGCGACTTTCCAGACCTATCGTATATTTATTGAACCTCGTTCAGGCCATTATTTGGCAACCATGTACACATACAGACGTCGGTAAAAACCGTCTACTTTCGAGTTAAAAAAATAAATAAATCCAATTAAAATTTTTTTCATTGACTGATACGAGTAATAAAAAAAAAATTGCAAAAATACCCCAATAAAGAAACCAATTAAAAAAGTCCATTAACAGAATAAATTTAATGATTCGATGTGATTTCATGTGAACATTTTCTTTTCGGAATCGCGGTTATCGACACACGACGATGCACGTGCATGGAAACATATTTTTCCCCGTGGAAGAAAACAGGAAAAACTAAGTTGGAACATAAAAAAAAATTCGTGTGACAAAGAGTAATGAGCAAAAAGTCGGCGTTGGTGTGTTCGGAGTTAACTCGGAGCCGGCTATCATTTCCTGCTAATTCAATGTCTTTCAATCTAAAAGATAGGAGATGATTGATTATGCTTTGACGCCACCTCTTCCAGACATTCGTTTATACGTGGCAGTTCATATTTACATACTTTCTATACTTATTTTTACATAAAATTACATTTAAAAACAATTTTTTACTTCAAATAAATAAGAACCATTACAAGATCACACATTTCATTAAATAGTTAAACATTGAATTAGCGAAGTCGCTGGTTTTATAATCTCTATAGTTAACTACCGGCTGATCAAGCAGATAGCCTGGCAAAGGAAGGAGCGAAGAAGGACAAGGCAGAAGCGTTAGACAGACCAAGACCACCGATTCACCATAGAAGATATAACAGGGGCAGAACACGGAAAGAGATGGAGCGAGAGAAGCGATTGCTTCACTTCGCGACAGCTCTGGCCAAAAATAAACAAAGAAAGAACAAGTGAGAATTTATTGTCCAAATTCAATTAAGCTGGTTAAGCTAAATGTTGTCATAATAATATTATAATATGGAACAAAGAATGCGGATAGAATTAGGGCAGGCATATACTCTCTGGATTTGGACATAAAAGGGTCCATAAGATTCAGAAACGAATGTAGTGCTAAAGCTAGCAGCGATACTACTACAGGGGAAGGATAAAACTGCAAAACCAGCCGTTATTCTCACCGACAGTCGGGCTGCTCTGAATGCGATGATGTCCACAACGGTGGGATCGAGATCGGTAATAAACTGTCGCTATGCCCTGTCCTGGATACGCGTCAGAAGGGTGAATCTATGCTGGGTCCTTGCGGCGTGGAAGGGAACCAAAAAGCAGATAGCCTCGCAAAGGAAGGAGCGAATAAGGACAGGGCAAAAGCGTTAGACAGACCAAGACCACCGATTCAACTACTGGAGGACACCATAGAAAATCTAACAGGGGCAGAACACGGGAAGAGATGGAGCGAGAGACAGCTCTGGCCAGAATAAACAAGGAAAGAACAAGAGAGATCCTAGAATATAGGAAGGACTTAATTCAGATGATCACGGGAGTGACTACTAGACACTGCACAGTAGGAGCAAGACTCCGGAAAATCAAGATAAAACTGGATGATCTGTGCAATGATGGCGAGAAAGAGGAAAGAGACGGTGAAACATCTCATTTGTCTATGCCCTGTCCTGGCAGGTAAGCGCAAGAGGTATTTGGGGAGTAGACGACTTGAGAGTCTAGTAGAGGAAGCAGAGATGGACATTAGAAATTTGAAGAACTTTATAGGAGGATGGAAATGCCTAAGACAAGGAATTAAAGGAAAGATATATGAAGAACTAAGGATTTGTAAAAACAGGATGGCTCAACATCATGAGCCAAAATAGTTTAATACTGTTATAAATTAATTTTCAAAGAACAGAGACCGTTCACTAAGACAATGAATTACACTTCCAAGTTAAACGGAGCTGGGATGTCTGCGATTTAACCAACCATACTGGCTTGTACTTAGAAGGGACAACGTCAGTTTCGGCGTATTTGTGGCTCATCAGTATTAGGTAGATATCATCCGGTCTACAAGTGATGTTATCCCTCGTCTAATTACAACCAGAGTAGCTCGTGGCCGGGTATTAACAAGTAATTAATAATAAATGGAACTAATTCACAGAAAATCCTACTATATCAGTGAAACGATCTCTCTTCAAAATATCAAAAATACTCGAGGCTGTCGATTACTTAATTATTTAACGCCTTTTCAACAGTTGTAATTAATATAAAACATCTTTAATCTCCTTCACTGGCCATTCTTCTAACCAGGTGTTAATTGGTAAAGTGTCGGAATGTTCACTTCAATTGTTATTGGCCATGGGTAGACGTTTTAATTTGACCAAGTCCAAACTATCCGAGTCGAAAATTAAAACCGAAATAAAACAAAAATAAAAAGATTTTTTTTTAAAGACGCAGGGTCAAACTGAGTCTTGGAATTGATCTACCGACGAACGTATCGAAATATTTCTTTGTTTCATTTCTTTGGTTTTTTGACTCGAATTTTTTGTTTCTAAAGAGGAAAAAATATAATAGTTTTTATTTATTTTCTATGTTTTTTCAATTGTTTATTGCTATACAGATACATGCAATGAGAAATTAAACATAGGGATTTTAAGCATTGTATCAGAACTGCTTTTGAACTAGTCGACCGATATCAAGCTTCGACCGATTAAAAACACGATTGTTACAATCGTTCATTTGGACACCTTCAACATATCGTACAATTCCCACCACTCCGTAGTCTGTGGGCGGTCCTTAATTAGACAGTCAGTAAACAGCAGTCGATATCCGAGTACTGTTTAAGCCCATAACTATTCAAAATTAAATAAATTCGTAGAGAAATCAGAATGTACACCCTTCAGGAGAAAATTGAAATTTGACCGTGTATTTTGGAGGTCACTCACAAGATCAGCGGATATGTCCCCGAATGATTTCTTTTTATGGTTTTTTTTTTAAATGAAATTTATCGGCACAATTTTGAACGGGCTCAAAATTTGATAGAATTAAGGGCGAATATTGTCCAGCATTGTTCAAACATTACACCGAATCAGCTCAGAGATACAAGTTTATCTTTGTTCAATAGATTCGGTTTTTGTTTGGCTCAACAAGAAGGACTATTTGAACCTTTAACTCATTAATTTTTTAGTTTTTAGGAATTTATTTTCAATTTGTATTAATTTAAAGAATACTAAATCGCACATAACCACATAACTAACAAATATTGGAAGGAAAAGAGGCGGGGTTTCTTACAGTAGTGAAGTAAATTTATAGAAATTTTTTGTTGGTGGACTATTTAGATCGAAAAATACATTAAATCCCTATGTTCCGTTCATTGCATGTATCTGTATATGTCAAAAAAAATTTTAGTTAAACCTTGTAGCTAAAGTTGTGGACATTTTAAAAATTTTTGACGAACTAATTTTCTAAATAACGATTGAAATATATTCGGTACGTCTCTGTATCGGAGAAAATGGAATAATTATCATTTAGAATGGAGTCTGATTGAAACGTTCGTTCATTTCAGTCAAACATGATTTATTTACTAATATTTTATGTTCTCTTATACACTCGATGAAAGCTCTAAATATGTATAGGAAATAACTTGTACTATAAATATTGAAAATAAGACAATCTAGACATTGAATAAGTTATATTCTCATAACGAATTGGTATAGAAACATCTTACTATTTAGTGGTACAGTCAGCAAAAGGAAAACGTTTTTCAGAAACGTAATACGTATCGAATAGGCAAGAAAATATAGGTACAAAAAACAATATTATAGTCAACTACACCGTACATAGACAAACAAGAAGCGGCACGTGAATGTAGCAGCTTTGAGGTTAGGTATGAAATTGGACTAGCACTGCCCTTCTTTATTTCTTGTTTCCAATTGTATTTAACCTTCTTAAACTTTCTTCGTATATTTCCATCCTACGAAACTTGGTGAGAAATATTTATTATTAATTTTATATCTCTTATCTTTAAAATTAAATAAAATAACATAAAATCCAATTTATATGTAAGTTAATAAAGCTTTGTTATATTTGATATAATATTAATAATATATTGTACGAAGACAATGGTCAATTAAGACACTGTAGGTGATTTTTTTTTGTTTTAAATAGTCAGAAAAACGATTAATTGTAACAAAATTTGGTTGTTAATTAGAGTGAAACAAAATAAAAAGTTTACATCTTTCAAAAAACCAAAATGAAACTAGCTTTATACTAAACATGATGTCTTTCCATGCGAAGTTTTCGTTTTGAGACATGGTCACCATTTTTGGTCCAAACTGTATCTGTACACATTCGTATGTCAATGAGTATTGTTCATTTTGTTTTCCGGTCCTATATTTATACGTTTCGTTGACTACGATCACAGACCTAAATAGCCACAAAACTATTGCTTAGTTTTAACAAAAACGAACATAATTAATAAAACACATGTCAACAACTAACAAAAGTTGGAGGTTAAATGTATTAATATGTTCGTGCGTAGAATCTCTCTCCTAGAAACTAATTTGACATCAAGAAGATTGTATTGTCAATTTTAAAACTGACAGATTTGACATTTGTATTTTGCTTTGCCGTATAGTTTTTATGGTATACAGGGTTTCCTAGGAGTTCGTACTGATGATAGAGAGGATGTAGTTATAATTTCAATTCAATTCAATTTATTTTTCCTAAAACTAAAGTACATATTTTATTTCCAGATGTGATGAACACAGGGGAGAGGATGTCAAAACGATGGTAAGTATTTTTTTATATATACAGAAGTATACTTAATTTGATGTTGTTGTATTCAGCACATCATAAAATTTCTTTATCTGAAGGAATCTTGTTACATCTCTTACATCACTTACTTACAAAGTTTGGAACACTCTATATAGATTGCAAATTATATACGGTGTGGATATTAAGTAGTATTACCCCCCCCCCCCTAGGACAATCTGTTATTTAAGACAAAAAATCTTTGAACCGGTAAATTTTTATTTTAATCGAGGTGTTTTATGACATACAAAAAATTGTCACTCTTTTTACCCCCTACGCTTGACAGCTACCCCTCATA
Organism: Lochmaea capreae; assembly: GCA_949126875.1. Lineage (NCBI taxonomy): Eukaryota > Metazoa > Arthropoda > Insecta > Coleoptera > Chrysomelidae > Lochmaea > Lochmaea capreae. Next base: position 3,509,463 of record OX421405.1, on the reverse strand, counting down.
TTTCTTAAATAGCTAGGGGGGGTAGTGAGATGCTCCGCTGATGGGAAGGGTTTGAAAAGCAGAACTTGAATTCTGTTTTTCAAATCCTTTCAACCGAAGTATCGCACGACCTCTCTTGCTATTTAAAAAAATTTGAGGGGGTACCTGTCAAGTGTAAACAACGAAGTTCCAAAGGGGGGGATAATACTTAATATCCGCACATTATTATTTTTTTAATTTTCTATTGTACTGCTTTAAAAAACTGGCATCGAGATAAAATCTTTATACTAGTTCACCCTTACAAAAGAAAAAAACTATCTAATTAACCCTGGGGTGTCGATTTCTTAAATATAAATCAGCTTCTGAGATGTCTCAATTAAATTACAACAAAAGTTATTATTAATAGACCTTTTACAACCTCACCAAATTAATTTGTAACAACCGCAGTAAAATAAGTCATCTCATAAACAAGTCATCTTCGAAGCCAACCTAAAGAAACTTTTTTTTCTTTAACAAAAATAAAAAGCAAAAGGAATAGATCGAAAAAGTGTCGGCGTATCATTTTGTGCCGCTCGAAGAGCTCATACCCCCCCGTGTGTCTCCGCAGGGGTTCACACCTGCCCCGTAGGATTATTTAATATATTCACATTCCGACGTTAATCATTCCAACACCTCTTTGTCGTGGTACCGCTACCATTGGCGTAGACTCGGTGGTTCTGTATGTTTCTAATGACATCTCGCCGTCAAATGGGTTTGTATAACCAAAAATAAAAATACAATCACAATCAATGTCTTCGTGACAATACCGGCTCACTTTTCACCTGGATATTGTAATCAAACGTTCTTTAGTGATTTAGTCAATTGTCAGAACTGTCAATAGTGTCAATTGTCAGATAAATGGAGATGAATAGATGAACTTGCGAAAAGCGGAGCTGAAACACGTTTTAGTTCACTTCCTAAATTTAAAATCATGATAGACGTAGATTACTGACAATTTAAATTTAACTCACCTCTAGACTCAAATTTCTCTCTGTAAATATTGAATAATTTGGCGTACCGCCTATGGAAGACACAGTAATATTAAGATAATGTCTTTATTAAGCCATTTGTATGATGTTGTCTGAAATGTTCACTTATTAATATGAAGTGTTGTTATAAGTTCCTTTTTGTGTTTTATCTTCTTATAGAAATCGAAATGATTAAATTATTATTATTATTATTATAGGCTGATACATCGCTTTTTTTTTCTTGTTTTGGTTAGTGTATTAATCTGCCACGTCATCTGGTGTGAACAATGTCTTTCTAATCACTGTATTAATTCATTTTTCATTCTATAATAAGTCATTAAGTAATCAAAACAAATTTCATTGTCAGGATGTTAGAATGGACTACAAATTATAATGATTCATATTATTGTGTAGTCGGTTAGTGTCTAATGGTATTGGATAATTTTATGTCTAAACCATATGCTATTAAAGATCCATAGATGTTATATTTAAAATATACCGTTGGCAATTGACTGGAATAAAACCCCAATTATCACTTTGGTCATCAAATATCCTATATTTACAATATTTTAAGACAGGGTCGCTGTTAATTCTCTCAATATCTATAGATTTAATACGTTGTAACATGTCTGTCGACAGTAAATCCTTTTTTAATTCACAGTTGATGCCTCACTAGGCATTTCCAACTACCCAACCCTGACCATAAGACAATTGTCTCCTACCAACGGCTACCTCCATTTTGGCAACGTCAGCACCGAGCTTCCTCTGACCTTCAACCCTTCTAAGAGGAAATAAAACCCGAGATAAGTACCTAAGATGTACAGGACTTTTTTTTCTACACAACTTGGCGGAAACAAAAGTCTCAGGCAGGCATAATTCTTGAGTGGCCTTTAACAAGTGCCTAAGTTACAAATTGGCGCCCAACGTGGGGCTCTATTTTTTCTTATAGTCTGAAAATAACCCTCTGGTGCATAGAGTCAAACCATCCTTGAAAAAATCTCATGCCTTATTCTGGACTTGCTTTTAACTATCGCTCAAGTGAACAACTAGTTAAGTAGGTATAATCTTCGTTCTATTACAATGTGGCGTCCATTGGCTTGTGCTGATAATGGGAAACTGACTTGGATTTATTAAGAAAAACAATATATTTAAACAAAACTGAGCATTGATGAAACATTTTTTTTTTAAATATTACCGATGTATATTTATAAACTCAACCGTACATAATTTTATACCTATTTTATATGAAAAATTAAACAATACAAAATCAGTTGATTATTTCAATCTGTCCTGAACCAGGTGCATCTAGTCATTGGCCATGGCTGTAAAATAATTAACCCTCTTCTAGTCGACCTGATATTTTCATAGAACCGCCTTTTTGTTTCTTTTTCTTTTTAAGTTTTTTCAATTTTGTTGTTTCTGTAGAGTTAATTATAGACACGGCGCTTGTGGCTGTAGAGACGATTCGTTTCGGTTTCATATTCACTCTCAGTTGACGAGGGTCGCTTGTGATTATTACATAAATGGTTAATGACACAAATCAGGATAGGACTATGTTTGCAACGATGAAAATTTGAAAATTTCGCTATACATTTCACAATAATTCACCTCAATACATAAATACGCTCCTTCCTTTTCCTAAAAATCATCCCACTACGCTCCTAGATGTGGTCCAGGGTCCAGTCACTTGAACCAAATCTTGTACCATTTCCCATATTACCTACTTCCATTGCAAAAGCTTCGAGTGTTCTATATAGGCCACTTGTTAGAATATTAAGTAATTTTAATGGTTGTATTGTTTCCCCTCCAAAAGGCTTCCGTCTGAGTCCTTCTATGGTAATTGAGATATGGCTGAAGGAGGTTTCACTGGCTCCATGTTTTCCAACAATGTGCACAAACGTAGTACAGTAAAGTAAATCAATCTAATAACAAATACAAAACTGTCAGCTGAGATTTGATTGATTGATTGGCTCAGCACCACCAGCCAGAGTCCTCGGCACCTCAGCCTTTTTGTGCCGTTTATATGAAGAGACCAGTAGCCCTTATCAGGCTCAACAGTCTTTTCACTAGGTCTTTCTTGGAGAAATCCTCACTTGGATGTTCTAGTCCTTGGAGTCTATATTTCCAATGAGATAATGCTTCACAATCGAAGGTAATGCGAGAGACTGCTTCCTGTTCTTCCATGCACAACCGACAGATAGGTTCCTCCCTATATCCGCCGATTGTATGCATGTTCTGCTTCCTTATCTGGCCCTTGCTAAGGTTTAGTATTTCAGCTGAGGTTTGCTTTGATAATAATTCCAGGATAAGTAACGTCACTCACCCCAAGGAAACAAGTGTCCAAATTACCAATATATATTTAATCTTTTTATCAAGCTCTGTGACATTTATATTCGAAACAAAGTGGTAAAAAATTAAATATTCCAAATAAAGAAATTCAAGCATCTACTAACTCAAAATTATACTGGATATATCCAGTTACTTCCAATGATTACTAGTTTTTATGATACCGTAAGGATTAACGAAGACTCAGTATCTAAAGCTTTAAAACTCACTGATGGTAAAGTGGTCATTAGTGAACATAATCCTGAGAAACATCTTTATCCTTGCTGATAATCCTGTTAGCTGACGTAAGGATTTACCAGATTAACTGCCAATAGCAAAATAAGTAACAATTAAATATTTCCAATAACCATGTGTTATTTTTTACTTAGTTTCGTTCAATTCGGTCAAGAATTCTGACATATTGGTCACTTAGGTACACACATATCTACCCACTTCCTTTCTATGTAATACAACTGCTACTCAATCTAACATACTGAAAATATAACAAAAATTACATTTTAAATGAGTAGGTTGGCGTCAAACGCCTTAAGTAGTTTCCAGTAGAAAATAACCACATGTTTTCTGAAACAACGGGTCAATTACTCTAAATTCTATCCGTTTAAAATGTTTTGTCAAATGATGGTAAATTACTATTTCAACGATATTTTGTGGTTTCTGATTACACGATAGTCAGTGGTAGAGTGAACAAGGTAGCAGATAGAAAAGAAAATATATATTACCCAATTTCTAAACGTTATAACCACTAGAAGCCAGATCACAAATAGGTTAATTCCCCCTCCATCGAGAAATGGTTTCAGTAAATGACATATTCATATATCTTTCGTATTTAGTACTAATTTTCTGCTATTATTTGGCGGTGACAACAAAGGGAAAGCCGAAGGGGTTTGCGTGACTGCAGATAGAAGCTACACTTTTAGTGTCACTAGACAGACAGATGAAAGAGAATGATCACCTTTCTCTTTCCACACAGAAAGATGGAGTAATTAGACAATCCTATTTATTTTGGTGATTATAGTTCGCTTTAAGAATGATCTTGTTTGATAATAATAAAAAACATTTAAGAGTTTAGGTTTATAAAACTATTGTGTAACATAAATTTGTTTTGCAACAACTTTTAGTTAAATAATCACTACATAAAAACATTCATTTTAATTTCATTACTATATCTGTTTGCATTTAAATAATCTAGAGAGATAAATAGGTAGGTTAAGAGAGAAGAATCTCAAAAGGTTTGTTAGATGTTGAAATATGCTGGAAAATCTGTTAAAAGATTTCGTGGAGGTTGAGCTAAAGTTATAGAAGGTTTCTGTAATAACTCTATTGCTTCTTACAAACATTTGTTTTGCTAACTTAGCTTTGAGGTTAAGCTGGAAGCAGAAAAACTGCAGAAACCCTACAACACATTATACTGTATAAGTAAGAAATATTTTTAGGAATCATATAAATATAGAGCGAGTAAAAAACCATACCATGGCGGTAACAAAAACAAGCGCAATTACACGGAAACAATTGAAAACTTATCAAATTTTTAATTTCACGGCAGAGCTGTTATACTGGCTCGAAAAAAAAATGAAAAAAATTTTATTTAATGGCATCCATATCGTTAATGGTTAACATAATAGCACCTAACAACCTACCTATTTATATAAGTATGTAAATATATAATTTGAGAGAGGTAATCATACCGAACAACGAACGCCCCCAGTTCAATTTAAGTACGCTCTAACAAAATTATAATGAAAACACGGTCCACTAGGCCCTAACAACAATAATGTGGCTAATTTAGACATGCCACGTATCTTCAGTTATAATTTATTTACTGTATAATTTAGCCAACCGATGATCATAGTTGGAAAAAATTTAATAACTTAATAAACTCACCTCGAACATTTTGTGTGAAGTATAGACGATATACCAGAGGCGGAGAAATTTTTTTTTATAACCAAATAATTGATAAATACCGAAGGTGCTTCTTTACCTAGTTATTTGCTTTTTATCTTCGCTGTTCTATTCGAAAAAAATTGCCCACGCATAGAAAATACACTAGAAGAATCACAAAATGTTTTTAAGACTCAAGATCACCTTTTTGTCATAGTATTCTGGGAATGACATCTGGACCTTCAGCAGTAGGACTAGGATTAGGTTTTATGTGAGTGGGGCTTTCAAGCCACCTCCACTGCGACACCCATTGGATCTATTGTGGCTCACCCCTAGGGATTACAATTCACCCCACAAGCCTGTGCTTCTGACGAAGTCCATGGTTGTATTTGGTGGTACTTTTTCGAAGTCGTTCGTACTAAAACCGAATGTTATACCTTACCCTGCCCAAAGCTGGGCATGAGCATAATATGTGCTCCTCAGTTTCGTCCTCCAAATTACAAAGCCAACAATTCGAGGTCTGAACCAGACTCATCTTCTTTAGGTGGTAATTTAGTCGCAGACCCGACAGAATGGGTAGGTTTGTTCTTCTCCATTCCAGGATCTGGTTATTTTTTGTCTTCGATGGTTGTATATGAACGCCTTCGAGTGAGAGAGTCCCGGTATGTCTGCCCAGTACGTGAAGGTTTTCCTTTCCGCCCAGGTAGATATGGCTGATCTAGCACGATGCCAAAAAATGGTTCAGGTCCGATAAATAGCGACTGTGATTCCTTTATTGCCAGAGTGTCGGCCTTCTCGTTTCCCCTCCACAGCTCGATGCCCCAGCACCCAGGTCAAAATGACTCTGTTTTCCTTGCCTAGTATTTCAAGTAGTAAACTACCACTTTCTTTATACCGTCCAAAAAGGGGTAAATGGATCCTGCGTAAGAAGGAAATCCAACGAGCAGATAGCTGTTGGTATACGGACGGTTCAAAAACACCCTCTGGTGCAGGTATACACGGCTACAAACCTAAAACTTGCCCAGAATTTCATACCAAAAGTCACGCATGCGTGGAGAGATAGTAAAAAACCAATCACACTCAGAAAACGATAGGCATTTTCTGGCAGCCAAGCTTAGTTCCTACTGTATAACGTTGGAGTTAAATTATAGTAGAAACGCATTTGTGAAAGTTGAGTGAATTATTTTATTCTTAAGTACATTTATTCATTCAATTAGGTTGTACTCAACAGCCCATTTTCCATGTTATCTACTTCCATTTCAGAAGCTTTGTGTCTTTTATGTAGGCCACTAGTTTGACTGGAAAGATTTTCAGTAGTTGTAAATGGTCGTATTATTTCCTCTCCAAAGCGCTTCCGTCTGAGTCCATGCTTTAGCTCTGCTTTCAGAAGAATAAAATTATTCTTTAAAATAGGATACTCAAGAAATCACCCCTACTATCAATTCCAATACTCCCTTGCTAGAAAAGGTGTCACAGGTGGCTGCCTATGGGCGAAACAATGAGCACCTAGACAACCAGAGAAGTTTCAAACTTCTGGAAGAGATTGGATCATTCCAAGGCTTTTATACATCCAGCGAAGAATGCTACCAACAAAACTGTTTAGTCTAGAAGCGGTTGGGGCCAAGCAGTTTTTTAAACTTAATATTATATAAAAATTGTCATTTAATAAAAATGTGGAATATACCTAGGTACGTCCATGATTTAAAGGAAAATTGAGTGAATTTATGTGCTGCAAAATGTTTCGCTAAATGGCTCTAATGGGCTGTGAACTTGAAAAAAGAACCGTTGGTATATACAGGTAAAAGATATTGATCAAGGTTTAATTACATCCATTTTGTAAAAATACGCGTTGTCTTCAACAAAGCTTAATAATTATAGACAATAATTAAGGGAACAATTATAATTTACACTGGGTTCACTATAACGACAATTCATTTCGGAAGTTTATTTTTACATTCTTTCAAAAGGCAGCATATTACTCAGAGAACAAACATTTCCATGATTAGAGGAGCTCAGTTTACGGTCACTGTGACCAACAAAAAGTGGTTTTCATGGCAAGAACATCTACATTGCTTTATTAAAACAATGAATACACGCCAGAAGCGTAAATCTTAAGATTTAAAATGACGTTTTTGCTGAATACTCAACGCATCGGTTGCTAATAATTTTAGGAACTTTTGGCAAGTCATTCTTGTTATAAAAAACACTTTATGTTGGTCATACTAACCTTAGATTTGTTTTCGGGCCGAGATGGGAAACTTATGTTCGAATGGGCCATATCCCATGACCCAGACAGTGTTGGACTCACCCCAAGGGATGCCTACCAACCAAACCCACCTCAAAACTCGCCCCACATCATCCTCCACTTCACATCTCTCGCACACTCCAGTCTCTCTTTTCCCAATTTTGTGGAGGTACCCTACTCTCGACCCATGCCCAGTGAGCACCTGTGTCAAGAAGTAGTTCACCTCGCCAAATTTTCGGTCCATCCAATCTCTCCTACTCCCAATCGCTCCTTTTCACATCTTCTCTCCATTACCTCCTCCATCCATTCCTGCATTTCCTCTATAGTCGCCCCCTCCAGCGTTTGTTCCTGGCTACCAATTGGTAAGACCTTGACAGCACCACTGCTGCCAGCCCACCCACTGACACTAACCTTATATTGAACACCTATTTTTATTGCAATTTCTTTTATCTCTTGGTACTTTTTCCTTTGTAACTGGTTCAATTCTCATTTACATTATCACCTTCCAAATAAATTTTCACCAAATAAGTATTTGTGCCACCAATTAAATGCTTTGACAAGCTTAATCTTTTTATATTCCACAATTTCCCGTTTCTTCCCTTGACACGGGTTAAAATTTAAAAACGTTGTATTGTGTCACTCTTCAATAAAAATGCTTTTACGTTGAAAATTAAGTACCGACATTAATAACGAGTCATCAACATTTGTTAACTTTTTAAACTAATATAATTTATAGGCTGTTTTCGTGTTGAATCCAAATGAATGTCACCATTTTTTTTTTGTCCTACCATTAGAAGCATCGATGTATGAGATTAATTATCGTACATACTGGGTGATGACAAGCTTTTAGATTATTGTTCAAAATATCGAGGTGTCTATAGACTTTTTTGCTACCGAAAGTTCTACTTTAACAAATATCATACCGAATCGCCGTAGATTAATCGATTTGGAATATGGTTTAGTTCCTATTACTACTTCTTGTTTCCAACCCATCCGTATAGTAAGTGATGGCCCCTTCTGTAATTAGAGCGATTTCGTTTTGTGTTAACTGGGGCTTGTTGATAACAACACCCAACGTGGGCTCGAAATCTTGTTTCACAGACATAAAATCCATGAATTGGGCTGCTCCAGCCATTAGGATCTTAAGATGTCCCGTTAGATCGCTAGGTTTTAAGGATTAGTTTACCTTAACCAGTGGTAATTTTCCAGGGCTATCCTCTGTACATTTTAGTATTCGTATGATGGATTGTCCATTTTCCAGTAAGGTAGTTTAGGTTAGGTTAGGTTTATGGTGAGTGGGTCTATAAGGCCCTCCACTGCGACTCGCAAGAGTCTATTGTGGCTCACACCTATTCAGATTTCACCAAACAAATTCAGCTTCTTAACAAAGCCGATTAGCTTATTTGGTGAATGATTTTTCAGGCCCGAGGGCGAGAGAGCATCCCTGCCAAACATCAGATACCTGATTCGAGCCGCGGCGGGGCAGGCACAAATTATATGCTCTGCTGTTTCATCATCTTCCAGACAAAGACGGCAGGTCGGATCTTCCGACAGTCCAAGTTTTAGCATATGATGATTCAGATGACAGTGGCCTGTTAAAAGGCCTGTTAGACAGCGTAGGTCATGCCTGCTATAGTCTAACATTTGTTTGGAAACATTCTTCGAAGGATGTATGAAAGCCTTTGAATGAACCAATCCTGGTAAATTATGCCAGAAGTCTAATGCTCTTCTTGCCGTCCAGGTATTCAGTGTTTGTTTGGCAAGACTTATTGCGATGCCAATTGTAGGTTCTGGTCCGATAGAAACACGTGCGGCACCCTCCCTTGCAAGAGAGTCTGCCTTCTCGTTTCCTTCCATGCCAGAATGGCCAGGGATCCAGACCAGCAATACTTTATTGAGTTCTCCTATTGAGGAGAGTCTTTTTTGGCAGTCTAGTACCAATTTCGATGTTACACGGTTAGAGCTAAGTGCTTTCAAAGCCGCTTGGCTGTCCGAGAAAATTTTTATTGTTCTATGTATGAGATTGGCCTGCTCCAATCTCTCCACACATGAAACAATGGCGTAAATTTCCGCCTGAAATACCTGAAATTCCAGTAAGGTATGCGAAAAGATAAGTATTAACCCCCACTGGATGAACTTTTTGGTAAATTTTAAAATCACAAAACTGTTTTAATGGATCTTCAAAATTTGACAAAAAATTTTTAGCAGTCTAAAACTCCAACATAATATTAATTGTCTATTTCTAGTCGTTGATTTTTTTTCGTTAGTCAGATAGTGAACAGAATTTCACAAAATAAATAAAAAGAATATACCACAAGGAACATACAGAAGATGTCTAATTAGAGATCAACATATTATGCGACCGACTAGATCACTATCTATTATTAATCCAGATAAATTAATCTAAATATAATTATTTGAACAAGAGTATTTAACGGAATTATCTAGTGAACGAACGCCAATGCGCGATAATGCACATTTTGTGTCGAGTTAAAGTGCCAAGTTAAACCCGACAAAGCGGCCTTAAAACGAAAGAGCGATGATTACAATGCACTTGACGAGTACCAAAGCGCGACAATAGCGCCTTATGGCCAAAACCGTGTTTTCAAATTAATAATATATTAAAGAGTTTTTGTGTGTTGTTGGGTTAGCGAGCTCCACTTTTTTTTTTAATATTAGCCACGACGATTACGTACGTATACGATTTAATTATTACACTATTATACGTTTATACAGAAACTACGTTTATAGTCCGAGGGATAGTTGGCTGAAAAATCTACACTGTAACCTTTGACTACATCAACGAATATTTTATGTCTTCTAACGAAAGTTGCATAAATAGGATTTTTTTGCATTAAACTTGCAGTCCGGTATTATCCGATTTTAAAGAATTAGTAAATTTAAGATCGGGGAACCGACACAAAAAAATCAACATGATTATGTTCAGGTGACCTTGGAGGTTATGGGTGTGAAGATCCTTGTCCTATTCAAAGCTTCCATCCAGTGGACGGATGTTTTCATGAATCTCTTCATCAACGAATATTTTGTTCACTTGTGTCGTTTAATGTGCCTTGGTGTGAAAGTGATTTGTCAAAAAGTATCCCGTGGGTTGATGACTGCAGGTGGACTGGGGTAGTTTTGTCTGAGTCGGGTAGCGTCAGAGCTCATTTGCAGGAGAAACGTCCATGCGGATGCGAAGGAAAAATCGCTCCCCCGGCAATTCCAAAACATCCATCAATTGGATGTTTTAAATGTCCAACGGACGAACGGATGTCTGTCTGCGTTGCGCTATTTGCCAAGCTGGCGAGCGATCTTTTTTGAACATCCAGCCGTCGATCCGAAGGATGGATGGATGTTTGGTGTGGCTTGGCCTTAATACATTGAAAAGTTACATTTGTTTATATTTAAAAGTGAACCCAACATTACATCACATTCTAAGGTAACTTGCCGACCCTTTGCCAGATGTCTTACTTTTCCTTTGAATTGCGATAACTGAATTACATAAAAACGACTTTAAAACAATTATCCTGAGTGGTGATAAAAATATGTTTTTGAGGTTTAAACGAATGTATGTATGTATGTATGTATGTATTTTGGGGTAACATTCACTGAGACCTAAAAGATCTATTGTGCCCCCTTACTTCTACTTAGTTTCTGAGGAGAGTCTCAGATACTAGTAGCTCCTTTAGTCCTATTTCCCGGAGGAATTTTAGGATATCTGCAGGCCTCAACTTAGGTAACTGTCCCTCGTCTATCCAGTAGTCTCCCAGGTACTGTGCCCTAGGATTCTGAAATACTGTGCAGTTCGCAAGTATGTGGATGGAGGTTTCTTCTTCCATTCCACAAAATCTACAATCTTCTTCCTCCACTATTTTGAACTTTTTAAGGTGTCCATTCAGGCGACAATGTCCCGTTAGGATTCCTGTTAAAACTCTTAGTGCAGTTTTGCTTTGACTTATGCATTCATTTGATCTCAACAGGTTGTAGTCACCCAGAAGAATCTTTGATTGCCTAAGCCCTACTAGATCTTTCCAATTGTCAGATCTTCTCTTTTCTTCGGCTTTACCTATTTCTTCCAATATTACATTGGAGCTGATTCCGCAAAAAGGTTCCGGCCCCCAAAAGGGTATTTCACTCCCCCTCTTTGCTAGTTCATCTGCTATTTCGTTTCCTTCTATTCCAGTGTGTCCTGGAATCCACAGTAAGGTGACTATATTGTTCTCGCCTAGTTCATTAAGTTTGCCTAGGCAGGTTTAAACGAAACAATGCGTGTTAATAATTTTGTCTGTCTGAAATACAGCAATACCAAGAAAAGGGCGGAAACCATTTTACTATCAATAGTTCAAATAGTTCTATATGCCAGTGGCATTGTTCGACTAGTCCGACAGTTTCTCCCTACTCTACTCTAAATTTTTATGTAGGTATTGGTACGTTTATGATGTTAATAATTATTATTAATAAAGATTCCATATAAAAATATCCTAATTTTCAATGGTAGGTACGATAAAATTATAAGAATATTATTTTTGGCGAAATCTGTTTTACCAATGATTATCCAAATTTGTTCCCAATTCCCTTAACTAAAAAATGTGATAATAGGCGGAAAAAACAATACGTTGGGGAATTCGTTAATGCTTTTAAGAGCATATTGCAGGTACTCTGTAGTTAAGTGATTGTCGAGTGTGTCGGTAAACATTCATTCCGATTAGATCATTAACTTTCACTTATATAATTATTTCCATAGTAGTTATCTTTATAAGAATATTTAGAATTAATAAAAAAAAAATTGTTCTGCGTGTTTTCCTATGAATCTGGCAGTAGCATCTTTCTCAAGAACATCAACCACTCAAAATTAAAAGATGAATGACATTACAGAATCCCTGAAAATTGCATTAGACTTTGTGTCACGTAGTAACAGTTATTTCTCGTTTAAACGGGATCCGCCTCTCTTGCTTTTGATAACGCTGATTTACTTCGAAGTCATATATAGATAATGTAATGGAAAAATATGGAGAAAACGTGACGTTTTTATAAGCCTCTTTTCTTTCCATTCCCATCCATGATTTACTCATTAACATTGAAATGAATTCGAACAGAACGTGAACAGATATACAGTCGACGTTACAAATAATCATAGACACTAGATAAAACATGTTAAGAGGGCGTTAGTGTTTCATTTGTACCAAACGTTTGACGAGTACCGGCAAATCATAAGCATTGAATACAGTACAATAGAGATATCAGCAACGACAGTGAAGAAATAGGAGAAAAAAACTGACAATGGTAATGTGGATACAGTAGAAACGGTGGAGCTTTACCATCACGTGACCCAATCTACGATTTATGCATTACAAATTTTCTAAATACTATCTTCTATCAATATAATTTTGGACTTTGTAACTTATTCACCCAGTATATCGATAGTTTTAATAAATATGTCGATGTTAACCATATAAATAAAATAAATACAATTTAAAAAAGTTTAATTTCTTGTTTAATTACCCATTCGTAAAAGGCCGACCTTTGGAATATTAGTCACAACGATTATTTCTATTGAATTGACAGAAGTTTTGATTTGATTCATATGAATATTGTTGCTAACGTAACAGTCACGTGATGCTAAAGCTCCACCGTTTCTACTGTAAATCTGTAGTTAGAATATAAACACGCATGCGTGATCATTCACTTTTAGACGTTCTTTTAATAAAAATCAACCAAAAGTGCACTATCACTAGAGCCGGATAGGACTGGGTCGAGAAGATTGTGAAATAAAGCAAGCTGATTCATATCTTCATCAAGACATCATAATATCCAAGAAAATTTAAATTGTCCGCAAACTAGCGGTTCCTAACCTAACCAAATTGACGTGACATGTAATTATAGTGTTTTATAATGATAGGTGACAGCATATCAAATAAAAATAAGGTCATGACCAAAAACCGTTTATTAGAGTGTCTTCGATATATCTACCGGAAATAATGAAATAACACATACAATGCAATGTCGCTCTCACTGAACAAGAACCTATTATCGAAGGAAATTGAAAATTACGCTCAACAGTAGCGTCGATGAGTGAATTTGGAATTAACACAATTAATTCTAAGGTTTTCAGAACATATCAAGTGCATTTTAAAATTCTACAAGAAAAAACTTTTTTACGTACTTCGCTGTTAATCTGAAAGGGATCATTAGGGTCATAGACTTAATCAAAAATTATTTCTCGTTACTTTTGACACAATAAAATCCCCTCTGCTTTGAAATATGTATGAAGTAATAAGTATCTACGTAATCCTCAATAAGCAAAATTGTAACACCACTTGTCATAAAGTTTCGGAAGATGTAGGTGCATCGACTACAGGATCCTGCAAAAGAAAAAAATACGAAAATGATAGAGAGTAGATAAGCTATACGGTTACGGCATCGGAAGTGACGCAATAAGGATCATTACTTCGAAAAATTCCCGCTATATGGCGCTGAGTGCGGCTTCATGTACTTATTTTAAATTGACAAAAAAAATTCTAATATTGAACCAATACAGGCAGTCGCGCTTTTTGTGTGATATACTCGGTTGGTTATAAGTAACTCTTTGGACTAAATAGTGAACTATAATATGTTTTGGATTGACGTGACACGTCAAACGTCACGCGACTTGAAGAAAATAAGAGTGAATATGAAGTATACAATTGATTTGTGGAAAAAAAGAAAATTATTTCGAACAAAAACTTGAAGAGTCGCAGTTATTAAGTGAAATCGACGTTACAGTATCCTGTATAAACACCAGGCGATGATCCCCGAATCAAAACCTCAAAATCTCGTCGGCAATAACAGGAATTCTCATTAATTTTTGGTCCCTAGACGGCTTGGGGTTGTGCTTAGACGCATCTGGCGTGACGACACTCGTCCAAAAATTCCCCCGACGCCTTTGCGTCACCTCAACAACAACGCGTATGTTTGTTTCGCCGTCCCCGTCGCGCGATGCTATTTTGTTTTGTTGATTTGAAATTGAATTAACCGCACAACATATTGTTAGACATTTAAATTTATGTTTTCAGAATGGAGTGTTGTTATTCTTCATTCCTCATTCGACATTCATACATCTACATAAAATAATTCAAATATTGTTTGAAAAAAGTAAATTTCAGAGCTATCAGGTTTATACAGGAAAATAGATGATTTTATCGGCAAAAGCTTAGTCGATATACTTTGAGACAAACTATGCTTAATATACTTTGTTGGTAAAGCATCTTCTCCAGCTATAAGACAATCGTGAAACAACTTATCGAGAATGCCGAAGTCGCTTTCAAAAAAATTTATTTTCACAAATTATTAAATTTTCAACAGGCTCTAATTAAAATTCTGTCACTTTTCATTGAATTATGGACAATTCCTTACTTTGCGAATAAAAATTTCAACAGAAATGTGTTCTTTGTGTAGTGGTTGTAGAATAAATTTTTTTACTGCCAGTAAACCATTAAATAAATAATAATAAAATAATTAGATTCACTCATCATCCAATTACAATTTCCGTCGCTCCAATAATTCCGTATCCATAATTAACGAATTTCGATTCGAAACGAAATGGTTGATTTCCTACCACCGACGCGTCAGAACAGACGGAATTATAATCAATCTATCAAAGACGTATGTCACATACTCGCAGATAATCGAACACGACATTTGAGGAAATTAAAATCAATATTTCACTTGATTTCGTCGAAATTAAACTTCAGCGAAGCCGAATAACAAAACAAATTTTTAAATTTCAAAAATGTATGTATAGAAAGAAGTTTATAGAACAATTATGTTTAAAGTATTTTTTAGTAAAACCGGCAACGCTGGTCACGGCTTAGCTACTCCCATTTTTAAAGACAAAGATTCTAAAGGGAAGAGATGAAACACCTCACTATAGTGCTTCTTTGAGAACTTAGCTACAACTACTTAAAATACCACCAGTCAAAAACATAATAATCTACACTGATAGCAGACAAGCTCTACTAGCCTTGAACAGACAACGTGTTACATCAGGGATAGTATTTAGAGTTCCATCGAGATTTAGCTAACGCCTCGGTAGATAACAATATTATCCTGAGGTGGCAACGCTAACCGCATCGCTGATTCTTTAGCCATGGAAACGGCTGGACTAACAATTCTTGGACCCGACGACACCTACGGCCTGACTAACTCGACAAAGGGATGCAGTCTTGCCAGGATCACCCTGGGCGACCCAGGGAAGCTGGAGTCGAAAAAATGGCGACGACCAGGAAAAAACTACGTTTAACGGTAGGATTTCTGACTGGCAACTGCATACAATAGGGCTAGCGGACACACCTCTTTGCGGGATGTGTGAACAGGTAGATGAATTTGTCAGGCATGTCTTATGCAAGTGCCCGGAGTTATCGTCAATAAGAGAGTGTTTGGTGAGTCTTGGCCTACACCTGCCGATATAAACGAGATGTCTCCTAGTAACCTTTGCACCTTCCTGGAAAGGAAAGGATGGACGATGACCTAGGAAGGCATCTCCTTGGGAGGATGTACAATGGGTCACATGTAGCCTAAGTGCTGTGGGCCTAAGTCAACCTACCTACTCTACAGACAGACCACCAGTAAAACTGGTTGCCTTTATAGAAACTTCTGGATGGAATACTTAGTTCAAGTACCAGGGCATTTGAGCACAACTTGAAACGAATAAATGAACACCTGCAGTCCAAAGTCGTAGATGAATTTATCTTTCAACATTCACGTAGGTGTTTTCCGTACTTCAAATCCAGCATTTTTGACAATTAACAATAAAAATGACTACCCAAAAATAAAATTAACCTTTTAATTGATTAAACTTATACGAATAATTATTAGATTCGAATGAAGATCTACCGAATAGATTATGAAAAGTTATTTCGTTGGATCTCCCACTACAAAGGACAAGATACATTTTGGGGTCTGGCTTCAATGAAGTGTACGTATGTACTTTTCCCTCTTAGTTACGACTCTCCAGGGATAAGGATATTTTATGAGATGTAATTATTTATTAAAAGGTTGTTTTAACCTTAATATGAATTGTGGACATGTAGTTAGTTAAAATGTCTCGGATGAATTCATTACTTTAGATTGTTACCAAGAATTAAAAGATCTTTCGTCGTTGGTGGTTTCAAAAAAAAGATCTTCTTAAGCAATCCATGAATAAATTAAATTAGATATAGTAGTAAAACCTGTCATTTACTTAGGATAAACAAGGATCTTCAAACCAAGGGTAGATATAATCCCAATTTAAAGTTTGCGCTCATTCTTCTTGTTCCAATAACAGCTTAAGGAACAATTTACCCACTACTTAATTGTGTTTCAATTCTGTGGGTGGCGCTAGTTTTTAGTAGGTGATTTGTGGCGATACCTATAGTTGGGATTATGGAGACTGTATTGAAATAAATAAATTAATCAATGAATTAACTAGACAATTTGTAGTTACGTCCCTTTTCAACCAAACTTAATATACATCAGACTATCGTTTTTGGGTAAATGGTTAGGTTAGTTTATGATTTTAAATTAAATCAGTACAATCTAATGTAAATCAACAAACTTTTTGAAATAATTCTAGAAAACTTAACCTAAAAATCTCGCTCTTGAGTTTAGTTGTCGGTTTAGTTCAACTCCCCAATTTCATAAACTCATTTTCAATTATAACAAATACGCTTAAAGTTTCCGAATATCACTTGATTTTATCGACATCTGAGCCCTTATTCCACTGCCGACAAGCTTCTACATTATCGTTGGAAAGCGGCACCGGCGGCGCAAGAGAGTGAAGAAGAGAAAAGCGACAAAACGACGCAACGTCGTGGTAATTCACAAGGATTTAATTTAAATTAGTTTTCTCAGTTGGTAACAGTAGAAGCGAGCCTTGTTCAATATGTTAAGATTCAAGAGGGATTTCCAGGGACGCTTTAACGCTGCTCAAAAGTGAGCTGTAATTTTGAGTAGAAATTTAGGGAGAGCTTGCTATTGATAATCTACAGACGTTGCCAAATATCATATACTTCATATAATTTTGTTAAATCTACTCAATACAGTACAAATCTTCTTCTGCGAGAACCAAAACTAACCGTTTTTGAGCAGTAGCTCCCCTATTTTGGATATTCTTGATTTTACTCCTTTATATCGGCAGGTGTAGGCCAGGACTCACCGAACACACACTCTCTTATTGACGATATCTCCGGGCACTCGCATAAGACATGCCTGATAGATTCATATTCCTGTTCCCAAATCCTGCATATAGGTGTGTCCACTAGCCCCATTGTATGGAGGTGTCAATTGACAATGGCCAGTCAGAAATCCTACCGTTAGAAACGTAGGTTTTTCCTAGTCATCGCCAAATATTTTTTCGATTCCAGCTTCCCAGGGTGATCCTGGCAAGACTGCATCCCTTGATTTCATCCCATCTCTTTAGAGATTGACCACGGGCGTAGTGTTTAGCTAGTTCCGCAATAGTTGTCAAATTCGTCAGGCCGTAGGTGTCGCCGGGAACAAGAATTCTTAGTCCTGCCACTTCCCTTGCTAAAGAATCAGCAATTTCGGTTACCTTTGCTCCTGTCGTGCCCCTTAACCCACCTCAGGATAATATTGTCATCTACCGAGGCATTAGCTAAATCTCGATGGCACTCAAATACTAGCCCTGATGTAACACGTTGTCTGTTCAAGGCTAGTAGAGCTTGTCTGCAGATTATTATGGTGTTTTTTCCATTTATTCCTTATGCTTAGTATTAGTATATGCTAACAGTTTAGCAGATTGCTTCAAGATTAATACAGGAGTGGAGTAGGTATAAAAGGATCTGGTGAGGCTAAGTTCATGGTGAGTGAGGCACTTTCCCTAGGGGTTTTTGATCAGGAGTTTGCTGTAATGATCAGCTGTGCCACCAAATCCCTAATAAAGGTTTTCTAAGACAACTGGTAGAAAGAAGTTGACTTGGTTGCACAAACATTGTGGGCCTTGAAATCAAAAGAAAACAGTAAATTCATTTGTAACAGAAAGATCCATGATGATATAGCTAACTGTTATAAAATGGTGGAACAGCGTATTTAAGGCAGGAGACAAAGAAGTAGTTTAGGTTGTCACTTTTTGAGGTATCACTTCAAAAAAATTCTTGATCTATACTTTGAAAGATGTGTGATTTGACAACACTGTTTGATTTTATTTCGCAAACTGTCTCTTACTGTTGTAATACAGAGAGAAGTAACTCCGGATTCTGTTAATGGGTAGTAGCTGCTTGTTAAGGCTAGTCATTTGAGTTTTGGTATACAAAGCGACACTTTAAGTTCACTGACCATTCAATTGTTAATGAGTTAATTTGAAAATACACGTTTAGGATAAAATATTTGGTATGGCTGTAGCATAGTGTTCTTTGGTGATCCTTCAAGTGATAAAAGGGATGATAAACAAAGGAAAAACGTAAAACATTTATCAGCGACATCTATGATACTGAAATTAATCAAAATATCTATTAAATCACCTGCATTCTCCCAAAATAAAGCACACTCGCTACCGACATTGTTTTCAGCTTGTAGCAACAAATTATTCGACTTTTTGCTCCTCCATAACATTTGTACATTTGTATCATGTTACCAACTGTCAATAGAAAAATAAATTAAATTAAATCTATATTTATATGTACTCAACGTTTTCGGATATTTCATTCAAAGAAATTGTTCAGAAACTATATATCACCACCTAACGACAAACTGACATTGAAAATCAAGTGAAAAACGTATAGTATTATGTTAAAATGCAAATAAACATTTTTGTACAGTAGGTATGTTTAATTATGCACGCAGGACTGGATATTTAGCATCCGACAAATTATGGACAAAATACTAGGGGTAACAGAAATATGTATTTTTATACTATCGATCTGGTAAAAGCATTTGATTCACTACCAAGAGAGACAATATGGGAAACTCTAGCAAGGTGCACTGCAGGCTATCCAAAGTATATACGACAGGACAAGCAGCATAGTAAGAGTAGGGACGAAAAAGACAAAAAACTTCAACACATATGAGGGAGTAAGACAAGGAGGAATATTAAGTCCCGTACTATTCATTGCAGAGATGGATGAAATATCACAAGCATACGAAAAGGATAGAAAAGGAGTTAGTGTAGGAGTACGGCAATTAAAGGCAATAATAATCAAAGACCTGTGGAGAAGGTATAGGTATTACAGCCACTACGCAAGAGGTTTGTCTTGTTGTACATAGATGGCCGACCAAACTTTGTTGGTCTTTCTACCACCAACTCCACTCATGTCTAGTAGACAAAAAGAAACAAATAAAAAATGGAGTCGAATTAATTTTTTATTCAATCGGTTCGCATCCTGGGACAGCTGTTTCGGCCTTTAGGCCTCATCAGCCAGGCTATCGATAAGACAAACCTCTTGAGTAGTGGCTGTAAAAATACCTATACCTTCTCCACATCCATTTTCGACTTTGCATTCGTAGATGGCGACACTAATGCGTTAGTTGTTTCGCCTCGATCTTTTATCATTATAGTCGAGTTGATTTTATATATATATATACGTATAATTATAAAATAATAAACCCAGTTTCTACCCAAATTTCCAGCAAACATTTTTTCACCCTCGTAATAACCAGCAGTAACAAACTTTTAACAAACAACCCCCCTCCTCGAACAAATTTATTCAATTCCCTTACAATCTGTTTAAGGACCGAAAAAAAAAACCAGCCTACCTCTATTATCCTTATAAAACCACGTGAAAAGTGAGAATAATCCTCACGTTTAAGCTCCTAATTCCCCTAGAACTTCAGGATCGTGTAGTGGGAGTAATGAAGGCGTATCTTACCCAAACCCCACCTTGTAGTATCTTAGCAACGCATCGTGTTTTGTCACCACTCGCGTGAACAGCCCACAGTTTAGCTTAACTAGATATAAACTTCCTCTATTTTATAACCATAAGTGAAGCTATAGAGTCGAGCGGCGGAGGAGAAGGTGTCGAATAAGGTTCAAGGAAAGGAACAAACTGTTCTTAAGTCAAGTAAATTTCGGCTAAAAAGTTAAATAATGAAAAAGTATAGTTTGGAAAACCTATCTGCGGTAAGAGGTGACGAAACAATGATAATAATCTATATCAGTCAAAAAGTGAGAAGGAAGAGCACACGCAAGCGCTTGTCAATAGCAAGTCAGGTGGTTGCATGGCAACGGGCAATATCGGATGTTTTCGGCCGCATAGTTTCAGATATGTTTGCCAAACTGTAACTACTTATCCCTGTAAATTGATTCTTAAATATTCTTGAAACTCAACATAACATAAAAAGAATGTAAACTATGTTTAAGGGACTACAATAGATCTGAAAAGGTCGCATCTAATTTGAATATAGCTCTTATGTCATTCACAATTAATTGTATCGTCTCCTTAAGGATAAAAGGAGTTAAATAAAACAAAAAACACTGTTCTATGGCTACAGTTTGTATCTTTGTAACTTTTTCCAGTAAAAAATATCTTAAAGAAGAATTACCTTCGACAAAATTTCCCCTCGGCGTCTATGATTATGGTCGTATGGTCACCGTACGTCGTAGATCTATTATAGAATGATTTTATAAGGATATTCTTTCTAATTGAAGGTATTATGTTTCGTGATTAGTGGTTATTAATAGTCTTTTATTATATTTTCGGTTTTTTTTTTGTTTTCATTCATGTGATGATTAATTGGTGAAGTTCGATTTTTTTCTTTTTTTTATACGAACATATGGATACCTACAGCTATTAATAATAATTCTTATTAATCTTGTTGGAAGAGAAAACGATCGTATTTGTGGGAAAGTTGTTAGATAGGTATTCGGGATAATGTGGTTCAAGGTGTGATAAATCATTTTTTATGCAATAGAAACAAATTGTCAAAGCTGAATAGACAGAGAGAAAGAGAGAATATATAAAAAAAATGAATAGATGTAACAATGAACAAGTTACTGCAAGAATTTCTTCACTAACTTCCATTTTAAGAGAGTGAGCATAAAATATTAGAAAAAATAAAGAAATAAATATACAATTTTCCAGAAATTAATATGTATCTCACAAAAAATATTCGAAAATTTAAGATTTCAATAATATTGATCAGCTGCGCCATCTCGTTTCCAATCGCCCAATCATTTATCCAAAATAGACAGAAAACTATTTCTTATTGTACTGAATGAAAATAACTGTAATTCCACTGATATTCCTGCAAATTATAGTTCAGTGGCAAATACTGATACTAATTTATAATAAGAACGAATTGAATCACTACTATATTAATTCATTCATAAATGTTAAAAGTTTAATACTTAAATTAATAGTAGCGTCATCTGTTAACCAGTGTCTTAAGTCTGTATCTAAAATATGTAGAAAACTGCTTACCAGTTCAATTTAATAAAGATATATCGAAGGCAGCTGTAATAGTGGTATGCTTCATTGTCTTTTAAATAGATGGCAGCATGTGTTACTAATTTAGATTTTGAAAAAAATGAAATCGAATGGCTACTATATGACATAGGTCAATAACCCACTTATTAACCTACTAATTATTGACTACAATTTCTAATGGTAAATGAGTGAAATTGAGCTGAAAAAAAATATATATATATAATATCCTTTCAGCTTGAAATTTTTGTCCAAATATAAATGGAATACGTACAGAGAGTTCCAAAAAGAATAATTTTATAATAAATTTTCTTAATGGTTTTCGAAATGCCACAGTTGATAATAAAATGGTCGCTGTCATAAACTACCTGTTCAAAAAAAACAACAAAAAGATGTTTACTGAAATTAAAAACAACAAAGAATGCATAGGTATAAATATTCACTAACCTCTGGAATTTCATTTATTTATTGTTTACCATTTACACCGTAACCGTCGATGGATTTCTTTTTAAAATTAATGCAACTATTTATAGAATTCATGATGGGAGCGGCAATTTGTTAAAAACTTCCTTGTATTAATGTTTTTCAAATTGTTCAAAATCGTTAATTGATGATTATTGTAAAGCACATGTTTATGCATCAATTAAAATTCAATTTGCATTTTTCTACGGGGTCCTACCAAATAATTGTACCAAAAAAATATGTGATGAAATTCCAACGAAAAAAAAACATTCAATTTTGATTTTGTCGTAGCGTTACTTGTGTTTCAGTTTCGAATAACTATTGAACACATATAGAAGCAATAAAATAGAGATCAACTTAGTGTTAGAAGGAAATAAAAGTATTTTAAGACATTCTAGATGATTTCTGTTGAATGTAATGTCATGGTCTCACCATAAACATACTACCAAAATGTGCTATTTGATCCATTTATTGATAAAAACAAAAAAATCGAAGCAAATACTTACCAAGAGATTATGAAAAACTGTCTATCAATTAAAGAACTTTCATTTCTCAAAATTAGGTTAATGTAATGTGGTTGGTTGTTGAAGTGAAGTTGTATTGGAAAATTTCAATGGTATACATACGAAGTTTTTATGATTTAAACTTTTCTTAAACTAAAAAATGGGACTGAATGAAATAGAAATAGCTGGCAGCATTTCGTTATGGAAGAAATTGATTTTGGTGTTTCAGTAAGTAAATATTTTTTCAAAGGAAAGTGAAGCCTCTAAACTCGAAGGTTAATAATACCTACTTATATATTAGAAACCAGTGGTAACAACGTGTCACTCATAACCAAGTTGGTAATACTAGCCCCGGTAAAAATCGAGTACTGTTTAACTGCACCTATTCAGTAATAAATAATCGTGGAATATGCTGAATGTAAAAACGGTGTACGTTACAAAGTCACCCCCAAAAAGCAGCCCTCTTTTACAAAATTGTTCACGCCAGTGTTTGGGTTACAAAGACTCCTGTAAGTACCAAATTTCATCTTAATTTATTCAATAGATTGGGAACTATTTCTAAAAATAAAAGTGAAGTAAAATTTAAAAAAAAAACAAAGCTATTAACCGTTTCCTTCATATGGATATATGGAAGTATTGAAGAAAATTGAAAATTAAATCCATCTTTATCATGGTAATGTGTACTTATGGCCTCGAGAGAGATTTTTCTCAAAAAAACGGGACACGACAAGGTTCCTGAACACCTTTATAGCCATTTTTGCGTGATATGTAACCTAATTTTCGCGTTTACTAGTGACGGATGGTGAAAAACTTCAAAAATCATGGCGTTAAGAATTTTCCGACCTTGGACTACTAAACAACACTTTCCACCTTATTATTTATATGATTGGTTTTCCGGTAAGGCGAAAAATTCTTTTTTTTTTTCATTGAATAAAAAATAAGTAACTTATCGCGTGCAGTTTATCCCCACTTTCCGCATACCAACCTAACGGGACGCACCTTACCTCACCTTTCAAGTCGACCTACCAGTAGAGTGTAGAGTTCTTGGTTTAACCTGACTTTAAAAGTGTTCAGTGTTGATATTTTAACTTTTTATCTGTGAATCTGTACGAAAAATGTGAAATCCACCGACAAAATTGTAGAAAACAGTGTAATTATTGGATAATAAGCGATCAATTACAGGTAAGTCGTTGTTGCAAAAGAAGTGTATAAGAAAATCTGGGTGTTTTGCTTATGTAGCAGGCCGCATTCCTTATAAAATGACGTGATATCAACGATGGGTCGAGTCAGAAACTCAAGACACCGTTGAAAGTGTTTATTTTTGTAAAATAGAAATTTTTTAACATGGTGAAAAATAATTTTTGCCTTTAGAAGATGTTTTAGTGTAGAAATATTCGAAATTTTAGGTTAGAGAAGTTAAAAGATGTAATTACACTGTTTATTATTGAGAAACAAAGAGTGTATTGTTAAAAAAAAACGATTTTATCATTGAAAATCTTCTATAATTGAAGATAGCTTTCAAGTTTTGACCTATTTTTACGTTTGTGAATAAAAGTTTGTTTTGCAATCATATTTAAATGCCTTAATAAATTGTTTCATATATATGTAGGTACCCAAATCTTCTCGATCAACGCTAATTACAAATGTTTTATAATTCTCACGAAATTGATACAATCTTAAACTTTTAACCTCTTTTCAATCGTATTAACTACATAGGTACATACGCAAAAACGCACTCACAGTATTAAACGTTGAACTTGATGTGTACAGGGAGATTTATTAATAAGTTTAAATATTTCACACGAAAAATACTAAGCCTAAAAATTTAATACGTAAATTAATCATGGTTCAATAATTAAAAATACTCTTTAAAACAAAATTTCAACAATGTAATACCAAAATCAATGTAACGTAACACGCTGAAGAGCATTTTAAATGATTTTTAGTAGATGGTAGATACCTATTACATTTTAATGAAACAATTTTGACGTAAAACACACCTGTTTCTCAAATTAGAACCATATTTGGCTGATTTAAGTATTCTATGTAAAATAGTAATGAATCACCCTGTATAAGCAAATATTTTGGTGTTAAAAATCTTCGTACTGTTTTAATTGCAAAACGAAACACCAGACGCTGTAATATGATCCGAAAGAAGTTCCCTACCTATAGATAGACCATTGATTTCCAAAGTCCAGGTGGACTCTCAGGGGTCTACGGGAGACTCGACGGGGGTCCATGAATGTTTATGTGGTTTCCTTAGTGAAGAAATAAAATGTTGGCTTGACTTGACCTATCATGTTGGCAGATATTTTAAGAAGCTCAGAGACTTGTGAAAACTGATCCATTCCATATTCAGTACAGCGTGTTCACACGAAATGCGACTTGTGGTGTGAGTTTCACTTGCATGAGCTTGTTTGATTCGTCACCAATACGAATGCCAAAAATAAACTTATACTCATTTGTTTCCGGAATTTTGAAAATAAAAGTAAAGTAAAGTGAATTGATGTTAATGTTTGCCAGTGCCACTCCGATTGGGAAGTTTTCTACCTAAAATAAACCTTATTAACCAATAAATTCTCCATAGTTAAAAGAAATGAAAATGCAGGGGGTCCACCGCAGCACCCAAGAACCAGCAACATTTTGAAAGTGGTCTTCTTACGGGACACTTTCCCATAAAGGAGCACCTGAACAAAATAGGGCTGTATAACGGAGACCTTACATGCAAAAGATGCAAAAAGGACACTGAAACAGCTCTGCACATATTATGCAACTGTGAGACGCTGGACCACACGAGGCAAAAACTGTATGGACGACCCCAAATGATTCCAGAAGACTTCTACAAACAACCAATAAAGAACCTGTATGAGCTAATATAGAGGGAACGGATTGGCTGAATAGGCTGTAGTCAGAACACTAGGAAAATCCACAATAAGCCCAAGAGGCTGAGGTGGTGCCGGCGAAGGGACAGCTCCTTTAAAAAAAACCAATAAATTCTCCATAGTTAAAGGATATGAAAATGCAGGGGGTCCACCAGAACCCAAGAACTAGCAACATTTTGAAAGCGGTCTATGAGAAAAAAGGTTTGGGAACCTCTGCCCTAGATAGTCAGAACGATCTTGCGAGGGGATGGTAACCCTTGGTCGTCCATTTCCAGACTTTACCTATACAATTATTTTTTATAAAATAGATAGAATTGAATAGAGGCTGGTAATTTTGATTATATTTTTTTATTTAAAAATTTAAAACGCCCTATAAAGTGAAGCTTGGTAGAAAAAAAGGGGGGGGGGGATATTTTAGGTCCCTAAGTGAATGTCACCCCAGTATACCAATACACATAGTTACATGGGGTAGTTAGGTATTTATAAACTAAAGTAAATTCTAAAAACTTTCTTCAAACTTTCCCAGAATATCTATTTATTTATTTTTTAATTATTTCGCTAAATGAAAGTTTTTCTCCTGAAATTAACAACTAATAGAAACGATTCATTCATCGAAAAGAAACTATAGAAAAAAGACGATTACGTTTTTTCAAATTGAATAAACCCGCAAAGATTCTCTGATCGTCCAAAAAAACCGTGAAATAATTAAAAAGAATGGCAGTGATAATATTGCCAAAAAAATATATTCTAACAAAGCACACATATTCAATTGATTGGCCTGTTTAATCGAGGAAGCGTAAAATTATTACGAATAGCGTTGGGTATTATGTAAAAGAAAATATATGTATGCTCTTGATACTATACTCGTGTTCAACAATATAAAACTGATTAATTATTTATTTTTTGTTACAACAATTTTACTTTCGAATTCCCCCCTTACTGTATGATTTTTTATTTTTTTGGTCAAAAATATATGCGTTAGATATGAGTTAAATAGTGAAAAAAATATTTCAACAGATGTCGAAGGAATAATTATAAATATTCAACACTCTATGAATTTTTGAAAAATGATATTTTTCAAAAACAGTGGCCGTTCAACTAAGGAGCAACAACTACTTCCCGTGCAATATGCACCGCCGGATATTGAATTACACCCCAAAGTCAAACGGGGTTGGTATATCTACAAGAAATTTTAAAACCAACCTTTCTGGTTTGCGATTAGAAGGGACAACACAACTAGTAGACCGGTTTCGGCGTATTTGCGCCTCATCAGTACAAGGTATGTGGTGTCCGTCCGAGAATCTCTAATCCCGGACTGGTTGGTTTTAAAATATCTTGTAGATATACCAACCCCGTTTGACTTTGGGGTGTAATTCAATATCCGGCGGTGCATATTGCACGGGAAGTAGTTGTTGCTCCTTAGTTGAACGGCCACTGTTTTTGAAAAATATCATTTTTCAAAAATTCATAGAGTGTTGAATATTTATAATTATTCCTTCGACATCTGTTGATACATTCACTCTATTAAATACGACAATATTACAGGAAACTGTAATAAGATTTTAAAAAATATGTATCGATATTTAAAGGAAATAAATGTCAAACTTTGACTTGTACCAAATTTGGCACAAATTTCGGAAATAAAATAAAAGTAACAAGTATAAATTCAGATTTATTTAAAAAAAATAGATTTTATCTCAACAAGAGTGAAAATCTTGCCCTATTTCGTGTGAAATACTGAACATTTCCCACATAATATATGTGGGATTTTCCCTTACAATCTGGATATTTGCACCTCTGTCGTTCTTCACTTACTCTTGGCAAATGATTCAAATTATCCGTTCTTATTTGCTGGGCTGGAATCTGCGAAAAAGGATATTTCTTTTCTTGAGATACAGTTGAGGTTGTAAGCTGGTACTTGGTCTTCCCTTTTTTCTTTCTGAACTATAAGCTCTGGTCAAAACTTCCGCGATACCAAGTTTGAATTCTGAAATTGGTAGGTATAAATTATTATTTGTTTTGGTTCGCCTCCACAGAATCCAGCTATTGACGCATATCATATCCAGGAAATGGAAAAATACCTTCATGTACCACTTTTTGAATCCAATTTGGATTCGGTAGTATCCTGATATAGAATCGAGAAGATCTACTCCCCCCATATAAGCATTATATACTGCAACACATTGAGGGCGGGTGATTTCTATATATGTGTCCCAGATTAATAAAAATTAAACCATGGACTTAAGACACTTTTTATAGGCGTTTTCTTAACCGATGTGGTCGATATAGAGGATGTACAAAAGTGTCTGAGAAAACTTAGTTCCGATATTGAAAATTTTTTGTTATAGTATAAATAAAAAAATCATAGTGCCCACAATAATAAGAATTTCGAGCTGAAATTTTATATACACACTCTCAAATAATAAAGGAATTCGGAAAAAAATCAGCAGCATTGTATCTACAATTTCTTGCATACGAGGGTATTCGAAAGTATAGGGATTTTTCGTTTTAAAATTCGCTCACGTCAATATTTCAAATAACCTTGCAAACATCCTGTATATTTTTTATACTAGTTTTATAAATTCACTGTCGAACTTTATATCGCTCGGGTGCAAAATCGTTCTCGAACAGTAAATGTCGCTTACATCCCTTGTAGGCTAAATAACTATTATAAAAAACGACACTAGTAAATATTGTAATTAATTATTTAAACTCAAGAGTTCATTGTCAACAATTTTTACAATTTACATAAACGTTTCATTATCCAACAGTTAATTCTTGTTTATTGTCAATTTCGTGTTCTTGTCTTGTCCTTGACTCCAATTTGAATGCCATATATCTTTCGAATTTATTTTTTTTTCGACTATTTCAAATTCTATAGACGTTGGCACACTTGAAATTCTAGACGATTTTTTTTTTTCGTTAAAGTTTACTGTTATAAATAAACTACTTCATTTGTACATCCGTCCAGTGACTTTAATTTGATATGAATACTAATGATCTTGTCCAGTTTAGGTGATAATATTTATACAAATAAGAAATATTTAAAGAGTTCGTCTACTTTCTATTAGGTTTATATTCAATAAAAGTTTATTTAACTATGTATGTCACCCACTACTTAATAGCATATACCCACATTCCTTTTTATGACATTTTCCCAAAGGGTTATTCCATTTTAGAGAAGGTTAAATCACCACCTTACCCATTAAAGTGATTCGTTTCAAATCGAGTGCCTGATTCTCAATATCTACTTTCTTAAACTTTTCCTGATTTGTTTTCTTCTTATACTGCATATGATGGGTTGTAAAATGTTCCTATAATGAAAAAATGTTGATTCGCAAAGTAATTTACCGATATTCATAAAAAAAAAGTCTTCATTAACCGCGCAAACCTTTTTGAAGCCGAGTTTTTACTGCTTTTTTCAAAATTCCACACTGTACAGCGGTTTCTCGTATAGAATTTGTTATAGGTATAGTTGACGTAAACGATACAGTGCAAAATTAAAGTTGTCGGCTTTTTGTGTGACTCTAAGACTAAGATTAAGTGTATACAGTCATAGCCCAGTCAATAGTATAATTTCAAATAATTCATCTTTGTCTGAACTATAACTATTTTTGAGAGAGGGTTGCAGGTGTTCTCTTTAGTCGGTGGTCTGACATCAAGAAAGTGTGTGTGGAAATTGTAAGTATACATACTTGGAACAAGTAACTAAGTGTAGAGAATAAAAGCGTCCAATTATCTATGGTATGATACACACGAGTTTAGCTGCACAATATCTTTTACGTCAACTATATAGGCTGTACGATAAATATTTTCTTAGATAAAGCGGTCTACCTATTTTAATCAGACACCCGGTACTTTTCTTTATCCTTTTCCTTAATGTATTGTTAATAATTCTAAAGATTGCAAAATGAAATTATACAAATCTATTTTTGGAAAGATATTCTTACTCACACCCACTATGTAAATGTCTCAAGATTTACGTAATGTTTCATCATGATTTTTTTCTTTCATAGAACATCCTGTTTAAGTTTATCAATAATTTCAATAACAACAAAAGAGGATTTTGCATATTATAAAATTATCTGAGAAAACTTGTGAAAGTGAGGTTTTGTTTTAGGCGAAAATACATGCATCAAGTAAACAAAATCATAGTGCCCTTAATAATGAGAATTTAGAGCTGAAATTTTAGATACACACAAAGGAATATGGAACATCATTTGAAGCATTTTTATGTGAAATAAAAATATAATCTCTGTTGTCTTGAAAAACTTTTTTTACTCTTGAAGTTTCTTCCTAGAACCAATAAATTCGGAGAAGAAAAATACATTTCGCGCATAAATTTAGAAGCAATATTTCACATCGCGGACGATTCTTCTCTCAACGTTATGTTTCATTAACCTTTCAACGACTACGAACAACAAAACCTATTTAGTCTTTACCTAATTACATATTCAGTTAACGTGTTAAGATTTTCTTCCGCTGAAAATACATCTACTCGCCATAAATTCTTTTATTTATGTGTCTATTATCTCGCCCGTGTGCAATACATAATTAAAATTCTTTAAAATGCAGTTTCGCTAATGCATATTTGGATAGAAATTATTCACGATATGTTAAGAAACTGCATTAAGAACGAATTGTATAAAAAAAATTCCGGGAATTGGTCAATGAAATACAAAATATGAATTATTCAACTGAATTTATTGTTCTGCCTTTAAAGTAGAACCTTTATGGAATGAATAAATCACGTCAATCATCAAAACATTTCCCAATCATCATTTTCTAAGTTGACATCACATCACATCTCGTCTATTTATACGCATGTGTTTTCGATAGAGTCGATTGTGGTAATGCAAAATTTAAGACAGAGTCCCATTCTATTATATTCAATGTAGTAGTACTACTGCTCTCTTCACATAAACGGTACAACCAAAACACAAAAATGGTGAAGGCTAAGGTGCCGAGGACTCGAACCCCCTCACTGGTGGCACCCAACTAATCAATCAACTACAACTGCGACCGCGATTTTCATTTGATCCTTAACATGGCATCATTTCAAAACTTTTTTTAGTCATTCAGTCTAGAGAGCACAATGTAACATCACATAGATAGGGAACATCAGCTCAAATGGAGATCGATACAAGGGCACTTCCATACAAGCAGTTTACTGAACAAGGTAGACAAGAAACTCTCAACCAGGCTATTGAAACTGAGTAAGAGACATTTGAAGAGAGTTTCCGACCTGGTGACCAAATAGGCAAACTTAGTAGTTAGTCAACCTACACGTCGTAGGATCTGTGGAAAATCTTGGGGCTTGGGACCCAAACAAATCTATTGGATATATGTGATGATTGTTAGACCAATGATAACATATGAAGCTATTGCCTGGTGGCCAAAAACTTTACAGTGAACGGCCCAAGCAAAGCTCTCTGGTTTAAAGAGACATGCTTGCCTGGCAATTACTGGTGCTATCAGCTTCACACCGTCAGCAGCCATAGAAATCCTTCTGGACCTACTTCCTCTCCATATATTTTTGGAAAGAGATGCTAGATGGACAACGAACGAACGAACGAAGCAGAATGCTAGTGGACACTGAAAGTCACAGTATTCTGGAAATGACCTCTTACATAATGCCTCCAACAGTAAACTATGACCTGCCTTATACCGTCCTAATTCGAAGTAGATATGAATGGGTCCTCCGTAAGGATGAACTATTAAGAGCAGACAGCTGTTGGAACACAGACGGTTCAAAAACACCCTCAGGCTCTGGTGCAGGTGTTTACGGACGCAGACCTAGGACAGACATTTCAATCTCTCTAGGATCCTATACAACCGTATTTCAGGCGGAAATTTACGCCATTGTTTCATGTATGGAGATATTGGAGCAAGCCAATCTCATACGTAGAGCAATAAAAATTTTCTCGGACAGCCAAGCGGCTTTGAAAGCACTTAGCTCTAACCATGTAACGTCGAAATTGGTATTAGATTGCCAAAAAAGACTCTCCTCAATAGGAGAACTCAATAAAGTATTGCTGGTCTGGATCCCTGGCCATTCTGGCATGGAAGGAAACGAGAAGGCAGACTCTCTTGCAAGGGAGGGTGCCGCACGTGTTTCTATCGGACCAGAACCTACAATTGGCATGGATGAATGTAACATCACTAGCCTATATATTCAAAATTCTTCCAACGATACCTCATTCATTAAATTATGACAAGTAGTTTAGAAGTTATAAAAGAGCAGATGAACATATAGTACAAGCAAGTAATATAGTGATGCAAAGCGATGACGACTGTTATTAACACGTGCTATAAAGCGAGTACAAACTAAACCAGGCATACAACGAACAGGTGTATTATATCACCCAGGAACGAATTCAGTTTAGTATTTATAAGTTCTTTTATAGCTCTAATTTTGTAGAGTACCTACCTAATTAAAATAAGTGGATCTTATTTTATATTTGTTATTTTCCAGTTTTTTGTCAAATGAAAAATGATCTCTATAGTTGAATGTCAATGTACTTAACTATCTGCCTTAAAAGATAACAAAATATACATAATAATAAGTAAAATATAAATAAAACACATCCATTAAATGACACACTGTTTGTTGATAAGGTGCAAAAGTTGTTAGTTTTAGCACACATGCTCATACACAAGTGTTGTTTCGTGTAAAATATTTCATAAACTCGCTTTCTAACAGTTAATAACAATATAGAATTTATTGAAAAGAATGTGAAATGCAGGGGAAGACGTAAGAGAAGAAACATTGTGTCTCCAGTATGAGTTATTATTTGTCATCTGTCATTGCCATCTTGGACTGTTTATGTGACTAAACTAAAATATATTTGCTGAAAGGTGTTGAGAAATCAAATGGTATATTATAAATGAACGGAAACCTTGATTTTGTGCAACACTTTATAATATTCGGAGAATAAGTCTATGTGAACCTCGATTAAAAACGTGTTATATAAAAGTTCTTTCGAGTACGTAACAATTTTGTAAATTTAATGAGGTTTTTAATGGTTAACTATGTCAGAAAAATTATACAACTCTTTAAAAAAAAAACCATTCACCAGCTGGTAGGAAATGAGAGGATTCTTTGCAGTAATTTTGACAAGTACACACCTTTATTTTTTTGTAAATAATCTACACGTTTATTAAATATTGTTCCAACTCTTGCAGCGTGGAATATTTCCAAAATTATCCAATGAAATCAATAGATAACAAACAGAGAATAAAATTTCTTCATTTTCTGCAAAATTAATTTGATTTAAATTCCACTGCGACCTTTTCAGATCTATTAATTGTGGTCCTCTGAATCTTGAATTCATTCTATGGCTCTAGGAACCTTATTTTTAGCTTTTGCGTGTCCTGGCGTTTTAGCCTGTTACTGTGTTCCATATAGATCCCATGAGTAGCTAGGGATAAACGATCCAATCCCACACAGTGGCTGAGGTGCCCATGTCTCGAAGCCTTTGACTGGTGGTTTGTAATTTAAAGTAATTCTCTATCTCAATATTTCAAAAGAAGAAGGTATGTTCTAGTAAAACGTCAAACGTAAATAATAAATTTTACTGCTACAAAAACTATGTCTCTTATTCAAGTTATTTAACAACAAAACAAAAGACATTTAATAAGCCAGGAATCTCGTTTTCAATGGATTCAAGGTCAATCTTGCATTCCATCCAAGTATTACTTTTATATCATTACAAATAGTGAGCGATTAGTCATTCAATTATCTCGTTTGCGTTATACTGTAATATGATTAATAATATGCATGAAATATTACTTAATAACGTACAATATAAGCATCGCAATATAACACTTTTTTTTAAGTGGTGGACTGTTGTAGTGAAAGCAAAATATAGATTTATTTGTAATAATTCCATTCCAGGAAATAAAGACAATGCTTTTATACAGGTTGTCCCGAAAATATTGGTCAAATATTATACCACATAGGTTGATTGAATCACAATTACTTATACCATTTATTTTATTTTTAACCTGAATTATCAGATGACAACACCCTTTTGACCCTCCAACTTTTTTTGAGGGTTAAATTTAACGAACGCACCGGAATTCGGTCCCGCTACCTGCGGAAGGGACTACCTGTAACGGATTAAATTCGAAGTGTGGTCACACCAGCGAAAATGCGATTTCGGAATTGAGTCCCATTTACCCACTATTTGTTTAATTTGACTTTTATTTTCCTTCACATTTTTTTGGGCTTAGGACCAACAGTACACACTTATTGTTGTTGCACTGGCATGTTTAAAAACTTACGCTAAATGCGTATCGTCAAAAATAAAAACTGTACGTGAAATAATAACCCAACCCAACCAAACCTACCCCTACCAAACCACCTTCGTATTTTTAGTGAATTTTTTTGTAGAATGAATTATAATAATTTTCAATAATAGCCCAACCAAACCTACCCCTACCAAACCACCTTCGTATTTCTAGTCAATTTTTGAAGAATAAATTATAATAATTTTCAATAATAACCCAACCAAACCTACCCCTACCAAACCACCTTCGTATTTTTGAGATAATGATTTTTAAAAACAAAATTTAAACCCATCTATTATTAATAAACGCTTACCCTTTTCACTCGTCATAGAGGGGAAATTAATATTTTCCATGTCAACCAAACAAACAAAATCACAATAACGGACACAAATAAACACGTCTTACACTCTGCACTTCAGAAGAACAATTGCTAAAAATAATCTTTTAATACCCACATGAAATCTACCTGCTTCGACAGCGGACCGAATTACGAAATCACCCTTTCGGATTTGGACAAGGTCCCTGTGAGCAGGTAGCCCTTTTGCTAGGTACCCGGACCGAATTCCGAAACACCGAATTTAACAACCCTAGACTTACTACCTAGGGCGGCAGTAAGCTTAAATCCGCCACAGGTGACTTAGCATAGAGTTTGTTTTGTTCCAGCAGTAAGAAACATGATCTTAAGCAACTGAATATTGTATAGAAAAAAAAATGGACTGGATAACAGGGGATTTGATTTGGTTTGACCCGGGCGTAGGTCATTGGATACCAGGAGAAATTTTAGAATGTCACAAAAGCGCCAACGTTCTTACCGTCCAAGCCATCATCAACGGAAAGGTAAAAATTGTTTAAAATCCCACGAATCTATCTTATTGCGTATTCATTTCAGGCACAAACATTTGCTCTAGCTGAAGGTGAAGGTCAAGTTCGTCGTCGACAAGATTTAAGTACCAAAGGTGTTGAAGATATGGTTGAGCTCGTAGATCTTCACGAAGCAGCTCTTCTATGGAATCTTAAACTTAGATACGACCATGACTTAATCTATACTTACGCAGGATCGATTTTAGTAGCTGTTAATCCTTATAGCAATTTTGACGAAAGTTATGGTTTAGAAACGGCGCAGAGTTATAAGAACAGAATGATAGGGGATTTACCACCGCATATATTTGCGTTAGGAGCTGCTGCTTACTCAGCGCTACCAGTTCCACAGGTTAGTTTCCTCTTTTTTAAAAACTTTAAAGATTTGTACAAACAATTTTTAGGTTGTCGTGATAAGTGGTGAAAGTGGAGCTGGGAAAACAGAATCAACGAAATTAGTTATGCAGTATTTAGCAGCTGTAGCCCCTTCAGCTCCAAGAAACCAAGCTTTAGTTACGGAACAAATTCTAGAAGCAGCTCCTCTTTTAGAAGCATTCGGTAACGCTCGTACAGCAAGAAATGATAACAGTTCTAGATTCGGGAAGTACTTGGAAGTGTATTTTAAACATGGATCTATTATTGGTGCAAAAGTTACAGAATATTTGTTGGAAAAGTCCAGAATTGTCACTCAAGCTCCCGGGGAACGGAACTATCACGTTTTTTATGAATTACTTGGTACTTTGAGCGCGTCAGAAAGACAAAAGTACGGGCTTGTAGATGCTGACAAATATTTCTATTTAAATCAAGGTAAGACTAGTGAAAACGTATAAAATATTACGTCTGGTTATCCTCAGGGTTCGGTTCTGGGGTCACTACTATCTTTGTATGCATTAATAATGTTTATTCTGTCTTTGGGTAGCGCTAAAACATGGTTAACACTCTGATTAACTCTGAGAAGTATCATTTATACTCAAATGTATCACGAATGTTTTCTTTTCGGGTTTAGAGTTAAATTATCATGTTAGTGTTAACAAGAAAAAACCGTCCCATTTCACGGAAAGATGTTACAACTATGGACCTATTATTGATCAAGGAAAATATGTGTGGTGATTGTACAGGGTGCTGAATGTATTTGAATGAATACCTCACACTTTGAATTTGTTTGTACGTTTAGGAGGTGGGGATTGTGGTCCTGGGCACTCAGGATCAGGAGCAGACTGGAATGCTCTAACCAGAGCCATGCAAGTATTAGGTATAGGAGAAGCTGAACAAGAAGTAGTAATCAAAATTTTAGCGTCCGTTCTACATTTGGGAAACATATATTTTCATCGAAGACAACTGAGGTAAGTGAATTAATTATTTTAAAAAGTTTGTTTTATGCAATCAATTGCAATGGTTTTGTTAATATGTATGTGAATCCCACACGTTTCCTTTGTTTACAGGCACGGCCAGGAAGGCGTTGAAGTTGGTTCGGAAGTTGAAATCAAGTGGGCTGGTCATCTTTTACAAATTTCCTCATCTGGTTTGCAACGAGCCTTAACATCGAGAATTACAGAGGCGAGAGCTGAGAAAGTTTATTCGCCCCTTACGATCGATCAAGCTTTAGATGCAAGAGATGCTTTTGCGAAATCGCTTTATTCAGTTCTATTCAACTGGTAAGTCTTCTTTTTCTGTTGAATAATGCTATTTTTTTTTTTCATTGAAGTCTGTACATACTTTATATTTTTTTCTCAGGTTGGTTACGCGTATCAACTCCATAATTCAAAGAGGGGGGCTGCAAGATGCAGCGCGTATTTGTCTACTGGATATATTCGGTTTCGAGAATCTCAACGAAAACTCTTTCGAGCAGTTATGTATAAATTTTGCCTCGGAATCTCTACAGCTCTATTTTAATAAACATGTATTCAAACTGGGTAAGTTGTGCCTAAAAGTTACAGTAACAACACTGTTATTTCATTAAATTCTTATAAAGAAGTTCGGGTATTTGGGCCTGGGAAAATTTCATATTTCAATAGGACTGTAAGTCCCGCCCCTTCACAACATCACCGTCACCTCCAAGGGACGCCCTTTTTGATCCGTCTCCTATCGGTGAGTCTCGATAGCTGTCAAAATCGCGTTGGAATCTATAACCAACTTGCAAATGCTTGTTGACATTTTTAGTCCAATTGTCGGTAAATAAAATCTCGTAGAAAATAGAAATGATTTCATATATCGTATAATGAATTTTGTTGTTAATTCGAATAATTTAAATTATTTAAAACTCATATATTAACGATTTTAAATAGAATCTAGTTACGTAACAATACTGTCGAGAGATAATTTTTCTCACAATCTATATTCATATGAATATCTTGATTTATTTGCCTAATCATTTTCAACGAGTTACTTTGTTACGTAAAAATATTGTTCAAAAGCTAATTATACATATAAGTAAATATACCGGCTGTCCTTTCACTCTGTAAGAAATTACAAATCTTTTAAAACCTTTAAATTGAAAGAAAAATTACTTTATATATTCCTAATATGTTTTAGAGCAACAAGAGTACTCAAAAGAAAGATTAGAATGGACAAACTTAGCATGGAATGACAACACACCAATAATACACCTTTTAGGGAAAAAACCTGTGGGTATTTTGCATCTTTTGGACGATGAAAGCAACTTTCCAAAAGCATCTGACTCTTCATTTTTGGAAAAATGTCATTACAACCACGCCCTGAATGAAAATTACTGCAGACCTAGAGTCGGCGCTAGAGAATTCGGGGTAAGCTAGAAGATTTAAACTACTTTTCATAAAATTTACTTTATTATTGTTTGTTTTATAGATTCGTCATTATGCTGGACAAGTTTGGTATTCCGTAGATGGTTTTTTGGATAAAAATAGAGATGCCTTAAGACCTGACGTTATAGAACTTATAGCTTCCAGTAAAAATGACTTAATAAGTGCTATAGCTAAGCCACTATTACATAATATCCAAACTAGGACACTTCCTAGAGGAACCAATGGAAGATTTGTTACCATGAAACCTAGAACACCTACAGGTGAGTTTTTTAATTTCTTATATAAAGTGTAATTATAAAAAAAATGTTTATTAGTTGCTGCTAGGTTTGGTGACAGTCTACATACATTATTAGAATCGATGGCCAGGTGTAATCCTTGGTTCATAAGATGTGTTAAGCCCAATAGCGATAAGGCACCGATGAGGTTCGACATGCCAGTAGTGCTGGAACAATTAAGATATACTGGAATGCTGGATACTATTAAAATAAGACAATCTGGCTACCCTGTTCGAATGAAGTTCCATCAATTTGTAGACAGATACAGGTGAAACCGCAATTTATATAATTTTTAACAAAAATATTTAAAATTTCATTTTTTTAGATACTTGTTGTTGAAAATTCCTCGTGGAGCTCCGTTCCGAGATCTTTGTAGAGCTATTTTAGACAACATTCCTCCAAGTGATACAGGTTCGTTTCTATATCCTTATTTTTAGTAATTCTAATATCTTTATTTAACGATTTTAGAAGGTCCAGACTATCAACTAGGTGCTACTAGAATCTTCCTCCGAGAAAGCCTTGAAAGACGTTTGGAAATGGCACGTGGAGATTCCCTCAAAGGAGCAGCTGTTCTTATACAAAAAAACGTAAGAGGATTCTTGGCTAGGAAAAATTACAAAAAGATAAAAACTAGTGCTGTAACTATACAAAAACACTGGAAAGGTTATAAGCAACGAAATGATTACCAAACTGTCAAGAGAGGCGTGATCAAAGCACAAGCATTTTATCGAGGAAAACTGGAACGAAAAAGATTTGTTAAGCGTAAAGCAGAATATAGAAGAAAAGTTGACGCCGAAAAAGTAGCTAAAGAAAGAGCGAAGCAACGCGCTGCAAGAGAAGCTCAACTGCAAGCGCAAGCACAAGCGCAGGCTCAAAAACAAGCTGCGAGCATCGCTAAAGCCTCCAATACCAAAGTGAACGTGAACCATTTAGATATACCAGCTGAACTAGCTTTTATATTTTCTAAATTAGAAAATTACACACCTCCTCACACTGAAAAAAGTCTGATGAAAGTACTAGGTGGAGTAACTGGTACTCCACCACCTCTAACTTTACCTAACGATTTAGACCAATACGAATTCTCCAAGTTCTCTTCGGTATACTTCAAAGGTGCCGATATGAGGATGAAAAAAGACCCCATTACAGCTCCGTTTCTCTCTAAAGCAGCAGCTAGAGATGAAGATTTTCAAGATGCTGTTGCTCTATTCAAACTGATACTCCGCTGGTCCAACGACAACCAATTAACAGGTACAAGGGAAAAGGCTCTAGCTGATTATATTATCCACAAAGGATTGAGCTCTAAAGGTTTAAGAGACGAACTTTTAATTCAGTTATGTAATCAAATTTATCAAAACGATAATTCCGAAAGGGTTTGTCAGCTGATGGCTCATTGTCTTAGTTGTTTCCAGCCCAGTCCCTCTTTGCACAAGTAAGTTTTTGAAAGTAAATCTTGGGC
The DNA here is from genome assembly GCA_949126875.1 of Lochmaea capreae. Taxonomy (NCBI): domain Eukaryota; kingdom Metazoa; phylum Arthropoda; class Insecta; order Coleoptera; family Chrysomelidae; genus Lochmaea; species Lochmaea capreae. The sequence continues at coordinate 3,470,107 of OX421405.1, read as the reverse complement.
AAAAGTTATAACACTTTTCTTGTAGGTATCTCCTTAAATACGTAAGTGATCATGTTTCCGATAATATCAAAGAAACTCTCCAAAGAAAAATCACCAGGGGTTTCCAGAGATCTCCGCACGCAAGAACTTACCCTCCAAGCTTATTAGAATGGAGAAGTATTCGTCAAGGTTACAATACAGCTCTAACTTTAACTCTTGCTGATAAAAGTATAGCAACAGTTAATGTGGATTCTTGGTCGACGTGTGAAGAAGTAAATTATTTTTATTTAATTTTTAATTTTTATATTTATTTTTTTTGTATTTTTATAGATCGCTTCTTTAGCTGTATCATCACTTGGAGCTAACTCAGACGGTTGGACGGTAGTCATAGACGATTCATCGATCTTAACTGAAAGCAGTGGGTTGGACTACGTTTTTGATTTAGTCTCGGAGCTGGAGATGTGCCCTGCTTTCCCAATTCCCAAATCGACGAAGCTCAAGTACGGTTCTAAACGACAATCCATCGCTGAACCAGAATCCCCGCATACTTCACATTCCCCTGCCAGACCGCAAGTACCTCCTCCAGAACCACCGATGAATAGAGAAAGAAAATTATCTTCCAACAGACATTCTACGCCAATACAAATGCCAAGTGGATCTAGAAAATCTTCCAAGGAAATTCAAGAATTTTCTCGACCTCCACCAAGAGAAATTTCCTCAGCCGTATCACCTTCTTCAAGAAAAACGTCCCATGACGCGTTATCCAGAAACTCAGCACTTAACGAAAGATATTTCGAAATAGAAAAAGCTAGATCTAGAAGTTTAGATAACTTATTAAGCGAACCCGAACCAAATCCTTTAGCAGATCTAGGTTTAAGCCAATCTTCTAAATTAAACGAAAGATATCATTCAGTTGAACAATTAAGTTTAATCAAACCAGTTATCGCTACTCCAACGTATCTTCCTAAACAAGAAGAATTCGAATACCCAGACGTATCTAGCGTTAGCACCTCACATCGAAGAGGACCGAGATACATAAAATCAGCTTACGCTGGTAAAAAAGCACCACCTGGATCGCATTCTAGTAAAGCTCACATTGAAAAATCGGAAATTACAGGAATTAGAAGTTCAGCTATGTCAGACACCAGCGAAGCTCCAAGTCTCGCTAGTCATGTAAGAAGAGTTCGAGTACCGAGTCAAGCTTCTGACGTTGATCAATTTTTGGATGAGCTATTTAGCCCGGTGCTAGATTGTAATCTAGATGAGCTCAGCGATGCTAGATCTGTAGCGGCTAGTGTTAAAGGTGGTAATTTAATTAGAAGAAACTCTGAATACGACGATGATAGACTGGATAAATTCCTGGAGAATGTTTTGGAAAACATAGAATATAATCATGTAGATATGTCGAAAACTAGTGAAATAGTTAACAATATAAAAGGTGGCGGTGATGATATCGAACGAATCAACGATTTAGATGATTTTTTGAATTCCATATTCAACGACGTAGAATTTGATGACATAGATATGTCAAAAACAAGTACGATTCTTACTAAAGTTAAAGGTGGAGGCGATCGTTTAAGGAAAGACAGTCAAGATAGTTCAGCGTTAGATAAAGAAGTGGAAAATTTAACGAACAATAAAAAAACTGGAGACAACGTAGATGACTATATTAGCGACCTTTTCAAACCAATATTTATCAACGATAACGTGAAGAATCTAGCTGAAAAAAACAATTTGGTAGATAGCATTAAAGGAGGAGGAACTACGCAAGGAGACGCTAGCACTTCAAGCTACGGTTTACCTCCTGCATCGATGGTAAACTCTCCATTGATGATGCCACTTTTAAGCCCCACACAAGAAAGTTTGATGCCGCTATTCAACATACCAGGAATGGGTGTTGTTAACGGATTACCTCAAAATGGAGCTGACATAGCGGCTTTTCAACAGAATCTACAACGAGCATTTTTACAATCAGCCATGGCACAAAATATGCAGATTCAACAGCAACTTCTTGCACAAAATCAAGCTTTACAGCAACTGTTAAGTCAACAGAACTCTCTATCGAGTGACGTTAATGATTCAATAACATCAGTAACTACTACAGTAAAAGCACAAGTACATCAATCCGGTAATTTTAACCAACCAAGAAAATCCAGCTTTAAAATAAGTAGTGCTAGGAAATCAAGCCCTCCTAATAATAACGATTTTAAGCAGCGAAAAGCTAGTTCCGAGTCGAATGTAAGTAAAAACGGCATCCCTCCACCACCACCTCCTCCGATGCCTCCACCGCTAGAAGCAACTGACCCCAACGAAGTTCGACCTTTCTTAGATCCATACGGTAGAGCTAAAACAGTTCGAATAGGTAAATGGAGATGGCCGCCACCTAAAGATTGCATCAATCCAGAATCCAGTGAAGATTTCATGCATTTTAAATTGAGACAACATCATCGGAAAGTTACTCCAAGTAAAGACCAAACTATAGTTAATGGCCACAACGGGCACGGTTATGGTAAAAATGAATGGGAGGAAATCGAGTATGAATCTCCTCCAAGAGAAAGTGAAAAGGCGAAAGCGAATACTAAAAGGGTTTTCGAGATAGGAGCAGCTAGACCGTCTCCTGGTTCTGTGGGAAAACTTAAACTTAGTTCGGAAATGAAAAAAAGATTGGAAATGGTGACTGCTAATCATTCTGTTAGATCTACTAGTAGTACTGATAAACCAGCGAGGACTGTCAATAAATTGGAGGATACTCGTAAAATGATGCTGGAGCAGCAGTTAACTGGTAGATGGGGTGATGATTCCAGGGATAATAGTGGAAAATCCAGTCCAGAAGCTCCTATAAACGTAAGTAATTTTTCAAGTGTACGCCTCTGTATATTTGCATGATATTTTGACCTCCGTAGTTTTTTCTTATTGCTTATGTTTCATTGTAATATAAAATCAATCGAGTATGAATTATTTTGAAACCAAAAAAAATAATATTAGAGTGAAATCCATTGGAAAAGGAGGGGAATATTATTAAAATGGAAGGAAAAATAATTTACGAGCGATCTAGGGTCGGGAAGGGGAAGGGGTTTAAGGGTATCTCGATTTTCGGCAAAACTACAAGTCCTAAAGAAAAAAGTCCAATAGGAGAGTTGTAGGTAATAAAAATATCTACAACTTTCGTACCTACACTTTTTTCACATAACTTCAAAATTTATGTGAAAAATTCAAAAAACCAACTTTTTGGTTTTTTATTTTTTTCTCCTACAAAAAAAAATTGTTTTTCACGAAATTTGGTGAAAACTTACCTTTTTATGTTCCAAATTCACTGTAATTTATTTGATTTGAAATATTTAATTTTTCACCTCATTTTGACTATTAAGTAAAAAAAATAAAAAACCAAAAATTTGGTTTTTTGAATTTTCCACATAAATTTTGAGGTTATGTAAAAAAAGTGTGGATACAAAAGTTGTAGATCTTTTTATTACCTACAATTTTGCTATTTAACTTTTTTCCATAGTACTTATAGTTTTGCCGGAAGTCGACATAAACCTTTTTTTACCATTAAAAACTCACCCCCTTCCCCTTCCCGACTACAGATCGCCCGTAAATTATTTTTCCTTTCATTTTTATAATATTCTCCTCCTTTTCCAACGATTTTTTTCACTTTTCATTCTATATTAGTTTCAGCAAATTATAATACAGTGAAAATAAATTTTAACGTTAGATGGTGAAAGAATATTACATTTTTCAGAACGGTACGAAATCTCCGACATCTCAAAGTTGGGGTAGCTCTAATTGGAAACCAGGACCACCTCCTCCACCAGTAGGACCCCCTTCACTACCTCCAGCACCTTTAGGACCAGCTCCTCCTCCGCCAATAATCCGTCCTCATAATCAAATAGAAACCAGGGAATCATCTTTTATGTCTCAACGACAGGATAGAGATACTTTTGGTGTTCACCAGAATCTAATAAATCAGAGTAGCTCCAAGAGAAACTCCTTTAGCACCAATTGGGATGTTCAGAGTAATATAACGCACGATACCACTGATGATGTTGAAGATTGGGCCAAGGAAAAGAGAGATGGTGAGTTGAATATTTTGTTAAACGCATTTTGTATTTACTTTAATTTTTAGGACGAAGAGATAGCTGGGATTTGGGAGAAACTACCACAAATATGTCCATAGACGATAAGTATATGGTGGAAATGTGGGATAGGGACGAAACTAAATTCGAAACAAACAGAAAAATCAGAAAAGTTTCTAACCAAGAATCCATAGAACGACCGGCAACTTTTAAAACTCACATGTTGTCTAAAAGCGCTCAAGAAAGAGAAAAGAAACATTCTATAGGATCTGTACAATTTTTAGAAAAACCTGAAAAGGCAGAAGGTATATTTTTCTAAAAATTACCATTTAAAAATCCTTCTATAACCCACTTTTTTATTACAGTAAACGATTGGCCGGAATTTATGCGTCCAATTCAAACCCCTCCAGCAAAATCTCCTGTTACCATCCAACCAGTTCACCAGGAAAAGGAAAAAATACCGAAAACAGCAGCTTCAAGCCTTCTACCACCAGGAACATCAGCTTGTGTTACTTACAACCGTATACCATGGTTACTAAGAGTACGGAAAGAAGTTTTTTCTCCATCCGAACCTCTAGGTCACCTTACCACGATGCATTTAATATTTTGCCAAGTGGTGATGGACGTTTATGGGATAACGCCTTGTATAAGATTAACGCAAAGCGAAAAAAGAGCCGGGATAAATATGTTATCAGGATACGGAATTACTGCTGATAATTTCATGAATAATCATAGAGCCAATGTAAAGAGGACCGTAATTGAGTTAGCGAGAACTTGGCCGTTGTACTTTTCAAGACTGTTTCCAGTGTCTGGTGCTGCACAAGTGAGTTTTTTTTTTAAATGTTCCAAGAGAATTGGAGGAGAAATATTTGTTTTGTTACAGTTATCCGATATACAGTTTGTGGCGATTTCTCATTGGGGTATTCATTTGGTTAAGAGGGAACAAAATTCCCTGCAAGTTTTGAATTCTTATCCTTTATCAGAAATATCGACTTGTACGGCTCCTAGACCGACGAATATTATTCTAGATACACCGCAAGGGAAACTCAACTTGTACACGCCAAGAGCTCAACAGTTGTCCGAAATGGTGATGAGGTTCTGTAATGAAAATCGAAAGGTAAGTGCTTTCACGTAAACGTAAAATAAGACTGGATTTATAAATATTGATTGATTGATTGATTGATTGATTGATTGATTGATTGATTGATTGAATGATTGATTGAATGATTGATTGATTGATTTATTGATTTATTGCACTTTTTGTGTCGTTTATGTGAAGAGACCAGTAGCCCTTATCAGGCTCAGCAGTGTTTTCACTAGGCCCTTCTTGGAGAAATCCTCCTTTGGATCTTCTAGTCCTTGGAGTCTATATCTCCAATGAGATAATGCTTCACAATCGAATATAATGTGAGGGGCTGTGAGGCTTGGCAGTTTTATTCCCCCAAACTTCCTTTTTCTAGTGAAGGAAATGAGCGCAGTTTTTGCAAGGTTCACTCTTAGGCATTCCCTCCTACACCATATCTCCACCGTTTCTAGAGCCTGTTGCATCAGGTTCGATATAATATTAGGGTATTTCCCCAGTACAAGTATTGTCAGGTCATCTGCATACTCCGTGTGTGTATCCCATTCCTGTTAAGTTCCACCAGGAGATCGTCTATGACGAGGTCACACAGCAAAGGTAATAGGTGTCGTCTGCTTCACGCCTTGCAACAGCTGCTAACATGGAATCAAAGCGGGTGTGGTCAAACGCTCCTTCAATGTCAAGAAATGCTCCAAGAGCTATTTCTTGTTTTGCTAGTGCAGCCTCAATTTTCGACACCAGCTAAGGCAGGTTCACAGGATTTTCCTGATTGATAGGCATATTCAGCATGAAAGACGACAGAATTGTTGGCCTGAATGACTTTGCCTGGGAATAATCCTCACCTGGTTTGGGAATAAAGACAATTCGGGCTCTTTTCCAAGCAGTTGGAATGTATCCAGTTGCCAGTGATGCTCTGAAGAGTTTACAAAGTAGCTACTGGAGATAGATGTAATCGCCCCTGCTGCAGATGCGCTGGGATCTGGTCCAGGAGCTTTGTATGGCTCAACCGAGTTCAGGTTGAACTGGGTTATTACTTTATTGGCAACTTTCCAATCTTCCTTCCTCGCACAAGCTAGGGGATAAGGAGGTGTGACGGATATACAAGGTGATTCGTTAGTAATGCTATGACTTTACAAAAAATTGAACAGGATCGACAAATCACTCTGTATCTCGGTTACAAAGATCGTAGGTCTCAATAATAGGGGTATTTTTAGAACCCCTATTCGTTTCTCTTTATCGATTAAACACCCTGTATATATTATATATTTCGAAAAAGCTGATGTAAAATGATTGAGAAATATTTTTTTGTAGTAAATTTCCACACAACTCTCTGCACCAAACGGTTTAAGAGTTGGTTATAAGGGAGATTATAGTTATGGAAAATTATGTTCTATGAAGCTGTGGGTAAAACTTGATAAAATCGTGGATATATTTTTTGTGTCCCCTCATTATTATTAAAAATCGAAAATGATGTCAAAATTGCGATATTTTGCATATCAACAAAGTATTTTTATATATAAATAAATACTAAAAATTTTTTAAATGGGTTTCTACGGAATGAGAAAACTGGTAAAATAAGTTTTTTTTGAAAATTGAAATTTCACCTTAAAATAATGAAATAAAATTTGCGAAAAAATACCCCATGAACTTAAAAAATTGTAGGAACCATAAAACTATGAATTTCGATAAGAAATTTCAGCAGAGCACTCTCAAAAAAACAAACTACAAGTGAAAAATTCAACAATTCTGTAACCAAAAAAGTTTTCATTTTATAAATCCTGAAAGTAAGGTTTGCCAAAAAACTCTTATTCCACAAAGTGGGGATAACTTAAATAAATGTATAAAAATATATCATTATTTTAAATTTTTATTATCATTTATTAGATACAAAAAAAAATCAGTCCTTGATTTTTCCATCTTTTAAACGCACACTGTATAAGTCTATTTCTAACAGTACCAAGTTAAGCCACTACGATTGCACTGACAGATGAAGATTCAATTCATAACTGTAACAACTTTTACAACAAAGATTAAACGTAATTGATATAAAAACGGTATAATAATATAAATAATTGCATCAGAAGCAGTCATAATCTTAATGTCATCTTCAATCATTACTTCTATTACAAATGCAGGATACATTCGCATTTAAATATTCATAAGCAGTAGCAAATAAATGTAAACATTTATACAGAGCTGTTTAAACATATTTTTGGTCCACGAAACATATAATTAAAAAAGTAGGTTGTAAATACGGCCCTCGGGACTTTTATACGTAAAAATTTGGGATTTTTGCAAAAACTTTAAACAAAATTAACCAAAAATGCGAAATATCGAAATAAACAAATCACAGTTTGAAGCATAATTATTAAAAATAAAGGGCATTTTACTGTACTTCTTGATCTACAGATTGCGTAAATTACTTTGGAACCCTGGCCTCGGATTACACAAGTACGACAAGGATATATGAAAGAGAGAGAAAGAATAATTGTGCGCGGTCATCACTTTGTTTCATCTTAGGGGTGTATACTTATTTCCCGAGACTGGCCGAATGGTCCTTTACAGAGATAATTCACTAGTTGGTGGTATTCAGTATGCTCCCAACATGGAAGGAGTGAGGGTGTTAAAGAAATAAAAAAATACAATCGTTATTACGTAACCTGTACATCTTAAAATTCATTTTTGTCAACAAGATCATTTCAGACCAAGTTGACAATTTCTAACTACAATAGGATATTATTTTAGCCATTGCAACTTGAAAATAAAACAGCATTTCTTCAGAGAACAATAATTAATAAACTAAAAATCTCTTCCATTAATAAATTAAATCGAAAAAATAAAATAATTAGGTAGGTACCTACACCTATTGTGCATGACTTCGAAAAAAAGTCAACGATAACGAGACAAAAATATTATTTGTACAAATTAATCTGCGCTTCTGGCAACAGCGGTTAAAATAGGGTGGCAATGAGCATTCGGCCAGTCTCGGGAAATAAGTATACACCCCTAAGGTGAAACAAAGTACACGCCTTAATGACCGCGCATAATTATTCTTTCTCTCTCTTTCAGCTGTTTTTCTGTCGTACTTGTGTAATCCGGACGGTTCGGATGTAATTTACGCAATCTGTATGTTATTGGATATTAACGGAGCTTCATTTGGTATGGAACTACTTGGAGCGGATCGTGCAAAAAATAGCGTAAGATATACGGATGTTCCTTACAGCTTTCGCTCAAGCTTATAATCTTCACTTCCGGCCCTTCTTAATATACCATTACTTCAAAAAATTACGAAATTTGATTGATATTCCAAAAAAATGGACTTTAGTCATTTGAAAAGCTAGTCTTATACATTAGGCTTTAGGCCTGGGTTACACTGTACGTTTCTTGACTCTCTCCAGCGTAGTATCAGAACTAAAGGGCCCATTATAATGTTTATTCCTTCCAGTAGGAGCTTGGTAAATATATAATCTTGTCCTGGAGTTTTATACAGGTCAAATGAGATAGTTTTCAGTCTCTTGGCCTCGTCTATTTATAATAAATTATACATTAAAAGCATTTTGATACAAAGATTTTATCGAAAACATATGGTTAGCGATAATATAAAACCTAATTATTTTAAATTGTGTTTGTAAATTTAAAAAATAATCTTCTTTCTTAAAGGATTTAGTAATAGTAATGATTTTAAAGTGTGGAAGTTGCTTTAAGATGAAAAACAAAACATACCGTTATTCTAATTTCCTACTTAACAAAATAACGTTGCCATATTTCTAGTATTTCTTCGAAGTTACGATTTTCACTATAATCCCTTCATTACTAGCGTGTTTTAAAAGAGAAAGTACCCAACAAATTAGTCAACAATTCTTTATAAATGACAATAAACACGCACTAATGGTAAATTAAAAGTAATTAATGAATTTCAAAAGTCGTCTACCGAAACAATTCCAGCTCCCAGTAAATAATTCACCTATTAATTTTTAGATGAAAACCGTGTATGATTTCTCTCGTTATATGAAATTCCGTTTTCACTTTTATAGAAACCGTTCTTTCACACAGTCTCCTTAATCTTCTTTCCTTATTTGAGCAATGCGTTTTAGAATTTTACAATGCCCAGTTTGCATTTCAAGTCGTCAATAAACGATACTTGTTATCGAAACCACACAGGACCGTACTGAAGTTTTTAAACAAACAATTCACAACTTAAACATAGGTTTATTGTTAAACTTTTTAGCATAACTTTTGAATGTTAATTATTCAGTGTGTTTCATTAATACACATTATTATTATTAAATATTAACAGTGAGTGATTCTCTATATTCTTAATTTCTTTGTTTATAAATTCTGTCGGGTAATTATTGTTATTGAAAACTGATTTTAGTAAAGCTTTCTCTTTTATGAATTAATTATCATTAGAACAAATTATTTTCGCCCTATCGTATAAACGTTTTATTATCCCTCTTTTCAGGCTTATATTTTAAATCGAATCATTTAAAAAACTGCATATATCAGATATCCTGTGAATGCGACAAATTTTATATAGGTCAAACATCTAGACCGTTGAAAATCAGGATAAATGAACACAAAAAGTATATTAAAGATAGGGAGTCAGGTATTTGCAAACATGCTTAAGAAGATGGGCACATGATATTAAAAATAGTAAAATACAAAAATTCAAATTACAGTTAATACAAATTTGGTTTCCCAAAATATTTAGCAAAAAGATTAATCATTGGTCAAAATCAATATCAAAATTATTATCAATATATCTTAGATTTAATGGAATTACAGTCAAACCTCGATATAACAAATCTCAAGGGACCAAACCGAAAATTCGTTATATCGAGTATTTCGTTACAATGCGGTTCGTTATATTGAGGTTAGGTTAGCTGAAAATTCACTACATCGAGGTTCACAAACGCCCTCGGTCGCTTTCATGTCGAGACACGATTATTTTTTGTACTGTACGTTTGTTTACGTTCGTTATAATGAGGTGCAGTCGTGGAAATTTCGTTACATAGAGGTGAAGTTCGCTAAATCGAGGTTCTAACTACGAAAAATTCATTGTATCGAGGGTGATTTATTTTTACCGGGTATATTACAAATTCGTTATATTGAGGTTATGAGTACGGATTATTCGTTATGTAGAGGTGAAATTTACATTGATTCTTATGGATAGTTGTGGGGGATTTGAAAAAATTCGTTATGTCAAGGAATTCGTTATATTGAGGTTCGTTATATTGAGGTTTGACTGTAATTAGAATACTTTTTTGTCAAAATAATAAAATGTTCAAGGTTCCTACGACATGCTGGAGGTGATCTATCACACCTTGAACTAGCCGACAGATATGCTTTTAATTTGTACAGGTGTTCCTTTACTGGTGCATGACCAGTCATGAAACCTGTTATGATTCTCAGATGATTTCTGCACAGTGTTAGCAGTTCCGCTGTACGTTTCAAGCATGGTTCTTTTATAAAGGTTTTCCCATGCATTTGCCTTGGGACGTTTAACCAGAAATTTTTATGTTGTTCTCTGATCAAGGTCTTTACAGATCCTTGCACTATAGTTTTCGGTATACCGACAATTAGTCCTGGTTCAGGCTGCGTTTCCTCTGACCTTATTTTTGCAAGTTCGTCAGCTTTTCCATTGCCCTCGGTACCCAGGTCAGCTTGACGTTATTCCGTTCGGCTACAGATCTTCGATGCAATCCCATTCTAGTCTAGAGGTAACTTTCTGGCTTGAGATTGCCTTTTAAGTGTCCCCTGACTATCTGACATGATATGGATCTGCTTGCTTTCGGAAGCTCTCCTGTTGTTTTCTCTCGCGCTTTGCAAAGATTGCATATACCTCTTCCTGAAATACATAGGTATGGTTCCCTAGTGCGTAGCTATAGCTGTCACCTGGTTTTTTGGAGTATACTCCCATCCCAGTGCCATTTGCACTCCCTTAGACACTTAGTTATGCCTTCCACAACATTATCTCAAAAATTATACTTCAACTAAATCATCTCTGTCTCTCCTACTACTACCAAGAAAACCTATTTCACTCACAACTAATTATTTTTTTATAATTATGTTTTTTCATGTAACAATTTTTTTAAATTGCGCTATTTATCTATGGAAGCGTTCAGTTAAATCACGTTCGATGTTTTCAACAATATATGGGGAAAATTGCATGCTGTTTTTATATATTTTCTACACGAATAGGTACTTTTGACCATTTTCAACTCCCAAATACCCACTATCCCCCGTACAATCGCCAGTGTCCGTCGTATGGCCCACATATATTCACAGTTATCAGAACACGTCTAATAGTAACATCGATCGCTTCTCGACTTTCATTTAAAACACGAATACTCTTCGCGAACAAAAATATTTACCGGACATACATTAAACCATGTGTGATGCAAAAGATAATGTGTTTAAGTTTGTTTGCGATAAAATGTTACAAAAGTGAATTACGTTTAAATGGAGTTTGATACTTTTTAAATAAAACAAAAAATGCAGACAGTAAAGTGGGGTCAACAAAAGTTGGAAAAAAATATATCTGAAAATTTTCCGGCTAGATCTTTGGACAGTTTAGCAAATTCATCGAATGCTTCAGGAAGTATCAGCGACGATTCGAACGATTCCGACTCGGGAGCAGAAACTAAAGTAGCTACAAAATGTGAAATTTACACTCAAAAAATTCGGAAATTCGAAAAATCGTACGGTTACCTCAGCTCGGATAAATCGGATAGAGAGAGTCGTACGGATTCGAATCCGGGGCGTATGGAGACCATACCAGAAGAGACTGAGACCAAAGTGTCTGTTAAAGCTATTTTAGCAAGGTTTGAGAATTTAAACGGGAAAAGTGATAAAAGTAAAAATAGTAAAAACAATAATAAAGACTATATTAGTGTGAATAAAGTTAAAGAAGTTTCTAGTTGTAGTGAAAGTGTTTCTGGTAGTTCTGTTAAAAGCAATAATACCAGTATTGAACAGGGTAATGATAAAATTCCGAGTAGCAGTAGCAGTAGTAGTAGCAGTGATGAAAGTAGTAATGGGGTGTTGGAAGACAAGCAGGTTAGTGACTTGGCGAGCAAATCATTGTGGACATCAAAATTGTAAGAAATCTTATACCCTACAACATGATAAAACTTTTTGTCCAAAAATTGTTAAGCAATTTGAAATTTTGTTTATTTAAGCGGCAAGAATAATCAATATGACAAAATTAAGATGATAATATGAAAAAAATGTTTCTGAAAAAGCTGGTGTACCTATTTAAATTTTGAAAATTCCAGCCTCGCTTAATCACTGTTCATTTAATGAACAATTTTATTTACATATTTCTTTCTTGAACTGAGAAAAAAAAAATTTCATACGTTTTATCAATATTTATTGTTGACAATTTAATTCATGTATAAAAAATCGCATATACCACAGTACAATTGTCACTTTGGCAGCGGCAAAAGTTAGCTTTAACTTTTACAGCGATAAATAAACTCCAATGTTAAAATGTCATATACCTGGAAATGTTATTGTCACTTTGACATCGATAAAAAAGGTGCATCCTTTTTTATCGGATAAAAACTTCTCTTCCTCAATATCTAGTAAGCGGACGTCACTTTTACACAATGACAATGAGTCGCAAGTTTGGTTACTTATAGTTTCACAGCAATTAAGTGTTGGCAAAACTGCAAAAACTGTCAATTAGTCTGTCAGATTTTTGTTGTTATTCATCCATATATTCTGTCGTTAATTTATCTTGCCAAAAAACACTCGAGCTTTTCCTTTATCAGATAAATTTCTCTTTAGCTCAAAATTTTGCCAAACACTAAATTTGCTCGAAAAACTGACATTAGATAAAATCGCTCCACCTTCGGTGTCGCGATTTTATCATGTCAGTTTTTCTCGTAAAATTAGTAATTGGCAAAACTGTTTCGTTGCAAAGAGAAATTTATCCGATAAAAAAAAAGCTCTTGTGTTTTTACTGTTGACAAATACACTAGTGGTTTTTTCACTTATTCATTTGTTCATCAATTATCGCGGTGTTGGTTACCAGAATAAATAGTTTGGCATGTTTGTCAACAACTTATTGAATTTTCAAGAACTAACAATGAGTCGATTCGGTGTGTCTACGAACGTCGAAATTAGTCAATTTGTTAATACCTGTGTGCCTACTAATACAGTTGCGACGCAATCATCAATCTGACGACAATTTTTTACGTTTTGCGATGCAAAAAGATACACATTTGAGCCAGATACTTTCATCGAGAAATTGAATGTAATATTGCAAGATTGGGCATTTAATATGCGAAAAAGTAACGGAGAAGACTACAAAGAAGCGGTAGTTAAAACAATTTGGAACACCACCGCTAAAATGCTACAAAGTAAATATTATAACGAATTTAATATTGTATTCAACCCTTTCACCGATGTTCAGTTTAATCCATCACGAGCTGCACGTAATGCTAAACGTAAAATCCTACAAGCACAACCCGAAAAGAGAAAATGTAGTGCATCAGCTCTTAATAAATCTGAAGTATTTGTAATGGCCAGATTATATAACGAAAATGAATCGGAAGGACTTAAAAAGAAATGATATCACATTTTGGCGTTTGAACTAGCTTGGCGCGGAGGAGAAGCAGCTTACTGCAAAATCACTTATTTCGTATCTGAAATTGAAAATTATGGAAAAGAAACTGGACGTATCGAGTATAATCCTCTATTTTCGAAAACGAGACAAGGCGGCAACAATAAATTATGTGACAGCAAATGGATCATGCCTAATATTTTCGACGAAGATATTTGCCCAATACGTTTATTCAAAAAGTTAATGGAAAAACGAAACACTTTTATAACTTCGGACAGAGTATTTCTTACACCAAATCCCTTTTGGAAAAAGAAAAATTCTAAAGGTTGGTACAAGAATTTGCCGATTGGAATTAATGAAATTTCCAAATGGACTAAACGCTCAGCACAACGCATTGGTTTAGATGTCAAACGTGTCAAAATTACAAATCACTCAAATCGAGCGGCAGCAGTTAGCGAATTAAGTAAAAGCGGAATTGAAGAACAAGCTCTAATAAAAATAACAGGACACAGCAATTCATCATCAATAAAACCATACTTACAAGTTGACAAAGAGTATCATTCAAGCATTATTCAATCAATTAGTTTGGAAAATGAAAAAACTTCAGCATCTACTACAGAAACGATTAGCTGTGGCACCCGCAGCGATATCACTGTTCCTAGTATGAATTTCAATAACTGCGTTTTTAATAATTGTACATTAAAATGAAAATGTGTTTATTTTTAATGTTTCATAAATAAAGTTTGCATTGATATGTTTCCAAATTTCTCATTCATTAAATTGTCCTGCCGAATTACACTCGAGGTTTGTATTGATATTGGGTAAATTTGTGTTGTTCAAATTCTAAACTGTTTCCTTTAGCAATTTGACTCGAATAACTGTCAACCTTCGGTGTCGTGTTTTTAATAGTTGACAGTTATTCTCGTCAAATTGCTAGGAAACAGTTTCTCATTAAACAACCCAAATTTACCCGATAAAATACAAACCACTTGTGCAATTATAAGTGAAAATTATAAAAGGATAAGCCTTCATAAACCACACATTTTGAAAAAAAAAAATTTAATGCGATCATTAGTAGCCGAGAAATTGGAATTGAAAGTTCGCTAGGCACTAACAGAATACTGTAACGAATTTCCTGATTGATTCGTCAGGTTATTGAACCTCACCACGAAGCTTAATAGCAGCTATAGTTTCGTTGCCCGCGCTGAATTAGTAGGTACCTCTTTGAAATGTATGGATACTTCCTACTTATACCACATATATTTCCACATCTCTTCTAAATGCTGTAATTTTCGCTACAATCCTGTAAGTATATGGCATAGTCGGTTTCTCATTTCTGTTCTCGGCAATGAATTCCAGTGCATAAATTATTCCAAGCTACTACTTTTCTAATGCGTAGCATGCTTCATGTCGAGCAGACCAACGAGTTTGAGAAAGAATCGTAACTCAAATTTGTACGTTGTACCGAGAACTCCCAACGATGTGAGAAGAAATTAGTACTTGCAAAGTAGAAAATAGTCGACTGCTTCTGGTACAGATTCAACTGAACGTGATTTTACTAAATTTAAAGAAATGGGCATTGAATTAAGAATAATGTATTCTCTAAAAATGTTTTTATAGAAACTTTCAAATTATGCCGCCCTATGCCTAAATCCATCTCTGTCCAACGCCAACACACCCTTCCACACACACACTTTTTTTAAAATACAACCAAAATCTCTTCACAGAGTATTTAAAATTTGCAGTTACATTTTAAACTGCTGGAGCTCAATCAAAGTTTCATGTGAATTTGATTTGAAAAAAAAAGATGAAATTTCTAACCTTTGGCTCTTTGAAAAAATATATTCTATCAAGAGAAACTACCAGATAATATTACATAAAATAGTTTGCGCTGGAATATTAAGAAATTACAGCATCGACTGGATCAAAACATTTCGTAATAACAAATTATCGATAATAATATAGCAATTGCGGTTCTCCTTCATTGTATATCTGACGTAATTTTTAATAATTAGTATTTCATAGGTTGTTTACAAGAATTTTTTTTCAAAATAATTGCATTTATATACTTGGTGATCAAATAATAAGGAAGAAAATCGGTTGTATCTCAGAAATTAGTTATAGTACAGCTGGTATAAGAAATTGCTGGAAATAGTATACAAGCTTGTGACTTGAAGTTAGAGAGCGTTACAAAAAATAAAAATGTTTAAATCAGTTTAATAATACACCTACCAAAATGAATTAAATATTTTCTTCAACAAGTTGAAAATGGTGAGAGATAAAGATACTAAAAATATGTTTGACAACTCATTAGATTCGGAATTTCAAAATAAAAAAGTAAAATAACCAACTCCTTGAACTTTATCTCCATTATTCACAATTTTAATTCAACGCTTAAAATAGGTCTCCACGTGTCATTTTGGGTAAGCGGCGCCTCGTCAGAAGCAAACAAATCACATTAAATAATCGTTTTAAAGTATTAATTACTAATTAATAAATTTTAAGACATTATGGTGTATGCTAAACTCTTCAAAAAATTCATTGCTATTGGAAAGAATTAATTTTACAACAAGCTGGACAATTGTTAATTAACAGAATGTTCTTGAATTGTCGTAAAAATGTTTCGCTTTGTAGAGCCTTTCCTATAATATTCACTTACAGCCAGGATCCAACAACTAGGTCTAGACTGGTAAAAAAACTGTAAAGGATCCCTCAACAGGCTGACAAGAGACAACAAAGTGTCTCTAATATGGGTGCCGGCACATGTATGAGCCATTCCTATAAACATACTTAACAATATCAGTTTGAAATATTTAATTACAATGTTTATAATGAGTCATATAAGTTAACAATTAGCTTAACTTCAAAAATATATAGAAATCGCATGAATAAAAATAATTAATTTTGACATTGAATGAAATTGTGTAATACCTACATATTCAAACCGTCAATTTGAATGAAAACCTCATTTATCTATAACCATAGAATACATGCATCAACAACTACATTAGCCTTGTACGTTATGGTCATTTTATTAAATGGATGCTTTTAAGTTTCCATGTGTACGAGGTTCTTGACTTGGTGAAAGTATGTGACACAGTAAAACGCGTACAGTACTTGTAAAATAACAATAGGCAGACGCATAAACATGTGTTTTATATAAAGGAAATGATTAAAATTTCACTCGATAAAATGGAATGTATTTGTGAGAACCGAAAATACTACTGGACAATAAATCACTTAAAACACAACTGCATTGTTCACTAAATAATTTTAAAACAAAGATATCAGTAACAATCATACGGGGTTTAAAAATAAAGCAAAAGAGAGTACCTACCGCGATGTAGAAGGTTGCTTTGTCGTTTAAATGATTTACGACAGTTATTCCCGCCAGTGGCGTCGTAGCTTATGTTTGTTATATTGTTATCAAAGGAATTGTAAATCTCTCTCTTTACAATAACTTTAGAAAGCGTATACCTGTGAGATAAAGGACGATTAAGAAGAAAAAAAGATTATTGACTGAACAGTACTTATCCTGACTGTTCATAGCAAACGACAATCATTACTATTTTTATTACAGCAGTTTTTAAAGCTAACAAGTGAATATTGTTTGATGGGGCGGATGTAGTTTGGGCGCTAAAGGATTGATGCACTTTTTACAGCATGTAAACTAGGCGCCAAGCCCGAAGGGTCATTTTAATCCTATGTGTATTTTGGGCGCTAACCGACTGAAGTACGTGATTTATGAAATACAGTTATTTATTAAATCACCGACATTTTTAATAAGATATATTTTTGTAAAGTAAATTATAATAATTTTCAATAATAACCCAACCAAACCTACCCCTACCAAACCACCTTCGTATTTTATTAAGATAAGAGTTATTTTATGACTCGACCTACCTGCACTTCTTAGCGGCGAAAATACATGTCGGATTATCTACCCTTCTTGGTCAGACAGGTAAAGAAGGATGGTTAGCGCCTAAATTACACCCGCCGGTTTGATGGGATAGATCGAGTTTTGACAATATTAAATTATAGAATCATATAGTACGACCCAGATAATAATTTTTGTGTTTATAGTTCACTTTATTATTGTTATTTCTGCATGGTTACCACTTACGTGTTCAATTGGAACGAACATATGAATTTATAATAGAGATGTGCCCCACAAAATCGAATCGCGTGTAGCTTATACCCTTTTTGGCGGCAATTAAGATCGAGCACGGCATCGTTAAAAAAAAGGAATAACGTAAAATACAGGAGTAGGTAGTTGAGGAATAATTTGAAAATTATTTTTAATTTTTCAGATTCAGTCAAAGACACATTGGGAGGCGTCGTCTCTTCAACGCACCCGTTCACCTCAAACAGATTCTTTTGAAAGCATTACCACCAATAATATTAGTACGATTACCACCACGAAATCAAGAGTGTTAGCTCCAGAATCGTCGCCTAAGCAACAGCAACAACCCAGGGATTCCAGGGACGACGGAGGACAATCTCCTAGCAGTCCCATTCCTCCAACCGGAAAATATTCTTTACTCCAATTTGCTATGCATAATTTTAGGCAGTTTTCAGAGTAAGTATATTTTATGACAAAGCAATTAGTAGTAATGACGTAGGGAAAATTGAAAATACAAATAATAATGGTGTTGATAATGCACTAAACATTCTAGGGCATTGGTCAGACAAAAAAATAGAATCGTGGGGCGCGTGAAATTTTGATCAACAGTCAACCGCTCATATTACATTAACGCAGGCTCTTTATTACAAGGTTTCTTTCCTGTGAATTTGTTACAATCTAACTCCTCAATATATAATCCTTACAAAGACCACTCGACTTACTGCTATGTAAACTTGCCCTTTTTCAAAAATTTCGAACCAAAATACACGAGTGCGCGGTCTACAATGCTGCCTTTACTTTCACTCTCTTTTGCACGTTTTTCTCCATACTCTTCTTCCACTTTTCAGGCCTACTTTCTCGTTGTGTTCCAGTTTTTGTTTTTATTATCATTTGTTACCATTTTGTGCCCAAGTCTTGAAGGAAAAACGCTAACGACATAACATTTTTAGCCACCCTTACGTCACACGATACGAAACCTTGATTTGGGAGAAAAATCCATGCTTGTATTTCGATTCTAAATTGACAAAGTTTTTTGTTTTGATTAGATGCTTAGATCTTTGTTTTAAAATATAAACTGCCTAAGCTCTATGATCCATCCTGCACTTAGTTCTATTTTGATACCATCGAATGGCGTTCTTTCCAAGTCTGGTAATGGTATTTGGATAAAATTCCTTCTTGTTGCTTAATTCCGTAACGAATTTCTTTGAAAAGTCATACCTTTTCATCATACCATGTCCCAGGTTTTTTGATTTCAAAGAAGTAAGGAGGTAGTTTTTTTAATGATTCCTTCTCTACTTAGTTTGTATCTGGTTCTTTCTGCAACACTTTTCACCACTATATGTAGAGGTATGAGGTTGAAAATCACTTCCATTGCTGTCGTTGGGCATGTTCTTATTGCTCCTGTAATGCATATACAGGCTAGTCTTTGAATTTTGGAGAGGTTTTCTCTCGTCGTCCATAGACTAGTTCTGCTACTTCACGGTATGTCTCCATAAGTAATCGCAGTGTACATCCAGCTCAGGATTTTTGGGCTACATCCCCAATTTCTCTCTGCTAGATTCTTGCACACCATTAAAGCCATTTTTGCTTTGTATAAAATCTATTTTCCGTGTTTGTTCCACAGGAGTTTACTGTCTAGAATCAAACCTAGATACTTGATTTCTTGTCTTCATCAAGGAGTGATAATAAAGGGACTAAATTCTTAATAACTAAATCAAAGAAGAAAATACAAAAAATAATTTTGATTAAGTAAAAAAGGACGCACCGGAATTCGGTCCCGCTACCTGCGGAAGGGACCACCTGTAACGGATTAAATTCGAAGTATGGTCACACCAGCGAAAATGCGATTTCGGAATTGGGTCCCATGTACCTACTATTTGTTTAATTTACGCTAAATGCGTATCGTCAAAAATAAAAACAGTACGTGAAATAATAACCCAACCAAACCTACCCCTACCAAACCACCTTCGTATTTTTAGTCAATTTTTTTGTAGAATGAATTATAATCATTTTCAATAATAACCCAACCAAACCTACCCCTACCAAACCACCTTCGTATTTCTAGTCAATTTTTGAAGAATTAATTATAATAATTTTCAAAAATAACCCAACCAAACCTACCCCTACCAAACCACCTTTAATACCCACATGAAATCTACCTGCTTCGACAGCGGACCGAATTACGAAATCACCCTTTCGGATTTGGACAAGGTCCCTGTGAGCAGGTAGTCCTTTTGCTAGGTACCCGGACCGAATTCCGAAACACCGGTAAAAAATATACTAAAATTCGTAACAATAGACAATAAAATTATCTTCTCAAGTTTCTTAGCGGCACGCTCATTACCTCCAATCAGCGGCATCAAGTGCTAAAACTATCATTAATAAACATTATCAGTCTAATTAATCAAATCTTGAGCAACAGTGTGCACTACTGTAAAGTGTATAATATCGTATTATACATTGTAAAAAATTAGAAAGCATAATAAATAGATTCTTTCTCTTCATTTCATTGGTGGTTCGAAATGATCCATATTTTTTGTTGGAAGATATAATAATATATGTTTAGTATAACTGTAGTTTTAAGTTGTGCGCCGTCTGTGCGTGATTTTCTTCTTCTTTCTTAATTACTTGGAGTAATGAAGGTTAGTAATTTATTGAAATACTTATTAATGATTGTAGCGAGAAATAATTATTACGTATCGGTAATTAATCTGTTTAATTATCAATTAAATGTACAGTACAAGCTACTCAAGTGCGAAGTATAATTTTAGTAAGTCTAGTTTATGATTGTCCTTATATTACTATAGTCTATTTCGGAAAGGTATAGGGTAATAAAATGGGGAATTCCGTCCAGTTCGGCCATAGGCGTAGGTCTTGAAATAGTATTGTTTGTAATATTAAAATTTCAAGTAATTGGCCTGAAGTGTCAATATCGAAATATTGTGTAGGGATTACTTAGGTAGTTACAGTTACGTTTTGCGTTTAACAGGTACCGTTTAACCTTCTATTAGTGCCTCTGCCTAATTCCAGCCCTATTTCAGATTCGGCTTAACCATGCGCTGCAAGGTGACTTACCCAAAATTTTTAGACCTTTATAAGTATATTTGTTTAGTTTAACGCATCAGTATTTGCTGTTAAGCCGTAAATAGTGTTCACAGTATTATAAGATTGGTAATAAAACGACGACATTTATTACACCAACAAAAAGATGTTCCAATAATTCTCCACTATCAGTGAATGAAAAACTATTATTTTAAATGTACACGATTGCATAAAATACGATTACGCGAAATTTACTGTACAAGAAACTGTCGACCGATGTTCCCGAATGACTGGAGTTGGAAAGTCCACCGTTTTTAAATTATTGCGGGGGAGAAAGATAGCAGGCCAAGTGGAGCCTCCCAAGAAAAGTCCAGACAGACCAGTAAAAGTCCTTGATGAAAACACCAAAAGTGTAATTCGAAGAAAAGTTCACTTTTTTATTTTAAAAAAGAAATACCCACCCTAGATTAGATTTTAAGCTTGGCCAGTATTCCGTTGATAACTAAAAAACTTTTATGGACCACTTTGAGAAATATGGATTTTGCCTGGGAAAAGCATAACCGTAAAGCACTTTTACTGAAAAGCGATGAAATTGTTTGCTGGCGACGAAAATACTTCAGATGTATAAAGCAGTACACAACAGAGCAGAAGAAAATATTTTATCTTGATGAGACGTGGATTAATGAAAGTTATACAGTACCAAAAATGTGGCAAGACAAAAATATAACCAGTGCTCGCCAAGCTTTTATGGAAGGCCTGTCAACGGGTATTAAGGTGCCTTCAGGTAAAGGGAAAAGACTAATAATCGTCCATATTGGAAGCGAAGAGGGATTTTTAAAAGAAGGTTTGCTAACCTTTCAGTCGTGCCATACGGGAGATTACCACGAGGACATGGATTCGGATGTTTTTGAAGACTATTTTGGTGCGCACACCGCCATATCATTGCAAACTTTATCCTATAGAACTTATGTGGGCGCAAGTGAAAGGATTTATGGCAAGACACAACACGACATTCAAAATGAAAGACGTTGAGCTACTGTTTCATCAAGCCATTAAGGAGGTGACACCAGAGAACTGGCGAAAAGCAGGCCAGCAAGTCATTGAAGAAGAGGAGAAAATGTGGGATCTTGACTACTTGATCGATCGGACCGTCGATTCGTTAATTATAACGTCAAGAGGAGATGACAGTTCCTCAGTTGACGAAGAATATTAATATTTTTTATAATTTAACTTCTGTATAATGTATTTTTTGTACAATGTTCAATAAAAAATAAGTGTACCTAATACTATGTACATAATGCCTAATTTTTATTCTGTTAAAATAAAATTATTTCCTTTTTACCTTTGGCACACTATTTTCAGTGTTTGTGAATGGATAACAATACCCTTATATTGACCCCAGCCCGGGTGGTACTACCTGCACTTGATAAAAAGAAACAATTTTACAATGAAATCAATGCCAAACTATAAAAGTGGCTTAAATATTCGTTGGGTAACTCTGTGCTCCCTTTGCATACCTAATGAGGTTTCATTACTCTATACCTTTATGAAATAAACTATAGTGGAGAATGTCCTTGTTTTTTTATAGATTGGAAAATCTGAAAATTGACTCCATGGCGAAATCAAAGGACAAACGAGGAGAATGGACGTGGAAACATCACACAGACCTAATAAAATGGCAAGGAACACCAATCGAAGGTCCTTTATTAAGGCTGCATGATCCGGAAATGACCCCCTTGGCTATTGAATGCTTCGAATGCATTTTAAGATACTGCGGAGATCTACCTTTAACCCCAGACATGTCCGAAGTCAAATGCGTTTACACCGTTTTAATGGTAAATATCACCAAACAACTTTTAATACAATAGTTATTTGTTTTACTAGGCATAAAAGCACAAGATTTAATTTAAATTTAATTAATTTTAATTTAATTTAAATCTGCTTTTCTGCCGTGCGAAACATATAATTTTTTCTTCAAATTTCTTCCAATTCCACGCAAAATCGACTTTTTCATATTTAAATTTATTATCATCAGCATCATTTTGAGTTTTCTTAATGTCATTGTCAATTTTAATAACCAGTTTGATTTAAATTATTACTTGGAAGGTTGCCTAGCAACGAACTTTTTCTGCCTAGGCATTAAAAGTACAACTTCTAAGCCTGCCAAGTGTCATTAAAAGACCGCTTTTAATGTCATTTGGAGAAAAATAATTTATTTTCATTTTAATTTCCAGCACTGTCATAAATTTATGCAGCTACGCGACGAAATCTACTGTCAATTAATGAAACAAACGACTAGCAATAAATCACCTCATCCTGAATCTTGCCAAAGAGCCTGGAGACTGCTTTCCATAGTAGCAGCGTACTTTGCTTGCTCAGACGTCCTTATTCCTTACCTTACAGAACATCTAACAGGCGCAGCAAATGACAGAAGAAGAGTGTGCCACGGAACGGCTGCTGTATGTTTGTCGAATTTGAGGAAAACTCAAAGATGTGGTGGAAGAAAGAACGTACCTTCTGTGGAGGAAGTTACGGCTGTTAGTGCTGGAAGGAGTGCCAGGAGGCAGATCTACAGGTTACCCGGTGGAGCCGAAAGAGTTGTTAATACCAGGTAAGAAAAAAATAGATTTTGAGCGATCGATAATTTTTGAAACCAAAAAAAAATAATAGTAGGATGAAACCCATCGGAAAAGGATGAGAATAAGATGAAACCCGTTGGAGAAGGAGGAGAATATTATGAAAATGGAATGAAAAATAATGTACTGGCGATTTGAGGTCGGGAATGGGAAGGGGAAGGGGAAGGGGAGGGGGAAGGGGAGGGGGAATGGGAATGGGAATGGGAATGGGAATGGGAATGGGAATGGGAATGGGAATGGGAATGGGAATGGGAATGGGAATGGGAATGGGAATGGGAATGGGAATGGGAATGGGAATGGGAAGGGGAAGGGGGTGATTTTTTAAGGGTAAAAAACGGTTTATCTCGATTTGCGGCAAAACTACAATTTCTATGGAAAGAAGTCAGATGGCAGAGTTGTGGGTGATAAAAATATCTACAACTTTTGTATTCAAACTTTTTTCACATAACCTTAAAATTTATGTGGAAAATTCGAAAAACCAAGTTTTTGGTTTTTTATTTTTATCTTCTACAAAAAAAATTTTTTTTCCACGAAATTTTCTGAAAACTTTTATGTCCCAAATACACTGTAATTTATTTGATTTGAAATATTTATTTTTTCACCTCATTTTGACTTAATATCGAAAAAGCACCATAATTTTCAATCGAAAAATTTCCTGTCAAAATATCAGCTTTTTTCAAAAACTTGGGGTGCTTTCTGTAAAAAAATATATTATTATAGTAAAAATATTGTAATGAATAACGTATCTAAATTCAATAGTACGATTTACATTTATTTTTATTTATATATTATGAGATTTTCTATGACATAAATGTAATTAGAATTTAATTAATCAAATTTTTAATTGAAAAAAATTGCAGCAGTCACATTTTTTAGATGAAATTTTATAAAAATAGCATTAAAAAAAAATTTTGTATTTGAAATTTTTTCGATTTTTTGCATTTTTTGAGAATATTTACTATAGTAATATATTTTTTCCTCACACCATCGGAAAGTAGAGATTTCAACGAACAGAAAGCACACCAACTTTTTGAAAAAAGCTGATATTTCGACGGGTGAATTTTCGATTTAAAATTAGGGTACCTACTTTTTCGATATTAAGTCAAAATGGGCTAAAAAATAAATATTTTCAAATCAAATAAATTACAGTGTAAGGACATAACAAGGTAAGTTTTCACCAAATTCCATGGAAAAAAAATTTTTGTAGCAGATAAAAATAAAAAACCAAAAACTTGTTTTTTGAATTTTTCACAAAAATTTTAAGGTTATGTGAAAAAAGTGCAAATACAAAAGTTGTAGATCTTTTTATTACCTACAACTTTGCTATTTGACTTTTTCCCATAGGACTTGTAGTTTTGCCGGAAATCGAGATAAACCATTTTTCACCCTTAAAAACTCACCCCCTTCCCCTTCCCGACCCCAGATCGTCCGTAAATTTTTTTTCCTTCCATTTTTATAATATTCTCCTCCTTCTCCAATGGATTTCATCCTACTGTTACATTTTTTCACTTTTCATTATTTTTAAAGGCTTCTACCCAGATCTATATGTCAAACGTTGCTTTATTTTTTAGGTGCAGTACTGTAGTGGCCGATGTCATTAGTGAGTTATGTAGTTTAATTGGCATAAATAACGAAGTGGAACAGCAGGAGTTTAGTTTATATTGTATTGTCCAAGGCGACGCTTTTACGATGCCTCTAGCTGCTGATGAATACATTTTGGATGTTACTACTGAGCTGCATAAAGCTGCCCAACCTTTTTATCTTATATTTTGCAGGTAAGGTGATACAGAGCGCGGTAACAAATCCATTATTTTGCAAATTATTTACTTTTTCCAAAAATCCTGAAATGGGTCGATTTATAATTTGTAGTACCTACCTCATTTAAAAGGTCTTTTATTTCTATAACTATTCAGTAATGGCATAGCTGGTCAATTATTTTTTATGTCAATTTGAGAATTTGCTGTTTTAGTTCAATATTTCTGGTGACCAAAGATGAGCAAAATTGGTCTTGGTCTTGCGAAAAGGCAAGACCAAGACCAAGGTCATCCTTAGCAAGACCAAAATCAAGACTAAATGTACCAGACCAAGTCTTGGTCAAGATGTAATAAAAAAGTAACTTCCTGCACTGTACTTTATTCCACAGCAAACAATTTTCTAGCAACAAAACATTTCACAAACAAACCTTAAATATCTAATTATCTTTTATAGATCAGTTTGGTACCATCCCCTAAAACACGATTCTAGTCCTCTATACACCGAGGTTCTATTCAACCAAGTAGCACCAGACTATCTAGAAGGTCTACTTCTTCGATTAGGTAATACCAGCCTACCTTCCGGCATAGTACGAGACATGTCCTTGATAGCAGCCTTACTACATCGAGCAGCCGATCTCGGTCATTCACCAAATCTTAAAGAAGTGAAATTTCTACTACCAAAGCCAGTACTAGCATTAAGAGAACCCAGACCAGCGCAATGGTTAGCGCTAGTACAAACCACTTGGGGTCAAGCAGCTAATTTATCAGTGTCAACAGCTAAGCACAGAGTACTACAGGTGTTGAGCAACTGGTCTTTGTTTGGAAGTTCGTTTTTCGCTGTGAAAAAAGTTCTTGGTGAAAATGACAATTGGCAGGAGCATATTTTGGCTTTAAATAAGAACGGTGTTCACTTTTTGGATATGAACACCCACGAAACCATTCACCATTGGCCGTTTGCGGAGGTTATTAGTACTAGGAAGGTTAGATCTGAAGATGGAGCGCTGTTTTTGGATATGAAATGTGGTAATCTACTGCAGCAAAGAGTTACTAGATTACAGACTGAGCAGGCGCATGAAATTTCTCGACTTGTTAGGCAGTATATTAATTTGGAACAAGAAAATAGTACCAGGATTAATAATTAAAAGAATTTTATTATTTTCAACTTGTAAATTTATAAGTAGTTTTTTTTATTGTTAATATTTTGGAATATTTAAGTTTTACAATATCATGTAAATGTTTATGTTATATATTATCAGTTATATATATTTATTTTGAAATAGTTTTAATAAAAAATAAAAAAGCAACCATGTACAATAATATTAAAGTACCTATTATTAGTTTTTTTTTTAATTAATTAATTAGTAACAATATTATTCTAGTTGTATATTTTTGTTGCTCGGGTATTATCGATAGCAGTGAAATTTCTGTAAATTTACAAGTATTTTATTAGTTTCAAATAATTTACATTTAATAAAATTTTTAAATAGAAAATTATTCACTGTTGACGATAATATTTGATTTTTGTTGCGATTTTTTTTTTTGGTCCAGCCTGTAAATTATATCTAACAATTTTACTTTTATTTAACTCGAAATTGTTGTTAGAATCAATTTTAGTGGTGTAAGAAAATAATAAATATATATTTTATATTTTGGTTGTTTTTTTTAACAAATAAATTTTTTAAACCCTTACTGCGCGCAATTAAAAGCAATTTTTATAATTGAATTTAATATTTGGATCCTTACTTTGTAGAATCTACTAAAAATAAAACTAATGGTTTTTAATTAATTCTTCTATTTAATGAATTAACTTAATATATATTATATTGATTTTATATAATTAATTTATGATACTTAACTGTTTTATTAATTTTTATACAATTATAAATAATAGTTTTATTATTTTTTTAATTTTAATTGTTAATTTATTTAAAAATTCTTATCTCAGGGTTTTGGGTTCAATATTTAAATTATTTTTTTCAATACAATTCATTTTCGATTATTTATTTCAATAATTAAATTAAACATTACAAACTTTAACTTTCTATATTGATTATTATTATTTTTCTCTTTGAATTTAATTTAATCTAATTTAATTTAATTTAATTAAATTAATTTTCAAAAATTTATTTCAACAATTCAATATTACAAACTTTAACTTTCTAAATTGATTATTATTATTTTTCTCTTTGAATTTAATTCAATTTAATCTAATTTAATTTAATTCAACTTAATTTAATTTAATTCAACTTAATTTAATTTAATTCAATTCATTTTCAAATATTTATTTCAACAATTCAATTCAGTATTACAAACTTTAACTTTCCAAATTAATTATTATTATTTTTCTTTTTTAAGAATTGATTTATGTTCCAAATACTTGAACAACACATTTTTATTAAATATTAATTTTATTCCGTTTTAAACTACATGCCAAATTTCGATGCTGCTCCAGTCTATTCTCTACTATTATAATTTCTAAATGTTTTTTCTAGTATTTTTCATATTTATTGGTTATTTAAATGATTGGTCCGTTTTTTACCCCCTGAGTACGTAACCCTAAAAAAAAGAAGATTAAAGCTTAGGTATTATTATCCCTACGGGGATATCCTGGATATCTTTTTCCCCATTTAAAATCGGTGTAACTGTGCAATGATATATCTGCTGATCCTTACAATTGTTACTTAAGAGGACATATTTCATATTGTGGATCTCTTAAGTATCTTCTAATTTCTAATCCTTCAAGGACAGCTAGTTCTTGTTTCTTATCACAAAGATATAGTACTTCTAGTTCTGTGTTGGGTGTTGTCAAGTAGATGTTTTGATTCATGAGATTTATCTGGCTGTTTTAATATGTATGCTGACTTGACTTGACTTGACTTAGGCTATACCTGATGAAAAAGAAAAAGTAAAGTCTAACTAAAGTCAGTGTGATGAACCATATTTTTAATCCCCTTGAAGGAAAATGCAGCCCAATGGCGTGCATATAAATTTTTTATAAATTCCAATATTGTGAAATAATGTTAATCTACTATATCAATTTGAATGAAAAAAATCAGCCTGCATACAAAATTCATAAAATTTGTAATACAATAATAACACGTTTTCCTCTAGAACACGGAGTATCTAAAGAACAGTTTTTTGTATCGTCAACCCAACCATACTTGACAACATCATGCGTATTAAACCAAGTTCGTCTAAATAAATGTTACCTAGTTCTATTTGAATCACGATACCCTTTTATTTTGCATTATCAGAAATTTCAGAATTTTCTTTTTTTCAAACACGCGTACATATTTAAAACAACGCGTTGACACTGAACATGTAAATCTTTGTTCTTAAATTCGGCCCTATCATCGGTATCATTTATTGCTAAGTTATTTGCATTTGTTTGTGGCGCCAAATTATTAGATTCCCGTGCATCATCTTGGACTGTCGTTTCTCCAAAATGCTATTCTAATTAATTACAAATAAATTATAATCATAAAACTCACCCTAACGTCTACGAACAAATAAATATTATATTGATATCAATTCACTCAAGTCCACGAACAAATAAATATTATATTGATATCAATTCACCAAACTCACTCGACCAAGAAACAGATACTAGATATTTACTACTATTATTTTAAATATTTCTTTAAAACAAAATTCACACACGCCCCTGAATCGACACACAATACTAATATCTCTCTAATATCGCAGGCCACCCTCGGAGTTTAATATTTTTTAGTTATAGTTAGTCCGCCTTAGTAAGTGACCCGTTACTCCATTATAATATAAACAATAATGTACTTGATGATTGTATAACGCTGAACACCTACAATGCGTTGCCAGATATACAAAATTTTCTTAAATATAGTAGGCATACAAAAAGTTGTTTTAATTAATTTCTCTTTTTACAGCAATTTCGAGCGACTTTTTTTAATGCTTACTAATAAATTTATATTATGTATTTTTTTTTAAATATTTCCAAACTAGCTATCTGAGAACATCACGAGCTAACAGTTTACTGAAGTAATGGGAAACATTTGTATAGTGAGCCCAACAATTTTAGAAAATATATCTGACAACATTGCTTTATTTTATGGTCATCACACTGACTTTAGTTAGACTTTACTAAGTAAGTCTGATAGAGTTTTCAGGTAATGATTTATTATTCGCCAACGACAAAATAAATACGACAATACGACCCTGTCACTGCTAATATTTTTATGGCTTTATTATTTATTATTGCACGTCATTATCCCATCTCAGATCAGGTCAGGTCAGTTTTTTAGATCGTGAAAAGAACTATAAGTGTTCCTTGTGTCTAATTTCAAAATTTCGACATGTTTAACCAATATAAACAACATTAAATTTGTTTAATGGGGATATTTTTGTTTTCACATTGAACAATTGTTTACTTACATATTGTTTTCTGAACCAAAAGAAATTGTTGCATTTGTTTCTAACGATATTATCTTTGAAATATTATTAGAAATATTACCAGCATATGTGATAATTTTGTAATTTAGTATTTCATTAGTTTTTTCAAGACAAATTAGTTTATTTTCTTATAAAAATTATTTTGTTGTATTAATTTAATTTAACTCTTATTACCTTACAAATGGTTTTTTTAATTAACAATATTTAATATGGATTGCCTAATATACATCTTCCAACGACCTTCATCTCTGACCCTTAGCCAATTATGTGTCACCGAACACCATAAAAAAAAAAGAAACATTTCAAAATAATAACTTCTAAATTATAATGTTTGCCATTATTAAAAGATCCCATTGTCTGGTTGTTTATTGTAAAAATAAACAAACTTTTAAATTACGTAGAGGTCATTCCATGTGTATGTGAACAATTTCGTAATGGCGTTTTTGTGTTCAAAGACCGATAATGGTATTTTTTTGGTCTAAAGGTTACTTTGTTTTATTGACCATCATTCTAGGTTAAGGCAAATTGGGGTAAACTTATAGAAACTACCAGATATGTTACATAAACTGATTGAAATATTGAAATATATATTTATTTGTTATGGCACTACATTTTTAAAAGTAAATCTTGCAAGAGCAGCTCAATTAATACACGACCAAAACGAAAAACAAATCTGGCATCTTAATGTTTTGTCCACCTCCCAAATCGCCAGATTTAATACCTTTGGAATATGCTGATGAAAGCAGTATATGAGTATCATATCCACCTCAAACGACAGTACTACAAGTAAGGGAAATTTTGCCCTATATATGGGATCAACTAACTCAAAAAGGGATATACAATTGCATCCTTAATCTGGACCAGTACAAAATGTTATAAATAATCATAGAACTCTCACATTTTATTGAAATTTTGTGTGTGTGTGTGTGTTTCAATGAGAGACCGTAAATGTTTAGATCCAGAATTGGTCCCGGTAGGTGGCGTTGAACTACTCCTGAACGGTTGGTCCGATTTTGGAGCAAAAAAACATCTTACTACTACTACTACTAAGTTTGCAGGCGAACCTTGTCCTGGACAAACTCAAGCCAAGGTTCCGGCACTGAGGCCACTGGCGGGCCCATTGTGCCATTCCTGCTACCTAGACATCCATAAAGCCGAGCCCTTCAATAAAGGCCACAACCTTTTTCAATGGATGCCTGCTTGTGTCTCCAGGGGCCAAAACAGGGACTCCGAAGATTCGCCTGCGTAGTACAGCCCAGTGTGGACACTCTAGGAGAACATGGACTGACGTTTCGTCAGTCATGCCGCAACCCCTGCATAGGGAACTTCCCTCTACTCCTAAGTTGTGGAGGTGTTTCATCATACAGCAGTGCCCCGTTAGGAGTCCTGCTATCTTCCTTAGCCTACTTCTTGGTAGTTCAGTAGCTGCTCTAGCGTGTCCATCAGTCCATCCCTTCAGTAAAAGTTTGGATTGCCTAGGACCCTGCAGAGCATTCCAATGAGCGAGGTGCTGATTCTTCAGCCACTTCTTCGTCTCCTTGCGTATTCTTTGTTTTGTTAGGCCCAAGGTCGGGCCCGGGCCGTAGAAGGGAGCTGTCGCCCCTTCCGCAGCCAGTGCATCCGCCATCTCGTTGCCTTCAAAACCAGAGTGGGCTGGAATCCATTCTAGCCGCACCACGTTGTGCCTTGCAAGATTAGCAAGTCGTTCTCGACATTCATTAGCAAGTCCTGATTTGCTGGTGCACCCACTCAGGGCTTTAATTGCTGCCTGACTGTCGGAGTATATGGTTATGCGTCGATCCACATAACCTCTGTCTAGGTTTATCTGCGCACATTCCAAGATAGCATATATCTCGGCCTGATATGCAGATACACCATCACCCAATGGTACACTAACTTGTGTTCTTGGGTTCCTAGAGTAAATTCCAGCCCCTGCTCCATCACCGGAGCATGAGCCATCTGTGTACCAGACAGTCCCATTAGGCTGTGTATTCCTCTCTTTTTCCCAGAATTCTCTATCCCGGATCATGGCCCTGTACGGAGTTGCGAAGTAGTACTTTCGCAGGCATTCATCAGGTGCTCGAGCCAGAACTGGAATATCTTCCAGTAGCCGGAGCTTCTTGACGTGCCTGCACTCTTCCCCTCTTCGCACGTATCCCAGCTGTTTTAAGCGAAGAAAAGCCCTCCCCGCCTCAGCCTCGATCACATGGTGAAGAGGCCGAAGACCAAGGATCACTTCCATCGCAGCAGTTGGTGTAGTTCTCATGCAGCCAGTTGCCCCCAAGCTGACCACCCTTTGAAGGCGTGTCAGCTGCGATCTAGCCGTGACCAAGGTTACCCTCGGCCACCAAACCAGAGCCGCATATGTGAGCATAGGCAGCATGATCACTCTATAGAACCATATGATCGTTTTGGGGGTCAGTCCCCACTTCGGACCAATGGCTCTCCTACAGGCCCAATACGTGTTTGTCACCTTGCTTAGGCGACTGTCAAGATGAGCCTTCCATGTCAGTGATTTATCAAGGATCACTCCCAGATACTTCACCTGCTCAACCACAGGCAGTGGTACTCCATCAAGATTTAGACCCTCAGGTCTTATACCTCTTTTTTTGGTGAAAGCAACTATCTCAGCCTTGGCAGGATTTACTGCAAGTCCGTGTTCGTTACACCACCCATGTACCCTATTCAGAGCCCTTTGCATGAGGTCCCTGAGAACGGTAATATGCCTTCCAACAACAAGGACAACGATATCATCGGCATACCCTATCGTTAGAAAGCCTTCACCGTTTAAAAGAGTTATTAGCTCGTCAATGACTAGGTTCCACAATGTGGGCGAGAGAACACCCCCTTGCGGACATCCTCTAGCGACGATCACTTTTGCCACATGGTCTTTCCATGTGGCCTCTACTGTACGATTGCACAACATGGCCCCAAGCCAGTGAGTGATCATTGGCTCTATTCCATGATTTGTCGCAGCCTTACAAATAGATTCTACAGAGGTACTGTCAAACGCCCCCTGTATATCCAAAAAAGCTCCCAGGGCGATCATGCCATTTTCCAGCGCCTTCTCCACCTGGGTTACCAGTTGGTGTAAGGCACTTTCAGTTGACTTGCCACACCTGAACGCATGTTGATTGTTGTGCAAGGGATACCTTAGCCCAACTTTTTCCTTTATGTACCGATCAGCCACCCTCTCCAATGTTTTCAACACAAAGGATGTTAGGCTAATGGGTCTAAAGGATTTAGCCACCGTATATGTGGTACGACCCGGTTTGGGTATGAAGACTACTCTCACCTGCCTCCACTGTTCAGGGACATACCTGCGTGCCAGACAGGCCCGAAAGATATGTACCAAGATTGTGCCAATTGCATCCCAGCCCTGTTGAAGCAGAGCCGGGAAGATTTGGTCTTTTCCTGGAGACTTGTACGGTCTGAATGACCGTATCGCCCAAGTACACCGCTCGTATGTGACTATTTCTTTTGCTAGAAGATAGTCCTCTTTACATGGTCGCTGTATGTTCACATATCCCATGTCAGGACACACCCGCTCGATTTCCTCACAACCGGGGAAGTGTGTCTCTAGTAGATGCCGCAAGGTATCCACCGGGGTTTCGGTGAAAACACCCGGTTCGACTTCCATGCAGCCTATAGCGCTGTCCGGTGATTTCGTTAAGATCCGGCGCAGCCTTGACATTTGAGGTACCGATACGATATCCTCGCAGAAGGCCCGCCAGGCATCTCTCCGAGCCAACCTAACAGCACTCTTATACTCATTCCGTTTCCGGCGGTATTGCTCCCAATCCAGATCCGACTTCGTCTTCCTAGCCCTATTAAATAGGCGCCGGGTATGTTCCCGTAGCGAGTCTAGAGACTTGTTCCACCATTTGTGGCCCTTACTTTCCTTCCTCGTTTTTTCGGCGCAATTTTCTTCATAAGACGAGACAATAATCGAGCCCAGCTCCGCTATGGCCCAATCGATCTCATCGTTATTGCTCAAGTTCCTAGGGAAACCACCACGTCTCCTTCCGAGATCCAGTTTATACCGTTCCCAGTTGGTAGTCTTGGGGTCCCTATACTTGATTGATTGTTCTTCAACAGCAACCCTGTAACTGAAACAAATGTAACTGTGATCCGACAATGACGGATCATCATTAACATGCCAGTCCCTTACCATACTTACAACGGTACTTGACGCAAGCGTCACATCCAGGACTTCAGCCCTAATCCTATTTCGGAATGTTGGTTTCGTCCCTCGGTTGAGTAGTTGCAGGTCAGTGGTACCTAGATAGTCAAGCAAAGCCCCTCCCCTGCTATTGACGCCTGTGCTGCCCCACATAGTGTGGTGCGCATTGGCATCACAGCCAATAAGAAGAGGCAGATTCCTGACCATGCAGTATTCCACCGCCTTGCGGAACTCCTCAGTAGGTGGTAGTTCTGGTGAGTCATAAGGCAGGTAAGCAGAGCATACCACTAAGCTATGCCTAGTACCATTCCTGCCCAGGACGTCCACTCTCACCGCTACTATGTCCAAAAAACATCTTAGATCTCTAACAAAAAAATAAAAATTGTCCTCAAATGAAACAGCGTGAGAGGATAATGAAAAGCAAATTAGCTCTCTTTTATTGGTAGGAATGTTTTACTGTAAAATATATTTAAAGAAAAATGTCAATGGTAGAATGAAATTTATTATTTTACGTTTATTAGAGCAATTAAAATCAACTTATTTATATTCTCAATTGAAAGTTTTCTTTCTAATATAATTTCAATAAATAAATTTTGATATTTTTTTTACCTAAATCAACGCCGAGTCGAGTCGTTACTGCCTTTCAAGTACGATGTTATTTATGTCTTGTATTTTGTATAACAGCATAGGTCTCAATAATAACAATCATCAACAAATTACTGTAGTGTATAGAATAGCGTGAAAATTCACTTTTTATTGTAACGAATAATATTAAAATATTAAATAACGTGTTAGAATTACACATACGTAACTCGTCTTCAATGCCACTCACATCTTTAAAGGCAGGGCAATTATAATAACTATGTATGTTCGTAATAGGACCAATTTAAATATTATATTTTTTTTCTATTGCTGACTATTGTTTTGATTGTAGTTTTTATTATTTGCTTGGACTATTATTGCTCGATGAATATGAAGAAGCATTTAGTTCGGGAGATAACATTTAAATTTTGCACGGCCGGGTTCTTATACATTTTTTTCCTGCTGGCCTAGTCTTTTAAGAATACTCTCATGAAATTTCCGGCGGGTGTAATTTAGGCGCTGACCATCCTTCTTTACCTGCCTAACCAAGAAGGGTAGATAATCCGTTATGTATTTTCGCCGCTAAGAAGTGCAGGTAGGTCGAGTCATAAAATAACTCTTATCTTAATAAAATACGAAGGTGGTTTGGTAGGGGTAGGTTTGGTTGGGTTATTATTGAAAATTATTATAATTTATTCTTCAAAAATTGACTAAAAATACGAAGGTGGTTTGGTAGGGGTAGGTTTGGTTGGATTATTATTGAAAATTATTATAGTTTACTTTACAAAAATATATCTTATTATAAATGTCGGTGATTTAATAAATAACTGTATTTCATAAATCACGTACTTCAGTCGGTTAGCGCCCAAAATACACATAGGATTAAAATGACCCTTCGGTCTTGGCGCCTAGTTTACATGTTGTAAAAAGTGCATTAATCCTTTAGCGCCCAAATTACATCCGCCCGAAACTTCAGTTCAAAATTCATAGTTTTTTGGTATTTACAAGAATTTTAGGTTGAAAATTTTTCGAAAATTTCACTACACTATTTGAAGGTGAACGAATGATTTTATCAAAAATCTGACAGAGGCAGTCCTAAACAAACACCCCTTCACACATTTTTAACATTTTTGTAAAAAACTTTGTATACAGGTGTACAGGGTTATTCATTATAAATGCCCTTCCCATAGTTATTATTGCATAAGCAAAAAAATTTTTGAAATAAAAGTTATGTGGTTATAAACTAATTTTATTATAACGTTAAAGAAAGTACAGTGGCGTGCGTAGTTTAGGGGTCACAAAAAAATTATTCGTTTTTTTAAATGATATATTATTGAATTTTTGAAAAGATGTTTTTCTTCTGATTTCAAAAATATACCATATCACACCCCTGTCTTCACCGTTCTTAAGATATTAAAGGATAAATGTAGTAAATTAAACTAGTTACTATAAATATTGAAAAGCTATGAAAATCACAACTGTCATGTTTATTAAATGTCTTATTTTTATTGAAACATTCAAAATGGTTTACAGTGTAGAAGAAATAATTCAAATATTCACTTACTATATAGAAAATAACAAAGATAAACGTGCAGCGCAAAGAGCATACAGGGAGTTGTATCCATTCGTCAAACACTCGTTCAGCCGTATTTTTTGAAATCAGAAGAAAAACATCTTTTCAAAAATTCATTAATATACAGGTGTCTCATTTAAAAAAACGAATAATTTTGTTGTGTCCGCTAAACTACGCACGCCACTGTACTTTTGTTAACGTTATAATAAATTCAGTTTATAACCACACAACTTTTATTTCAAAAAATTTTTTGTTCATGCAATAATAACTATGGTAAGGGCTGGGACATTTATAATGAATAACCCTGTACCTAAGTATGGAAATATTATGCGATTTTAATTGCTCTCTTAAAGCTTGGAAATACCTGAATCCCCTGAATCTGTTGAATTGTAGGAGTTACGTGTTGTTCCAGAATTTGTTATGTTTGGTATTCCTAATGATTTTACTTTGACAGTTTTTTCCTATTAGACTTTTCTTCAGAGAATATTCACCGAAAATATCAGTTCAATATTCATATTTTGTTTATAAATTCCCATCGCCCGAACTATAACAAAGGTAGGGACAACTTTAAACAGTGCTATTTTCTTTCCAGTCACCATAATCTTGAAGCACTCATTATAAGTGATATACCACTGGGTTCTGGGACTGAATATTGCGGTCACGGCGATAGCACCATGCGTTTTAACTTCAACTGTGTGAATATCGAATAATTATTATTGTTTGTTCGAAGTGCATTTCGTATTTTTACGGTTTTCATGTAAATCGTATGTTTATTAATAAGCACTTCGCTATCAACTTTTAACTGGTAAGTTTAGAAACTGTTTTTAATAACTTTTGGTTGGTGAATATTTTTTAAACGTTCAATGTTTGATTTTTCGAATTAAAATAAAAAAAATGTTTTTGTGGTGGCAATAAGGTTTATAATTCGTAAAAAATAGGGAAAGAAATCGAGATTACAAAAAAATTTAGGTGAAACATCTAGACCATTGAAAGTCCGAATAAATGAACATAAAAAGTATATCAAGATAGGGAGTTCTTTAAGTCAGGTATTTGCAAACATGCTTGGGAAGAGGGGCATAAAATTCAATGGGATTCGACAAAAATAATATTGAAAGAGCCCAATAATAAAAGACGAAAAATCAAAGAAAGTGCTTTAATACAACTAAATTCAGATAAATGTGTATCTAGTATTTCAGCCGAATGTAGTCAAATTTGGTTACCAATGTTAGAAAGAGAAATTTCCAATAATCAATTACCGGCGTTATCAGGATAGCATCATAAGTTTTTATCCAGGTTTTCTTATGATTTATCTTTGGAATGGTTGTTAATCGATACACACTTCAATACACAAAATCACCAAACTGAGTTATACATATTTTGAAAACAAAATAATCATACACAAAAAAGTAACAACAAACGTGTTTATATTAACAAAATTTCCAAAATAAGCAAGAAAAAAGCGCTATCCCAATAAAAACCGTTCCTGGAACGTGCACTTCACTGGATTCCATTTCTAGTGGACTACATATCGTTAGAATGTCATGAAATAAAATATTTTATTTCTAATTTTACCAGAGGTGTGATCTACTATGAATGGACCTTAATAAAATTTGACAACAAAGTTTTGTAGTCTTAAACTTCAAAATATTATTGATTGTCTAGTTGTCAAATTTTTTTCGTTGTGTCAGATAGGGACCAAAAATTTTTCATTCATTCATTATTAGTTAATCTTGACAACGGTAGCTGGAACGCTACCGAAACGTTGAAATAAAAAAATAAAAAAACATTATTGTGGTTTGATTCCCAAGAAAATAAGAAAAAATAAAAAAATACAGATTTAACTAAAAAAAAACAATTTTTCTTTTAATTTGAAGTTTATGAAAAATAAAAACTTAAATACCGAAAAGTTTTTCAAAAACAAATTCAACTTTTATCAAAAATAATTATATAAAATCTAGTTCAGTGATATTGGGGTT
Source organism: Lochmaea capreae (assembly GCA_949126875.1). Classification (NCBI taxonomy): domain Eukaryota; kingdom Metazoa; phylum Arthropoda; class Insecta; order Coleoptera; family Chrysomelidae; genus Lochmaea; species Lochmaea capreae. The sequence continues at coordinate 3,432,108 of OX421405.1, read as the reverse complement.
TTGGTCGAATATATATTTTGAACCACAAATTTCCGAAGAAAAGAGTACGATACTGTGGTATTGTTATCGGATTAACGACTACCTGCTGTAGGTTTGGATCTTAAATAAATCATGTTGGCATAAGTCAATACGAAATCACTTGGAACGAACTATACCTTTTCGTTCTAATTCTATTTAGCTCCGGTACCTACACGTTTCAGTTCATGCCATTCCACTAATAGTAATATCATAAATCATTTATGTAGTCGTAGAACATTTTATTAGATATTCATATACGTAAAAAGAAAAACAAATTTTCACGAGCAACAACCATATCTAAGTGATTTACTAATATATCGGGAGTGGTAATAATTATTGTGAATTATATAGTGACTCACGTTGATATTTAACTTTTCAATTTATATCTGGAAGCTTCGTTTTGTGCTTCCAAACAACTGTCCACCTTTCAGAGCTTATTTTTTTCAAATCTTATCAGCTGAATTGAGAAGTTCTCCTAATTTATACGCATTAGAAAAGTAGTAGTCTGGAATAATTGATGCACTGGATTTCATTGCCGAGAGCAGAAATAAGAAACCGAGTACGCGATCTGAAGCTACAGGATTGCAGTGAAAATTACAGCAGTTTAAAAACAGCAATTCTAGTAATTATTGTTTATAATGTAATTTTAGATCGTTTCGATACTGCTAGTAAGAAGCTTCCACTAAAAAGGCGGCGCATCAAACCAGGCCTAGGGCGGCAGGAAACCTAAATCCGCCACTGCTTATAGCTTGTTAAGAAAGGGCGATAGGAGAAAATGTTTTATTATGAAATAGTTTTAATTTTAGTCTCTACAGTTTTTGTTACGAACTCCTGTGTATGTTATTAAGGAAGATCTTCACCTTAAGTATGAACTGAACATTATTTACTAACCTATTTAGGTCTAACGGAAAATTATGAAGAAAATAAATTTACTTTTATTATTAAAATATGCTAATTAGTAACATAAAATTGAAAACTGCTCGCTTTCAATAGAAATTATCAATTTGTCACGCTCTATAAAAACGTTTGACAAAAAGCATGTTGTAAAGAATAATTGTGTTACGGAGAAATGAGAAACGAATCAAAACTTGATGTCAATTATTAAAATCCTTTTTAGTTGATCAAATCAAAACAATATACAGCGTCATCCCCAAAGTTCGCACCAAATGGGAAACTTTTTTATTATGGGTTTTTCGATAAAAATATATTCTTCATAAAAGTTTCTACATCCCCTAAAACTGAGAATGAAACAACAAAATGTGGCGAAAGACGCGTAATATACGAGGTGCATTCGAAAATTTGATTTTGAGTCAAGAGTAAAGTGCCCTTATTTCAGTAAATATCAAAAAAATGTATTTGAAAAAGTTGTTCATCTTTAAAAAATACATCAAGATTTGAAGTCATGGGCATCTAGGAGGAATTTAAAAAAAATTGGCAAACTTGCAGACTGCACAGCAATTCAGAATCCTGGGAGACTACTGGATAGAAAAGGGGCAGTTACCTAAGTTGAAGCCTGCAGATATCCCAAAATTCCTACGGGAAATAGGACTAAAGGAGCTACTAGTCTCTGAGACTCTCCTCAGAAACTAAGTAGAAGTAAAGGGGCACAAAAGATCTTTTAGGTCTCAGTGAAAGTTACCCCAAAATACATTTACATACTCTTGACTCAAAATGAAATTTTCGAATGCACCTCGTATATTAGGAGTCTTTCGCCACATTTTGTTTGTGCATTTTTAGCTTTAGGGGATGCACAAACTTTTTTGAAGAATAACTTTTTATCGAAAAACCCATCATAAAGAAGTTCCCCATTTGGTGCGGACTTTGGGGATGACCCTGTATAATACCTAATTTAAAGAAATTCAACAGCTTTTGCTCGGTAATGCTCTGGTGATAGTGTTAACAGCGAATTTCAACGATATTCACACTATCACTTTAAAAGGTATAATTACACGGTTTTCGGTCACTAAGTGGCTTAACAGTCTAATTAAGTTTAATACGAAATTATTTTTACTTCCTATCAATTACGTAGAACCCATGAGAATCTTCTTATTTATAATCCCAACTCTACCAAATCCCTAAGAGCTCTTTCACATCATCCGGTTTTTAACAGACCGGTTAAATTACCGGTCACGTAACGTACGAAGGTTATCGCTCACTCTCCCGGCACGTAAGGAACCATAATAAAACGGAAGGGATAAAATACATAAAAAGAAATGTTAATACAGATATTTAACAAACGACGGAACGGTTTCCAATGAAATAAGAGTCTAAACTAATCCAGTTTAAACCTGAAATACCAACAAGATACTGCGACTGCGTCTGAAACCGGCGCCGTTCCGTGTTATATCAGGCAAGATTGCGACAACCTTAACCTTTCATACGTAGTCGTTGAACAAATTGAGTAAATTGGCAAAAAAATAATGTGGATGCTTTCAATACGTTATATCCTTGTTTATAGGCCAAAAGACAGATATTTTTCAATTACTTCCAGATGACAGAAGTTCCTCTAGGGAATGTTATCAACTGTTAAAATCATAGGCTGGTTGAGGCACTGAGAGGGACTTCCAAAAGGATGCACAAAGAGCCTAATTAAGCCTAGGTGTAGTATCCGGTAATTTTACCGGTCCGTCAAAATAGACAGTATGAAACAGCTCTTAAGGAGCACTTTACCTTAGTAATTTTCAACTTTTATTAAATCCTTCTATTATTTTTATTGCTAGTTTGTTAACGTCTCAATTAAATAATTTATATGCGTTCTAAAATGCTTTTAAAATACTTAATTAGGTATAATAGTTAATATATGTATACTCAATTACGACCTCGACTGAACTGAAAAAGGAAGATACCCATTGTTTTTGTTAGGTTCAACATAAAATATTAACTCGGTAGCATCGTCAACAAATAATTTTATGTTTGTCAAAAGTATACATTCACAAAACACAATAGCCAACCTTATTTTTAAAGTGAATAACATTTGAGCACTCAGTATCTTCGATAGCGCTACCTTAAGCCTTGTGGTGACTCTTTAAAAAAATTACTTCTCTATTTTAGAAATAAAAAAACAAAATGGTGAATCGTTTTCACGCAATATGAAAATCCAAAAATCTACAATAGAATAATGATTAGTTTTGTCAAGATTTCGAGAACTTTTAGCCAAAATGGTTCAATTTAACAGATGGACGCTTTTAAAACTAGTCGAAGTAGTAAGTACTACAAGATTTACCATGAAACTCGTTTTAAAAATAAACATTATTCAGGTTTTAGTGGTAGCATGTTTAACGTTCAAAAGAGTCACAGATGACGAAGCATCAAGAGTGTTCCTTTATCTACAAAAGGTATCCAGAGAATGGAGTCTTTTGAACAACATAACATGGAGCAAAGTGGGGGCTGCTGTTGCCGATACAACTTATGGAGGTTAGTACAACATTCTTTAAAGGTATTTGTAAGAAGAACTTACTCTGGTTTATTCTTCTCTCAGAGATATGACTTAATCGTTACAATATATTTTTAATAATAATTCGTAGCCCCCTTATTTAACCCTATTAAATATTGTTAAAAATGTTCTATGTCTAAATGCTGACTCTAATGGTCCTTGACCAACATATCATTGAATCTTTAATGACTAAAGAATTATTTGTTAAAATTCTATATCTCCTAGTTCTACTTTTGTACTGGGTGTCTGATTAATAACAGCCAGTTTCATAATATTAGATTACCTCATGGTTAAGAAGTTTTGGCTTCACAATATGTGGTCAAAGATATAAGTGTAGGTTAACTATTAAAATATTTAACTGCAACCCAAAGTATGAGTAACTGAGCGAACCAAGGAATTCTAACCTAATTTATGGTTGTCAACTGCATCAACTGTCAAATTTTAAGATGAAACCAGTTGGCCAAAAATTATTCACAGAAAGTCTGTGGGAAGAAATTGAGGAGGCTATTTCCCATCCAACAGAGACGATGCTCTTTCTGCACGTTTGTAGTTTCAGTATAAAAACATAACCTCCAAAGGTCTTCTTTTCTCCTTTCATTTGACATAGAACACCATCTATCGATGGTTTTCATACCAATACAATTTCAGTTATCTGACCATCAGTTAAATGATGATTGTGTTCTATAATAACACAAAAACATCATTTTTCTTAAATAAATATCTGCTCCAGTACTTTTTCCTCTATGTTGTAAAATATCTGGTAGGGGTGAGTGGGAAATCTGACTCAATAAAACTGTTTTAACTTTTTTTACGCTTTATGGATTTTGACAAACTTAGTACCTACCTATCATTCGAAAGGGAATTCAATGCATAATAAAATACAGCTACTGGCTATAAAAAAGACTTACCTTAACTGAAGCCAATGGATATCCTACAGTTCTTCCAAAGAATACGACTGAAGGAACGAGATTCTGTTTCTAAATCATTTAAATTCATACCGTAACTATTGACTCTAAAATTATGGAAAAATATTTATTGTATTTTATTTTTTATGCAGGTTATTTGATAATATGTGCAGCTCTATTTCTTGGACATTTATTTGGAGAGTTGCCCACTACTTCAAGAATTTCCGAATATATTTTGCTGGGAATGGGCACAATCCTATTCATAGTTATGGGTAAGAATGATAACTACACTATAAAACAAAATTATCACTTGCTATTCTTTCTTCAGGTAGTTTATCATTTGCTGCTCTAGATTCAGTACCAGCTAACTTAGTAGACAATGCTGCCATAGTAGGTACACTTTCTCTAGTAGTAGCCGCTTTGTTTCTCTTGGATATGGGAGGACCGAAAAAAAGGTCTCCCAAATCTCAACCAACCCATCCGAAACGGGTAATTGTTCCTCCGGATAGTAAAGTTATAACGAAACAAGTATATGAAGTTGATAAAGATAAGCATAAAGTACAAACGGAAGTTAAAAAACCGGAGGAAATTCAGTATCAACCCAAAAAAGAAAAAGGGATTAAAGTTGAGAAGAATGGGAGGAACGGAGTTACTGTTATGGAGATGCAAACTACCAATAATGGTAAGTTGTTGAAATTTTTATGTTACAGAAAAAAAAGTTGTTTAATTTTCAAGGTTATCAACGGATGCGTGACGATACTTTTAAAAGGTTCGGGATTTATGGTCAAGATGTTGCAGACGATGGCAGTACTGAAGCTGAAGACGTGGAGTTACCTCCTCAAATGGAAACTCATTCTCCAGTATGGAGTAATATTAGGAAAGGTAGGTATGTCGCTTTTAAGATTTTTATAAAGTAGGTTTTATATTTGTACAAATATTTTCAGGGGAATATGGAAAATATGATATAGTGAATCCAAAATATATTTTAAGAAGATCGGATAGGCTACACGAAGAGATCAGACCGCCAAGCAGTCCTGGGGATCCGGGGTATGTTCAATATACGGCTCAGCATTGGGGAGAAACTGATACAAAAACCCCAAGGCACAGTCCGACCAGTCCAACTCAAGTTTAATATTATTTTAAGTTAATTTTAAACGAATTTATTTATTCGTCTGGAATTTTTTTTTTAGTCGATAAAGCCATACACTTTTTTCTTAATATTAAGAAAGCACTTTATATTTGTAGGATATTTTTATTTTTATGCATCAATAAAATAGGAAAACCGGTGCGAATATTCCAACTTATTGGTAAGTCCATATTTTTTATTATACAGGGTGTCCAGAAACTCTCCTGCCAAACGGAAACTACGGTTAGTGTTAAAATCACCTCTAGTAACTGTAGTGTCCGTTTGGCAGGAGAGTTTCTGGACACTCTGTATAGTATATTGTGTCACAAGGGCAGAAAATGAGCTTTAACAGCCCAAGACTAGCGGGCATAGTTAAGCATCTGATAGTTAAGGGCTGCTAAGGGGTTTCCTGCATGTGCGACACGCAACTGTTTTTCGCCAACCGAATAAACCAAAAAATAGAAAATGTAATTAATTTCTCTAATAATGCAACCAATTGATAATAATTATATACCTACTTGAATTTTTGTTACTTTTTAACCTAACCAATGTTCAATTTGGTTCTAAAATTTTGAGTACTAATGATGTCAGATGTTAATTACATATTATTTGGCAGAATTATCACGTGGTCGTAGGAAAAATACGGTACATTACTCGTGCAAAATGTATGTAATGTAATATACTATTCCGCGCTTGGGCTGTTAAACGATACTTTCCGCCCTATTTTTCTTTTTCCGGTAAGGTGTGTAATTCTATAAAAATATTTTAAAACCTCACAACTTGCCTAGCCCACCCCTGTTTAGATACACTAATATTATATTATAACCTTCCAATATTGAATAATATTAGATTTAATACAAAATGTCTTCTTACAGACAAATAACATTATTTCCAATGATATATAAACTCGGTCATTTAAAATAAAAATCAGTAAATTATTATTTCAATAAAATCTGTTGCTAACAAAGAAGGTTCGAACAAATATCGAGCAAAAAACATGTAAACATTACGCATGGTACTTTTTTCATGAAATTCTGAGTGCTTTACCCAACAAAGAGTGCTGTGGAATTATACAGTTCTTTGTCCGTATGTGTAGCTTATAGGTTATGGTAGTTTTACTCGGGCATTCGGTGTTAGCGTTTGTAAAAAAGTGTTTTAAGTGAAAATGACTGAATTTTCATAATTATGGTGACCTAAATAGATACGTATATTATTGGTAAGTCCAAATTTGTATTATATTTGTTATAAATGAATTGCGTATAGGTAGCGATATCTATTGATATAAGTTAATTTTGTATTCTAAACAGGATTTTGGTATGAATATTACACTAATTGAATATTTTGAGGTTATAAACGATTTTAAGCAATTTTTTTTAAATATTAAGTAGAATCACATATAATATGGTTAGAACAAATTATTATTTTAAATAGTTTTTATTGGTAATATGGTTTTGGCTGTTTCGATTTTCGTTTTGTAGTCAAAATAATTCTAATGAATAACAATAACTATATTAGGTGACGGTAAATTAGGTACACCACTCTACCAGAAAATGTTTACCTAAATCCGTCTGAAATAATGGCGATAAACTTATAAAGGAGGAGGCAGCCGGCTTATGGAGAAATGGGCTTCGGTGAAATTTCATGAATTGTTAGTATATTGTAGTTGACGACTTTCTGAACAATAGTGTCCATGGGCCCAACTCAATCCTATGACTAGTTTCAGAGATACAGGGTGTTGAAGTTGGAAAATAGCCATTTTTTAAAAGCATGTATTTCTTATTTTCTTCAATGTATCAAGAATTTTTTCCTGTGATAGTGTTCTAATTACACTATATATCAGTCCTTTATGAAAGAAAGTTTCATTTACTACAGGGATACTCAAAAATTAGAAAAACGGAACGTTGACTTGAAATATAATTCAATTTTCAGGAATTTCAATATCTGGCTGGATTTGTTTCTGGTTGGTTTATAATAATGAGATATGCAAACACTTTTTACAGGGCGAGTCAGAAAGTTGAATCGCCCTGTATCCTACATTTAATAAAATTTTATATACTTTGTATTGCATGTTAGTAGGTGACATTAAGTCATTTTGAAATATATATAATGTATATATAATATACAGGGCTATTCAAAAGGTATGTATGGAAGAATATCCGAGAATCGATTTTTTTTTGGAAATCTCCCTGTAATTTAACATTTCCTCGGTGAATTTCTGTGATACTTTCATACTACCTTTGCTTTGAGTTTGTTGGTCGGATGTAAAAGTTTTGTCAACTTGCTATGATCAGTTTTTTTATCCCGACAATATGATGACACGCCTATCATTATTTTCTCAAACAAACTCAAAGCAAAAGTAATATGAAAGTATCACAGAAATTCACCGAGGAAATATTTAATTACAGGGAGATTTCCAAAAAAAAAAATCGATTCTCGGATATTCTTCCATACATATCTTTTGAATAGCCCTGTATATTATATATAAATTATATATATTTCAAAATGACTAACATGAAAGTATATAAAATTTTATTAAATGTAGGATACAGGGCGATCAACTTTCTGACTCGCCCTGTAAAAAATGTTTGCATATCTCCTTATTATAAACCAACCAGAAGCAAATCCAGCCAGATATTGAAATATCTGAATGTTGAATTATATTTCATGTCAACGTTCCGTTTTTCTAATTTTTGAGTATCCCTGTAGCAAATGAAACTTTCTCTCATAAGGGACTGATATTTAGTGTAATTAGAACACTATCACAGGAAAAAATTCTTGATACATTGAAGAAAATCAGAAATACATGCTTTTAAAAAATGGCTATTTTCCAACTTCAACACCCTGTATCTCTGAAACTAGTCATAGGATTGAGTTTGGCCCATGGACACTATTGTTCAGAAAGTCGTCAACTACAATATACTAACAATTCATCTACTTATACAAATTATTCATAATTTGATAGTTTTTCCATAAAAAAAATAGGAACAACGCGAAGAAACGTGCTAATAGTATAAATTACACATATACAGAGTGATAATGAAAAGTAATATTTAAAACGTTTGCTGATTTCGTTGAAGATTTCAAAACCATTTTCAATTATTTTTTAATCCATAATACCTATGTGATATTTCTATAAATTTGTTGTTTTATATATTTTAAACATAAAACAATTTGTTCTACTATATTTTCAGGAACTTATTTTTCATAAACTATTACATATAATATTACAAAAAGCCAAATCATACAATACAATGCAAGTACCTAGTACCTACCCATAAATTCTATGCAAAATTTACCAATTTTATATTTTTAGACTGTATAATACCTAAAATTCAATTTAGGTAATTTGGTTTGCTGAGTGACTTTAGCCTCTCTTTATATTTTCAGTTATTAACCAGAATTTTCTATTGTTTTGAAATTTTGGTAAATATATAAAACCAGGCTGCAGCTCTTAACTGTTCTAAATTTTTTCGTAACCCATTGCATTAACAAATGATATCCCATGTAATTCTATGAAAATAATTTTAAAAACTCACAATTTGCCTATCCCACCCCTGTTTAGATATACCTACTAACCTTACAACATTGATAAATTAAATATTATGAAAATTAAAACAAAATGACAAATAACATTATTTTCAAGGATAGAAATTATACAGGGTGTCAATTTTAAAACTTACAATGGACTGTACCTCGTGAACGAAGAGATATAAAAAAAATTCAAAACCGTTTCTAGGGTTGAGAGTGGGAACTAAAATGACATGAGAGAAAAAGAAAAATGTTTCTGTTTTATTGTTACACCGTGTATAATTATGACTAACACCGTTGGAAAGCATTTTCTACGGGCTTTCCAACGACGTATCACAAGTAGGGGGTTGACATTTAAATTTTTGTAGGTGGGGTAGGTGGAGCATAGGGGGTTGATGGGGGTGCGTTATTTCTCATGTCATTTCAGTTCCCCTTCTCTACCCTAGAAACGCTTTTGAAATTTTTTTGATATCTCTTTTCGTTCACGAGGTACAGCGCATTGTAAGTTTTATAATTGACACCCTGTATAAACTCACTTATTTAGAATAAAAATCAGTGAATTATTATTTTAATAAAATGTGCTGCTAACAAAGAAGGTTCGAACAAATACGGAGCAAAAAACTTGTATACATTACGCATGGTACTTTTTGCATGAAATACTTGTTAGTATATTCTGTGCTTTACCCAACCAAGAGTGCTGTGGAATCTTACAGTTCTTTGTATGTATGTCTAGTTTATAGGTTATAATACTAGTTTTATCCGGACTTTCGGTGTTAGCGTCTGTAAAAGAGTGTTTAAAGTGAAAATGACTGTGTTTTCATGATTATGGTGATCAAAATAGATATGTATATTACTGGTAAGTCTATATTTTGTGTTATATTTGTTATAAATGATTTGCGTATTGTTATAAGTCAATTTTGTACATCTAAACAGGATTTAGATATGAAAAATACACCAATTGGTTATTTTGAGTTGGTTATTACACAATTTTAAAAAAATTTTAAGTTGAATCACAATTTTCATAAAGCCGGTTTAGGTACATGATTTCCTTGGATGTTGGATGAGTAACACTAACCTCACTTTTGACTTTTTTTTGGCCAATATAATTCTAATATATTGTAACAATAACTATATGAACTATACCATGATACTAAGACTCTAGTTGTAGTATCTTGGAATTGTATAATATTTAAAACAAATTTCGTACAAAATGTCGAAAACATCTTTATTTACTTGTGTTATTTTATCCATTTAATCATAAAACCATTAAAAATAAGATTTTTCTTAAAAAACTTCATACAAAAACCCAAAACATTGAAAATAAGTGCAGTTCCTTCAGTTTCCTCCCTAAACCATTTTTGAATCTTTAGGAAATTTTCTTAAAAAAAGACCAATACCTACATAAATTGTGCCATTTATTTTCCCAAAAATTGAAACAAAACATGGAATGACATACCTATACAGGATAATATTCAAAAGTATTAAAAATCCATTTAGAAAACAAATTTGAATGAAAATTAAAATATATTTCAACTGAAGCTTTTCAATAAATACCCTGCATATTATTATTATAAACAGTCAATTATTTATTATCAATAGTATCGAGGAAGGATTGGTTTTCTTTAATCAAAGATTGAAGTCGTTCTTTTGTAGCAGAAGTGACATTGTCTTTGAGCATTTCTTTAGCAGTTTCAATGCCGCATTTGTAACCAGTTACATTGTGGAACACTCGTATTTGTTTGTCTCCGGCAGTTAGTAAATATTTTCCAGTTGAATCGAACATTATAGCTGTGATATTATCTAAAACAAAAACATTTATACATTTTCTGTGAACAAGTGGGGCCCTCTATTAGTCGTATCTCGAAGCAAGCTTCTAAGATGGCGTTTTACGAAGAGAATTGTAGTGGAGGTTTTAATATCTATGCGGTAGATGGAGCTACAAGATTTTTTACTTAGTTGGATTATATTGTGGTGTTTTTTGTACAAAATCAACGCGTTTTATCGGAGATAATTTACGCAGTTTTTAATACATTTTAAGGTAGACAATAAATTTAATCTTGGAACTCGCCACATCGTTATCTAAATAAAAAATATTTCCGATAGCGAGAAAATTATGATTCAGTGTCGTAATCATATGGAATGATAAATTTTCTGAAATTAATAAAAAACAATGTGAAACAGGGGGAAATGGAATTAAAAGTATTCAACGTAGATTAAGTGGGATATATTTTATACATCAACAAAATAAATATTGGAATAAGATTTTTAGTGAATTAAGTATTTTTTTTAAAGGGGGGGTAATTAATAGTCAAGAGTGAACTTACATAAAGATTTGGTATGAGAAATAAGGACCGTATTAAGGAAAAATAGTTGATGAAAGTGAGAAAACGAATACGGATTGTAAAATTGACTTCGCCACGTCAAAGTCAAGAGAAGTGTTGCTATTTTTCTCTAGTACTAATAATAACCAAAAAATAAATGGAAAAAATAAAAAAAATATTTTTAAATAAATAAAAAAAATATTTTTAAATAAATAAAAAAAACAATAATTTGTTAGTTTTTCAATCCCGCAACTTTTTTTCTATATCCCTAGATCCCTAAAGTACGGGTCATGGACACAGTATACAGGATGCTCCAGATAAACCCGCCTTTTTTTAATGGAACCAAGTGTTTTTTTTTAATTTTTTTAGGACTATTTTTACCGCAGAAATTTTGTACCGTACAATTTCTGGTAAAAATAATTCTGTAAATTAATTTTAGTCCTCTAATTTTGCCGCCAGGGGGCGCAATAAGCAATGCTAATATAAAATGTCCAGTTTTCTATTTAAAATGATAAGCAAAAGTAGGATGAAAATAATAAAAATGTTACTAGGGGAGAGCGGGAAAGACAATTTATTAAAATATTCATAATTACAATACCGCTCAGCGGACTTAATGTTATTTGAAATAAAATTAAACATTTAGTTACATTAAGTAGACTATACAAAGTGTCCCATTTAAAGAAAAACGTTAAGATAACAGTTTTTAATATTCAAATACTTTCAATTCTCGAGACCTTTCTAATCGACCCACCCTGTATATATTTTCGTTTCATACAATCTTCGTTCAAAGCTGTTTTATCGATTTTTAACGAAAAATAACAGCAAAAAAAATTGTTGACCGCTTAAATCTCAATTTACAAGGTACAGGGTTATTCATTATAAATTGCCCACCCCCTATCATCGTTATTATTGCTTTTAGAAAAAAAAAGTCTGATATAAAACTTGTTAAGTTACAGCTGAATTTTGTTAATATGCTATTAAAAGTTCAGTAGCGTACCAATTTAAGGGGATACAAAAAATAATATTTTTTTTAACGGGATACCCTTTATATTTTTACATTTTTTGAATGGTTTTTTTTCTGATTTCAAAATTATATAATATGTTACCTTTATTGTGTACCTCGAGTTATTAAATGTTGAAAATATTAGTTTTAGTTTTATACAAAATAAAATGAAAATAGCTTCAAATGCCAGTGGCGTAAAAAATTGGAAAGGGAAAGGTGACATATTCTTCTAAATATACACCACTGGATCAAGAATTGAAACAAGTTTTTCCATCAAAATATACCCTTTTTCATTTAAAAACAACCTGCCAAATGTCAAATCAATATATTTATCCATTTTGAAGTTATCAACCCCCTGTATTTCGAAAAGTAAATAGGCTGGACCCCTCAATCATATCATTTTGTCGAATTTTACGAGAGCTATTTACGTGCAAACGTTGAAAGTGTCATTTGAAAATACCCTGTATGAATTTTTTTTCTTTTTCTAAATTCAATAATAACGATGACAGGGGGTGAGTAATTAATAGTGAATAACCCTGTACAAATGACATTCGTTTCGGAAAGGAATTTTTTTATAAAAAAAATATTTCTGCTCACCTTCATGAACATTCTCCAGCTTGTAATCCAACTTAGTAGTCCAGGTGGAATACAAAGCGACATCGTTGGACGTGGCGATCGCTAGAACTTCCGCATTCGGAGATAAAGCTACAAGAGCATTGCTGCCAGATTTTTCGTATTCCCCAGATTTTAATAATCTCGCATTTTCACCCAATTTGTAACTAACTACAATAAAAATATTAATATAGGTACTATTAAATTTAAAAAGAGTACAACAAATTTTACCTTTGGTGTCGTAGAGATGCCAAGTTCCATCTTTAGAAACAGTCGCCATGTGTGACGAGTCTACATCGAAAGCAATGTCGTATACGCCGGAAGTATGTCCTGTCAAAGTGAGTTCTTTGATTGGTTTAACGTCTTGGAATTCCCCTGATTTGTTGAAAGTCACTTCCCATATTTTTGCATCTGGGCTGAAACCTGGAAAATCAATTAAAGAGATGTTGGAACATATCCACGGTTTTTTTCAAGTCAAAGCACTGAAAATTTACATCAAGTAATTAATTGCGTATTCGTCCACCCATTAGAAAGAGATGGACAACCAGTTTGGTATTGCTTTCTTTTTCTCTACATTCTTAAAAGGTTAGTAGTGTTACAGTACAGTCTTCGCGCATGTGTTAGAGAGAGACAGCGTCACCAATTTCATTCGCCATCTCTTTTTATTGCGTGGACGCTATAGGTTGCCTACTCTATGTTTATTATCTCTATGTTGTAATCGGTGTTTTAGCTAAGATGGCGGATTGTCATATTTTGTATTTATATTTTTATTAAAATAAATATAATCACAGTTGTAATGTAAAAATAAGTGATTGTTTTAGAATATTTGTAAACTATACAGTAATTCTTAGTGACTGTCACTTCATCATGCCTATTGCATCGATCGCAGCGGTTATGTCGTTTCGACCAGGTCTAGTGTGTATACGTCACCGTAGACCAGTGTCTAATTGATCGGTTCTTGTTACTTTTTAGACTCAGTAGCCATGTTTGAAAAACATTTTTCAATACATAATTATTTCTCTATTTGTTAACAAACATACCTTGACACACAAATTTGTTAATTGTTGGTATCTTCGCTTTTTAAACGAAAGAGCAAATTGTTTTTTCAATCAATTATTATCAATTTGTTGTACAAAGTCCGTATACAGAAGTGATAGTAAAGTAGTGGTTATCAAAAAGAAAGTAATTTTCTCTAATTTATTCTAAATAGAATTTAGTACCTCCACATGTACCGGTTGTCTGTATCTCAGAAACTATTTACCGTACAGCCGAGGGAAAAATATCTGTATACGAGAAACTGATGGAAATTATTTTCAAGTTTCCTACTCTACCGATAGAGGGCGTAGATCATTTTACATAAGTTTGCTCTAATACTTTTTCCTCTACATTGTAAAATAACTGGTAGGGGTGAGTGGGAAAGGTGAGCCAATATAACTTTTCTTCCGCTTTATGGATTTTGACAAACTTAATATCATTTGAAAGATAATTCAATACCTAATAAACTGTCGCTAGGTGGCGGTAATTGAACAATTGTTTTGTCTTCAACTTTTTTTGGGAATTTTCAAATGCGATGCTATATTTTTTAATCATTTACTTGAGAGAGAATGGAATTTTTAAAAAAAATGGTAAAACCCTCGTCTCCATATCTATTTTCTAAGTTAATTTGGAATTATTAGCCATAGAGATATAGTTCCGTTTGTTCTAGACCTTTTTGTCGGAAATTTCCTTCTCTCTTGTCAGCCTGTTGCAGGATTTTTTATTGTTTTGTTAATAAAACATTTTGATAAATTTTTCTAGACGTCATTCCGAATCCAATAAGCTATTATAAAAATTAACACGTATTTGAAGTTGTGAAACATTTTCAAATAGACTATAAAAAAACGTCAAAATTATCTGATTTACTTACCAGAAACAGCAATGAATTTTCCACAAGGAGATATTTTTGCGCAGGTGTTATTCATGAGGTAGGTGTCGAGGACGGCTAATTTTTGTCCTTTTAAATCCCATAGAACTAAATCAGTCTTATTAGAGCAAGTCATTATGTATTTTCCATTAGGTGCTATTCCCATACCGATAATATCGGTCTCGTGGTGCTAAAAATACAAAATCTTAGTTATATCATGTATTAATCGAAAAATATTTACAAAATTCGATATAACTTAAAAAACGATTCTTCAGTATTTAAAAAGTATTCGATAACAATCGATTCTATTTCAATCGAAATAGCTTGTGGTGTATATCGATTCGTTTATCCTTAAGCGCACAAGGAAATCTTCAAACGTAATTATCAGTAAGTTTAAGGAAAAATTCGAGTGATTTTTTAGACTTCTAATATCAACCTATAAACGAAAAAACAAATGCATATATTTAACGATATTCCACTGTTTATTATTGCGGTTAGATCTGGTTGCATAATTTCGATAATTCGATATGGTCATACACAGAAAAAGAAACAATAATTGACGGTCAAATTTGGTCAAGCTTAGCGCTTCCCATTTATAGTCCGGGAGATTAATAAACACTATTTTTTACTTAGATGGTAAAAACATTTAGTATCTGTAGTTTGCGTTTCTCAGGTGAGTTTCTGTACACCCCGAATCTTCATTACAAACAATATTTTTGTTTTAGACCTCGCCGTTACTTTTAGGGGTACTCAAACCCTTTTCTTTCGATATATCACATGATACAATTTGCAAAAATGTTTTTTAACCCCCCAATATTGAAAATTCATTTATATACGTTACACTTCCAAATTTAGACTGCAAAAATTCCTAAATGCACCAAATTTTAACAAACGAATTATAACTTTTGGAAAAAATGTACGTTCAGCTGCCGTACTAATAAGATAAATCGCGAATTTTCTATTCATAGAGCCATGCATCAATACACAGTTCTCCTTGAAATTTCAACGAAAAAAATAATTGTACTTGAGAACTAATAGCTAATTACCGAAAAGGTTGCAGATAATGAAAAAAGACATACAATTTTACACACTGATAACTATACAAAATACGGGCATGCTGGTTGGTAAAGGATTGAAGTTTCAAGGGTTTCATAAGGATAAAAGCACTCGAGGTCGACATAGCATTCCTTTGGGACCTTTAGACCCGGGAAATGTATGACTTTATTCGTGGTGACCTTAATGTAGAATCTCCGGGATATTAAAAAACTTTGGGCTCCACTTTGGACGTCAATTTGTAACTTGTGTTGTGTAAATTTGAATAAAAAATGAAAAAAAATTGAAATTTTTGACATTTTGTTAACATTTTATCACTGTTTTGCGAACCCTGTATAAAATAAAGCAGTTTTTAACATGTCACCGATTTTCCTACTAATTTTTTTAATAAAAACTTAAATTTAAAATAACAAAGCTGCAGCTCACTTCCGGTATAATCGGAAGTGTTATCTTTGTCAAAATATTTTCTATGAATTCTCCATAACTTGTGACCCATTTATATCAATTTTCATAAAAATTCTATAGGTAGTTTTCAATATATAGACATCTTTGGTGGTTCTAGATTTTAATGTTGGCTTCAAGTTATTTGTAGTAAACCACAGATAACTGTAGTAAACTTTCTAATAAGTTCATTGTTCGTCGAGAATACTGAAGAGTCCTCGAGGAGGAGATCTTTCACTTCAATGATATGAGGTTATTTATCTAAGAAAGTGTCTGTGAAGATCTGTATATTTACATAAATAATTGTAATTTTCGTTATTTTAATGGTATCAATTTTATTTTCATGCACTTTGAGCGGATGTTTTGTCTGTAGATAATCGTGATAATTCTATATGAAAGATTCGTTAGGATTTTGTTGTGATTTAGTCAAAAGTTCAAATATTATAATATACAGTGCTATTCAAATTATAATATACAGTGCTATCTTTTGAACGGCTACACTTACATTAATAAAATTTGGAGGGTGAAAATAAAGTGTTGTAAACTTCTCTACGAATGGTAACAGGTGACGTAATAGTAATAGATGACGTCACATTGCCACTCTGGCCAATAATTTTAAATAGGACCTTATGGCAAGTGATATCTCGTTTGAAAGGCATTGATATTGGATACATGGTCATATTAATTTTGTTTGGGTTTAAACTAATTTTGACGGATAAATTAAATAAATACCAAAATTATTATTTCACATTTAAATATTGAAGCTTTTTCAGCCCGCTTCTGGTTAGTTGTCAAAAAAATTGACGTTTTTAATTTAATAGTATTTGTTGCTTTGCAAAGTTTTTCTAAATAGCTTAAATATTTAATTTTATTATTGTTTAACGAGACGTTTAAGAGTTTACATAGGCAAAATGGTACGTACTCAAGCCGACAAAGTAGCAGCTATCTTAATAATTGGTGAATCTGGAAAGAATCTCCATGAAGCGGAACGTTTATTTAATGAGAGATACCCAGATCGCCCTATCTCGAGAACTTATTTGAGGGAGCTTCTTCACAAGTTTGAAGCAACAGGTAGTGTTCAAGATGCCAAACGATCTGGTCGACCAACATGAAGTGATGATAAAAAAATTGATATAGTTGCTGAAATGGTAGTAAACCCTACTTCCTCTTCAACTAAAGTTGCGTCTATCTGTGAAGTAAGTAAAAGTACAGTACAGAGAGGCTAAAAATAAATTTCATCCATACAAGTTAAAAATGGTGCATCACCTTTCGGATGACGACCCCGACAGAAGAATCGAATTCTGTGAATGTATGACAAATAAAATTAGTCAAAACCCACATTACACAAAAACAATTTGTTTTAGTGACGAAAGTACTTTTTGCCTCAATGGAAATGTGAAAACACAAAATGTAAGGTATTGGAGTGACACAAATCCTCACACCTTTCGTGAATAGCATACCCAATTTCCAGAAAAAGTTAATGTTTGGGCAGGTATTTTGGGAAACCACATAGTTGGTCCTGTTTTCCTAAATTCAAATTTAAGCGGTGAAGTGTATCTGGAGATGTTACAAAATGCAATTGAGCCGTTAATTCTTGAAATTCTGGAAAATAATCCAGATGAATTCGGCCATCTGGAAATAACATTTCAACAAGATGGTGCTCCTGCACATTATTATGGTGCAGTAAGACGTTACCTGGATAAAGAATATCGAGGTAGATAGATCGGCCGGCGAGGTCCTATAGAATGGCCACCTCGGTCACCAGATCTGATCTGATTTTTTTTCTATGGGGGTACTTCAAATCCAAGGTTTATACTACGGCACCAGATAGCATTGGCATTTTGAAAGAAAGAATTATTGAAGAATGCAATGCAATTTCAGCTGACACATTCGAACGAGTACGACAAGAGTTTCCTAATAGGATGTATTACTGTCAGGAAGTAGACGGAGCACATTTCGAACACTTGCCATAAGATCCCATTTAAAATTATTGGCCAGAGTGGCACTATGACGTCATCTATTACTATTACGTCACCTGTTAGCATTTGTAGAGAAGTTTACAACACTTTATTTTCACCCTCCAAATTTTATTAATGTAAGTGTAGCCGTTCAAAAGATACGAGGGGGGGAGGGGACTTTTGAATATCTAAGACTACGCTGGTAAATATTGGCAGAAACGGAGCTACCTGATTTATGGATTTAGCTACAGCTTCAAGCGAAGCGGTCTAAAACTTTGACGTTAAGTTAACTAAACTACGTAGCCACGTATATTTTATGATAACAGATCTACTGAGCTATATCACCCTGTATATTATAGGACAACCTATAAAAATAAAAAGTGGTTAGATTTCCAAAAACTTAAAAAATAAAATAGTTGTAGAAAGTTTCCATAACGCATAAAAATCAATTCGTTTATCGAAATCATAAAATTTTTTCTCGGTTTAGAATAAACGAAATGAAGTACAAAATTACATCATTCCGTGATGTGTTAATTTTTGTGTACTTACACCGAAGGTCTTCGTTTCTGTTTATTCAGTATCGATAATCTAATTATTTATTCATATCAATTTCAATCGTTTTTCACATTTTTTTGGTGACATTGAAAACTTGTCTAATAAAATATTTAATTTATTTTCAATTCGACTTTTTCCACAACGAGGTTCAGGAAGTGGTTAGACAAATGCGCAAAAGGAGATGAAAATGTGATAGGAATGAGATAATGAAACGTAGTTGTTGTACAGAGAAGGGAATTTGTTGTTTATGTTTGTAAATAGAATTTAATTTCTGTAGAAAAACTATTCTTAGCACTTGAACAACAGATATAGTTGGGAGTAGAATTAGTTTGCACTGAACAGTATGCAGCATAACCTCAAAAGATAGTGTTGTTACACTTTTCAACTCGCTAAAATTGACCTATAGTGAAGTACGTATTGTATCGAAACTCTCAGTTACCTTGGGAAATGTAAAAGCTTTTGACGCTGTCAACCATCCGTCCTTCTTCTTATCTACTTTGTATACTTCTACGGAATTTTCATTGAATTTACTTATAATAAATGCTTTTGAATCTGGACTCCATTTCACCAAAATAGCATGATCGAATTCGATATTTATTCGCATGGATTTTCGATCTTTCAAGGCCAAATCTTTGGTGTCCCAAAGAAACACCGCCCCAGCTGTAACAAAGAGAAAACATTTTTATTAACAAAAAACCACAACACTATTTTTGTAAAAGTAAATCAGGGTGGCCATCTCTTAATTTTCTAACTTATATAACGAATAATAATGTAATTTTAATCATGTTTTTGTATGAAATTTCTTCCATACACGGCGCATATACGTGTGTAAGTGATTCAAAGTTTTAATTTCGTGATGTAATTGTATACATAATACACCCTGTTAGAAATACGGCACTGTAATATCTTTACAAGTGCACCGATTTGCTAATTGAATAATTTTTGTTCAAAATAGAGGGAATACATTTTATCTATGAACAGGGAGGTATCTGAAGATGATACTGAAATGGAGAGAGTTGGAATAAGAAAGTTGTTGGAAGAAAATTTAAAAGATGTGGATGAAATTGGAGATAGTCAAAAGACTCAATAGGAAGATTGAATTCCTGAACACAATCAATCAATAAGGCTATGTTTTCTGAGAAATCAGCAAAAAGATTTATATTTCTACAAAAACTACCATTTCTAACACTCTGCACGGTGTAACAAGATGGATTCTACGTTTTAAGCAGCCAAAACAATATATTTACGTCTTCCACATTAGCAAGAACCACTCCTCAAGCCACTTACGTCGACAGGTTTAGAAATATACTTTACCATTAGATATGCTTTCGATTTTGAATATTTTTACAGTGCGGTTTGGCTTAAAATTTTATTTTGACTCTTATTAACCAATCCGGACTTTTGAAAAGCCATTTTTCTATGTAAATCCCTATTATACTCAATACATTATACTATTGGGACAGGCAAAGGGCTTATTATTTGTACCTACAAGTGGTAATAGGACCAAATACGCCTCAATAAAATACATATACGATACAAGGCGTTAAATTTGATTTTTTTTTTCATTTTTTGCTAACAATTTCTCTATAAATTCCATCAATTGTTATAAAAATCGGCATAATTTTAAATTAAATTGTTTAATTTTGTATGCATTCAAATTAATGTTACAAACGTTCCTTGAGCCATCCCTGTAGAAAACTTGAAATGCATGTGTGAAAGTAGAAAGTTGTGCGAGTGCTACGTAACATGGTAACAAAACAACACTGACATAAAAATTATAAACTTTATTTTCAAATACGCGCATACGATCGCAATAGTAGAAAGTAGATTTGGTCTTAAAAATATATCACAAGAATGAGAGACTGAATTTTTTGAATATCCGTAAAAGAGATAAACAGAAACAGAAATGAGCAGTAGAAGAATTGGAAAAAATGGGAAAATTTTAGGGACAAACGAAGATGAAACATTTCTCTTTACAGGATGTCCAAAAAATTTCCTACCAAACGCAAATAACAGATACTATTTTTTGACAAATTCGAAAATTATAAGTATTTTGCTACTGTAAGAAAGGTTCTTAAATCTCAATCTACTACTATTTTCGACTACCGTGCGTAAAGTACGTACTTTACGCACGCTACGAAGTGTGTAAAGTTTACTTTTTAGCGTAAAGTATAATTTGTCGTAAATTGTAGGTACATAACCTTATATTTTATATTACCATTTTTATGCTATCTTCTTCTAAGACAAACTATTATTTACTTGATTACAGTTTCCTGTATCAATTGTCATATTTAAGTAAAGCGTGTTATGAATAGACGTCAACATAATAGTAAAACGCTCTACAAATTAGAAAATTACTTTCCAAAGGATAGACCGTTCTCTATGAAGTAACATCTACTTCTCGAGCAATATGTCCCGCCAGACAATGACTTACTACACTTCCAAGATAAACTTCCTCCATTTCTTTTTATCTCTTGCCAATTTGTATGCTTTTCATTTATCGATCCCCCTTCTTTCTAATATTTTATTGATGATGTCATCTCATGTTGTACCTGGACTGCCCCTTTTCCTTTTTGTGGGTCGTTTTGCCTCCCATATCTGCTTTACCGGTCTCTCGTTGTTCATCCTTTATCTATACAAATTTATATAATATGTTTTTTAATATGAGACTTTGACCAGTGGACTCAGGTTTTCGATAAACTTGAAATTCCAAATTAATAATCTGTGAGTAATAGTATCTCGATTAGACATCCTTTTCATGAACATCACTGTTTTCGAAAGCGTCGTGGAATGGGAGACAATTAAATGATATTCTGGAAGATTACAAAAAACACAGATGACAACTAACTCTATCTATTTGCGTAAAACTCTTTTACAAAACATTGGTTGCATACTGAAAGTTAAAATAAATACTTCACAAACTGCTAAATTACACGAAGCTAGATAAATTGTCTGTCTTTGGATTTTTTAGAATGTAAATAAAGAGAAAAATCCAATTCCTTGATATAACTTAATTGATTGGTTGGTTCGGTTCCATAGCCTTTAGGCTTTTTGTGAAGACACCAGTAGCACTTATCAGGCTTAACAGTCTTTTCACTAGGTCCCTCTTGGAGAAATCCTTCCTTAGATACTCTAATCACAGGAACATATATAATTTGTGAAACTTATAACAAAATATTAACTTGTGAGGTCAAATTATTATAATTCACGCTACATAGACACAAGAAATAAATTAAGAATGGTTATTCCTGATGATTCTGGTCAGAATGTTGGAACAAACTCGTATTATCATCGATCTATGATAAGTGTACGAAGTTTCGATTTAATCTAACGTCTGAAATAATTAAAAATAATAATATTCAGCATCGTTTTTTCAAATTTATTTTTGCTGGTTTCTATTTTGCAAAATAATATTATTGCTTAAATTTCTATTTTTCTAGTCTCATAAAAACAACACTCGAAAAAACATTACACAACAATAATAATGATAATGATTTTTATTACACTGGCTCGAAATATATATATTTACCTACGCAGTTACACATCCACAATAATAGCTTGAGTTCATTGCAACAGCTTGTTATTTTTTTTTTTTAAGTATTCGTTAAGTACTCCAAACCACGCTTAATCCTCGATCCTTTTTTGACGGATTGCTGATATCTGTTGCAATTCGCACACTTTAGGAATGAATGTCAACTTGTGCCACTTTAATGCAATCGATTCATCTTTATTTGCGAGATGAAAACCGAACAAGAAAAATTTCACAATCATTTCAGGGTGTCTAGCTTTTGCTTCGAATAGAATTCCAGCATTTTTCCCGCTTTTCCCGACTATTTTTCACTATTTCCCGTCACATTAAAACCAGAGTTACAGTTTTTACACTCATACAATAAATTATTTAGTTTCAGTTCTTTCGTAAAGTTCTTCCAAAGTTAATGTGATGACCCATATTTTTAATCCCTTTGAAGGAAAAAGCCGCCCAATGGCGTGCATATAAATTTTTTATAAATTCGAATATTGTGAAATAATGTTAATCTACTACATCAATTTGAATAAAAAAAATTAACCTGTATACAAAATTCATAAAATTTGTTATACAATAATAAAGCGCTTTCCTCTAGAACACGGAGTATCTAAAGAACAGTTTTTTGTATGGTCAACCCAACCATATTTTAAAGGTGGGTGTATATCCTCATACAGTTTTAATTATAATAAAATTACCATTACTACTATTTTCTTACATATTAAGTTAAAATGTATTTTATTTTATATATTTATTCATGTAATAAAACCGTGAGGATTGTTTGAATAACAAATAAATGAATAAACACTTGACAACATCATGTGTATCAAACCAAGTTTCGTCTAAATAAATTATAGTTCTATTTGAATCACGGTACCCTTTTGTTTTGCGCAAATACTCCAGTCTAAGTTCAGCGATACGCCGAGACTCCATTATTACCATTCGATTATCTTTTATATTTAAATCCACAATTCAATAATCCCGCGCATCATCTTGGACTGTTGTTTCAAATGGTCTCCAAAATGCCATTCTAATTAATTATATTATAAAACTTACCCTAACGTCTACGAACAAATGAATATTATATTAATTCACTTTAGTTAAAGTATAACTACTAAGGCTTCTTTATTGACAGAAAACCCTCAAATGACATGATCAAAATTACTTGCAGACATTTCAAATTTTGACTGTCTTTATTAGACATTTTCAAAATTTATCAAGACGATTGTATTTTCTCAAACAATCCATCACGCCTGTTAAACGCAAGGCGTCATTATAATCTTGTTTGATTTTATCTGCCGCAGATCCAGAAATCAATGTATTGTTTTCACGCAGAGCTTCCAAACACGTCGCTTTCGAGCTACTTTGGTCTCACTTAAAATCAAATTTGGACACAGACACGTATATAACCTATCTAAAGTGATGGGATGAAAGCAAGGGATGCAGTCTTACCAGGATCACCCTGGGCGACCCTGGGAAAAACCTACGTTGAACGGTAGGATTTCTGTCTGACCACTGTCAATTAAGGAAACACCTCCATACAATGTGGCTAGTGGACACACTTCTATGCAGGATGTGTGAATAGGAAGATGAGTGTGTGTTCGGTGAGTCTTGGCCTACACCTGCCGATATAAAGGAGATGTCTCCTAGTGACCTTTGCACCTTTCTGGAAAGGAAAGGATGGACGATGACCTAGTAAGGCATCTCCTTGGGAGAGTGTACAATTTCATCTTATACAAAAGTCATTTTATCATTGCGACATAGCAATTTTTACAGTCATTCATAAATTTCAATGCTATTTCTGCAGATGCCTTAGCTTCCTTCTGCTCTTTTCCCGATTGCATTTCTTGCCATAAGCGCTTCTATTTGCAAGAGATAGTGAGAGAGAAAGGAGAGAAAAGAGCTTCAAGAGAAAAAGAAAGGAATTTATAGAAAGAAAAATGAGTTTAAGGAGAAAGAAAGGAGCAGAGGGAGCGCGTGGCTGGTTAGTACCTAACCAGTTTCTAAACTTTTCAGACTTCTGGTTTCTATTTTGTTGCTAAAGAAAGAAAAATGAAGAAGAATGGAAGTTGGAAGAGTGCATAGGAAGGAAAGGCAGTAAAGAGAAGAGTAAGAAACTGCAGTAAGACAGGAGATATTAGTGAAAGATAGAGTAATGGATGAGAGAGGAGTTGAAGGACAGAGTGATGAATGGAAGGAGAGAGAAATGGGAGGAAACAGAAAATTAATAATGATAAACTAGAATTTTATTTATTAATATATTTATTAATATATTTATATGAGATTAACATCTTAAACCTGAATTTTTTTATAGTTTCCTACAGTTGTTTAAATATTTAAGGATTTTACTACGTTTAAAAAAAATTATTTATGCGTGTTTGGAAGTAAAATAAAGTTTATGATTATTATTATTTTTATTATTAGAAAAAATGCAATGCCTTTCTATTCATAATATACGTAGGCTTTTTCAAAGGGTACACGATCTGCAAAAAGATACAGGGTGATCTGAAAGGAAGGCGGAATTTAAAGAATGACACTGAATTGCGCATTTCAAGAGTTAAGTTGCAAAAGCTTGTCTTGGCAATATTTACACATTGATAAGAAATTAATAAGGTCGTAAATTTTATCAGTAGAAACATTAATATGAACCTATTTCTTTTGTTTTTGTTTGAAGCAGGCATTGACTGATTATAACGAAAAAAAAAATACATAATTTTAAAATAACGACTGAATTATAACGGATGAAACTCAGATTAAGAAATCATCGACCTAATTTGCATCATTTGTGTGGTTTTGTGTGGTAAAAATAAAGTCAGGGTTGGAATTTATCGTTTTCGTTATCTTCAACATCCATTTTTTCTCGATCGAATGTGTTTTTTTATCAAAACAATGACATTGAATAAGTGGTTACGGAACATGTGCCCTAAAAAGGTATAGAGACCATTTTCTGAGTAGATTTACTATAGTATACATTTTTTTACACCATCGGAAAGTAGAGATTTCAACGAACAGAAAGCACACCAACTTTTTGAAAAAAGCTGATAATTTGACGGGTGAATATTCGTTTGAAAATTAGGGTTATGTGAAAAAGTGTAAATACAAAAGTTGTTGATCTTTCTATTGATTGATTGATTGATTGATTGGATCAGCACACCAGTCAAAGGATTGATGTCCTCGGCACCTCAGCCTTAAGGCTTTTTGTGCTCTTGGTTGTGCCGTTTATGTGAAGAGACCAGTAGCGCTTATCAGGCTCAGCAGACTTTTCACTAGGTTCTTCTTGGAGAAATCCTCCCTTGGAAATTCTAGTCCTAGGAGTCTATATCTCCAGTGAGATAGTGCTTCACAATCAAAGATAATGTGAGAGGCTGTTTCCTCCTCTTCCATGCACAACCGACAAATAGGTTCCTCCCTATATATGCCGATTGTATGCATGTGCTTCCTTAGAGTGCAGTGTCCAGTGAGTAAACCCGTCACTATCCTTATTTGGGCCCTGCTAAGGTTTAGTATATCATTGGTCAGCTTCTCCGAGGGTTTTTTAACCAAGAGTTTGCTGTGTTCCTGTTTTGGCACGTGTCTCCAGTACGACTGGTGTTTAGTTTGAGTCCACCGAGATATACAACCACGTGCAGCAGTTTTGGATATCCCAAATACTGGTTCAGGACCAGTGAATGCTGTCTCGGACCCCAGCTTTGCTAGGTTGTCCGCCTTTTCATTTCCTACAATGCCCTTATGCCCTGGGACCCACTTAAGAGTAACTCTATTATGGTTAGCCAGGGTTTTAAGTTTCTGTAGACAATCCCAGACCAGTCTAGATCTGATCTGAGGACATGCTAAAGCTTTTAGTGCTGCCTGACTATCAGAGAGTATTAGGATCTTTTGACCCCTGTAACCCCTTTCAATATTCTATTACCTACAACTCTGCTATTTGACTTTTTTCTATAGGACTGGTAGTTTTGCCGGAAATCGAGATAAACCGTTTTTTACCCTCGAAACCTCACCCCCTTCCCCTTTATCCCTCAGATCGCCGGGAAATTATTTTTCCTTTCATTTTTACACTCTAGGAAAATACTCAAACTCCTTTCCGGCTTGTATGACACTCGTATCTCGTGAAATGATGTGACGATGCGCCGTAACAAATTTGAAAGCAAAGCCAATCGTGGGGTTATGCAGTGGGCAGTTCGATATTGGCCGGATACGTTCTCTCTCTGCGTACTAGAAGCTCCGCCTTGTCACGAGATACCAGTTTACCTGTACTTGTATCTCATGAATAAATTAGCCATAGACGGCGATAGGCTGCTTTTTTTCTATTTTTAATCAGTTCACTAAGGTCACCAGAAGGTCGCCTTTCCATTGTTTTGTGCAACTCGTTTATATTTCTAGAGAGCTTGACCCGAGTAGTAGTTATTGTGGTTATTTTTTCGATAACGTTCTCTTTCTACCAATCGAACGCATCGGAAACGTCAGAAAGATAATTTTACGCATGCCCATCGCTTAACGAAATACACTAATTTAAACAAAAGAACACCTACTTACTTTATCTACAAAAAAAAATTCAAATCAACTTGCCGATGTCCACATTAACAATTCAATCCATATTTAGTAGGTTGGAATGACATTAAAAAATTAATTATAGATGAGTTAATATTGTCAAGCGAGACTGTGCCACTAGAAAAATCAAGGACGTCCTAACCGTTTAGATTATAATGTATTATAATGTACTAAAGTACCGTAAACGTTGATACCGAATAAATAACATATTATAACACGTGTCGGTCATGAAACTTATCTCTAACCTTTCCTTAATAGATAAAAATATCTGAAAAGTACCGCAACACCGTAAAGTCATGAGATTATCAACAAAAAAAAACCTTTGTTGCCTAAAGAAAAATATAATAGCTATTTGTGTATCAAGAGCAGAAAGTAGTCGAAACAGAAAGTTGTCTGTCGAAACTACCAAAAGACTTTCTGCTCTAAATACACACAAGATTTTTTTCTACTATCACACCAAAATTAGCTAATAGCTCTCTTTTATCTATAAATAAAATTAGGCGTGCGCCAAAGTTACTTTCTGCTTAAGAGCGCCAATAATGTCAAATTATGACAGCTCTCGGAAAATTAGGCGTGCTTCAAAGTTACTTTCTGCTTAAGAGCTTAGCCAACGATATGCGACTAAAGATGAACTTATAGAGTTGAAATCCGAACCCATCTTTCTGTGGATGAGTCGATCATTCGCATATATGAGTCTTCTTGAGATTCTCCACCAAGTGACTTTGGAGCATTAGCTGAGCACAATCTTGTACCCTATTCGGGAACCTACTGCTTTGTCGGAGTGGAAGTCGTCGTCTTCTTACTTATTGCATGGCTTCGTTTCTTTTCGGGATTCGTCTAGATATTTTCCTGTTGTTTGGGGCATTTGGGCATACCTTCTAGTTTGCTGGATGTTCTACCTTGCAGTTATTGCAGGTGGTTGACATGTCTTTCGGCCTTTGAGTTATTGAAATAAAGAAGCTATTAAAATATATGGCCAAATTCTTGTTTTTTTTTTGAGAGTTTTTACAGTTTTAAAATGTACATTGTTTCAATAATTCTTTGTGACGAAAAAAAATTATATTCTATACAAACATGCGATTTAAAAATGTATCACAAGGTCGCTAAAAGTCAAGCACCTTAATCTTTTTCTATTATTTTTTTCAATTTCTGTCAACGAACTTTATAATTAATTTGTTTAAATAATTGTCAACCTATACTAAACAAAATAGTTTAACCAAAACAGCCGGTGTAACTGTTTTGGAAGAATTTGACTGGGACGGGTTCATCATCACGTAAATTTCAAATATTAAAACTGGTTTTCGAGAGTGTTGTCACATAAAAGCAAAATGTTTATTTATATATCAGTTTCGAAATCGAAGTGCACATTTTTTTTATACCATCGTTTTTCATGTTGTTATTTGAAATTTATTAAAATAATCGATGTAGCTACATGAAAATTACATTCAGAATATAAGCAATATTTGAGGAAAATAGACAGTGAGGTTCTAAAGCAGAGGTTCCCAAGCTTTTTTGGGTCGGAGACACTTTGTACCTGATATTGATTTCTTGTAAATTTCTAACAAGATTCAGGACGAATTCAGTGACGAATTGAACAAGTCAGTGCAAGTTCGCGAAGCTCTGAGACAAAAATTGACAAGAATTTTTACTGCGCGTATACGCTTGTAACAAGATGATACTGGTATATTAGTATGTGCAAGTTCTTACAAGTTAAAAATGTATTGCGACTACATCCTATAACTTGCACAATTTTATAAACATATATAATAATTTTTTTACTTCATAGGTACTTTTATAAATAATGTATAATAGTGTAAGATAGTATAATGTAAGTAAATATCAGTGTATGCTGAGATCCACTATCGTAGACCCCCATTTTCATTTCATGGACCCCCAAATTTTTTTTTCGCTGACGTATACCCCTTGCTGGTTGTCATAGATCACTGGGGGTCGATATAGACCACACTGTATCTAAAGTAACCGATAAATTCATTTTATTCAACTTAAAATTTTGACCGAATGTCTAATATGAATATGAAGTGACAAATAGGTTATCCAAAACTAAAATTATTATTTTGTTCCATGTCAAAGTTTGTCAATTTATACAAAACAACACCTTTAAAATACAGATTGCGAAAGAGCTTTTCGAACCGTACGATTTGCAGAAGTACGACATGGAAAATATGAGAAAAACAGTTTGAAAAAGAGAGAAAGAACAACTGTGCGTGGCCAGCGAGGGCGTGTATTTAGTTCCAGAGGCCGGCCGAATGTCCACTGCCCCCCCCCTTTCAACCGCTGTTGCCAGAAGCGCAGACTAATTTGTACAAATGATATTTTTGTCTCGTCATTGTTTACCCCTTTTCGAGCTCATGCACTATTAGGCAAAACTAAACACCTCCATCCGGCAACAGTGTCCTTTACAGAGAGAATTCACATTTAAATTGCTATTCCTAGGACTTTTCGCTACAAACGTTGAAAGCGCATGCCACTGTATTTGAAAATGACATTGTTGCCGGATTGAGGTGTTTGGTTTTGCCTAATAGTGCATGAGCTCGAAAAGAAGTCAACGATGACGAGACAAAAATATCATTTGTACAAATTAGTCTGCGCTTCTGGCAACAGCGGTTGAAATGGGGAGGCAGTGGACATTCGGCCGGCCTCTGGAACTAAATACACGCCCTCGCTGGCCACGCACATTTGTTCTTTCTCTCTCTTTCAAACTGTTTTTCTCATACTTTCCTTGTCGTGCTTGTGTAAATCGTACGGTTCGAAAAGCCCTTTCGCAATCTGTTTATAAAATATGGCGTGACGTAATTGGTTTCTCTGTTACAAATTAACAAAAAACTATTTTTAGTTGATCACCCTATTATGGATTCAAAAAAAAATCCCGAATTTTCGAATATTCAAGAACCCACGCTTTTTCAAGTGGTTAGGGTATTTATATTTTGAACTAAACTATACATTTTTGATAATAATTGTTGTTTATCCACGAGTAATCAAAATAAAGATTTTACGCATTTGACGCAATAATGTTTATCAAATTTTATGAGCGAGACAAAAAAAACAATGTGAAGCTATCTGTATTTATATTCGAAATGGCCAATAATAAAATATAAACAAAAATAATAACAACGATAGCGGACGCCAAGATCAAGGTCGTTTTTATTTTTTATCCGACTACAGGTGTTCTAATTTAGATAGATAACATTAGTTGGAGTGCATAATGGGCTGAAGAAATATTTGTTTTTTACGTTAAAAGGGTCATTTAATGGCTATTTTTGCGTGAATTGATGTAAATACAATTTTTGTCATGTCTGATTGGAACAGGAGCTGGAGTCTATGGTGCAATATCCACGCGTCGTTGGGGAATCTTGCATCTGTATGTATGTGTTTGCAATTTAATATCGTGTTGAACCAACCAATCTTGTCGGATTTGTCGTGTCGACGAATCAGATCGCTTTTTGGAGCTGTTCAAGTATCTTTTTCGCTGGATGAAACACGGATTCACTATAATAGACATCTAGAGTGTATTCTGAAGAAGAGAGATGAACTAAAAAGTTGTTTTATTTTCAATTAGACCAAAAACAGTTGTATAAAAACCAATATATATTTAACAATGCCCACTTCTGAATTGGTAAAAAATGCCAACACCTCCAATGCCCAAGAATAATTGATTGATTGATTGATTGGATCAGCACACCAGTCAAAGGATTGATGTCCTCGGCACCTCAGCCTTAAGGCTTTTTGTGCTCTTGGTTGTGCCGTTTATGTAAAGAGACCAGTAGCCCTTATCAGGCTCAGCAGATTTTTCACTAGGTTCTTCTTGGAGAAATTCTCCCTTGGAAATTCTAGTCCTAGGAGTCTATATCTCCAGTGAGATAATGCTTCACTATCAAAGATAATGTGAGAGGCTGTTTTCTCCTCTTCCATGCACAACCGACAGATAGGTTCCTCCCTATATATGCCGATTGTATGCATGTGCTTCCTTGGAGTACTGTGACCGGTGAGTAAACCTGTCACTATCCTTATTTGGGCCTTGCTAAGGTTTAGTATTTCATTGGTCAGCTTCTCCGAGGGTTTTTTGACCAAGAGTTTGCTGTGTTCCTGTTTTGGCACGTGTCTCCAGTACGACTGGTGTTTAGTTTGAGTCCACCGAGATATACAACCACGTGCAGCAGTTTTGGATATCCCAAATACTGGTTCAGGACCAGTGAATGCTGTCTCAGACCACAGCTTTGCTAGGATGTCTGCCTTTTCGTTTCCAACAATGCCCTTATGCCCTGGGACCCACTTAAGAGTAACTCTATGATGGTTAGCCAGGGTTTTAAGTTTCTGTAGACAATCCCAGACCAGTCTAGATCTGATCTGAGGACATACTAAAGCTTTTAATGCTGCCTGACTATCGGAGAGAATTAGGATCTTTTGACCCCTGTACCCCCTTTCAATATTCAGTTGCAAACACATATCAATTTGGATTAGGATAGTTCAATAGGATGACGTTCTATTTTTTGAGCTAGTAGCGCCCCCCAACACTGATTTTACTATCCTGTTGTAGGTACTAATTTCATGTGACCGGAGAAGCTAGTTACTCAATTAGCTAGTATTCCCTTGGCTAGTGAATAGTCACCACATATTTTCTAGCCGAAACTGCGTATTTTGAAAGTGATAAAATGCCCAGACTGAGTACCAACATCAATTTAATGTTATACAGTCACCATTCCATCTTATAAATAATATAAATCTAAACGTGATTCAGATTGAAAAATAGAATTAAAAATTTAATCGTACTGGCATAAAACTTAAAATTATCTGGAGACAGCACTAGCAGTTCCAAGCGAGAATAGCTAGCTAGTACGGTCAATCAAGACAGTCACCAAGTACCTAGCTTGTTATCCTAGCTTGAAAAACTAATCTCGTGTAGCTCATCAACGAAATATTGCGAAATATTCTTTACCTTTTCATTTTTTTTACATTCTGTTGTAAATTTCATATTTTATTTATATTTCAAATTGTACCTATCGCTTTGTCCATGAAATTGAATTGAATTGTGTTTCAGAATATTCAGTACTTGATAAGAGCATACCTTGAGAAGTTTCTAGACTTCCTTAGTGGCAACCTTAACTCTATGCATTATACGTATCCATTTCCTTGTGTACAGATATATTTGTTGATGTGACACATGTAACCTTTCTTTGTTTTCTAGTTGTATTTATATTGTGAATTTTTTTGTTTGTTTTATTTGTGAAGAACGTGATGCGAATGTCGTCTCACAAATGTATATATATAAGTGTATTATTATTGGTGTCAATAAAGCTATTTCACTCAAATACAGATGAAAACAAACAAAAACACTGAATTATTACAGTCTAAAACGATCGAGAACACACAATGCGACGTTACTTCATTCAATAATTATCAATTTCACGTAATTATTGTCCAAAACAGTAAACGGAGCTCGAAATCTTTCAACTAACCTCAAATCCATTAAAAAACACACAAGATGACAAAATAATGCACAAAGCCACTCGAATCTAACTGAAAACGGACCGTTTTCCATCCTATTTCACTAAAATACAGATGAAATTGAGTCAAAAATTATTGTAAAAAACAAAAATTTAAATTTCATTTCATTTAACACCCTGTATCTCTCTTACTTAATATCAACATTTAATTGGAGCTAGTTTGTTTAAATCGCAATATTTTAAACTGAAGATTGTACTGTACTTCCATGTACAATTACTTAAGGACCACCCTGTATATAAAGGATGGTCATTTCAAATGGTCCCAGTATTAGAATCTTGGAAACTATAAGAGCGGTTATAGGATAAAAGTTGTTGGTATTAAGTGAAAAATAAATTTCATCTAGGTACCTTCTAACATCTACAGCATAATGTGGAGGTGCACCATCCTGTTGAAACTATAAACTTTCATCAAAACCTCCAGGATTACTTTATGAGCACACACAAAACTATTGTATTTTTGTCCACCCTGTACCAATTGGAATCAACATGTGATACATTTTTGGGATCAGCTCAGCTAGAGTAAACCGAAAATTGAGACAAAATGGGGGTGTTCCAATTAAAAAAAATGATGGTGACGTCATTACTCGAAAGTAATTCACGCTGTATATTAGATTATTATTTTAAAATACGGTAAATTAAAATCAAATATCGACGTGTTTCAGGATTATTTCTTAAAATGGTCTGTTTAGCTAAAAATGAATTTGTACCATACTTTAAGACACATTGTAGAATTCCTTCTGTTTGGCTTACTAGTTACTGGACAATATTCTAAAAAGGAAATCACCACAGCAACATAGTGAGTCACAAAATGTATGTATCGAGTCACTTTATATTGTCGACCATGATTTAATTTGTTTTATTTACATACGAGGAGTTAAAAGATCAAAGTGTTCTAATAATACTTACCTGACTGATTCATATACTTTGCTATTCCTTTTTTTTTTCAAATATGCTATGGTCTAATTGAAGCAAAGTTAACTGTAGGTACTTTGTTGTTATATTTTGAAAAATTACACTAAAAACGTTGTAAAAGATTTTGTTTGAATAATTTGCAGCCATTTTTTATGAAAAAAACCAAAGGCGGAGAAAAGGGGGCACAAATTTTCAAATAATGTTTTACATCTATAGGTGGTGAGAATATATAACCAGAAATTACTGATTATTTATCAATTTAATAAAATATTACAAAATATTTGCAAAGTAACGTAAATCTCATAGATACATATAGTTGCTGAAAATGCATTAATATTTTTTTATGTTGAATTGACGTAATCCAGTAACCTGAATGAAGGTGTACCTATATACAATTTTTTTTTGCAAATTCATTCAAATTAATATTAATTTTGTATTTTTTACTCCAATTTCGTAATTTTACCCCTTAAATAGGTGTTTTTTAAGATATAATTCATTTTGGAGTAGAATTATATACAAACTAACATTACTTTTATAAACAAAAATTTTCAATACAGCAAGTTTAAAAAGAAATGTCAGGTTTTTACATTTGACGCGCAATCAGTCAGTTCCTTTGCCTGTTAGATTTGTCGTATGTGATACCATTTTATTATTTGCTTTTTTTTCTAAATTGTACATGATAATGAACTGAATTAAATGGAAATGTAGCATCTTGCTTGCCTATGCACGGTGTTTTACGGCCTTTTTTTTTAAACCTCGCCTTCGCACTATACTGACTTTGTATGCTTCAAAAATTTCTCTCGCAGTAAAAAACCAGCTTCAATTACAACTTTACGCATAATATTCGTCCTTGTTTAGGTTTAATTATTGGCGAAATGAAATTAGTAGGATAATCAATTGTGTCTGTTTTAAAGTTTCGGGTCCATTACTAGACTGGCTTTACCAATAACATATTTAATGACAAAAATTATGCATGTCTACAGCTATTATCATATATATATCCATATTTCAATATTAGTAAATAAAAAATGTAAATTTCAAGGTAACCGGTTACAACTTTGTATCCAACTACAAATTACAAACTCCAAATATTTTCCACATTAAAATCAATGGGATAACACCAACTTTAGCACATTTTATTAAAAAGAGATGACTCATTATTCTATTGATCGTTTTTTTATCGTAAACCTGATGCAATGCTTTCAAGTTATTAGTAATCTCCATCTCATAAATTCCTCAAAATTCGGTACGCATTACTCATACCCACATTTGTGTTATAATAGTGTAGTCATAGTAGACATTTTAAGAGATGAACCTTCTTAAACGTTAAAAATGTGTTTCTTCCTTGCAATCCTCTCTGAATTTTTTAAAGGTTTTTCCTAAGCAATAACTTGGGAAGCATCTGATCCTGCTCATTGGCGCTTTCCTTCTCAATCTGGTCACTGATATCTAGATACATCAAGATTTCTATTGCCCCCTTGTTCCACTTCGCTCTTGGATTTTCCCAGCCTCCCTTTGGTCACCATACCACTGAACCATATGCTATCATAGGTCTGTAATATTAGATTATGAAATATGGGGTTTCCAAGTTGAAACTGACAAATTTTTAAACGTAAAATTTTTATTGAGGAGTTTGTTAATTACTGGTTTAATTTGATTATAAAAAATTGAAATTTCGACAGTTTTTTAATAATATTAAATTATGTCACTTTTATTTTCTTTTATTTTACAGATTTTGACGGTCGTTTCGGCTCAATTTATGCGATATGCCTAAAGGTAGGAGAATGTTGAGACGAATAATAAAAATTGAAATATTTGTGAAATAATAATTATATAAATTGTGCAAATAAAAAGAATTTATTTTTCATAATAAAATTAAATAGACAAAAAAAATCTTTTTTAAACATTTTTATTAATATTTTACTCTTTTTTTTAACCTTGTTTCATGTATAAAAGTACTTAAAGTTAAACTCTAACCGAAAATATATTTTTAAATATTAACTTGATTTTCCCAAAAAACTATTACTTTTATTATTAAAAAATTATAATAATTACTTTTTTGAGATTTACTTATTATTTTTCACCTAGGTCCTAAGAGTCATACATAGACTAATTTATTTATTTAAGTAAATATTTTTTTATTTTACAAATATTTTTACTTTTGTTATTCAGAAAGTATGCCTGAGATGTTTTTACTATTTAAAAATTTTTTCTAATACTTTGTTTTACTTTTAATAATTATATTAAATATTGGAAACGCCCCAGCAAGAGGATATTTACATG
The DNA here is from genome assembly GCA_949126875.1 of Lochmaea capreae. Classification (NCBI taxonomy): domain Eukaryota; kingdom Metazoa; phylum Arthropoda; class Insecta; order Coleoptera; family Chrysomelidae; genus Lochmaea; species Lochmaea capreae. The sequence continues at coordinate 3,396,464 of OX421405.1, read as the reverse complement.
TATGTGTTTCTTTTTTTCAGGTGAATTTTTTTCAGCATGTTCTCTGAGCAAGTCGTTAATGATTTAGTAGACAACGGAATTTAAACTTTTTGAATTTAAATATAAACAAAAATAATCCAAAAAAAGCTTTATTAACTGTTTAATATGAAAAGAAGATTGAAAAATAAATTTAGCTTGCAATCTCTAATTCAGAAATATTTAAAAAAAATGTTTTCTTAATTTATAACATTTATTTAAAGTCTAGCTAAAATTAAAAACATTTGTCGAATGTAGAATATAAAAAATTCTTTTCTTTCACAACTGGCTTAGTTTCAGAAATATTCCAAGAAATCTCAAATATGTTTTCGTAGATTAAAACCTTTTTTTTCAAATCTAAACATGTATTTAGTCAGGTAGATTATTGACTATTTTATGAGAACATTGAAATTGTTGAAATATTAAGGCTCATCCAGTAAAAACGACCGCTCCAGACAATTCAGGAGTGATAATAGGATTTCTGGTGCAACGTTCTGGGAGGCAATAGGTTAACAATTTAACATAATTTAATATTTTAAAACAAAAATGAAAAAATAAATCAACTATATAGCATAAAAATAAAATTGTTTTCCTACTGATATATGTATTTTAAGATACCCCAAATTTTAAAGAATATTATTAAATACAAAATATAAATAAACAAAAGGAAAAATAAATTTTTTTTCACTACTCAGTTCAGATTCAAAATTATTTTTAGAAACCTTAAATTTTTTTTCCAAATATAAAACATTTATTTAACTAACATTTTATTAAGCATTTTCTCTAAATACCAACACACTCCCAGAACGCATTAGGTTCAATGGAATCTTCCAGACAACTCAGAAGAAGGATTTCGGGTGTTTCCAATTCTTTACATTTTTCACAAATTTATTTATTTCATATTTTTTTGTGGTTACACAAATTTTCAAATTGATGTATGCCTGCAATGTATATTAATATAAAGGAAAATGTGATCACAGACCTTTCCTTGGGTACAATCAACTCATTTTTAATCCCTCTCAACTTGTTTAGAAAGTTTAAAGTCACTTTTGTGCCCAGATTACTTGAACTACTCGCTAATTTTTGTGGTTAACAAGTTTTCTTCAAAATTAGATTATTTATGAATATTTATTTGTTTTTAGAATTCCCAAGTATTATTTAAAAATATTCCCTATAATCTTAATTTATTTTAAAGACTAGTTTCTAATTCTAACAGTTCTCAATTAATATTTTGTTGAAACTTTCTTGAGTTACGCTCATCTTCCCTATACTGACCAAATTGTATGATTTATTTAATTTAGTAAATTACAACATGAGATGTATATTTATACAATAGTCTAAAATGTAATCTATTTTAAATAAAACATGCAACCGGTTTTTATAGATAGGTGAGTTACTCGATAAATACAGGGTCGGGGTTGCTCTAAAGTAGTGTACTTATTATAAGGAAAGTTATGTGATGAATGCCTTTGACTAAGAGATAAATGTGGTGGCAATCGCCGGTCGGTAAATGGAAATGGTCGATTTCGGTTTTTAGTGATGGTGAATATGGTGCAGTCCAAATGGTTCTTGGGATGAAGGTTGCTACGAGAATAGTTTGAAATGTAAGTGTTACTTTATGAGTATTTTCTCGTTTCTTTTGGATGATTTAGCTATTATTTTAACTAGTGTTTTTTTTCTGAATGTGTTTTGGAAACTGACACATCCCATCATGAATTTGTTTGAGTAAAAACCATAATAGTTCAAGTGAACAGCTTATTTTGGAATTATTACACTCAAAAATTTATTTAATATTTAATACGAAGACGATTTATATACTGTGTGGTACCTAAAAAACTGTTTCAAATGTCGAATATTGTCAACAAATGTTAAATTTGTTTCAAAAATTTTTAAAAGTTAACGTTTTTTATAAATAGAAAAATATTTTGAAGACATTTTTGTTTAGTTAGCACACTTCTTTTTATATTATGCTATCGTACTTTTTTGGTAGGTGTTGATTCAATGTCAACTAGTGGTCAAATATTGGAATTTTTACCCACAGAGATGCTACAGATAGAGGCAACAAGCCATTATGCCGCTGTGAAAGTGGGAATGTCGGAATGAACTTCGGTGAAAGAGGTTTTTCTGTCTTTGTCTACAGTATACACGCCATTAAAGAAAAACAGCCTGAATCTCTGACTTTCTATCTCTCTCTTAAATGCTGACGGGTTTCGAGCTGACTTGTTGCCCCTATCTGTAGTATCTCTATGTTGTTACCCCGTTAATAACTGGATGCTCAATCCTTTCAGTACTGCCTTCAACGTAAAAACTACTGTCATGGTTTTTAGAGGGTTTACAGTACAGTTAATTCGTCGTCTAGTTAATTATGTTTAGAGCAGTTTGTGTCTGCTCCTAGACTGTTCCTGTTTCTGTTCTAGTCCACCACTCTCTCAGACTTAGATTATTATTATCGTTGATTGCCGGCCAGGGCGAGGCTTTTGAACGTTCTGTACCACGTGCTTTTTAATAATGTTTTAGGTAACATTTTCAGCGCCTCGTATAGAGCAGAGCGAGGCTTCTGGGTGATCGAACCAGATTGGTTCAATTTTCAGTAACAGCTACAATTTTCTATCCGTCGCCAGTGGTCTTAAGCGGTATTTTAAGTTTAAAATGATCAATTTTCGAAATTTTCTTGACATAATATATAATTTTTGAATTTTTTCTACTAATTGTCATCGATTTCCGTGGAATTACCGGTGATTTATTAGATTTAGAACATAACTATTACGTCAAATTACACATTATTAATGAGTTTATCTTGAATATTAATTTGTTGGAAATTCCTCGTTCTATTTTAGTCAATTCAGTACACGTATGGTTTTAAAAAAACGGGATATTTCTATAAAATATCATCAAATGAGATAAATTCTTATCCTTAGAACGTTTGTGGTAAAACACTGAATATTTCAAATGATTACGAATCTGCTCAACTTCCACAAACTTTCATTATTCAATAAAACCCAACTTAAATCCGAGAAACATCACCTAAATACTGTTTTTGTACAACTGCCATTAAAAGTGACATTTTTAATGCCTGTCAAACGTATTAAAAGAAGGCGTTTACAAAGTAGCGTGTTGAAAGTAAAATACTTTCAGCACTAGTGTAAAAAAAATCGAAAAGTTACAAATAAACAACGAGAAAATCGACGTTTACGTACAACATTAATTAAACAAATTGAAATAATGTTGTATTTGATTTTAATCGTCAAATTTTATTGTTTTAAATTAATTTTTCATATTTCTGCTTATAGTACTCATTAATCCAATGAAATCACTATAATATTAGTAACTAACGAAATATAGTCAAAAAGTAACATGGTAAAAATATTAAGCTACGCCTATGATTGGTTAGAAATTTTAAAAAAGAAAGCAAAACTCAACTTTATTAGTTAAAAAAAAACAATTTATAATAAATGAGGTTGCTGGTAAGCCGTTCGTGTAGAAAAGAAGAAACATTTTGTGGTAAAAGTGAAATAAATATAAATCAAGTAAATCTGCAACTAAAAGTTTAGTTGGTTGGTGTGAATTAAAAACTGGACAGAAGGTAAAATCAAATTATACAGTATTAAAAATGGATTTTTACAAAAGACACTGTGTTTTTTACAGTTGACTTATTTGAGGATACCGGTTAAACTAGAAGAAGGAATAAAATTTATATCAACACGTGTGGAGTGAACGTATCTACTTAAATTTAAAAAACTACCTTTCTTATTTTTACAATCATTTCAACTAAAACTATGAAGAATTGTTTCATACATCATTCAATATGTCAAAAATGACAATGACAGCTAAAATAAGGACAAAATATTTTGTACAAATTGACATCTCTGGTATACAATCACATTGTTGGTGAAAGTAGATTTGGCAGACGAAAACAAAACAGCCAGAATCAGGAGAATGTTTTTTTTAATTCTCAAACACAACTTCGACGTCTCGTGTACACTTGGTTGTTTCAAGGTCAAATCTGTTGATAGTGTGTTTGAAAAAGTGATGATAAAAATGGTGGGTAAATCATTTAATAAAAACATTGCCATCTTTTTCTACTTTCAGTTATGCCGGTTTTTTTAAGGAACACGCTGTATATTTTGTTGATTTCAAGAATATGTACTACATTTTAAATATTTGTTATCGAGTTAATGTTCAAAATGGGACATCCTGTATGTGATTACTACTATCTACGTCTTGCAGATTTTCAATAATTTAATTTTATACCTTTTATTAATTTTTTTATCACAGAACTAATGATATAACATCTGTCATACAACTATAATTTCCGTAGGGAAACGTTCCAGAATGACGTCACTTACAGGTCGCCCATCTTACTATGAGCCCTCATGTCATTATTCTATATAAATTTTCATTGATTACTGGTAAAGAAAGGATGATAGTTGGACTTTAGATAGCAAGAAATTATCTAAAATGTATTGTTTTGTAATGTTGGCTTTCTGTTCATCTCAATCTGTTGCTATTGAATTAGGTAACTCCTCTGTTGATTGCTTTTTTCGTCGTCTGACATTCCAATTATTATTTAATTCAATTCAGAGACGGTTTACTGACTGAGCTTTGTGTTACTTGTAAAGTTTTTATTTAATTAAAATATAATATTACATTGACATTGTTCTACAAAGTCTGTCGTACAACTAACTGACTTGCACCACATGTCAAAACCCCCAAACTTCAACTCCAACTGATCGAGGGACCCAGCACAATATGGCCGACCTGTCAAAGTCAGTTGTTCTGAAATTGTCTATAGCAACTCTTAAAAGTCTCACTTGTGTGACAAAAATATACATTTATTATAGTGAACAATGTATTATTCCAAAATTTGTGAACAGATTTTAAAAAAAATATTTTTCCCTTTTTAGTATTAAAATTTTGCGGAATTTTGGGGAGGACGGTCCCCTAGGAACCCATTGACTACGCCACTGGGTATGACAGTATGTTGAGGATCGATATCGCCAAACTTCTTCAGTAACGCGAGCGAAAAAAAAACGCATAAATGTTATAAGAACCACTCAAACAATATTGTCAGAATTGTCAATTATTCCAAACATGCAAAAAAATTGAAAAATGTTTCACAAAAATTCAGTATATTAAAATCAATCGAAACAAGTAGGTTATGTCTATCCATTTCGTATATAACTTAAATAAATTTATATATATTTATATTATGAAAAAGAAGTAAAATACAGGGTGTCCCAAAAGTTCCAACCAGAAAACTGAAAAAATTAGAGTACTTCATATAAAATTTGTGTCGTATTTATTCGTTGACGAACTATAGGCGTATAAAGTTAAAAATTGTTTTTCATTCATAATTATTAAACTACTTGTGGAAATAAATCAAAATTTAACTCGGGTACGAACTAGGTTCAATAAATAGTTGATGATGAAGTTGTTTTACATGACATTTTTTTCACTTCTAAACTCTACAATATCGTTTTTTAAAACAACTGATTTCAATGTTTTAGTCTCATTACAGAACTGCCAGTTACTGACGTTTTTAATTGAGAAAAAAAAACAGTTTCACAGTCCAAAAAAACATGTTTACACAGTAGAAATCTCGTAGTAACTTACCTTAATATAACCGTGTTCATTACTTCGGTAACTCGATGAAGATACAAAAGTGTAAGGAAAAGAAAGAAAAAACATTCAAAAATACGTAAATCAATTTTATTTTTAATCTCGAGAATACAAAAAAAAATTGCAAGTAAAAAACCCACAGTCAGCACCATTAGATTATTTTCCAATTGCAACATTTAAAACCGGAACGTGTGATAAGTACCTAAATACACATTAAAATCTTCTCGCTTAAAAATTATTATCACAAAAATAGTTCATATTGGTTGCGCAAACTAACGATTAGATGAAATTTGATTGTCACACATATACAAGTACACTTAGGGATATTTATAACTAATTTTCGAGGGGTATTTCATTTTTTATTGCAAAATTTCGAGGCACTGGATTGAATTTAATATAAGATAAAGATATAGAACTTTTTTTTCACTATTTACAATCAGTTTTAAATGTACTACAGACGATGTTATCTTGATTTTTTTTTTTATTTTATTGTTTTTAAAATAATCTACAAGTGATATTTTATTGAAAATATTTACTACATATTATAAGTACATCAAAAATTATGTAAGCTGAAATATTTTAAATAAAATACGTCGAAAACTAAAGAAAATGATGAACTTAACTCTGTATTTTAAATATCACAAATATAGCTGCCAAAAATGAATTAAATATTCAATTGTCAAAATTTTAAAATCATCTTCCACGCGAGTTATTTTTAATTTCAACTGCGTATGATTAAATTAATGTAATAAACAGAAAAAACCATGTGGTCTGACCCACGACCGTGGTACGTCACTGTTACGTTATATAGTCGATATTTTTGGAAATAATCAGGGGGAGAGAACAATAAAATTAGTTTATTTACGATAAAAAGGAAAAGTTTTGGAAATAAAAGGAATTCAAGTATTATTTTATAGAAATATTGTTACAAAGCTTGTCAATCCTCTAGATGCAGATAAGTTTTGTGACACAATGATAATTGGAATGAAATACCCTCTCTTGGTAAAATTTTCGTTTTCTTACATACAATAAAAATGAGATTCAGTTGTTTCTTTATCACTAAAATCGAATAAGTTAAAAAAAAAATACTTATAAAGCGAAATCTATTTTAAACAATAGAAATCCTTTTTGTATTGTTGAATCACATTGTATATTAAGTATATCTAAATCTAAAATGTTTCATTAGAAGGTAGGACGTGAAAAATATTTATTTTTTAATTGAACTATATTTAAGGCACGAATTTTTGACCTTGGCCAAATGTCAACAACTCCGTTACGATGATAATAACATCAAAATTGACGTCGAGAACTTGTTTTTTTTCAAAACGGTTATTTCGGTGAATGAATTGTTTGATTTAACAAATTCAAAACAAGCAAATGTAAGTGCTTTTTCACACGGTCAGGTCCGTACGGGTTTCCGCTCGTCAATTAGCAATACTTAGAGAAGCATACATTCTACCTGTCCGAATGACGGGCGGAAACCCGGACGGATCTGACCGTGAGAAAACGTTCTAATGTATAATGGGTTAAATGTAATAATTTGAAAGTATAAAACTTTTAAAATTATTATTCAATATTTGACTATTTGAAAATAACCAGGATAATGGACAGAAACTTTACCGGACCGAACCGTGTGAGAGGGCGCTAAGGATTTAGTGAATTTAAAGGGTATATTTAAATGAAATAATTTGAAAATGCGAAATTTTTCAAATTATTATTTCATTTAAAAATTTTGATTTAACAACAAAAGTATGAGTTAAATTTTTTTCAAATTTTGAAGAAAACAGTCTTTACAGGGTTGATTTTTTTGATGATTTTACAAGTACTTACTATACTTTATTAATATTTTGGTGATCCGACGAACACAAATTATACAGAGTAGTTTTTTAATGTTTTGAAGAAAAGAGAATATACGGGATGAACTACAGACTGTATATAAATTATCGGTTTTCGTGAACAAAGTTTTTTTATGATCCCAAATGTTCGTTGAAGAAATTTTACGAAAAGAAATGATATTATGTCAAAAATATTAATAAAAATTCAAAAAAATCTACAAAAAAAAAATTAAAATAAAAAAATATTAAACTTCCTACCTTCTAATATAAAAAAAAAATGAAAAAAAAATGGAACGCGTCATAATAAATAAAGCAAAATGAAAACGATAACTCACATCACTAAAAATCAAAACTCACTATGTACCACATGTAGTTTTTTAAAGTCTTTCCTCACCTTCCACATCATCAGCTCCATACAAGCGCTAGCATCTTCGTAACTATCGTGACCGTTTGCGCTACCTTGAATCTGCCTCTTCAAAATAGTAGAAGTAAGATTTCTAAGCGATCTCCTATAAGGAAGTCCATGATAATGCGGAAACGAATGCGACGTATCCACAACGGAATAATGCACAATTTTCATCGCTCGCAAATCGTTTTCTAAACCGTGCCCGATAAGAATAGTGTTCGCGTTGATGAGTTCCAACAAATCGCTTTGCACTTCGCGCAAACTTTTCGTATTCCGTTTCATATCGTCTGCGGTTATACCGGAAAATCTCGTATTGTGATCGACTATTTCACACTCCGGTTTAACGAAACTGTCGTAAACCAATTTACCCCCTAATCCTACAACTGTCACTTTTGTCAATTCCAACCCGCGAACCGTATAGCACATCTCACAATCGACGGCGTAAACGCCGTAATGTCCGTCCGGCGGTGGGGATTTTCTCGGTTTCGTGGAAATAAAATCTTCGAACAATCCGTTCATACCCATCGTTACACCGTTCCATACGTGGAATTTACCTTCCGTACAACCCGAAGAACCCGGCGGTCGACTACAACAACTGTACGAAACCTGAGGTTTCTTATCGTGGAAAACATTTTGTAATTTTCCCCAATGGTATACGCAAGTTTCTTGGGAAATGTATTCAGTTTGTGTAGTGTAGAATTTCGTTTCGCATCTACAACATATCCTGGAATGGTAGACATAGTTGCTCGGTACCAAATTCGTCGGGGTGTCGTAAAATGTACAGTAACTCGAACTACCGGTACTGCTGGTGCTACTTCTGCTGCTTCTGCTGTAGCTACTGGTGGATTCGTCTCCGTCGAAATTTTCTCCGCTATCACTAGAGTCTGCGGAGCCTTGACCGCTATCGGTGGCACTGTAATCGCTTTTCGGTACAAATTCAATAGCGTTTAAATTGAATATTGTACTATTAGCAGGCTTGGAAGGTTCTCTGGGGCTTTTATAAATGGCTACCCCTCGGGGATCGATAGCGGTCTGTATGGGATAACCCATCGACATCATTTGGTCCAAAGTTAAAAGATAATTTTGTAGTAGATCGTAAAACAAATTTTCGCTGATCATATACTGATCGAATTGGCTAGCCGTTATTTGTTTTTTATTCGTAGTTGACGTCATATCCTCTGGGAATTTTTTAGATTTTACTTTTTTAAGTTTCTGTTTTCCCGTCGGCGAACTATCTTCTCTTCTTCTATTTTTCCGTTGTCTTCGAGACAAACCTTTAGGTGTGGAATTGTCGTCGGATGTTGATTGATTGTTGGATTTGTTCAAATCTCTGGCAGTACTACTAGCTTCCTTTCCTCCAGGGTCAGGATCTTCTGCATACAAAAATAATATTTCATCACTATCTACACAAAATCTCATTTTTAAAGAGTCTCTTAATTCACTAGCACATTAATAACACTTGAATTTTGTAAAAATACTTCACATCAGCGTCTCTAGACGAAGCGTAGTCTAGCAATGATAAAATTAACTGAGGAATCAGTTGTTTATTATTAAATTGGTTCTATTTTTTTTTTATCTAAATGCGACCAATAATTTGTTTGACATTCAATAAACAAAATGTATTTTTTTGCATATATATTATATGAACGCTGTTTATATTTTGATTCAAAACATATTTTTGTTTACTTATAAAAAAAATAGCTAACACTCAAACTTTAATTTATTGTGCTATTGTGCGACTCTTTATTTTTTTAAATAATAATAATAATAATAATGTGAGGTGTGTGTGGTTATTTTTGTTGATCACTCTGTAACAATATTAGGAACTTCATGATTTTATTTTAGTGCGATCCGATACGAATGGTAGAGTTTATCCAAAATCAACTGCAAAAGCTGAACCAAGCGTTCGTCGTCCTTGTCGACTTTTTCCTTTCAGCTGCATACTTTTTTTGGAACGGGTGTTAAAGGTTTTGCAATTGATTTTCGACAAATTTTACCTGCTACCTATCTAATTATTTTTCCAGCTGTTCTCATCTTATTCACGCATTATTAAAATTTATCTTTTCTGTCAGATGCTGACAATAGTTAAGTATACATACAATTTTTTCACTAAATTTTTGATCTACATAATTAACTTTTAACGCAAAGTATAGGATGTCCCAAATTGGATTATTTTGAAGGGTACTTCGAAAATAGAAATGATAGAAACAAAGTAGGTTTAGATATTATGAGTGGTCCAATCAGTTCTTCCACTAGTTGTTTTATTTTCGAGATATTAGACGATTTTCCAAAATTGACCTCGTATCTTACCTCACTAGTTGTGAAAAAAATGTAAAGCAACTTTTTATAACCAAAAGAGAGTTCAGTGCAGTGGGTAATTTATTTTTAGGGTGTTCAGTTTAGTAGATCGTTATAAACTTGGGTTTTTTTACATGGGAAACCCTGTATATTTTGGGTTTTTTGAAGAAATATCCTCATTTATTTATTTTTATAATGACACACCTGTAATAAAACTAAAATGTCGTGTAGACTGTAGAAATTATGAATAATATGACTGTATGTAAGTGTCATTAACCTGTCGTAGACCAACTATGATTAACAATGTATATATAAGGTTTTTTTAGTGATAAGTATATAATAAATAGGACTTAAACAAGGTTATCATTTTGTCACCTTCAGCTGTAAAGGCCAATCAACTGATTTGCAAATGTAAATATTAAAAGTAATATATTCTTTTTAAAAAACACACCGATTCATTCGTTTTTTATTATAATTTTTACCGTCTAAAACGGCGCATAACCATAGAATTTATTATAATAATTTTGAAATATATGTAAAATCTCAAAAAGCCAAAAATTTTTTCAAAATTTGGTATATAAAAATACATTGTGATGTATTTTAATTGTAAACGTTATTTATTTCGAATAGATGGGGTTTTTCTAGATTTTCTCTAAATATTATTCATTATTTTATCTACTGGGTGATCCATTAGTACGATAAAGTTTATCTTGTAAATCCTCAAAGATATTCGAATAAAATTTTGCCCATATTTTCACAATTTTCCTAAAGCCGATGTATTCGAGTTTGGATTCGCCCTGTATACGGTTTCTTAGATATGGAAGCAGCTCTAGTGAATGATATACTAGAAGATCATCACAGACGTATGGTTGTAAGATTAATTTCAAATTGTGCAGTTTAATGTATGCCTACGGGGAATTGAACTCATTACGATTTTCAGGAACAAGTGGTTAGAGCTTTTTAAATACACTGTATAACCTACTAAAACCTCATATCATCGCAATAGAAAAGTCAAGCAGAATTTGATCTGGTACGGCGTTCTGGAACACGCTGAACAATCGCGACTAATTTCATAATATGTGCCTCTAGGCTGGCTAAAATCAGTACAAATTTTATTCAAATATCTTCGAGGATGTATAAGATATTGGACTTTATCACCCTGTACAGTTTTATAATCAAATATGATTCTTGAACATTTTTCATACTTTTCAACGTCCATACCGTATATTAGCAATTAAAATGAGACAACCTGTATATTGAATGGATGAATGTTAAATGAAAACATTTTTACTAACCATCATCGCAAGAAGTTAAAAATTTCCCATTGCTGCTAAAATCCATATCCAAAACTTTTCCTGTGTGTCCTTTTAAAGATGTTAAAATCCAAGGATGATTGTAAGAATATTTATCATGTTTACCAGTCCATCTGTTTTCGGAAATTTTCTTCTTTCTCTTTCCGCCCTGCTGTTGGTCTTTTTTCTTCTCCGTATAGACCGTAGACTTGTCTATAGTAAAAGAAATTTCACATTGTAATTACTACAATATTTATTACATTCATACTATAAAGTCTCGCCGCCTTTTCCTTCATTTCAGTTCATCTGTCCCCTAACAAATTATAGTAAAAAGGTTCACTCAATAATCACACTCCAACATGCGGCTTGCAACAGTATTAGTAACTGCACCATGTAACTGTTTCAATAATCACTTTACGTTTATTTTTAGGTACCTACTAAACAATTTCATCATTAAACTACGTTCCTTTTACTCAATTTGTAATAAACAAGATAATATTACTGCAAATAATATGATGATGACAAAATCTCAGCGTGATTAGACACAAAATGCAAGTACATAAAACATTATTGTTAGGTTAGTAGGTTAACCTAAAATTAAGACGAATACAAATTAACTTATTTAATAGTGTGAACTTGATTTCTTAATAAATAACATTATTAATAGATAAAAATCATAATTTAGTAAATAAAGAAACCTTTTTATGTCTTAAAACAGTTAATTGTACTTTTTAAAAGAAAACTTTTCAAGTGAGGTTCCACGTGGTTCCGTTTGTTGACCTAGTACACATATTTCGAGTTAAACATTGAATTTTAATTAATAAATAAGTGGTTAAAAGTGATTATCAAGTTATGTAATTTAGTAAAACCTTAACTGCAGATGAGGTTATGCAAACCTTTTTCGACGATTAATCTGATAACGGTTCGATTATGTTTTGAATTCCCATAATTTAAACGAAACAGTTACAAGAGTACAGTTACCAGTTAATAAAAAAAAATCTTACTTTTAGTTTTTTCAGTTATCTCTTCCTCTTTAAACAAATTAATGACATACATGATAATTAAAACACTTGCACCGATAAGTACCGTAATTACTAGCACTGTACTTGTTAGAAAATCGTACAAAACACTTTCCATTTTTTCTTAAAAATTTTCGACAAAATAGACGGTCAATGATTGTATGACTCACAACACCACGAGGTCCGATTACACACTTCTCGCAACTGTACTTTCCAACTTACTGACAACTGAGCGAGAACGATCGTAGAATATAACGGAGAGAAAGGCGCCAAACTCAAATTTTTGTAGAAATAACTGAGTTTAATCATACTTTCTACTGAGCTACCCACGTTTATACACGCTACAAAAATTCAGATACACGTATTCTTACAGATACAACTATTTACTGTCCGATTTTCTTTTAAATATTATTTTTTATTACCTCTGCAAACGTAGTGACTACGATCCCCTCCACTCTCTTCAGATAATGTGATCATCTAACTCGCTTCAAACTTTATCAATCACTGATTGAACTGATTTTGACTGGTTTTTTTTTTAAATTAAATTGCGGGTTTAAAATAAAATAAAACATTTAAATAGTAACGCTCCTTTCTACAACCGTACATAGTGATAACCAGAACGTTTCTGATAAAATAAACAAAGGTAGTTGTGAGCTTTGCCAATGACTAATAATTCTGGTCTGGACTTACAATTTTTATCATTTAGTACTAACAAACCAGTTCCTAGTAAGTGACGTAGCGATTTTAGTCATCAATGTATAGTAGTATTTCTAGTAGTAAGATAAATCCCTTTTTGTTTGGATACTGATATAATGACGGAAAGCACGTGGCCAATACAACGTAATGTTAGGAAAGAACAAAGAACAGGAGTGTACTTAGCACATATGTATCGCAGGGTAATAAATAAATTAGTAGGTATCCCTTTTTGTTTAAACGCAGAATTAATGGAGTAAAGCATGTTTGTAATCGATTTTCTTGAGACTTTCACGAGGGCTACATTGCCGAAAGGCTTTTTAAAATTTTACCGGGTGGACCACCGCTAAATGGTATATTCTATGAAGATTTAAATAACCAATTTTCTATAAAAAATGCCTAATTATAGGTACTTTGGTGTAGGTGTTAAATAAATAAAATAGAAAAAGACCTAAATTTCGAGAATATGGTTCAATACGTTTTTTTCTATTTTTTCATATAAAGGGTGGGGGAGAGTGGGGATGGTTTATGAATAAATACCTATAGCTTTGGTTTAGATCAACCCATTTTAACCAAGTTATTATCATTCGAAAGAGCGCAGATGAACCAATTACATGAATTACTATGAAACAATTACTCTTAGTTTGAACTGTCATAGATAGGGGGCAAAAATTAAAATTTGTCCATTAAAATTCTTGAATATATACCTACACTCAACTATTGTAAAATACAAAGGTAGCTGATTAAGTTCGTAACAACACGTATAAACATAACATAATATTAACTTGTATTGGTTTTCCCTGTATTAAAACTAAAAATAAAACGAAAAGATCACACATCGGGTTGTTGGTCCACCCAGTACATTTTATTTGGAAAAATGTTAATGAAATTGTCAATTTAGGTTATTTCAACAGAAATGGCTTAAGTGCAAGTTAATGTTAGGAATTTATACAGAATGTCTCATCAGTTAATTGTTTTTGAAGTCTTAAGGTCAAATTTGAAAATTTTGGTTTGATAAAATACCGGGTATACTGGAAAATTTGGTATTGGAATTCCGAAATTGGAAAAATGCTAGTGAAATTATTTCAACATAAATATATTGTAAGTGCTTGGAAATGGTAAAAATGTATACAGAATGTCTCATTTTAAATCGGTGTTTAACTCTAGGTAAAATTTGAAGATTTTGGTTGTATAATATACAGAGTATGATAGAAGTTATAATTCCGATAATTTTCTATGTATATATCGACACCTTAAAAAATACAGGGTGTCCCATGAAAATGAAAATAATGATAGTAATTTATACAAAATGTATCCTTATTCCATTCGTTCGCCTCTAAAGTTGGAAGTTAAAAATCTAAATATTATTATTAAACGAATTATTGGAAATATAAATATGAATTTTATATGAATCAATCTTTCTATTATCTCCCAAGATTTCGTTACGAACTCCTGTATACAGGGTGGTGTGTATATACATGAATTTTGAAAAGTTGTTGGCTTTTTGGCGAAATGTTTGAGAAAATATAACAAAATTAAAATCTTAGACTCACCCTAGAAAAACTCTTGTACAAATTAAATGACACTTCCTAAACTCTTCTTGCAATCTATTTTTTTGTATGAACTTTCATGCATTGAATATCAATTTAAACTAAATTCAATCATAGAAGATCTAGAATTTATAGCAAATCAGTCCTAATGGCAGTAATTTAGGTGGTCCCAAGCATTATTTGTGTTACAGCTTGTTGTTTAGCTTAAATATCCAGGTACTTATCGAACAATAACATTTGTGTACATAAATATTTTAAAAAATGTTGAAATCTGATTATATTTTTGGTAAATATTGAAACTCTTGTAATGAATCATTATTTTTCAAATCCAAAACTGGCTTTGGTTTCATAATAACCCGCTGGATAAAAGGGATTAAAGGTAAAACATGAGCTTTATATTTACTACTAAACATTTTAGACTTACTCAAATACTAGGACTAGAATTTCCAAGGGAGGATTTCTTCAAGAAGAACCTAGTGAAAAGTCTGCTGAGCCTGATAAGGGCTGCTGGTCTCTTCACATAAACGGCACAACCAAGAGCACAAAAAGCCTTAAGGCTGAGGTGCCGAGGACATCAATCCTTTGACTGGTGTGCTGATCCAATCAATCAATCAATCAATCAAATGTTATATTAAAGACAATACTATAAAAAAATAATAGTTCTAAATCAAATATATATTCACTTTTCATCATTAAAATAATAATTAATATAAAATCCCAGAATTAACAGGTCCAAGAGATACACAGTGCCAAGTAGAACCACAAAAATTAATCCAGATACTTCTGAGAGCATTTCGTCGTTCTAAGATGCAAATTGCCTAACTCACAAAATGACAGTTTTGCAGGAGAGCTAAAAAACGTTGTAAATTTTAATTTTAATTAGAAGCAAACCAAATTTAAATATTTTTCAACATTTCTCGTTTTTTATAAATGTTACATTAGGGATTTGGGCCGCTGTCAGATCACTGGTTTGTGCGTTTGTCACCAGAAGGCACTAATACCTTTGTTTTCATCAAAAAAGGACTTGGGCAATTTGCATCTTAGAACGACGATTTGAAAAATCATCCCAAGTGGTAAAAGAAGGACTGTATTTTATAAATAAAAAATTTTAATCAGTGATCAAAATAATTTAAGAAAGTTTGATGTTGCCACTCAAATTATATTCAAAAGCAATGGCGATATATCAAGAATTTTCTGTACAGTGAATATGGTATATCCCAATTAATAGGTACATGTTCCAAAATGTCAACTGAGCAAGCTTGGGACCAGCTACAACGTGCCTTTTAACTCCATGAACCACCACCATAGACACTCCAAGTTTTTACCTCAACTTTGGATACAAATTGATCAGGGCAGCTTGAAAATATCTTGCTTCCACAAAACAAATTTTTCGAACACTCTGTATAATGTTTTACTGATATCCAATATGATATTTGAGGATTTTAAAGTAAATTGTTCATTTGTTGCAAGGACAAAAGACGATTATGATTTTTGAATGCTTGCTTGTTAGTTAACTATTTAGAATTAGTGAAATACCGGATATTATTACAATTGCTTTGTTAATAGCTATTTACCCATTAACCCAACCATTAAATAATTGGCATTTTGTTGATAATACAGTAGTAACGATACTACCAAATTATAATATTAAATTTCTGATAATAATCATTTATGCCAATTTAACAACAATATACATTTTCACATGACTTTTTAACTATGAAAAAGTTTTTTCACTGTACTTTTTTTATTGATAATAATTACACTTTACATACAGGGTGTCCCAGAAGTTCCTGGCTAAAAATAGTATAGTACTTCATATAAATTAGTTCGTTAACGGCTTATAACGAGTACCGGATGTCTTAATAAGAGAGATAACCCGCTGAATCTTTGTCAAAGAACTTGTGGTTCTGATCCAACATTGTTTTTGAACATTCTTGAGAGCCAGTGGCGGATTTAGGCTTCCTGCCGCCTTAGGCCCGATTAAAAACCATTAGAAAACCAGTGAACGTGTTTGACTTTTATCCTCTGAATTTAATTGACCCTTTTCTGAAATATGCCGCCCCTAAGCCCTATTTATAAATCCAGTACTGTAAATTGAGAGCTCATTTCCAGAAATTCCGTTGTGTGCCCCCAGTACATTTTGTTCTTTCTGGCATAGGTACCGTTACCAGTCTAGATGAACAATATAAATATAGGTTTCATTATCCTTTTCAGTCTTTCTATTATTTCCAGCTTCATAAAAGTAACAGCATTGAACTGAATATTATTATATTTTTGGGCCTACTTTTGACCTGATTCGATTCGGTGGGATAATCTATTAACATATTTTCTCGATTCTGTCGATATGTTATCAGAATCGTACTAATTTCTTCAACTGATACGACATGTAGGTTTGTCAATTATTTAAAAATATTAATTTCCGCATTTTAATGTTATTGTTTATAATTTTTAAATAGTACTATTTAATATCATCGAAATAACATGTCTTTGATATTTAATCAGCTAAAAAGACCTTGATGCGTTTGTTTTTACAACGATAAGTTAACTATACAACCAGTCAATTCAGTTTTTGGACACTGGCGTAACTGTACGGGATCTACGGGTAGTAGACTTCCCAGCCCCTCTTAGAAACAAGTCTAAGCACTATTAGATCTTTCCAGATCTTCTCTTTTCTTCGGCTTTGTATATTTCTTCCAATATTACATTGCAGCTGATATCGCAAAAGGCTCCCGCCCCCCCAAAAGTTCCTTTCAGTCCCCCTTTTTGCTAGTCCATCTTCTATTTCATCTTCTTTCCAATTAATAAACAAGAATTACATTTGTTTTTGAAAAATTAGTGATTCTGTCTACAAAATTAGTTCAATTTATGTTTAAGTATATAAATTTTACCGACTATGGACCTGTTACTGTTTTTTGTATAATGAGGGGTCTATAAACTTTTATTCCTAAATTTTTAAAGCCAGATGTGCGAGTCAACGAAATATTGTGAAACGATCTTTATCTATAATTAATAGTGTTGGTAGGTAAGAACACACGTACCTACGTCTATTTTTAAAGTGATCATATGCTGGAATGATTATTGGGTTGAATAATTAATATGTCATCTGCCATTATGATCTGGCCTTGTCAAAATTTTCAACGATTTATACCATTTACAGATTCCATAAAATAGGGGCATACAAATTCAGTTTTTTGAAATTTGTGTATTATTTTTTAATAAAAATACTACACTTTCTGTGTAAAAAGTATATGAAATCTATATTTATAATTTGTATACTTACAGTGCTTTTTAGTTTTCAGTAGCTGAACTATCCATGTCACCCAAATTTTGCTAGTTTTCTGTAATATCTATATCCTTGTAATATTAGTTCAAGCTGTCGTCAATAGATGTCAACTTTATTTTATGCATTAAACAAAAATTATATATTTATTCAAATTGATAGTAGTAAATTATCATACACAAAAAATTTCTTATACACGTCTCCGTCATTGGATTTATTTTACCCATTATTATTTTTCAGAAGCTTGAATTTTTTGGACTAATTACGGTGTCACCTAGTCTGTTTTTGCAGAACTAAGCCGTCGTTCACCAAAGTTTTCTATAACGGTATTTATCTTCTTGAATAATTAGTTCAAAAGGTCCTTAATAGATGTCGTGTAGAATGAGGCAGCGACATTTTTTGCAATTATGTTGTATATTGTTGAAATAAAACGTATATTGTATTTACAAAACATTCATCAAGACAATAGTAATAAATTATCAGATATACAAAATTGTTCATGGACGATTATCTAATTTAATACACAATTTTTTGACCCGCTTTTACATTTCGGCAAGGTTGAACTTCTCATTCATGATGATAGGCAACCAAACATTCTTTCGGATTTACAAATAACCACAAAATTCAATATTTATGGATAAATAAGTTGTAAATTAACTCGAAATCGCAGAGTCAAGTGTGGTAATTAAATTGACAATTTGATTCTACTTAATCTCACGGGTAGGTTATTATTAAAGGTGAACGTAACGTGTTCGCACTTACACAGCAACACAGCCCAAGTTGTAAGTTGTATACCTGTCAAATTTAATGTACTCATCACCACACCTCAAATAATATAATGAATAGAAAACTGACCCAAAAGTATACAGTTTTGTTACTTTTATATTAGTCCTGTCCTAAGTTCGTGGTCCTGTCCCACTGTGATATTCATTCTATAGGTAAGTGCATTGCATTGTTCCAACTTAACAACCACCATATAAATATTTATTTAGCTTTTAGTATACAAAAATGTCAAGTTCAGATTTACTACTCGATAGTGCAATAGAAGCAGCTAAAAAAGGTGTCCAGTTCGATCAACAAAATGAACAAAATGTCGCTGCCTATTATTATGAAGCTGCTGCTCGACTATTAAAACAAGTAGCTAGTTCTTCAGAAGACTCAGAAAGAGCAGAATCTCTTAATGAAAAAGCCAATCAGTATAAATCAAGAGCGGATGAATTAAGGAATAAACTTCCACAAGAACATAAAATTGTAGATGAAGATGGAAGTAAATCTAAGTTGAAAGAGTGTTATTTTTTATTAAATCAAGCTATTGAAGAAGATGAAGCTGGAGATAAAGAGGACGCAATAGAGCTATATGCAAAGGCAATTGATTATATTACCCAGTTCCCTGAGTTAATGCAAGGAGAATTAAAGGCTCTTGTTCTACGAGCTTTAGATAGAGCCGAAGAACTGAAGGGTAACTAAATTTCAATGTAACTAGTACCAGATGATTGTGATTTTCAATTATTTTTCAAGGCATTAAAAAAGAAACATCAGTTTCAACTGATGAAACATCCCCAACTAATAGTAAAGCTTTCAAACCTATTCAACAAAGGCCAGTGATCGTTCCTAAACTTCAACCTAAAAGGACGAATAATTTGACTGCATCTGATGGTGGTTATACAGATGAAGAAAAACTAGTCCTTTTACATACATCAAAGATTAATGGTAGAGATTATGTACCATTTATGAGTGTAGATTTATCAGAAAGGTAAATTATTTCAATTCAATATAGATTAGCATCAAAAATAGTTAGGATTTATCAGGTTTCAGTACTTGTTACCATTTTCTGATAAAGACGGTCCCCTAAAGTTATCACCAAAGCAAAAAAGAGATTTTTATAAGTTTGTAAGACTTGAAGAAATATGCTCAGAACCTTGTATAGTTAATGGTTCTGCTCCAGATTATCTGAGTATAAAGCAAACTGTAATATCAGATTGTTCTTTTGTCGCCAGTCTAGCTGTTAGTGCTTCTTATGAAAAAAGGTAAGTGGTTATTACTAGAAAGTTTATATACTCAAGTTACAATTATTATGAGGCAGGTTTGGAAGAAAATTAGTAACGGCAATTATCTATCCTCAATCAAAAGACAAAAAACCAGTTTGTAATCCTTTTGGAAAATATATGATCAAGTTACATATCAATGGAATCCCAAGGAAAGTGATAATAGATGATAGTTTACCAATAGATCGATACGGAAGATTGTTATGTTCATATTCAGCTAATAAAAATGAATTTTGGATATCCTTATTAGAGAAAGCCTATATGAAGGTTATGGGTGGATATGATTTTCCTGGCAGTAATAGTGTAAGAATTTCCATAAATTATTTGGATTGGAAATGCTGACAGTTGATATTTGAATGTAAATTTTCAGAATATCGATCTTCATGCACTCACAGGCTGGATACCTGAAAGAGCTGCAATCAAAAACAATGCAGATTTCAACAAAGATGCAGTATTTCAAAAAATAGAATCCAGAATAGCTAAAGGTGATGTATTAGTGTCAGTCGCAACAGGGGATATGTCAGATATTGAAGCAGAGAGAAGTGGCTTGGTGTCTACACATGCATATGCTGTCATGGACGTTCAAACTGTTGATGGTGTAAGATGCAGTTGACATGAAATTATTTGTTTGGACCGTTTCTCTAATATTCTTTTCAGGTTAGATTGTTCAAGCTGAAAAACCCTTGGTCACATTTGAGATGGCGAGGAAATTATTCAGAATTAGACACCTGTAGGTGGACTACTGATTTGCAAAGAAAACTCAATTTCGATCCTTCCAGTGCAGCACAATTTGACAACGGCGTATTCTGGATCGATTATGACAGTCTCTGCAAGTTCTTTGACGTATTTTATATGAACTGGAATCCTGAATTGTTCAAACACACATACTGCATACATCAGTAAGTAAATACTCTTCAAGTAAAGTAGGTCAAATATTTTGAAATCGTGTCATTGTAGGGCATGGAATGCTGGAACAGGTCCAGTAAAAGATTTGTATAGTATTTCGGCGAATCCACAATTTTCTTTAGATGTTCAAGGTGACGGATCCGGTGCTGTTTGGCTGTTATTGTCTAGACATATTACAGATATCGATGATTTTAGGGATAATAAAGAATATATAACACTTTTTGTATACCAAGGGGGTAGAAAAGTTTATTATCCATGTAAGTATACTGTCAGATGTAGGTATACAAACTCTACACCCATCTATTATTTGGTTTACAAGACATTTTAGTTCAAATGTACCATTGAAGAATGGGGAAAACATAACAAGTTGTCGTTAGAGCAGCTGTACAATGATCATATAAACATTTCTTAATTTCTTGGACATTTTGATAAATTTTGTTTCAAATAGTTCAAATGTACCATGGGGAAAAGAAAATTAATTAACTTTACAGTGCTTTTATACAAAATTCTTGATTTCCAAGACAGTTTCATGAATTTTAGTTCAAATGTACCAATGTATAATTGCACAGTTCTTATAACATTTTGCTAAACGTATTAAAAATTAAGATTATATAACATTAGCGCATTGTTTTCTAGTTGATCCGCCTCCACACATAGATGGCGTTAAAATCAACAGTCCCCATTATCTCTGCAAGATTTTATTGTCACCCGGATCTAGCAGAAAATTCACAGTTGTCGTTTCTCAGTATGAAAAATCTACTACGATCTACTATACTTTAAGAGCGTACGCAACTCTACCCTTCTTTTTGACAAAAATAATCGATCCATATAAGTACGAACAACAGGTTGGTTTCAATACATTTCATCGGGATTAGAATCCACAATATAAACTTAATTTTTAGATTACCGGAGAATGGAAAGGAGTTACTGCAGGCGGATGTCCCAATAATCCTGTTACATTTCCTAATAATCCTAGATATTGTCTGGATATTGATTCTAATACTGATAATAATCAAATTTTGATAGAGTTGAAGGGACCGAAACAGTACCAAATGGGATTCGAAGTTACTATACAGCAGCTTAAAGATGATTCTGTTTCTGCTCCATTTAGAACAAAGTCCTCGGGGTCTTACAGGTAAAGATTAGTTTTAACCAACCAAAACAGTGATTTACTGAACATCCCAATGTAATATTTTGAGATAACATTCAAAATCTGAAAACCGTTTATACATATTTTTTGATTTTGAAGAAAATTTAATGAATTTTAGTTCAAATGTACCAATCTCTCAATTTTTTAGAATAGAGATAACAAAACTGAAGTGTTTAAAAAGTCAGACATGTCGTTATTTATGATATTATAGTGTCACCTATAATAATTATGGAATAGTGATTTTAAAAGTTACTAAATAAGTTTATTTATAACAATTCGATAGCGAGCAAGAATAATATAAACATAAACAATATCAACTGTTGCCAGATTATATTTCAACAACAAGCTTATTTTTAAATGGCACATTTATTGGAAAAATATTCTAATTAAATAATTGAGGTATATTTTTATTTTAATATTCTTTAAATTTAAATGTGATCACTTCTTTTGACCAATTAGTTTAGAAAACAATTTTAATACAATAATAACTTTTATCGGGGTTATGATTGAAAAATGGGTCAGTATTTAGCTTCATTTATTGTTGTTAGAAAATAATTCAGAATATTATTAATTATATTTATTCAAATTATGTTTTTCTCAGTATTATACAAAAATCAATGTATCATCGATATAGTTGAAAGCTCGAGGTTGGGGAATGTAGGTAGAGTGGTGAAATGAAATAAAATAATAAAAGAATTACATTTATTTATCATTATTTTTCATGTTATAAAGTTATAAAAAATATTATATATATACACTTCGTATTAAGAACCTCCTTTTTAAGAAATCAGTTCAAAATAGACAATGAAAAAAGGAACAACTGAAACTGGGTGAAGTAATCAAAATTTATTGTTTTTTTTTTCAATTTTACAGATCAGGTTACGTAGTTTTGGATTTACCGGGTATTCCAGCTGGTGTTCTACGAATAATACCATCCACTTTTTATCCAAAACAAGAAGGACCTTTTATAATCAACGTTAAATCAACGTCACCAATAAAACTTTTTAAAACATGAAATAATTAAACAAAAAAAAAGGTTCAACTTCTCTCTATTGAAATATTTAACTAGCATGGAAAAATTTGTTTCCACAATGAATTTATATTTATCCTTAAAAAGGCCCCCCCCCTACCATTACTTGATGGGATGTTTTTTAACTTTCATTTGTCAAAAAAACCTATAATTTTCGAAAATTTGGGTTATTGTTTTCACCCCGATTTTTTTAAATCTCCTCTCTTGGTAATTTTCCCCACTATCCCCTAGTGCCACCAGTGTAAATCCAGCGCTATTCAGTCTACAAGGTTCCTTTAAGGTACGTTTTCCTCCACATTCGCAGGTCGCTAACGACTGCGGCCAAAGTAACAACGATTATATTCGTCGACGAATTTTGCAAAGAGATGTTTCCCTCCGATCGGATCTCGATAAGTATTCGTCAACAAATTTCATTTTATAGCAGTTCCTTTTATATGAATAATTATTGTATTATTATATTTTTCTGCTACATCTATAATAATAAAATGAATATTTCTAAACAAAGAATTATTTTAATGCTTCTACATTATCAAAATGAAAATTTGCTTCTTCAAATAGCACTAGAGGCAGAAAGAAGGCGGGAAAAGGTATTGCCAATGTATAAAAATAGGCATTATGAAGGATTTCACTCTATTTTGATTAATAAACAATTGGTTGGTCTTCCATTGTGCTTGAAAATAAAATAAATACATTTTTGATCAAATCGTTAATACAACATAACCTTTAAAACACTATCCTACCTGAAAAATCGCCACGAATCAGTCGCTTGTCTGCTCCTAGGGAGGTCTGGCGACTGAGCGAATATCGACTTAATTTGGGTAGCAGCTACTCAGTAGCGCTTAGAAAAACACTCACGTTTAAATACATGAATAGGTGTCTTGGCGAATAAGTCGTCGCTACTTTTTCGCGGCTACTAGCGACTGGCGAATGTGGAGGAAAACGTACCTTAACATGCTTTTCTCCTCCTCTTCAATTTCAACGACTTTTAAACTTACTCCTGTATTATTAAGCTTCAACATTTTTACCGTTTTTCTCAATTTTTTTGAATACAAATGATTGATTCGTTTCTAATAAAAAATGTTTATTTGCCATATAAAATAAAACATGTTTGAATAAATTAAACTGTTTAATATGATTTTTTTATGTCGTAGTATTTATTTAAATTGTATTTTAACCTTTGTTTTTTGAATCTAGTGGTCTATACCTATACACGATGTCCCAATTTTACATAAAATGTTACTAATTTGTTGAATTTTACAAGTTTATCAAATATTAATAAATTTACAAATGTATTTACCTAATTGTTTATTTTATAAATATAGTTGTTTTGTACTATTTGTTTTATTTTAAAAAATGGACCGTTTGAATGATTTGGTAAGTTCTTATTGTTTGAAATAAAAGATTCTGCTTATAGGGATCCCACAAAATGTCCCCCACTCCAAAACCCTATAATAGAGAACTAATTAATTCGAAATTATTAAAATGGTATCCATCTCAGTGGGACGCACTGTCTACCAACTACATTAATAAAACATGCATATAATTACTTTTAATTTTTCATAAAATTAACATAAAAGCCAACAGGGAAAATCAAGTAGCAATTTTATATTTAATTACAATTAATTCTATACCTTTATATTACGCGACCGTGATTTTTATTAAAAATAAGTATCAAATATATTTTATATCAAATGTAATTTCTAATATTTAGTTGAAACTATGCTCTCAACTAACCCAAGAGGTCAATATCTAAGATAAGACGTTTAGTGTATACACCAGCCATATCAAACAGTCTTGAAGCTACTTTATTTTTAACCAAAACTAGTTCAAATTTTCCTTTCTTTCTTTCGGGTAAATGGAAGTAGGTGAATTATTTTTACAAAGAATCCCAATCGGTTAAGTCGGGTCTTCTTGGAAGCCACTTAATTACAAGAATATTAGCAAATAGTACAAAGAGGGTATAATGTTCTATAGTATGTATTAAGCAGTCATTGGTATTTAGGAATTTTTTTCGTTAGGCTATAAGCAAATGTTTTTTCCAAAAGAAAACTAGGAGTTAGCGCTCCCAAATGGGGTTTTCTCTAAGAAGGACCTTACAAGGCAGCAAACAAATCTCAGCCTTTGAGTAACTACTTTTGGTCATCTGATTTGGTGTTTTTAGTTTGAACAGTTCCCGATCCTATGAAATCTATTTGGTCCCCCAATTTGCATTACCTGAAATCTCATGTCCCGGCATCCAAAATAGACACAGTGTTGTCTCTTGTCAACCTATTAAGGGCGCATCTTGTCTAGTGCATCATTCTGTCATCGAACATTGTTTAGAAACCTTATGCATCCCGATTCCATTCTAAAAATTGCCATTATTGCCTACGCTCTTACAAAAAGTTCCAAATAAGGAGTTTGTCTTAGAGTATATCGTCTTCACTTTTACCGGCCATCATAAAATGAATGGGCAATTGCAATAAACCATATGGCGGAAGTGTTTTCGTCGCAAAATTAATGATAACTTATAATACTCGTATAGAAAGCTCTTTGAAAACGCAGGCTAGAACGGAATATTTAATACTGTCAAATAAATTCAATGCAGCCATCATACACACGATACAAACCTGATGGCCCGCCCTTGCCTTTAATTTCAGGTACAATTTTTTTAAGAAGGTAAATGGTTGTATTTAGATGATTCTCAGCAAAAGCTAAGACGACTTACTTTGAGACTAACTATACGGCTAAAAAAACTATTGTTCAATAGGTAATTGTTGGCCTTATCATAGCCGGTGAACCATATCGTGTCGTATTTCCCTGGTTTTGCTTCTTTCTGCATTGCCAGAAAAGCCTAGTTGCCTTGGTATAAACTGATATCTTTGAAATATTCGAATATTATATTTTTTTTGTCCTCGTTTAAATTCGTATTAATTAGAATGACATTGTCTATAATTAAAATTTAAGCTCGAATCTTGGGGGTTATCGTGAATGTCAACTGAATCTGAAAGTGTTTAAAATATGAGGGAGGTTAATATAGTTTATATATTCTGTCACAAGATCACTATTTACTTCGAAATACAGAATATGGTACACCAAATGTTTACGAACCCCTGGTTTCACACCACTACTATCGTGTACTATCATGTACTTCAGTAAAGTATTAAAAAGTTCTTGAATATGAATATTAATAATGGAAAAGTCCCACAAACACTCGTATATAAATGTTACATGTTATCTTTTGTTCACTACGTTGCAAATAAAAAGTGTTTTTTCGGATCAAACTTATTTATCTTTCTAAAATTGGATCAATAATTTGTCGATGAAGTTTAGTGCAATCGAATCGCTTTTGTGGCCTCTTTGTTCTAGAACAGAAATTTTGTTTTATTTTTGAACAAAAAATTATTTGCTATTTCTGTTGATTATAGACATTTTTTGAGAAAATGTTTTTCTTACAAAAATTAGCAGCTTTATTTAGTGCTTTTATGATAACCAGTGTTAAATATTTGGAAGGGTTTATACGATTAAAGGGTAAGTTATTTTTGGTTTTGGAGTTGATTGTTGTTCTATTGGAAATTAAAAAGTTGACCTGAAAAAAATGTTTTTCTCCTCCCTATATTGTAAACAATCCATTTTGACGCTGTCGCTTGGGCGCAAAATCGTTCTCGATAAATAAATGTTACATCCCTTATAGCATAAATAACTATTAAAAGTTATTCAAATTATGTATAAATATTTATTAGTAGGTACCATTAATTTTTTATATATAAATTTTTTAATATTGTCCAACAGCTATAAAATATACAGTGTGTAACAATAACAAAAATTAAAATTGTAAAGTTGCCTATGGCTATATGGGGATGGTTCATGGAGATTTTAATCTCTTTGTAGCTGGTGCATGAGATCAGTGACTTGGAAAATGCCCCCAATTTTTCTCTGAAGACGACCCGGCTCAATCATACCAATAGAAACTATACGAATCGAACCTTTCTTTTAGAAGTTACAACTGGTGTTGATGTCGCTTAGATTTTTATAAATTAATTCAAACTAATAAAATTCCGACGCAAAAAATGATATTCTGAAGAAACGGTAGTTTTAACTATTGATAATCTTTTATACATATAAAATGCTTTGTCCTAAATGACTGATGACTGACGAATCAACACACAGCCTAAACCGCTGATCGTAGAGATCTGAAACTTGGAGGGTGTGTCCTTTGTATGACGCAGGCATTCGATGAGAAGCGACTTTCCGAAATTATACCCAGTAGGGGGTGAAAAATGGGGGCAAAGTTTGTATGGAACAATCTAATTCAAATTTTGCATAAATATTCTTTAATAGAATTGATAGAAGAGGTGTTTCGCATTTTATTGAAACTCATCGCCTGACGGAGTTAAAAAGGGTTGGAAAGTTATGCAATACTGATAATCGTAATAATCTAAAAAACTAATAAAAAATCTTATTAGAACCATTTTCGACTTCTACGCGGACAAAAGCTATTTAGCAAAAAAGACAATATTTAACATATAAAATATACAAGGTGAAATTTAAGAAAACAAAAAAGGTCAAGTAACACTAAACATACAACTCGCAAAATATAAAACAATAAAAAACTACAACCGGAAATTGTAAGATGAAGATTTATTGTTCAATAGCCAAAAATGGAAAAATATTAAACCAAGTAGATTTTTCCTTGTTTAATTAATAATTTACTGGATTTAATACATTTAGGAGTGCCACCCTGCATTTATTATTCTATTTAAATGTGTTAATTTTATTAAATTTAAGCAAAATAACCAGAACGATACCGAACCACGTCCAAATTTATGCTAACTGGTAGGTATTAAATCTTTTAACGGAATCTTGCAAATTTTGATTGGAAACGATTAATAATGATATTACCCAGTTCTTTGCCGAATTTTAAATGGGTTGAAATGTCAAATATAATGATACTACTTTATGGTTTGTTGTTTAAACTCTTTGCAAACCAGTTATAGAGCTGTAAAAGTTGAAAATTCCAAATTTTTATTCCATTTTAATAACAATTAAGCACTTATACTGGCTGTTTAACGTCTAATGGGAAAAGTTTGAAAGTTATGACACTTCAATACTTTGTATGTTAATAAAGGATACTTTTTAAAATTATTTTTAAATATACAGGATGTCCAAATAAAGGAGTATTTTATTAAATTTTCTGATTGACCGTGAAAAATATATCAAATGAAAGGACTTGTTGCGGGGGTCCAAAATACAGGGTGTTTCTAAATTCCTTTTTTCTTAGTCCTTTGCGAGTGCACGAAAATTACAGAATTTCAAGTTTCCAGATTTACTGAAATTTTAGAAAAAAATAAAACCTCACATTTAGTCACCACCTGTTAAGGGGGATATCTCGGAAAGGGTGGGGATGAGGAAATTTTGTTATAGGAAAGACCCACGTTAATTTCATACGAGCAATCACCTCCTGAATTTTGTCGTATGAATTTCGAAACACCCTGTATATTAATTTTTTAAATTAAAATTTTGGAATTTAAAAAAAAATTTCATGAAAATTATCCGATAATATCCTCTTTAAATAAAGTGTTTTGTTCTAATAGATTATGTTATTTTTTGAAATGTTTGGAATATACGCTATTTTCATTCATCGTATTCAAAACAGTTGAAACATTGATATTTATTTATTTAAAATTAGTTTTTAATAAAACAAAAACAAACCGAGGAAGTAAAAAAATTAAAATAGTTATATGGTAATCAAGACGATGACTGGAATTTTGTTTTTCCGAATGTTCGGAATTCTTTATTTATTGTATAAAAAACTAACTATTGTGTCATCGAAATAAATAATAACATATCTATTTTTTGACTTTGGGAATTTTAATTTTAAATATTATTAACAATTCTGTTCTTTATTAGAACTGATTTATATCTATTTTAAAAAAAATTACATATTTAATTTAAAAATTCAATGTGACTAGAGGTCCGCAGGGCCGTAGCTAGGTGGGGGGCATTGGTGGGCAATGCCCTACCTCGAAAATACCAAAAACTACTTAGAAAAATTATTATAATTAATTTATTCGTTCATAGTTTGAGATAAAAAAGTATCGAAAGGTATCCAAACTTTTCTGACCATACCACAGTTTGTGTTGATGGTTTTACACGACTCCATATTGCGGTAGATCGAATTTGATGCGACCATGTGCGAATTAATAGTTCTTAGATCCATGACCTAGAGGTCAGTGGTATAATACATGGTGATTGATTTAGGAGCCCGTGCTTTGAGGGCAGATCAATTATGACAAATTTTTTTCTTGCGTCCTACCTGTAACCAATGCTGTCCTACCTCAAATTCGACTACAGCCCTGGAGGTCCGCCGAAAATGCAAACGCAATACGTACCTACTTTGCCACCGTCTTGAGAGCCCCAGCGACGGATGGGTGACATTTGATACCTAAATTCCGTCTAACGGCGGACTAAAGTTAATTTTTTCATGAATTCCGTCCAAGTCCCGAGTTTCATTTGCTGCCAGACTTACAAATCCAAGAAAATAAATGGAATTATAAGGGGAAAGAAATATAATTATTGCATTCACTCTTCCCCTTAATATAAAATGGAATTTAATTATCAAACATGAGCTGTACGCAGTTGGGTGGCTGTTTTTGGCGGATTTCTAGATGTCATATAAACTTCAGCCCAAGGTGGAATCTTCTAAACTTTAAATTCATAATTCCTCAAGCGCGTTTCAAAAGCTTTGAAAAACATATCCTTCAATTATAAATAAATTTATTTCTGAAAAAACTCCCAATAAAAACAGAAAAAAAAGAACGAACAAAGAGATAAGAAAGGTAAACTGAAATAGCATATGTAATGAAATAATATGCAAAGTCTAAGCTTCATCACTGACAAAATCATCTTCATCATCATTGTGGAAGTCCGATTCATTCAGATCTATGATAACAGGACTGCATTTAACGGTAAAAGCGGCATTTCAGCATATCTTTCTCTTGAAAAGTAATTAATCAACTTCAAAATTAAACTTTGCTCTTTCTCATTATACCGGGAAGGCATTTTGACAATGAAAAATTAATTGAAAAAGGCGAAAATGACTAAAAATACTGAACAAATCAAAATATGACAACTGAACTGTCAAAAGTAACAAATAAAATTTACGTCGACATTAGTTAAGAAATATGTTGAATGAGAGATAAAGCTGGATAATATATGACGTAACGGCAAAGGATGGTTAAACAGACTCTTCAACAGCTTCGCACTTTCTTTTAACAGTCTCCTGGTCATCATTATGAAGGTAACTTAAACCAATGGTTTTAATGGAAATTTTATCTTGTTTTTCTTGTTATACGTTTTTTAACAAAATTCATAATAAGTCCAAATTATTAATATCAAATTTCAAACTGACGATGTGAAAACAACCACGAAAGTCTTGTAAATATTATGGAATTTTACTGTAAATGTTATTGCATTTCGTTGAACTAATAACTAATCGTAGACGATTTTGAGTGTTTTTTTTTTCAAATGGAAAATCAACGAATAACGAAAAGGTATAAAATATCATAATTTATGCATGTCTGCAATGCATTTAATGACATTATTAATGTAAATTAAGTAATTACTTGCAAAAAATCATGCTAATATGTGTAAATAATTACTATGTACATTAGAGTTTACTAGAAGTAATTATAGTTTCAATGATAAGGGTCGTTTTCCAGTAAAATTGAGAATACATGCAATTATTATAAAACATTTGACGTGTGCAAAATAATCAGTGTAAAGTTTTAATTCGATGTGGTCAGAAATGTCAAAAAATACCAAAGAAATAGGTTTATGCTTACCAATAGTTATTTCGAGAAAGAGAACAGCAAGAAGTTTTAGGCGTGTTATGAAATAAGCTTTGTATTCGAATTGAGTACACAATTTTTTCCAATACTTTATATAATATGAATTATTTATTAAAAGTATTTTTAAACTAAGGTTGTTGAATGTTTAAAATAAAGTCTTGTCACAAAAAGTTACAAACACTGTGTCCGTAAAGTATGGAACAAATTCATTTTTAGCTAAACAGACCATTTTAAGAAATAATCCTGAAACACGTCGATTTTTTATTTTAATTTACCGTATTTTAAAATAATAATCTAATATACAGGGTGAATTACTTTCGAGTAATGACGTTACCGTCGTTTTTTTTAAATGGAACACCCCCATTTTGTCTCAATTTTCGGATTACTCTAGCTGAGCTGATTCCAAAAATGTATCACATGTTGATTCCAATTGGTACATGATGGACAAAAATACTATAGTTTTGAATTTCCTCGTGTGTATGATTCTCAATATTTATAAGTCTCCCTTGAATATTTAGAGTCCATGATAATTGAAGTGGGTTTTTATTTTTATTAATTAGTTTTCGTCTGTTAATTTCTGCAAATTATTGTTCAGTATAAACCTACAGGATGATGCTAATTAATGTGTAAATATTTGACCATGAATAAATTCTCAATTACAATAAAGTGAATAATTAAGAAGAGCTCAAAAGTGGATCTCCGGGTCCAACGAAAAAATATTAACAAAACAAAGAATATCAGTTAGTAATTAAGGAAGAAAAAATAAATTTACATTCTCGTCTTGTTCACAGCAGCTATAAGCTGTCAAATTTTAATTACGAGAAAAAAATTGATTACTTAGGGCGCGTTGTATCTCACACCTAAACTCGGTTTAATTATAACTGATGTTTAGACTGATGTAATTAATGATAATAAATAAATCAATACGTCACAGTCTAAACATCAGTTATAATTAAACCGAGTTTAGGTGTGAGATACAACACACCATTAATATTTTTAATATATTACAAGCGGTGATGCCATAGTTTTTTTTTTTACAAAAAATCGATATTACCCAAGACCTATCAAACAAATTTGCTTCTAAAAAGGTGTTCATGAATATGTGTTACAATTATTAGTGTTTTCTACCCTTTTTAATTGCTGTCATATGTTTGTTTTTGTCAAAACTATAGAACTGAAAACATTAATTATGTGGTTGGATTGTTTGAAAAGAAGTAATGAGTGTAGTGTAAGAGTAAAGGACTTATTCAAATAGTGACATTTTTTGGCAACATTGAAGATTGGAATTTTTCGTCGCCAGTGGTGTGCTATTTTGAACAGAAAAATCTCAAAATTACGTATACCTACAAAAGTGCTATTTTTAAGATAGAGTCTGGTGCTGGGTGTTAATAAAGGCAGTGTTATCGGAGGCTTTGTCAGAAGGATTTTTTTTATGAAATTTTTTGTAAAATTTCATTTTTTATTATACTCGTGAAAGTGGTAACCAATAACTGTTTCAAAAAACATAATAAATAATAATTTTTTGTATACAGTGCTATTCAAAAGTCACCTCCCCCCCTCGTATCTTTTGAACGGCTACACTTACATTAATAAAATTTGGAGGGTTAATTCTTGAAATTCTGGAAGATAATCCAGATGAATTCGGCCATCTGGAAATAACATTTCAACAAGATGGTGCTCCTGCACATTATTATGGTGCAGTAAGACGTTACGTGGATGAAGAATATCGAGGTAGATGGATCGGCCGGCGAGGTCCTATAGAATGGCCACCTCGGTCACCAGATCTGACACCATTAGGTTTTTTTCTGTGGGGGTACTTGAAATCCAAGGTTCATACTACGGCACCAGATACTATTGGCGTTTTTAAAGAAAGAATTATTGAAGAATGCAATGCAATTTCAGCTGACACATTCGAACGAGTACAACAAGAGTTTACTAATAGGATGTATTACTGTCAGGAAGTAGACGGAGCACATTTCGAACACTTGCTATAAGAATCCATTGTTGATATTCGATTAATTAAATTTAAAAAAATAATTTCAATAATTTTGGTATTTATTTAATTTATCCGTCAAAATTAGTTTAAACCCAAACAAAATTAATATGGCTATGTAGCTAATGTCAATGCCTTTCAAACGAGATATCACTTGCCGTAAGGTCCTATTTAAAATTATTGGCCAGAGTGGCACTGTGACGTCATCTATTACTATTACGTCACCTGTTCCCATTCGTAGAGAAGTTTACAACACTTTATTTTCACTCTCCAAATTTTATTAATGTAAGTGTAGCCGTTCAAAAGATACGAGGGGGTGAGGGGACTTTTGAATAGCACTGTATATCTACTTTGCTGTACTCGAAGTATGTTGTTTTTTATATTTAATTTTTCTTACAAATAGTAATATGGTTTTATAACCTTTTATGTTTGGAAATTTCCTTTATACACATTCTTAACCGGTTAAAAAAAAAAGGTGCAAATTGTTGTATATTCAATATTTTTAGAAGGATCTTAGTTTCTACAAGTTATCCTTCAGTTATTAAAGCAGCTATATTAACTCACCTTGTGGAATATCCCTATATTATTTATATAAAAAAAATTTGCTACATTGTCATTCATGTACGTACATTTGTTGTATAAATGTTGAAATATTCCATTTTTTTTTAATTGAAAACAAGTGTTGATCAGTTTTTTGTGTGTACGTTTTCATGTTTATTATTATTATAATTATGATAAATCCGTTGTAAAAATATTAATTTAATTGTTGAATTAAAAAAAAAACCAACACATTAGGTAACTAAAAATGATTATTTTGGAATGGAATATACACCGTGGCCCGAAATAAAAATATATTTTTTTTTTGTCAAAATTTTTGGTTCGTTAGTTTCGGAGAGTACAGGAAAGTTTCATGAATTCTCTTAAATAATCAATTAAAAAACTTTTTATTTTTAAGTAATAAAAAATATACATATTCGACAAATTCGTAACGAGCTCTTTTATTTGATATGTCACAATACAGTTTTGAGAAATATTTTTCATAAAACAGTAACCGTTCAACTAATAAGCAACAACTACTTCCCGAGCTATATGCACCGATGAATATTGAATTAATCTTCAAAGTCAAACGGAGTTGTATTGCGATTGGAGGTGAAGATGTCGCTACTGTCACAATATTTACATTTCCGTTGTGATTGAAGAGGATTCTTCATTCCGGGATTAGAGATTCTCGGATGGATAACACATTCCTTGTACTGATGAGGCGCAAATACGCCAAAACCGGTCTATAAGTTGTGTTGTCCCTTCTAATTGCAAACCAGAATAGTTGGTTTTAAAATATATTGTAGATATACCAACTCCGTTTGACTTTGAAGTGTAATTCAATGTTTGTCGGTGCATATAGCACGAGAAGTAGTTGTTGCTTATCAGTTGAACAGTCACTGTTTTTGGATAAAAATATTTATTCTTCAAATAATTCTATTAAGTCAAGTTTGGTACGTTTTTAAAATTAGGTCTTTAATTGGAAAATCCAAATCTTCAAATGTATGTCACGAGAATTTTATTTCGCATACAAATTATGCGACTGACTCAAGAAATAAAAATATAGTTAAGCCCGTTAATCGTCAGAATGATACTATTTACCGTTTTAATAATATTTAATTCTTAAAAAAATACATGATTAGAATCCTGATAATAGTATAAATAAATCCCCTTGCGATAATGAAATTTAACGAAATACCAGACTCCCAAAATTCACTATAATTTCTAGAAAATTAATTTTTATGACTCATTTTAATTATATACACTGTAGATTACTACAAACAAGAATTAGTTTGTGAAGTTCCACCCAGAGGAGCTCAAAAGGATTATAATCGGTGTTCAACATGCTCAAAAAGTTATTTTATTGAACAGAAGCTTTCTCAAATAAAATGGGAATATTTTTTAGTAAAATATTTCTGATTATCTTGTGGTGTATTAATAATTCTTTATTTTTTGTTAATTATGTTAGGAAATTAAACCACAATCTCTTTTACATTTTTTAATTCAACGTTTAGCTATTCAAATTCTGATCCCTATTTGATTCTGATGAAAAAATTTGACTTTTGAAGGTCTGTATGTATGTATGTATTTTGGGGTAACATTCACTGAGACCTAAAAGATCTATTGTGCCCCCTTACTTCTACTTAGTTCCTGAGGAAAGTCTCAGAGACTAGTAGCTCCTTTAGTTCTATTTCCCAGAGGAATTTTAGGATATCTGCAGGCTTCAACTTAGGTAACTGTCCCTCTTCTGTCCAGTAGTCTCCCAGGGGTTGTGCCCTAGGATTCTGAATTGCTGTGCAGTTCGCAAGTATGTGGATGGAGGATTCTTCTTCCATTCCACAAAACCTACAATCTTCTTCCTCCACTATTTTGAGCTTTTTAAGGTGCCCATTCAGGCGACAATGTCCCGTTAGGATTCCTGTTAAAACTCTTATTGCAGTTTTGCTTTGACTTATGCATTCATTTGATCTCAACAGGTTGTAGTCACCCAGAAGTATCTTTGATTGCCTAAGCCCTACTAGATCTTTCCTATTGTCAGATCTTCTCTTTTCTTCGGCTTTACCTATTTCTTCCAATATTACATTGAAGTTGATTCTGCAAAAAGGTTCCGGCCCC
The DNA here is from genome assembly GCA_949126875.1 of Lochmaea capreae. Classification (NCBI taxonomy): domain Eukaryota; kingdom Metazoa; phylum Arthropoda; class Insecta; order Coleoptera; family Chrysomelidae; genus Lochmaea; species Lochmaea capreae. The sequence continues at coordinate 3,360,849 of OX421405.1, read as the reverse complement.
CAAAAGGGTATTTCAGTCCCCCTCTTTGCTAGTTCATCTGCTATTTCGTTTCCTTCTATTCCAGTGTTTCCTGGAATCCACAGTAAGGTGACTATATTGTTCTCGCCTAGTTCATTAAGTTTGCCTAGGCATTCCCACACCATTTTGGAACTGATTACACAAGAACTCAGCGCTTTAATGGCTGCTTGACTATCAGACATTATGATAATCCTTTGCCTTCTTTATCCTTTGTCAATATTGGACTGGGCACACTTTCTTATTGCGTGAATTTCCGCTTGAAAGATACTTGGGGTTTTTCCCAAGCTTTCAGAGTGTTTGGTTCCGGGCCCGTACACTCCTATCCCAGTTCCTGCTATTGCTTTAGAGCCGTCTGTGTACCATTGAATGGCATTCTTTCCAAGTCTGGTAATGGTATTTGGATCCCATTCCTTCTTGTTGCTTAATTCCGTAACGAATTTCTTTGAAAAGTTATACTTTTTCATCATACCATCTTGTGGCATGTCCCAGGTTGTCTGATTTCTAAGAAGTGAAGAGGTGGTTTTCTCTTTAATGAGTCCCTTTTTTACTTAGTCTGTATCTTGTTCTTTCTGCAACACTCTCCACCACCATATGTAATGGTGTGAGGTTGAGAATCACTTCCATTGCTGCCGTTGGGCATGTACTCATTCCTCCTGTTATGCATGTCGTAGATCGTATTCTTGATAAAATGTGAAATAATAATAATGATTTATTATACCAGACGATAAAAGTGTACTTTATCTTTGAGAGTGTTTTTTAGCGTCGAGACGTTAGTCGAGATGCTAATAATGCCATTGTATTTGAAAATGACACTGTTGCCGGATGGAGGTGTTTGGTTTTGCCTAATAGTGCATGAGCTCGAAAAGGAGTCAACGATGACGAGACAAAAATATCATTTGTACAAATTAGTCTGCAGCGGTTGAAATGGGGGGGCAGTGGACATTCGGCCGGCCTCTGGAACTAAATACACGCCCTCGTTGGCCACGCACAGTTGTTCTTTCTCTCTCTTTCAAGCTTTTTTTCTCATATTTTCCTTGTCGTGCTTGTGTAAATCGTACGGTTCGAAAGCCCTTTCGCAATCTGTATATAAGATACCCAAGAAGATTGCGGATTTTTTGAAGCTACCAAATTCAGAAATGTACACGGGGTATTGTTTCCGTCGTTCTTCAGCTACCATGTTGGCAAACTCTGGTGCTGATCTGTAAACGTTAAACGCTTAGGTGGATGGAAATCGTCATCCGTTGCAAAGTTTTGCATTGAACCGTTGAGTGAAAACAATTTTTCACTCAACGATTGAACTAAGATTGCTATATCCCAAGTGTATACTTGGTGGACCTGAAAATCAATTCAGTACCTCGATTCAAGTGTCTAAGCAAACGAGTACAAGTTGTGGTGTTCCAAAAATAAATGTTTCTAATAATTTATTGTAAAATTACACTTGCTGTTAATCCTTCAAATAAATGTGTCAGATAGAGTCCAGAGTTTGAAAAAACTTTGTTGTTCTTGCTGGAATTGTGGTTTGTGGTTTAATTTTTCAAAATAATAATTAACAAAAAGAATATTTCTGATATTTAGCAATCAAGAAATAATTTTATAAATCTTATTTTGAACAATTTCTGGCTAAAAAATGTGTCATCACTTAAGAGTTTAAGAAGATTGGATAGGTGGTTTTAATAAGTGGTTTTAGTTTCCGAAAATCCAAAGCAGGTAGAGAAATAGGTAATGGTATACTCAAGGCCAAATGACGTGGGGAAAATTGATGGTTATTGGTCCATAATACGTCATTTCAATAAAAAAATTACTTAGTGTATGTACCAAAAAAAACCTGACTAATTTTTTTAAAATGATACACCTCCGATTTCAACTTTTCTTAAAGCGATTATATCGACTATAATTGACTTTGATTTGCTGTGTCGAATAATAATTTGAGTTTTTTTTTTATTTCTTTTATTCGATATTATATAATTAGTATTGTTATGTTTCTACAAATTTTTTGATAAGCAATTGATTGCCAAAAAATAATACTTCTTTTAATTTTTTTTCTGTCTACATTTATGATTTATCTCTTTTGATCTTTCACGTATGTAACTCTTGCGTCTTCAGTCACAGAGGAAGGCCGACTATACCCACCCACCACAAACCTAATCTAACTAAAAAGACATAAAATGTGGTTGAAATGAGCAATAGGCGAAGTAACTGATAGAAAAGAAACACAGGAATTTGGAAGGAGGGTACCAAAACTTATCACTCCTTGAATGAAATAATACAAAGTGATAAAGATGTTGGAAAAGAAGCTGATAAGGATGGAAAAAATGGAACTACACAGCGCAAGCGATAATAATGTTAGCAAAAACTGGGAAAAAGAGCAGAACGTTTTGAGGGACATTGGAAACACAATTGAGGCTTATTAAGGAAAAAAACATCTACTGTAGTACGGTCATTTGGAAATAATGATTGCGAAAAGTCTATTCGCGCCATCGATTTACACAAATACGACAAGGAAAATATGAGCAAAACTACTTGAAAGAGAGAGAAGAATAATTGTGAGCTTAGCGATGGGCGTGTTAAAGTTTAAATGTAAATTCTCTTTGTAAAGGACACTGTTGCCGGATGAAAGTGTTTAGTTTTACCTAATAGTGCACGACCTCGACAAAAAGTCAACGATAACGAGACAAAAATATCATTTGTACAAATTAATCTGCGCTTCAGCGGTTAAAATAGGGGGGCACTGAACACACTTCCAACTGTTTTTGGTAGCTGGAACTGAACACACGCCCATCGCTGAGCGCACAATTATTCTTATCTCTCTTTCAAGTGGTTTTGCTCATATTTTCCTCGTCGTACTTGTGTAAATCGCATGGCGCGAATAGACTTTTCGCAATCTGTATATTGGAGTGACATTTGCTGGAAGAATTTCGAATACGTATGATAGTTTATCCAGTTATAGATCTGTGGTCTTCTCCTTATCCTTTCTTCGTTAGCATGGCTTCTGCGTTGATTTTTGAAGGTCCTTTTATAAAGACTTTAGTTTGTCGTTTACCTGATATCTCATTCCAGTAGACACTTCCTTTGAAGTCTTTATAATTCGAGTTAGTTCTCTTTACCAGTCTGGTCATCTTAAGAGAGTCATAGTTACGACAGCACCGGGGGGGTCTGGGGGGGGGCTAACCTCCACCAGCTGGCCCTCGTATGATCCGAGGAAACCTCTCCAACTCCGCTCATCAACTAAGCTCGGATACTAGTGTCTCCATTGCTGGAGGTCCGACACCTCAAATGCTTGCTGACGAGCATCATATGTCGGCAAACCACCCCGTGGTATGGGGCAGTCGTAGATTCCAGTACTCAAACTAGGCCAGATTACAAATCCAACGCTAGCACCTCAACCATTGCCACACCGTCAATTTCAATGATTACAGCGGCATCTCACTTAAACAATTTAAACGGCGTGAGATGTTTTACAGACCCGTGAGTTTTACCTCAGGGTCCATCCACCCGGTGAAGTCGCTAACTTTCGAGGTTTTTCGGTTCTTTCCCGGACTACTATGAACTCGCATTACACATGAATACCCCACGTGGCAGGGACAACCATGCCCTGGACTACAGATAGACCGTTAGGGGCACGGCTGCTAGAATCGGTTTCCCTCGTCCGTACACCAACTAAGCTCGGATACTAGTGCCTACAGGTAACGACTATGTAGGTCCGACACCTCAAACGCTTGCTGGCATACTAAGGTCGCTAAGTTCGGATACTAGTAGCTTTCAGCTTTTGACGGCATACTAACTCCCGACACCTCAAGCACTTGCGACCAAGGCTACTCCCTTACCTCTAAGGACATCATGCCACATGAACCGATTAGCACGAGATCCCAGATGTATCGCACACATGGCAGCGAAACCAAAACCACCTGAGAGTCCATCACCCTCTGATGAGACACATGTGTAGCCGTCCACATGTTGGGCTGCCTCATCCCCTCAGTACCAGTATTAGGGTTTGGTGAGCACCCACCTGAGACTGGTCGCAGGTCGTGAATTGTGTAGGCAATCCACTACCAGGTGATACCGTACCAAGGGCTTCTTCCCGTTCAACCAGATACCTGGAATTGGTTGTCCACCCAAGGACGCCATCCGCCGACTCATCTGGTGGGACGATCAGCGGTAGACCAGGTTGCAGCCACCCCCCTTAAGAGATGACTACTTATTGCCTATCCTGGCCAGGCCCGTTCAGCGAACCGAACTACCTCCTAAAGTGCATCATGGCTGGAAGCTTTCAACCTAACCTAAGACTAGGAATGGCTAGAACCATGACACACGCCGGTAAACGCCGGAGATCCTACGTTTACCCGCGTTTACCCTTCAGTTGTTGTTGCACAGTACTGTTATTGCTGCGAGCTTCAGATTGAAATATTATTGTATGCTGTCTAAAATTTCAGTTTTTGGTCGGTTGCTCCATATGGTGGATTCAACTTGGACGTCCATTTTAGATTCGTCTGTTAACCAGCTCATGTCCAAGGCAAGTGAAAAAGGTTCATTCCTCTTTTATTCTTCCACGAGAAATGCTGTAGCATAAAGGGAAGGGCCCTAAATATAACCAGTTGAAGCTTAAATAGATGCTTGGATGTGATAGAGATCGGAGACAAAGACATTTAATAATAATGATCTCAAGGCCATTATTTCTGTAGACTGGTTTTTATATTGTGAAAATAACCTCAAAAATTGATATTTTAATTCTCACTATTGTTGCTAGTAATTGCGTTTGTTTTTTTGGATTTTCCACCGAATTACCTTTATCTTTCACATAAATATCGTATTAATTGGTACGACCAGTATTAGAATGAAGAAGCTCGATTAGTTTCTTGTTTATTAGATGCAAAATAACAACAAAAAATCGTAATTTAAGTGATTTTTAACTAGAGTAATGGTTGACTAAGAGTGTTTAAGCAGAATAACGTATTAGTTTTTTGCCGATTACGAATTCCAAGTAAACAGCTATCGTTAGGAGTTGAACATAAACAAATCAAGTTATCTGGAACGTGTTTTACTATTTTTTAGATTTTTACGACTAAATATTTATAAATCAAAATTGTATTTATTAGTTACTTATTTGCCTTTCCTTGGTTTTGGCACCATGGAATATTTATGACAATACGATTGGGTTAAAAATTGTTAAAAGTTTTCGATAACATTCTAAAGTACCATGGAAAAATGTATATATGTCGTGGTCGCATAGCGAAATCCGTGATTTCGTGAAAATCCGAGGGAGCACATGAACCGTCGTCGGCATATTGTGTAAAACTGCTCCAATTCACACTATCTGCCGCGGCATTTCATGAAACGCCGAGCATGTTGTGTACCGAACATTCAAACAGAATCTGCCGTGTAGTAGACGTTGGGGGTTCATGAAACGCGTTACAGACATGTCAGATAGTGTATCGCCTTTTCTCTAGGTGGAAGTGGAAACTTCTATAGATATTTAGTTTGTTTTTTATTCAAAAACAAATAATACAAAACGATACAGCTTCCCTGACAGATAGAAGTTTGCTCATGTTTACCTGAGTTGTCGCAATAAAGTTGGATGTTGCTAATCTAAGATCTGTTCTATTGAAACAGGATTTAATGATCCCATTAGTAGTAGACACCGTTTAAATAAGGAAGAAGCCACCTGAAGTTGGCATACCGACCTGCGCATAAGTCAAAATCTGTCGAGCGATCGTTCCATGCCATTGGCGTTACAAGCGATGTTTCATGCCGACAGCAATTAAATTGTTGACATTTGAGGTTGTGTTTGAAACAATCATTTAGGTACTGTCGAAAATTTTTCATTTTCTAATATTTTAAGACGTTCTGCTAGTTTATTTGTGAGTGCTGTGCGTTTTATTTGATCTAAAACCATGCCTCCTACAAAACTGGTTGGTGTTAAAAGAAAAGTTATCCACAGTGAAGGCCGACAGATTCTTAAAAACGTTGCAACTTTTATGGAGTCTGAAGCTGAATCCAAATTCCTTTAAAAAATCATCGGTAAGTCAAATAAGAAAGTATAATAATCCAATATATTACTCGTGGCATTCAGATTGTTATAAAATATATGGAAGAGTATACATTACTTCAAAAATAATTGAATTCTGCTAATAATTCATATAGTCTATTAGCAGTTATTTATATGGTTCCATTACTTCTAATTTTGTGTTACCCTACAAAATGTGAAAACGTTACGCTACTGATTTAGATTAAAATATCAATTTTTAAATATGGCGCTAATTTTGACATCAAGGTCGCGCATCGACTGCAACTTCAGGTGGTTTCTTCCTTATTGAAACGGACTCTACCAACTTGGTAAACTCCGTTTTTTATGTCAGTGACAAAAGTAACTAAATTCGGTGGGTCGCCTGGACTCCGATCTACTTTATCATCTTTTACTGATTTATTGTATACGGCCTTTTCATTTGGTTGGGCTGTATAATACTTGAGGTAGTGCTGCTCGAATATTACATTCTCACTGTTTTCTTCCGCCATTTCCGCAATCAACATCAGCGGACAACAATAAACTTCAGTTACTCTATCTGACGCGTCTGTAACGCATTTCATGAACCCCCAACGTCTACAAAACGGCAGATTCTGGTACCCTTCATTCTCTATAAGTGACCCCACGAACTCAGTTGCCTCTTTTTCATGAATTCCAGTAAATATTCTACTTTTAATTCCTCTCTTATTGTCTTGTTTCTAATACGATCTCTTCTTGTTATTCCTTTAACTCTTCTCAGGTATTTCCGCTGCTTGAATCTTACTCTTCTGTATGTCATTTAAAACCCACTAAAGTACCATGGAAAAATGTAAAAAAAACAAAAAGAGTGGTATAAACTAAGTCCATGAAGTCAAGATGTGCCATGGCACCGTAACATCGACTTTCAAGATTAGTATTTTGTCTACCAAGAATGGATTTCTCTTTGAAAATCTTTGGAACATGTATGAAGACCTGTGGAGATTTCCTGACCCAAAATCTGTCAAATCAGCACCTTCCTAGAGATCACCCAACCCTTTCCCCGCAGTCCTGAGCCTCTCTCGTGTATTCATGCCTATAACTTCTTCAAACGGTTTTGAATCAGATCTGCCTGTGCCTGATATTTTCTGGATGACGTCTGTCCCAAGATTCGATGTTGCTTACTTGCAAGAAGCAGTCTGCACTTTTATACTCCTGTTCAGTTTTGCCGCATGCATTTTAGATAGAGTATAGTTGTCAGATCGAGGTCTTCTACCTTTCTTTTTCACCTATACTAGAATCTGCCGACATTGTCGGACCTGACTTGGCACGCTGCTTCCCGCTACCTGACTCCTTTGTGTTGCTGGCCTTATGTGGAATCTTTTCCTCCCATATCCTGGTTGCAAAGAAAGGATCGATTTTCATTTTCCCCTTTCGAGAGGAGCGGGCCGCTATAGGCTTTCCGGAGCCTCTTCAGCCAACAATGGAAGGAATAAGGATTGTTTTTGGTTCAGGGGATGGGAGTGGAGGGAACGGTGGTAGGTACCTGAGAGGTGTGTACTGACCCAGCATTCGCCTATTGCTACGAGAAAACCTCTGAAAAAACTCATAGCAGGTCAGGCGGACCTGGGATTTGAACCCCGGTCCTTCCGAATGCAAGTCGAGAGCGTAACCACTCCACCACTTACTCGGTCCTGGTTGCTATTTCCTGCGCCCTGGCAAGGTTTTTCCTCTGGGCACCAGAGAGTCTTTTGGTCGTTGAGCATGTTTTAATTATTACTCCTGTAGGAGTTGGATTTATGTTAAAAAGTATTAAGTTTTATTCACTGAAAACCCTTAGAGAACCTCTGAGTAACTTGAATGCTTCTGACGTTTGCGGAAAATATTTTTAAAAAATTGCGTCTGAATTCCCAGTAAAAACAAACCAAATACTACATTATAATCAACAGAATTTTATTTTGTTTCATGGAAAGTGTGGAAAAAGCAAATTACAACTAAATTGATGACGAAACTGTAAAAAAATTGTTGTATAGCCAAATTTTATTTGTGACGCAGATAGTTTTATCATTGACTGATTGTATAAATGAAGACGAAAAGATTTATATCCTACCATTCAATGAACATAATTTCAATTTTATTATTCATTAATTAACAATTGAGAATAAATTATTTTTTTTGTCAAATATAAATTTGCGGTATCCCATGATTTGAATAAATACTTTACCAGGAATTGTATTTGATATAAAAATCATAGAGTCACAATCAGTTTCATGTCTAAATGCTTCTTCTGCTAGGAAAAGATACAACAAATATATTACGCAACAAAATTATATTTGCACTAAATTCTGGTTAAAACGATAAAATCAACTATTCGTTCTAATTTTTTAAATGTAAATAATTCTTATCACAACCTTAAAATTGACAATTTTTTGAAAATAAGTATGTCAAATCAGTGAAAATAAGAAATCACAATACTTGCAATTGTTTATCAATATGCGACGGCAATGAAATGTTTTTTTTTCGAAACCAGTTAAAAACAATTTTTAGATTTGTGTTGGACGAATGATAAAATTATAAATTTAAATCTTTTTCAATAAAAATATAAACAGCTTCCACAAAATGATATAAATAACTTATGACACATTTTTTTAAAGCAAAATTGGTTGTTTTTTCCGAAAATATTGTCAGTAACTTTGAGTTCTGATCAAAAACAATAACGACTGGTTAATTTAAAAAAATTTTGAGGCAATATTCATGTATATACAATTCACTGCAAAATGAACCGCACAGGCAAAATTATATAATTTCAATCATTTTTGTCAAGTTGTGGTAATGTTTGGGTAGACCTCAATTTTTTCCACACATTTTCCGCTTCTGCCAATAGGAAAAGGGATAATCGAATTAGAATAAGATTATAAAAGAACAATGATTGTCGTTTCCTCTATTTTTACTATAAAAACGATTATAGAATTTTTTGGAATTTTTTCCCCATTAGTCATAATATCAAGACATTTTCCATAACAAAAATCTTTGAAATTTATTTTGTTTGTAAGTTAAATATATTTTTCCTTGATGAGGCAACGTTGAACCACCACAAGATTGCTCACTTATTAGCAAAATTTCCCACAGCAACCCAATCATTAAACAGTTTAACGACAAAATTTTTTTGGTTAAAAACAAAATGTCATGTCGTTATAGATTAATTAATAATTTTCCCAATCGATATAATATACAGTGGGGCATAATAAATGCCATTAAACGATAAGTAAAATACACCTTTATAGCAGGAGAGCAGATTTTTGACAAAATGAACCGAAAATTAAAAAAAAAACACAGAAATCTTCTGCATCACAACCAATAAAAATGAGTTTGTATGTATTTTGGGGTAACATTCACTGAGACCTAAAAGATCTATTGTGCCCCCTTACTTCTACTTAGTTTCTGAGTAGAGTCTCAGATACTAGTAGCTCCTTTAGTTCTATTTCCCGGAGGAATTTTAGGATATCTGCAGGCCTCAACTTAGGTAACTGTCCCTCTTCTAACCAGTAGTCTCCCAGGTACTGTGCCCTAGGATTCTGAAATACTGTGCAGTTCGCAAGTATGTGGTAAATGAGTTTACAAAACCTTCAAATAATTTGTAGAAATTAAACACATCAATCATCATGATACCAGATAAAATTTCCTGGGTAAAGTAAAACAATATTTTGACTTAGCCGACTGTGGTCTTCTGTGGCCAGAATTTTTGCAAAACAATTCTAAAAGTTAACTCAATCAGATAACAGCGCTTTCATCTTTTCCTTGATTATATAAACATCTGTTTTTTTTTGTAATATGGGTAAAAATGAAACTTTGATTCATTTATTAGTAGAATGTCCTCCATATAATGGACATCTGAATTTAAAAACACTTAATGAATTGGTTGCTATTGTGGACACAAATGATTTTGCCAGACAGACAAACCTAGTTAATTACATACTAAATATATTAAAACTGTAATATTATTTGAATACAATAAATTAAAAAAATTATTAGAATAGTTTTTATCATGCAATATATTCTCACATTTTTCTAATTAAAATTTTATTCAAGCTCCCTATTAATTTTATTCGATGTTATTGTTTCATTTTTTTTTATTTTTAAAAACTTTTTGAATGCTCTTAATTAACAAAGTCACGCATCCTGCTTCCAAATCGCAATTTTTTCGTATAAACTGGTAAATTGGTTTTAAAAATGAAAAAAAAACCTCTTGGATGTTAGCAGTATCTAAATTACTAAAAAAAAATTGAGATCGTTACATTGCAGTATTTTTTTTTTGATAAAAATAAAAGGAAGGGATTAAATATTTCACAATCAAGAGTGGTCGTCCTCTAGGTACAAGTTTAAGAGGTTGGAAGACCGTATTTACCGCACGGGAAAAACCCAGAGCCGAGACCGATGGGCTTGATAAAAAGCCGTAATAAGCAATTATTTCTAATTAACTTAATGACTTATAGACAAAAAAAAAAACATAAAAATACCATGGGAGAGTTATAATAAATACAACTAGGAATTCTACGATCAAAATACTTTATTTAGTGACTAGGGAAGACTCAGATACTAGTAATTCTAGCTGTATCATTTGAAAGATTTTCAGATTATCCGTAGCTTCAGTCTTCCTATTCTATCTAGTAGTCTTCCAGGTTTTGTGGCTTCAAATTCTGCAAGTCATTTATATTTTGAAAAAATATAGAGCTAAAAAAACCAACCCCCAACGACGAATGTTCTCCCATCTACTTCTAAAAAGCCATAAATCATTTCGAGTCTTGACCTGCCCACAAGCGAACATTGATTCTTATTGGTGCAATGTAGCTTGAATTGTTAGTCTACATGGACTGTGAACGTTCCAGGGTGGGGGTTAGCTCATTTCTGTTATTTACAAGACATTGTATTCTTAAATGTTGCTGTGATTGAGATTTTGTTTCATTGACTAAAACTATTTAGTTGGTAATAGTTAAAATTATGGCTGTGAAAAATTGGACTGCAATCTTCAAAAGAGATATTTCATACGAACGCGTTCATCATATAGTTCTCGTCAATTTGGACATGAGAAAAATTGCTGCAAAATGGATCCCCAAATGTTTGAATGTTGACCAAAAGCGTGCAAGGGTAGAAGCATCGCGTTCGATCTGTGCTCGATTTGAAAACGATGTAGACTTCTTAAGCCGAATTGTTACTATGGATGAGACCTTGGCGACACCTTGGTTCTCCAAGACCTAAGAAGTTTCGTGTCCAAAAATCTGCTGGAAAAGTTCTTGCTTCAGTTTTTTGGGATTGCCATGGAGTAATCATGATTGATTTTTTGGATAAGGGTAGAACAATAACTGGAGATTACTATTCGACATTACTGACCACTCTACGGGAAAAAATTAAGAGGAAAAGACGCGGAAAGCTATCCAAGGGTTTTGTTTTTGCAGGACAATGCCCCTGCACTGTAACAAATTTTTTTTCCCTGCTCTTCATCATTTACTGGTTATTCTTTCTATTTTACCTGTTGCTACAGCCAGTGTGGAGAGATCTTTTTCTACTATTAAAAGGGTAAAAACCTTTCTAAGAAATAAAATGTCACACGAAAGGCTAAGTTCCCGGGCTGTGCTCTCAGTACACTGGGACATCGATGTTTTTTCTGATAAAATACTTGACATTGACAATATATTATTCTTACTACACACTTATACTTTTTATAATTATGAGATTGTTTGTAACTATAGGTAATAATAATAACAAAACCTGTATTTTAACGTGTTGTTTTGTACCTTGACAATTTTCTACTTTTCATCTAAGGCCTTTGACGTTGACAACCTCTTCAAAAATTTTCTCGTTTGACCCCCCCCGGAACCAAATCCAGGATACGTGCCTGTTCGTGGAGAATGCATTCAAAAACTGTTTTTTTTTTCTAGCTCTATATGCAAAATATAAAACACAATCCTCGTATTAGAGAAAGGTATTTTCATTTTAATATTAAAAAATCGTGCCTATCATGTACATTAACTTGAATAAAAAAATTTTAAACTTGAAAAGTTAAGAGCGTCATTAATTTTATTCTATATGAAAAATGTATATGTTGTATATCAGCCTACTCTGTATTCGAACGGTTCGGAACCAGTTCCTGCGGTATGGACAACGAACCTTTCGAGCACCTGAAACTTGCCGGCTTCGATTGTCAACAGAACCACGTTTAATTTGGTCGACAGAGGGGATTTTCTAAGGTCCACCATTGGCCAGTGAAAGTACAAGAAACATTCTCTATATATTAAACACTGTTTAGCTGAAAACTTTATTAGATTTAAATGTGACACTTTGGCGGACGAATTCTTGAAAGTCTAGCGGTCTCAACTTGTATAGTGCTCTTTTGGATATTTTTGAGAGTGATTTTTGTGGTTAGATTCTAGTGGATGTTTTGTATATTGAGTGAGTTTTTTTAATTTCTATACAGTTGTTTTTTTTTTAAAGAGGTACCCGATTTGTTCTTTATTTAATTTAAATTTTAAACCCTAAAAATATAAATATTGATATAATTAAAATAATTTTAAGAATTTAATTTGAAAATATATTAAAATTAAATAGTTTAGGAAGTGTTAGCACGATAAACATTTTATTTATTTAATAATTTCTGAATTATACAAAGATTAACATATTTTTTTGGCTCATTTTTTGAATTATTTCGTTTATTGAACAATATTAAATCCATTTTCAATTTTTTTTTGGTTTCTATGCACTTTGTCTTGAATTTTACATTCCCATCTCATTCTTCTATCTTGATTTCTTATAATTTCCAGTTTTGATTCATTTTTTAAAAATATTGGTAATCACTAAAAAAAAGTAAAAAATTTACAAAAATAAACAACAATTATTTTTGTTCCTATTTCCGTTTTCAAAGTATTATAATATCAAGAAACTCTTATCATTCACAACTGAATATTTTCAATCAATAAAAACTTGTTTATTTATTTATTTACAACAGTTCACTTCGAGTTAATTTGTCTTTTGTTGCAAAACATGATTTTTGAATTAATTCATTAAAAATGTTGGAAAAAATTCTAAATAGTTATTTTTTCTAGAAGAAAAACATTTAATTTGCGAATTTGCGATTAGCGTGACAATATTGATAAAGAAATTTGTTGTATTATATATGTCACAATGATATAGAAGTATAATTTTGTTAATTCCATAATATTTATTCGATTTGTTTGTGAGTACGAGGTCAAAATGTTTTAGTTGTAAAACGTCCACAGTACATATCAAAATTCTAAACATACAAAACGATAAAAATTACATCATACCTACTTGAAATAAGATTCAAAATGTATCAAAAATTTGGAGAAGCTTTTGAATAAAAATTATAAGATTGAGAAATTAAAAGATAATACTAAACTGTCCAGAATTCTTAGTAGGCTATGGTCTATGGTCCTACTTTTCGAGATAAATTAAAAATTGAATTTAGAAAAAGAAGATAATGTTTTTGAAAACGTTTATTTTGAAATTATCAGATCATTTCAAATGGATAAACTGTATAAATGATGCAAAGATTAATAAAATTGATAATAAAAACGAAGACATCAATGGGAGTTGAAAAAAACGTTTTATATGAGATTTTCTCCGGTATTTTTGGTATCTGTTGCACCAGTAGTCTGCTAATACAGATTGCGTAAATTACTTTGGAACCCTGGCCTCGGATTACACAAGTACGACAAGGATATATGAAAGAGAGAGAAAGAATAATTGTGCGCGGTCATCACTTTGTTTCATCTTAGGGGTGTATACTTATTTCCCGAGACTGGCCGAATGGTCCTTTACAGAGATAATTCACTAGTTGGTGGTATTCAGTATGCTCCCTACATGGAAGGAGTGAGGGTGTTAAAGAAATAAAAAAATACAATCGTTATTACGTAACCTGTACATCTTAAAATTCATTTTTGTCAACATGATCATATCAGACCAAGTTGACAATTTCTAACTACAATAGAATATTATTTTAGCCATTGTAACTTGAAAATAAAACAGCATTTATTGAGAGAACCATAATTAATAAACTAAAAATCCCTTCTATTAATAAATTAAATTGAAAAAATAAAATAAGTAGGTAGGTACCTACACCTATTCTAAACATAAAATATAAACTTCCTGAAAAAATAAAAATCCATTCTAAAGGTAAACATAATTTTAATGAATTAAGTACTCAAATAAACCACCTTCCTGTGCCAGGCAATAACCAAATCTGTGATAAAGATTTGATCTCATATCTCTAAGATTATTTGGCGTAATGCTGGCACAAACGTGCTGTATTTTCACCCTCGAAAAAAAGTCAACGATAACGAAACAAAAATCATTTGTACAGATTAATCTGTGCTTCTGGCAGCAGCGGTTAAAATAGGGGGCAATGGGCATTCGGCTAGTCTCGGGAAATAAGTATACACCCCTAAGGTGAAAACGTACACGCCTTAATGACCGCGCATAATTATTCTTTCTCTCTCTTTCAGCTGTTTTTCTGTCGTATTTGTGTAATCCGGACGGTTCGGATGTAATTTACTCAATCTGTATATGGTTTCCTATTTCCTCCCTATTCTTGATGCAGTAGGAGTAGTTCAGATATGACAATTTTACTCTCTATCATATCCAAAGATTTCGTTACGTAGTCCTGAAAGGGATCCGTTTCAACAGCGAAAAACTCTAGTTTTTTCTTGAATCTTACCTATCCTGTGGTCTATCCAAGATCTGAAAAGGTCGCAGTGGAATAGGCCAAAAGCCACCTCATAAAATCTATCTATCCTGTGGTCTGCCTCAGTGACGGTACTGGACCAAATTTGGTCCTCTTTTATACCAATTTTGCAACCGATCTGTGGAGTAGATGGCACAATATACAACTGAGTGACCGTTACAGTTCGAAATTTAAATGCGGCATAAACTCGAGAGTCTTGAAGTAATTGGCGAAAACAATTCACATAAAATCTACACTTATTAATTAATTAATGACTCTGTATATTGTTACTCCAAAACTTTTATTTCAAATGGAGTACCTCTTTGAAAAATTATCAAAAAAAAAATAGCATTTCGACAAAAAATTATTGTACATCTTATACCTGCAGGTTCGACAACTTTAAGCCGACTTTCTCGCACGCAGATATACAAGTATTAATCGGCGAACTTGACCGTTTAATATTGAACTTGAAAATTATTTATTGTATCGGAGATTTTTTTATAATAAAAAAAATATATTAAGATGAAGGATTTTTTTACGATATGGAACAGCGTAGTAGGAACTACGTACGATGCAGTTAGTACCAATCCAAATAGAAATACAGAGAAGTACAGGGAGGCCAATAGAAAACATAAACCCCCAACGGGATATAAATGTAAGTTTTAAAAGGGATTTTTATACGGTGGTGGTTTTTATTTAATATTTTGAGTATTTTTGGATTGTTTGAATTATATTAAGACAGGGGTGCTGCAGGGGGAGTGGACAGAGATTTCCCGAGCCTGTCTGACAAATCTCAGATAACACTGCAGCCTGATGGCTTATTGTATTTTTGCTCGTCCTTTCTCATAGCACCCAGTCTAGCACCTTTGTCCCCTGCACCAGTTTGTACAAGTTATAGCTCAGCGTTTTCTTGCGGTTGGCCAAGTAATAACTGTCTTTTGTGATCAAGTATAGTTTTAATTTGTACAGGTGTTCCTTTACTGGTGCATGACCAGTCATGAAACCTGTTATGATTCTCAGATGATTTCTGCACAGTGTTAGCAGTTACGCTGTACGTTTCAGGCATGGTTCTTTCATAAAGGTTTTCCCATGCATTTGCCTTGGGACGTTTACCCAGAAATTTTTATGTTGTTCTCTGATCCAGGTCTTTACTGATCCTCGTACTATAGCTTTTGGCATACCGAGAATCTGTCCTGGTTCAAACTGCGTATCCTCTGACCCTCTTTTTGCAAGTTCGTCAGCTTTTTCATTGCCTTCGATACCCAGGTCAGCTTGACGTTGTTCCGTTTGGCTAACATCTTCAGATCTTCGATGCAATCCCATACCAGTCTAGAGGTCATTTTCTGGCTTGAGATTGCCTTAAAGTGCCGCTTGACTATCTGATATGACATGGATCTGCTTGCCTTCGGCAGCTCTCCTGTTGTTTTCTCTCGCGTATTGCAAGATTGCATATACCTCTGCCTGAAATACAAAGGAATAGTAGTTTCCCAATGCGTAGCTATAGCTGTCACCTGGTTTTTTGGAGTATACTCCCGCCCCAGTGCCATTCACAGTTTTTGACTCATCGGTGTACCATGTCTGTTCCTGTCTAATGGTAGTGAATTCTTCGTCAGCCCATTCCGTTCTGTTTGCAATAGACACTTCGAATGGGCTATCAAAGGAATATCGTAGTCTGTTCTCATGCGTAGCACGTCCCTCGACACAACTTTTACGATATTCATGTGCCCTGATGATCTAGCCTTTAGGCTGCTCATTGGACAGAGATAAAAGTATCCAATAGAAAATCTAGAACTTTAAAGATGACCTCAAAATGTACAGATTTCTATCGGCTTTTTTTCATTTTACGTCACGACTATTGACACCTCATCACGTTTGCCACGTGCATGGCTATATTTTTTACTCAATGATTAGTAACTACATTTTATCATAACTAGAAGAGGCAATATTTAAGTGATTATAAAATATGTGAGGCTATAACTTGAAATACAAAATTATCCGTAAAAAAATCACGTCTGTGATTAGCTAAATAGCAGAAACAGGCCAAATCTAATATTAAATTTCATCATTAATTGAATTTGCTACTTACCAAATCATAGCATCGTCTTTGAATATAAAGTTTTGAATTGCAGTAGAAAATTAGAGATGCATTTTATCAATTTTTGTTGCAACTGCAAACTACATTCCAATTAAATTACCCAATATTCCTGACTATTTATTGTTTGATTTGTTATTCGAATGCGTGTACTATGATGGTCTACCATTAGATGGTACGTTGTTTGAATTTACATTGAAAAATTACTCTTGGTATGATTCGTTTTTATCGTTATATTAGTAAAATCATCTTTCGTTGGGTTTCAATTGTATAGGTCATTTTTTACGAAATAATTTATATACAGAATGAATGTTAATTTTGACGGTTATATATTGGTTGGTTGGTAAACAGACGAAAACAGGCCGGGTTAGTGGGCCCCAACACTGCAGCCGTTGGCTTATTGTATTGTCCTGTCTGTGTGCTAGTCTATGAGAAGATTTGTGACCTTGATGAGATCTAGAAGTCTCTTTTGGTGAGGTTGTATATAGGGTCATCCGGCCCTATCTGTCTATACCTCCACCAACGTAGAGCCTCACATTCGAAAATTATATGGGTGGCTGTTTCGTCCTCCTCACCACATAATCTACATGTAGGTTCTTCTTGGAAGATCCCCATTGTGTGAAGGTGCTTTCTCAGGCCACAGAGTCCGGTTATAAGGCCGGTTACCAGCCTGATATCTCTCCTATTTAACTTCAGGATTTCTTCAGTAAGTTTTGGTATGAGTTGTTTGACCATCATTTTACTGTGTTTGAGCTTCGGAATTGTTTGCCAGTATTTGAGGTGTTGTTTGTGCACCCACTGGTTTAATGTGGTTCTTACCGAAGCCTTTGTTATACCGGTTGCCGGTTCAGGACCGTTGTAGCCGGTTGCCGATCCTTCTCGTGCTAGGACATCTGCTTTTCCGTTCCCTTCAATACCCTTGTGACCTGGCACCCATTTCAGGGTTACCTTATTTGTGGCACTGAGTTTTTTAAGGTTTTCTAAGCACTCCCAGACAAGTTTGGATTTTATTGTACTACTATTAAGTGATTTAATTGACGCTTGACTGTCTGAGCAGATAAGAATGTTTTTACCGCTGTATCCCTTCCTTATGTTTTCTCTCAGACATGAGTCAATTGCGTAGATTTCTGCTTGGAATACAGTGGTATTCACTCCCAGTGAGTGACTAATGTCACATCTGGGGGATTGACCGTATATTCCAGCGCCAGTACCAGTGTCCGTTTTGGAACCGTCAGTGAACCAAACTATTTCTTGTTTGAATGTTTCCTTGAATTCTCCTTTCCAATCCATTTCGATATTAAAGGGTTTTTCTAGTGATGTGGTCGGCGTCATATAATCAGTACCCATATTTAGTATGGGATTTGAGATTATATTGATAATTGACGCATGCCCATTAGGGTGAGGGTTCCAGTTATTGTTTAACCGGAGACGATATGCCCCAATTCTAGCCTCTGCTTTGACAATTAGGTCAATTGGTGGGAGGTTTAGAATTGTTTCCATGGTTGCTGTTGGAGTACTTCTTTGTGCTCCAGTGATGCACTGACACGCCAGTCTTTGGATTTTGGTTTGCCTGTTTCTGGTTAACCTTAGGCCACCAGACGAGTGCGCCGTATGTAATCATGGGTCTTACAACCGTTGTGTACATCACTCTTTTTAGTGACATCAGTGTCATCTTGCTTTTGGTGGTCTTTTAAATTATTTAATAACATATAAAGAGATAGGAGTATACGGGAGAGGAACCTCTGAAAAACCCCAAGTTCCAAATTTTTTTTGATAAAGTTCTAGTTGATCCTGAATAGCTAAAAAAGGGACTAGAACCAAGAATGCCTTTCTTCATAACCTTCCAAGCCAGTAAGTTAGGAATATGGTGGTTTTTGGATGTTTTTTTTGTAAGAACTGAAGTGGAATAAAATATCTTTTAGATACATGGGTAAAAGAAGCTGAGAATACCGTACAATACAGTGCTAAGTTTCAACATAGCGGTCAATATTTGTCCCTTTAGATAACTCATTGAGATATGGAAAGAAAAATTTTTGCTGCTTGTATTTTATTTTTATTCAAAAAAAGAAAATTTTCGGTTAAAATATTGCACAACAACCTTGCGGAGGCTTACGACGTTGAAAAATTTCCAGGTTGTTTAAACAATAAGAATTTATTATTTGTATCTTAAACTTTCCGAAATAAACCATCAGTTTTTTTTTGTGTCAACATACGTATCTAATAGACAATTTTCCAATTTTTTTAATCACCAAATTTAATTGAAAATTAATTGTTGGTGTATTATATTATAATTATAACTAATTGTTTATAAATTTGCATCTAATGAAGACAACAAATTAAGAAAATCCAGTATTTTCCATTGTTTACACAATTCCAAATTAATATCTTATTAAAACTAAACACAAGTTCAAATTTTTTCTATTTCACGCTATGGCACTATTCTTATTGATTTTATTATCCTACGTCACTATCTAGGATCAGATAGGTAGATACTTGACATCTTGTTTCCATCCAGCTTTGCTTCCAACAAGTTTAACGGGTTTGAGGTTAAAATTTGTTTCCTCGGTAAAGGCGAAGTAGTTGGTGTTTAGCCCTCCTGCCTACACCAGCTATGTGTATAGCTCAGTCCTCTTTGTACGATGTCTCAAAGGGTATTCTAAATATTTTTCCCTTGCTGTTATGTCACCGACATATCCTTGGCACGTCCCCTTGCTGTTTATTGTAACACCAGGGAGAGCTTGTCTTTGGATTGCAGTTGATATATTCACTGCAGAAGACACCTCTGTCCACCTCTACCAGACTATCATTCCATAGGTGATGTCAGTGAACCACCTCTGGTCTTATTCTCCAGGTTTTACTCATATTCTGCATTGCCAGATAAGCCTTGTAGTAATTTTTGACAGGTGTGTCCTACAATTCGGTTTGAGATCAACGAACACTTGTATTGGTTTTTTTTCCGAGCCCATCTGACAAGTCTCCGATACACTGCAGACTAGGAGATGTCTCCTAGTGACCTGTCCACCTTCCTGAGAAGGACAGGATGGACAATGACCTAGGAAGACAACTCCTCGGGAGGATGTACAATGGGTCACATGTGGCCTAGGTGCTGTGAGCCTACACTCACCCTCCCTACTCTACAGATACAGACTGCAGCCTAATGACGTCCAGCACCTTTGTTACCCGCACCAGGTTGTACAAGTTCTTAGCTGGGTGTTAGCTATATAGCTCTACGTTTCCTTGCGGTTTGCCAAGTAATATCTGTCTTTTGCTATCAAAAGTCTCGCATGTAAACAGTATATGGTGCAAGACCAGTCATGAAACCTGTTATGATTCCCAGGTGATTTCTGCGCAGTGTTAGCAGTTCCGCTGTACGTTTAAGGTTTTCCCATGCATTCGCCTTGGGATGTTTACACAGACATTTTTATGTTGTTCTCTGATCCAGGTCTTTACAGATCCTCGTACTATAGTTTTCGGTATACAGAGAATTTGTCCTGGTTCAGGCTGCGTATCCTCTGAACCTCTTTTTGCAAGTCCGTCAGCTTTTTCATTGCCCTCGATACCCAGGTCAGCTTGACGTTATTCCGTTTGGCTAACGTCTTCAGATGCAAACCCACACCAGTCTAGAGGTCACTTTCTGGCTTGAAATCGCCTTAAGTGCCGCCTGACTATCTGACATGATATGGATCTGCTTTCCTTCGGCAGCTCTCCTGTTGTTTTCTCTCGCACATTGCAAGATTGCATATACCTCCTGCCTGAAATACAGAGGTGTAGTTACTCCCCCCCCAGTGCCATTTACAGTTTTTAGACCCATCGGTTGTATTGGTTTGTTATGACAAAAACTCTGACGTATTTTTATTAGAATATTTAAAATTGTGAATGGTTTCATTTACCTTGTAAGAGTGATACAATTAAAACAAACATTATAATAATATATCATAATTTGTTTATAATCTTCAATTACGATCCGAATTCGAACACGTACTTGTCAACAAAAAATTTGTCAGTGCAAGGTAACCTTAATTGAATCTATTGTTGCATTTTTTATTTATTTTGAACAATAAAATCCAGACTTTCACCATCCGTTGTATGTTTTTCCTTGGGAGAATTATTACAACGTATCTTCCATGATTAGATTCGGCGTGATAAGAAATAAAAATAGCATCTATTTATGTAAATCTATGATTATCTTTTGGAATAATAATTTTTGGATAGATTAAATTGTGTGATTTGATCCATTCATTAATATACTTTTGGATTCCCCCGGTATAAGTTCATAAAGTAACGCATATACAGATTCATGCGAACAAATTCAGGTGATTGCTCGTATGAAATTAAGAAGGGTCTTTCCTATAAAAAAATTTCATCAGCCCACCCCTTTCAGAGATATCACCTCCTGAATTTTGTCGCATGAATTTAGAAACACCCTGTATTAAAAAATAAAAAGTTATAAAAAAATCCCGAAATAGATCGATTTTTTATTTTAATTCACTATCAATTATACGGGGTGAGTATAATGTTTGATTGAAGACGTCAGCATCACATTTTTTTACAATTTCCGGATATTCCTTGCTTGGTATTATCTGCGGATTCAATTTGGTACAGGGTGGACAAAAATGCAAAAGTTGTTTATGACAAAAAAGTCTAATTTACAGTAAATTTCCTACCTGTTTTTTGCTTTTAGATAATGCATATTGCCAGTTATGTTCTTGTAGACTTTATATTTTAAATAGCCTGAAAAATACATTAATTATATGCCTAAAAGACAGTATACAAGAGCGTAAGAAAGATATTTGGACAAAAAGAGGTAGATGAATATAAACATGAAACTTGAAATAGGAAAAGATTCAGTAAAAAAATAATTAAAGACGTTTATGTTCGTCCAGAACTAGGCATATCTTCTACCACATCTCGATCGCTTCTAAATGCACTGTATGACTAATACGCAAGTGTTTTTGATACGGTTCATTCATCGTAATATTTTGGAAATCTGTATCAATAATTTTGACATACGAACAAGTAAATTTTCAAAAAATAGTGCATGAAGTTAATTCGACGATTGGTAATGACACTGTATTATTCCATTGTAGATTACTGTGAATAAAATGGAATTTTTTTTGTTAATTCCAACATGGAAATTTGTCTACGTATAACCACTGTTTTATGTTTATTTTTTTTTTCCACAAAAATGTGGTATGTGCATTAAATATAACAAGCTGCATTTATCACAGGATGTAGAATTTTTGTTCTTAAAACTGGCATTTCCTAAAAGGACGAATATTAATGGGTTAAGAACTTGTTTCATATCAACATAAAAATGCAAAATAAAGAATAAAAACCACTTTTACTACTAGGCAACCTTTTGTAGGTCTTCAACTGGTTTTTTCGTCGTGGTTATAATTGTTTCAATGCAACTACTTTGTGTACAATAACATTGGCGTAGGATATTATTATTAAAAATTATTACAAATGACAAATATTTTGGTTAGGTTTTATTCCATACGATGAGGAAACACTGTACATTCGACTGCATTTCTTTGTCCCAAAAGCTGGAAAACCACATTTTTCTTTGTTTTCAAATCCTTTTTACATTCATTTCTCTTCAGAACTATATATCCAATTGTTGTCTGCTTTCAACCGTCTTCAAGGTCTTCATTAAACCTTCTTCACTTACAATTCTTGGCACCTTCTTCAGCGAGTTGATCAAAATCATCTGCAAAAAACGAAAACAAAAATATAAAAAAACAGAAAAGGTTTTGATTTCGAATAAAAAAAGTTTGTCTTGAATGGAGTGAAGTAGAGAGATTAGAGCACTTTCATATATAGAGAAAGCACTGTCATCCCTTCAGACGGTATAATTGTCGGCCATAAAACTCTTTTGCTTGGATGGAATAATGACTCTAGATCGATACATTCAACAAGTTTTTTAGAACCATTTGTTGAAATTTGGTCAAATATCCATCAATTGCTAGAGAACATCAAATTTATGTTCTTCCATGGTCTCTCGAATAATCGGACATGAATCCTATTGAGCATATACGGAACTTGGTCCAAAAAACCTATACTATGGAATTATTTTCAACAAGAAAATGTATTTTAACCATGTCAGACCATGATCAATTCTCGAAGAGTGGTATACGGCGTACTAGACACTCTAAAGGTAGATTCAAACACATCAGTCCCGTCACGTCACAGTTCCGGAGCCGAACCGAACAATCCGTCATAAAAAATATTCTTTAATAGAAATATCCGGCGGCGTTCACATTTATCCGTTGCCGAACAGTTTAGCCTGACTGCTTGGAAACTGTTCGGCAACGGATTGTTCGGTTCGGCGCCGGAACTGTGACGTTACGGGACTGATGTGTTTGAATCGACCTTAAGAATTGGACACATTTATAATTGTATAGATTTTAATAAACTATACAGGTTGTTGTAGATCCCTTATATAAGGTCCGAATTTTATCGAAACCACCATTTTGAGCTGTGCATGTTCCAGATAAAGGGTGCTGCTATTGCCACACTCTACGGATATTTCCGTGCCTCTAATTTCAAAATGGCCGAAATCAGTGGTTTTATCCGTGACTGTAATAGAGACACGGACTCATCTGGCTTAAAATTTTCCGTGACTGTAATATCTCTAGAAATATCTTTTTACAACATGTAAACTAGGCGCCAAGACCGAAGGGTCATTTTAATCCTATGTGTATTTTGGGCGCTAACCGACTGGAGTACGTGATTTATGAAATACAGTTATTTATTAAATTACCGACATTTATAATAAGATATATTTTTGTAAAGTAAATTATAATAATTTTCAATAATAACCCAACCAAACCTACCCCTTCCAAACCACCTTTGTATTTTATTAAGATAAGAGTTATTTTATGACGCGACCTACCTGCAATTCCTAGCGGCGAAAGTACTTACAGTCACGGACATCCGTGTCTCTATTACAGTCACGGATAAAGCCACTGATTGCAGCCATTTTGGAAATTACACTTCGTTTGTAGGTATTATTAGAATCATTTCTTCAGCTACTATTTGATACGCAGGCTACTTTTCAGCCTGTCTCTGTCTCAGGAGAGTTGCCTATTCGCAGTAAAAAGCTCCTTTAAAAGATTTCTTTGTTCCAAAAACATTTTCAAGGTTCCTAGTTCATCTTCAGTCTTGGTGGTCTTGACTCATTATTTATTCGTTTTTATTTCGAATTTTTTTCAAGCGAATTGTAATCAGCAGTTCATGTCAAAAAATACGGGGATTTTAATTTGTGATTTTCTTTATAATGGACCGCGTTTTAAGTTTAATAAATATTAGTTAGTGTCTGAAACAATTTTTTAATTATTGGGTTGAACAGGTTTTTTTTTGTATTCGGCACGTCTAATTGCAAAAAGTATAATAAATCTTTTTGTTGAATAAAAAATTTTGATAATTATACTAATAACGTTAAGTGTGAATTTTTTGTTTAAACACTGGTTGGTGATTCAAATTTTCATTGATATTTAATGATGGTTTACAATCGAAAAATAATTGCTAATTTTATTGACTCGTGTTTAAAAATCCATAAAATGTTTTCAATACCGTTTTTTTTCAGAGACGCACCACTTTTTTTTATAGCAATAAAATCATCAAACCAAAAATAAATCAAAAATTTGAATAGTTACAACGCTGTAATGGCAACGCAAAATTGTTTAAAAAGTGGTTTTTATAGAAATTCGAATCGCGAATTTTCTTTCCTATTCGAGTCCTTTTTTAAATGGATCTCTAATATCAATCAAATAAGCTACTGGGGTAGCAAAATCCCTATTCCAAACCAAACAGTAAAAAACAACATTTTTCTCCTTTTTTTGAAAATTTTCTATCTAAAAATCGCCATAGCTTTCAAATTACTCCACCGATTTTCATTTAAAGGAAGTCATTGACATGATTTTGATTCATGGATCACTATTCTACAAGTTTCAACCCTATAAGGCCCACATATTTTTCGTTCAAAAGCCTCAAGTCGACCACTTGGTTGGTTAGCTTGAAATCTAGCTGTACATTTTGAAAAATACCGTTCTTCGTGGTTTAACTTATAATTAGTAACAAATTATTTATGAATTTGGTTTCTTAGTATAATAAATAATAATGATATCAAGAAGATGGTTAGGGATTCTCGAACATTGAATTAAAAAAAAAATGATTCACTTCAGTGGTGAACTGACTTTTATTTTATAGAAGATCCGCTCGGCGCGGCGTAACAGGTTTTTGATTCTTGGTCGATTATTAAAATTAGCCGGTGATTTTCCACAAATAAAACGACCTCTTAAATGGCTTTAGGAGATGATAGAATCCCCGGACCGGTATTATTAATAATTATAACATGTTATAAAAGCAGAAAAAACTTGTAAAATTCGGGTTAAGTACGAAATGAACACAAAATTCATGTGAAAAACTGTCTTAAAGCAATAAAAAGTTGAAAATCTTGAAAATGGAGTGTTCTAACAAGATCAACAAAGAGTACCTTTTATGTGGACAATTTCAGGCCAAAGTCTTTAGTTCGTAATACAGGGTGTTTGAAGAAATCATTAACTATATATTAAGAACTGTTGTTAAATATTTATAAAATATAAATCTTTGTGGCATTTCAATATGTTCGCCTTGAACGTATCAAATTTGCAAAATAATTAATATACACAAATTCAAAAATTACAATAGATCATCACTTTAGATTCTTTATGAATACTTTGAACACTCTTATACTTGCTTTGAAGCTTTAGTCTGTATGACAGTCTCCATTAAACAGGGTGGCAGCCCCCGAATTTGAAGAAATATTTCACCTCCTGTATTTTTTTTATATGAACGTTTTCGATTTTTAATTGGAATTTGTATTTATATCAATGTATTAAATATAAACTGGTCATCAACCTGATAGCAAAAATAGTGAATTCGCATCGATATAAGGTTAAAGTTCAACGAGTGATAACAACATTGTGAAATATTTTCTCGTCAAACAATATTATGTAAGAAACAAAACTACTGCTTCTTTACATTTTTTTTTTAACCCCATTACGTAATATAATAAATATAAGACACTGTTCCTAAACTTTCGGCACGGGTGGCGTTTATAGTTTTTTGTCATTTTATATTTTGTTCAATTTCACCATGTTATAAAGTGAGAAACCTTTTTTACTTTCCCAAGAATTCTGGAGCTAATTTAAAATTGGTCGTATACTTTGTGGATCTTCTTTTTCTACTAGCTCAAAATATATTTCGACCACGATTTTCTCTCTATATGGAGTTGAAATCATAGAGATACTACAGATAGAGGCAACAAGCCAGCTCGGAAACCGTCAGGCTGTAATAGAGAGAGAGAAATTCGGAGGTTTAGACTGTCTTTTTCTAATAGCGCGCATGCTGTATACACAGACAAAGCCAGAAAAACCTTGGATCGTCTGTCTTTTTCTCTCTCACCGGAGTTCTGTCGGACATTTCCACTTACACATAGACCTATGGCTTGTTGCCTCTGTAGTATCTCTATGGTTGAAATAGCAAGGCGATCGACAAAAGCTAGACTATGGGTTCACATACGAAATATTCTGGAGATTGGATCGATCTTGCTCGATCATCCTCGAATGTTCGAGAAGCTACGCGCACGTATATAGTCAATTATTCGAGTGTGCACCAATTCTAAAGTTTTTATAGTGAATTAAATGACAGTATACCTATGCTTCTTCATAAATAAAGTAATATCAACTACGGGGTATTCAATAAATGTACCTGTATTGTCACTGATGGGGTCAGATCTCAGTGAAATTGAATTTCTTGAAACGAAAATATTTTTTGACCAAAAGATATTTCAATATATTTTGTAATTATTTTATTTCTACAATACACAATCGTAATTATTATCAATTCAATAAGAATCTGCGATTGCGTTTCGATTTGTGAAATTCTTATTACAAATTGTAAAATAGACGTGATATAATTTGAAATTTTCAGGTTAACTGTGAAAATGCAACAAATAAATATCTAACGGATATTAAAAATTATTAAACAATGTAACTGGCATTAAAAGTGGTTATAGTAATTATTCAGTAGATAGATTAGATTAGAAATGAAGTGGCTCTATGTCCTATCCCACTGCGACCTTTGCAAATCTATTGTGGTCCTCCCTATTTTTATAGAGCTCGATATCTAGCTTTATTCTTTTTGTTAGACCTATTATCCTGGATACCGCCTCCCTTGCCTCTCTGCTCTAGGTTTCTCTTCTCCGAATTGGTGAAACCACTAGGTCTTCGCACTCTCAGAGTATGTTCTCCGCTTTTTCGTCTTCTTCCTGGCAAAACCTACATAGGCTGTCATCTGCTAGGCCAATTGTGTGCATATGCTTCCTCAGGCTACAATGCCCGGTCAGCATTCCCACCACCATATTCTTGGTTTCTCGACTTTGACACAGTTTGGCCAAAGAGCTTTTAAGAAATAGTTTAGCGTGCTTTTGTCCTGGGGTTTGATGCCACCAACGCAACGCCTGGTTGTTTATCCATTGGTGGATGCTCTCCTTAGTGAGGTTTTTTGCAATTCCACAGGAAGATCATGACCTTAGTCGCTCCCTGCTTGTCTAATTCATCGGCCTTTTCATTGCCTTTTATTGCTTGGTGACCTGGCACCCAGGCTAGGGTCACTCTCTATTATGACTACCTAGTCTAGTGCCTAGTATTCAGTGGATAAGATTAGCAAAATAATTTGTAGTTCAATAACAATGACTGAAACTTGTCGATTTGTCACGTATTTTAGAAAAATGTTACATTGCTATCATTTAATTAACTGACTCGACCGGTTCGAAAAATAACACTTGCATCGTAAGGAGAGCAATGAGAGCAGGAAACTTTTTCCTCATAGATAGGAGCCTCAATACGAGGTACAAGTATAAACAGTTCCTCATGTACCAGCCTGTTTAAGAATGTATCAAATATTTCATAAAACTGCATAACAGCTACTTGATTTAAATAAATATTTGTACAATTAATATCGATGATTGTCCAGAAGACAGTTTAAAAGTTGAGAATTCTCCAGATTTATTAACCAACTGTGACCTTACACGAACATGCAAGATTTATAATTTTTTTTTCATGAAAAACTTGGATTTTGTACTTAAACTATTTAATATGTATCAATAAATGTTAATTAGTCCACGATATATGTAATTAAAAAAATTTTAAAGCTTGATAGATGATTAACAATTTACAACAAAAAAAACCTTATACGTCTCGGGGAACATTATAATTAACAATGTTGTTGTTCCAAGACCACTAATTACGTAAATCAGTGCATTAATTTGTTTTTTAGGTTCATCTGAAAAGCTGATACGGCGAATATTATTTTAAGCATTGTTAACATTTATTTTAATTGACCAAAAAAATCCAATTTTGGAAAAAGTTTTAGAGAACAAAAGATCGTTCTTATTGCATATGACGAAACATTAAAATAAGTCGCTTGAAATTACTGAAAAAAGACATTAATTAAAACCACTTTTTATACGTTACTATATTTAAAAATTTTTTGAATAGTTAGCAATGTATTGCACGTGCAGTCAAGACTTCGAAACAACCAATCATCAACTGCAGTATTCATCGCAATATAACGAAATAACCTAAGTATATTCCGTTTGACGTTTTGGCAGAAAAAATTCTACGGTCTTGAGGGTGTTCGGGGGGGGGGGGGGTTGTGTTGTGGTTCGGCTTATAATCCATTAGTATCACTCAGTGTCGGGTGTGAATTTTGTTTTAAAGAAATATTTAATATAATATCTATTTCTTGGTTGAGTGAGTTTAGTGAATTGTTATAGGTATTTATAGGAAAGTGTAGGTGATCTAGTGTAGAAAGGTATCATTAATATAATACCTTTTTGATGGTGTAGTGGTTAGGTCGCGTCAGTGAATTGATATTAATATAATATTCATTTGTTCGTAGACGTTGGGGTGAGTTTTATAATATAATTAATTAGAATGGCATTTTGGAGACCATCTGAAACAACAGTCCAAGATGATGCGCGGTTTTATTAAATTGTGGATTTAAATATATGAAGTTAGATAATCGAATGGTAATAATGGAATCTCGGCGTATCGCTGAACTTAGACAGGAGTATTTGCGCAAAATAAAAGGGTACCGTGATTCAAATAGAACTATAATTTATTTAGACGAAACTTGGTTTGATACACATGATGTTGTCAAGTGTTTATTCATTTATTTGTTATTCAAACAATCCTTACGGTTTTATTACATATAAATATATAAAATAAAATACATTTTAACTTAATATGTAAGAAAATAGTAGTAATGGTAATTATATTATAATTAAAACTGTATGAGGATATACACCCACCTTTAAAATATGGTTGGGTTGACGATACAAAAAACTGTTCTTTAGATACTCCGTGTTCTAGAGGAAAGCGCTTTATTATTGTATTACAAATTTTATGAATTTTGTATGCAGGTTAATTTTTTTCATTCAAATTGATATAGTAGATTAACATTATTTCACAATATTCAATTTATAAAAAATTTATATGCACGCCTTTTTCCTTCAAAGGGATTAAAAATATGGGTCATCACATTAACTTTGGAAGAACTTTATTATAGTGGTGGTGCTAGAATACGGTAATTCTCGACTTAATCAGTTCTTAGCCTAAAACGGATACCTTTACTACATCTACACTCTAATTTACACTCCACTTAAACTTCAGGTCACTCAACTTACATTTTTGCTAAAATTTTTTATTCATTTCCTTCAAAAGTTTCCTGAAGGTTATTTTAATTCAAGGCGTTAATTTTTTAATGCTCTTGCTGGTCTGCCGAAAAATTATTTTTAATCAGCGATTAATAAATGTTTATAATTTATTGGAATATTATCTTATTAATAAACACTAACCATGATCGTAAATATTGGCCTTGGGATTTCGCAGAAAGCTTTGAGGTTTTGCAAAATTTGCAGTTTATGAATTATGTCAAAATGATAATCTGAATATTTATTAATTAATTAATTTGGTTGGATATGTAACTTGAGGTCGTATTATTTAAAAATGTGCATTTTTAATTCGTTATCAAAAAGTCCTTTTTTTTGTTGAAATTGCTTTTATAGCCTAATTGAAGATTAGGTGTTTGTTTCTTTTATAATTTTTGTTTTTTTTTTCAACAAGAAACGTTATTTTTAATAGAAAAATGAGTTTATTTAAATCATTAAGTAGTTTGATTTTGCGGAAATCAGCTGGGTCAAGAATATCATTTCTCGAATATTTTGATAACTGGGGTTATTATTAAAACAATTTACAACTTATAACATTTGTACATGTTTTAGGACTTATTTTTTTTTTGTTTCAGCTGCCATAATAATAGCTGTCATTGGTCTATTTGGTGTTTTATCAGGAACCTTCATTCATGTCGTGAATCCATATGATTTGATATTTAAATGGGTAAGTTGAATTTAATAAAAATATTCCATCTCTTAAAAGCCATTGGCCTATAGGAAAGCGCGTGCGTGTGTTCTTCCCTCTTATTGATTATCCAGTGGCGTTGGTATTGTCAGAGTCAGATTTTGAACTATTAATATTATTTGTTTTTAACAAATACCGTGTTTTGAAAAATACCTTACCTTTAAAGCAAAGCAAAAATCAGTTTCCATATATAATTATTATATAATAATAATCATTATTTTTAATACGTTTATAAAAATAGGTACCGTACGCCATTGGTACGTTTTTAACAGATATCCGCCATGTTTCCTCGTCCTTTACCGATACCGCGTAGCTTCAGATAAACTTGCCAAGCTTTACAATTCGTCGATGTAGTTCTCTATAACGTTTAACAGCTTTTGAATAAATATGAGGCCATCCCCGCAAACGTTTATAGCCTAAGTGATGATAAGTAAAAAAAACACGGTATATTTAAATTTTTGTTGTTGCAGAAATTAGTTTTTGAAAAAGGTGGTGAAATTTATGAATTATGGAGAGCCCCACCGGTAGAATTATACTTAAAAGTATATCTTTGGAATGTCACTAATAAAGAAGAATACATGAGTGGTTTAGAAGACAAACTACGTATGGAAGAAGTTGGTCCATATGTCTACAGGTAAAAATTATTTATTCCAAAAATATACAAATAGGTGGTAAACGTATAAATGACACTCAGGCACAATAGAATATCTATTAGGTCTCAGTGAATGTCACCCCATCATACATACATAAATGACACACACTGTATTCTATCGTATTGAAAAGTCCTTTTTTCACGAATGCGTACTATTCAATAATCTGTAAAATAGAGCTGGAAGTAACCAAAAAAAAACCTTACTTTTCAGTAACACGTTCTTTTTGGAATTGGTGAAAAGTAACGGTAACGTTACCTTTTTTGGTCAATGTATACTAAAACACCCCATACTTTAATTTTCACAAGTACACTGTGGGCCGAAATAAAGGAGTACATTTTTTAATTGAAAATATTTTTTTTGTTTTTTGGGCGATTCATTTTCTTTTTGCAGGGATAATAACCTAACATGTCCTCAACATGACTGTAAATTTGAAAGCAAAAATAATGTACAGGGTCGGACTTTTTAGTAACTTTAAAATATTATGAATGTGGCCACCATTATTTAATAAAAAAATGGTATTTCGCGAATCCAGTAATTTCGGAAAATCTCCTTTTTACTGAAGTGTTCTGGATAGTTTATCTACCGAAAAAGCATATTAGTACAATTTTAGCTAAGACAGTTTTCATTTGCAAATGCAAATGCACTGTTATATAATTTTTTTTATAAGTCCGACCCTGTACATTGCTTTTGCTTTCAAATTTACAGTCATGTTAAGGACATGTTAGGTTATTAGCCCTGCAAAAAGAAAATGAATTGCCCAAAAAACAAAAAAAATATTGTCAATTAAAAAATGTACTCCTTTATTTCGGCCCACAGTGTATATGTTGACTCGTTTTAGAGTTTTATAGTAAAAAAGCACTAAAATGTCTACTTTGACATGCGGTATTTTAATAAAAGCAAGTAAGTTTGATTCAAATTATTTTTATCACTATCTCCTGTACAGCAACAGCAACAAGGGGTGGTGTATACCCCAACTTTTTACTAATCTATTGCCAAAAGTAACGCGTTTTTAGAATTCCGTTACTTTTAACATTACTACGAACTAAAAAAGTAATAAAGAGTTAATTTTCAGAATTGTGTTACTTCAATTTAGTAACGCGTTACTTTCGGAAGGTAACGCATAATCCCAGCTCTGCTATAAAAGGCATACACTGTCTAACGATAGTATAATCAATTTTTGAATATATTTTAGAGAACTTCTGACTCACGAAAACGTAACTTTTAATGAAAATGGTACCTTAACAGCAATTCCTAAGCATCCTTTAGTTTGGGTACCCGAATTTTCACAAGGAAGATTGGAAGACGATTTATTAGTATTACCCAACATAGCCCTATTGGTAAGTCATTTTTAAATTAAGTTTAAATTACATAATTAATTATGAAAACATTTTTTTAAAACCCTCCTTTATATCAATGATTAAATTCTTCATGTATAATGTTTTTTTGGACAACCTGAGTAGTTACAATGTTGCTAAGTAGTAATTTTAACCAAATACGATTAATTTGCTTGTAATAACCTTCACTTATGATGGTACAAAGTCAATGCTACTTCCCAATTAAAAGTGGTTTAAAAAAAACGTTCATTTATGGTTTAATTACCTACGAGATTTATAACGGAAAAAATGTGAATCGTAATAGAATAGTTTTATTTTGGAGAAATTAACAGTGGCGGCGAATAAAAAAAGGGTTTTTACGTTGTTTGGAAATTTGAGCTAAAAGTTCAAATAAATCTACAAGTAGGATTCAGGCATAGTTTTGTGTCCATGGATAATAAACTACATTTTAAATAAAAAAAGACATATCTTATTATATAATTGTATTTATATCCTTCTGAAATTTTAATAGAACCCCACTGTATAAAAACAAAAATGACACTTGCTTTATAACACAAGAAAATTGTAACCTACTTTCCTTATTGCCAATTTTTATCAAGAGCGAATTCCTTTCCACTTGCGTTGCAACTGAATTTTTCCCTTTTTTGTTAAATTCATGTTAGACTTTTACTTCCCAAGTTATTGATTATCTAATTCTATTTGGCAATAATTTCTACCATTTTTGCATCGTACTGAAAATACAATAATAAAAAATTCCTCTCTTTCATTAAAATTGTTATTGAGAAAAACAGTAATCACAATTTTCGTCTCGATAGTCAGTGAGTACGAGTATATTATAATACATTTCGCAAATCCAGAACGTTAGGCTGGTATTTTGTATATAATTACCTATTATTACATTCAATCGTTACTGGATAATTAATTTTATAAAATTTTTTTCGATAATAATGAAATTATTTCAAAATTATACAGTGTTAAAAGTTTTTTCAAATAATCCAGACCATCTGTACAAGTCGATTAGAAGTATACAGGGTGTGCCATTGCTACAAAATAACTTGTTTATGTCAAAAAAGTAGTAGGTTTTTCTGTCATTGATATTATTTAATAAAGTTTTAGGTTTCTCGCTAAAAATTTCTAGTTTCCTGTTAAGAATTTCAAGTTTCCCGCTCAAATTTTAGGTTTCTCGCTAAAAATTCCAAGTTTCCCGCTAAAAATTTCAGGTTTCCGGTTAACAATTTCAAGTTTCCCGCTCAAATTTCATGTATCCCGCTAAAAATTTCAGGTTTCCTGTTAAGAATTACAAGTTTCCAGCACAAATTTTAGGTTTTTCGCTAAAAATTACAAGTTTACCGCGAAAATTTCAGTTTCCCGCTAAAACTTTCAGGTTTCCTGTTAAGAATTACAAGTTTCCCGCTCAAATTTTAGGTTTCCTATCAAAATTTCAGGTTTTCCCCCAAAAATTTCAAGTATCCCTCCGAAATTTCAGGTTTCCCGCCGAATAAGAAAAAACCCTATACTAAAATTTTTCACCATATTTTCAGCGATAAAACTGCCCCTCTAAACTAACTTCAAGGAACACGTATCTACCCATAATAGTTTGGGAGGAGCTGTAATAATTATATAGTTCTAGCTTTTGACCCTCCCTCTATGATTTTGTCTACAACTAACTTTCTATTTGTATTCTTTGTAAAATAAAATTTTTTACACTTTAATTTACCTTTTGTCACTTTTTAGAGATATCTCTAATTTTTTATTCCAAGATTTCGGTTATCCCTACTTTGTCGACTTGTTGAATGCAAATCTATTCTTCTAGGGTATTGATCTTCTTTTTCTTGGTAAATGGGACTTTAGAAATTGTTCTGCCAAAAATTTGGAAATGTTTTAAGTTGGTATACAGACGGGTCAAAGACTGGGGAAGGAAGGGACTGAAATGAGGAACACAAGATGTTCTTTTTCACTAGGAGTACATGCCATCCTAGAGTGTGTCAGAATTAACAAACATAGGACTGACACTCATAGAATAAACATATTAACTGACAGCTAGGCAGCCCTTGCAGCTCTAAATAACCGCAAGGTAACATCCAGACTGGTAGAAGAATGCCAGAAAGAATTGAATGAACTGGCAGACCACAGTAGAGTAGGACTAATCTGGGTGCCGGGTGAACAAGCTGATTGAACTCGCGAGAAGAGGTTCAGCAACGAGATATGTTGGACCAGAACCAGTTCTTCGGACCACAAAGAAGGTGGTCCGAGAACAAATACGAAAATGGGTACAAAGCCAACATAGACTACACTCCAAAGTAGGTACACAGCAAGACATTCATAGGTGATATAATGTATCTTAAGGGTCATGCCCCTGTAAAGGATCAGCTGTATAAAATGGGGCTATATAACGGGGATCTCAGCTGCAGACTTTGTGGCATGGAGACCGAGACCGTAACTCATATTTGAGGCATTGGACTCAATCTTCGGAGTGGCCAACGTGCCGCCTGAAGCATATGGCATGCATCATCTACTCGAGGGTTCAGGAATGGCTGGGTGGGTGGAATAAAGGTGGGAGTAGAGTACAATAAGCCAACAGGCTGTAGTGCCCCCGGTACTAGAACGGCTCCCAAAAAAAATGTTTCAAGTTGAACTAACTAGCTTTCGAACAAAATCCTGAAGAATGTCAGTAGGTTTTTATGTGACCTCCAAAAATTCCGCGTTTTTTAGTCACCTACTTTGTTGATGCTAGAAACCATCAAACAATTTTTTATGAAATAAATATTGATGGTGATTTATTTGCCAGTATTTTATAAATTATTTGATAAGAAAAACATTAAGTATCATGTTGGAAGTAGTGCCGTGAAAATATAATTACCATGAACATAATATCCCATTAACAACTATTTATGTACTTTGTATTAAATGATAGTTTATAGTACGTCAAACGACTTATGGTAATTTGACAAGTTCATAAATACACAGAGAAAACGAAGGTTGTATCTAATTTTGTTTTCAAAATAATTGATATCCTATACGTCATTAAGGTATAATTTAGCGAAAAACAGATATTAATCGATACCATACTCAACTACTATTAAAGTAACTAGACAAAACAACACACTGTGAAGTGAGCAAAAGACAATTACTTCGTATCATTCGCAATATTACAAAATGAAGGTCCAATACCCCCAATTTAAATTGAGCGTTTATATCGATGCATTTTTGCCAAAGTAACATTTCTGGTGAAAACCTTTTTTTTTTATTAACGTAAAGCTTCTATTGTTAAGAAGGTACTGCCAAAGTGTAATAAGCCTAAATTATACTTTAAACTTTATTTTTCTACATTCATGCAAAAAACAACACTTTTGTGAAACACATTTAATGGAAAAAGTGGTTCTTTTTTGCACTAGTGCAACAAAATTTTTGTTGCACTCATCTGTCATTCTTGTCAGTTTTGTGATGATTTATGACAAACATAAACATTTAAATAAAATAAAAATCCAGAGCAAGTGTCTGATCCTGCTCTAATACAGCAATAATATATGTATATCTTACTACTTAGTCTCAACGAGTTACAATTATTGCAAAAATCTTTGATTACTTAAAATTTAAATGGTCGAAGCGAAAACCAGCTATGATTAAGTACTGACAAGGTGGAGGCCATAAAGATACAAAAAAAGAAGAACGGTTAAAATACATTCTGAGTTATGACATGGTAAATGATATTTATTGAATATCAGAGTAATATTATAAAGTAACATCTTTATTCCAACTTTCCAGTTTTTACATGAATGTAGAAAAAATATTGTGTGCAACTCGTGCAAAACGTGTTTTTTGCACGCGACGTGAAATTGTCCAACGAGGCCTTTAGGCCGAGTTGGACAACACGTCGAGTAACTTTTTGCATAAATAACTATTTTATCTATTTTAAAAACGTATGTCAATAATTTTTTTAATCATACCCGTAAAAGAAACGCGTTTTTTCTACTAATCACTTTTGGTGACTTACATTACTTTGGCAAATACCTATCGATATTATTTATGGACAGCTATGGGGATGTACTTGTTTGATGATAATTAAAAATAAGTAGTTTGCTTTGAAACTAGTTCTACCGGTTAAAGGTGTGATGGTCTATCTGATACAAGTTTGCAGATTTAAATGATGAATTCGTACCGTCTAGCCTTGGTATGTAGAAATTATAATGTTTCCCTTGAATATATCAGTAAATCAAGGGTGTGCGTGGGAAAGTATATTGTATATTTGACAATTTTGATGTTTTCCTTGAGTAATTTCGCTGAAACAACGAGTTATATGTAGGCACTTCCCATTCCGGTTAACATTGATAATTATAATTATATTGAAATGCAGATATAAAATCGCTAAAGTGCAAAAATTTGGATAACCATCTACAGTTTGGCAAGTTTAACTGAAGCCGTGAAAGGAATGCAGTCGAAAACATTCGATATTGCCACGTTTAACTATAAAAAAGATAAAGTGCTAAGTATGTAGTGATAATAATTAGAAATATTAACAATAGGATTAAACGTTAATTCTTTAATGTGATTGTTTCCTTGGATTTTGTCTATTAACATTATTTTTTCAATTTATGAATATTACAAGATGAACAATTTTCCAAATTTATTATGGGCTTCTTCAAGCTCTGGCAGCGTTTTGCGAAAACTATAATTTTCACGCCCTTCTAACTAACTCAATTGGTGAAATTTATCGAAAGGCTTTCGTTGCTGACTTCCTATTGGCAAGCGCGTGCGTGTGCTCTTCCCTCTCAATATGTCAATTGACTGAAATTGATTATACAGTGGCGTTGGTATTGTTAGTGTCAGATTTTGAACTATTACGTATCCTTATTGAATTCAAGTACGATTCTTAACATTATTATTTGTTTTTTAACAAATACCGTGTTTTGGAAAATACCTTATCTTTAAAGCAAAGCAAAAATCAGTTTCCACATATAATTATTATATGATAATAATTATTATTTTTAATACTTTTATAAAAATAGGTACCGTACGCCATTGGTACGATTTTGACAGATATCCGCCATGTTTCCTCGCCCCCTTACCGGTGCCGCGTAGCTCCAGATAAACTTGCCAAACTATAATTCCTTAGTCTTCAAAAATATTATTCATAATTAATACTCTATCAAAAGTAGTTGGTAATTAACCAGTACTTAAATAGATATTTTTGTCAGTAGAATCTTCTGTATCTGTAGAGTAGGGAGGGTGAGTGTAGGCTCACAGCACTTAGGCCACATGTGACCCATTGTACATCCTCCCGAGGAGTTGTCTTCCTAGGTCATTGTCCATCCTGTCCTTCTCAGGAAGGTGGACAGGTCACTAGGAGACATCTCCTTTATATCGGCAGGTGTAGGCCAAGACTCACCGAACACACACTCTCTTATTGACGATAACTCCGGACACTCGCATAAGACATGCCTGACAGTTTCATCTTCCTGTTCACACATCCTGCATAGAGGTGTGTCCACTAGCCGCATAGTATGGAGGCGTTTCCCTAGTTGACAGTGACCAGTCAGAAATCCTACTGTTAAACGTAGGTTTCTCCTGGTCATCGCCAAATATTTCTTCGGCTCCAGCTTCCCAGGGTCGCCCAGGGTGATCCTGGCAAGACTGCATCCTTTGATTCCATCCCATCTCTTAAGGGATTGAGTATGGGTGTAGCGTTTGGCTAGTTCCGCAATTGTCGAAGTCGTTAGGCCGTAGGTGTCACTGGGTCCTAGAATTTTTAGTCCAGCGGCTTCCCTGGCTAAAGAATCAGCAATGCGATTTCCTTTACTCCTGTCGTGCCCTTTAACCCACCTCAGGATAATATTGTTATCTGCCGAGGCGTCAGCTAAATCTTGGTGGCACTCTAGTACTAGCCTCGATATAACACGTTGTCTGTTTAAGGCTAATAGGGCTTGTCTACTATCAGTGCAGATTATTATGTTTTTGCCAGAAATTCCTCTTCTGGTTAGTTCTTTTGTGGCAATTGAGATACCAGCCAGTTCTGTTTGAACTACGCTGGTATTGTTTCCCATTCCCCACTTCATCTTTAGGCTTAGTGCTCTTGAGTAAACTCCACATCCTGAGCCTTCTTTCATTTTTGAACCATCTGTATATATGCGTATTGCATTTGCAGCACCTGGCTCTGTGTTCTGTCTTATTTGAATTTTGTAGGGTTTGTTAAACAAAAACCTGGGTTCAATCGCATCATTGGTTGCCTGCAGCAGAGGTAGCGCAGTGAGCGCTTCCTGCCACAGGCTCAACCTCAATTGGCCCACTCCTACTTCGGGGTTTACACCAGCCGTGCGCAATCGTACCATGGCCATTAACGCAACCTCCTTGACGTACAGGTCCAGAGGGGTCAGACCAGTAATTAGTTCCATTGCTGCGGTTGGTGTTGTTCTCATGGCTCCTGTGATGTTTAAGCAAGCCATTCGCTGTATTTGATATAATTTTTGGATGGCCGTTGCTTGTAGAACCTTCGGTCCCCATGCAATTGCTTCATACGTTAACGTGGGTCTTATTATTGCAGTGTAGATCCAGGTAACCACACGGGGTGACAAACCCCATGTGCGTCCCACTGTCCTCCGACACTGCTCATAAGCCACATATGCTCTTTTTGCTCTGTTGTGTAGATGAGAGTTCCATGTTAGTTTCCTGTCGAGGGTAATACCAAGGTATTTCACCTCTTCCGAAAAGTTTAGTTTGCTTTTGAAGATTTCAGGAGGTTTCAAACCCGATAAACTTCTTTTCCTGGTGAAAAGGACCATCTCAGTCTTTCTGGGATTGATCGACAGTGAGTGTTCCTTGCACCATTTTTCAATTAATTTAAGCTCAGTAGAATCTTTCGCAGCTTCTCATTTTTCTTTCTACCAAGCCTTTTTCTCATTCTAGCTTCTTCACCAAAGGTGACCCCTATTAAAACACAGCTTCCTTCATAATGTTTTTAACATTTACTTTTTCTCTTTATAATTTTGGCACACATTATTGATTGGGTAACTAACTTTGGGAGAAGCATTTGTCTTTGCCTATTTCTGTGAGCAGAAAAATGAGTACTCAACGTCCAAAGCGTTAGCGCCCACGCCATTTGCTCGATGATGTCGAAGTAGTGTCTAATAAGTGTTAAAATCGAGTTTTTTAACGACCCTGTATATTTGAGACCATAAAAAACAAATTGGCTAATATTTTACTTGGCAAATTCCTTGTATCAACATAAATTAGAATAATAACAATTATGTTGAGTAAAGATAAAGATTTATAGTATTTTATTAATAGTATCATGTAAATTAAAGAATAATAGTCATTATTTATACCCACATTTTAATGTAGGTAAAGGTATATAAAACAATTTAGATTTCCAGTAAATCATCATTATAAAATTATACTCAACTTTTTTTATGGTTTTCGAATATTATGTTCTCACATACTTTTTCAAAAGTACTGTTTACTTTGACCAATGTAAATTAGCAAAAGTTTATCTTAAAAATATTATTGAGAGGTATCTATTCAACGAGAAATTTTGAAAAAAAATAGTAGAAAACACTATATCTCTTTCTAGTTGATTATGAAAGGGTTGCCTATTGTTAT
Organism: Lochmaea capreae; assembly: GCA_949126875.1. Classification (NCBI taxonomy): domain Eukaryota; kingdom Metazoa; phylum Arthropoda; class Insecta; order Coleoptera; family Chrysomelidae; genus Lochmaea; species Lochmaea capreae. The sequence continues at coordinate 3,320,985 of OX421405.1, read as the reverse complement.
ATACAGGTATACTTGCGGCAATGATGAACAAAAGAAATTGTGGTAATGGGCGCGTTCAGCCACGCTAGCGCTAGGCAAGCGCTGAGTAAGCAGAGGGCGAATTTGACCGCTATGTGACAGCGCTAGCTCTAGCGGTCGCCATTTTTTCCAGCGAATTTATTTTCCGCTAAGTTGGTCAGCGGTTCATTATGTCAACAAAAACAAACAACAATTCTAAATTCTAACCTCCAAGATAAAATTTCTGTTATTTAGTTTTTATTAGTGTTTAATAAGGTTTAATTATGGCGGAGAATATTGAACCGTATACAACTGTAGAATTTAATATTGATGGAAAAATATTGCGTAGGGAAATATACCAACGAATATGGATCGAATATTTGTTACATAGCAGCATCAAAGCATAGACGTTCAGCCACCTTCAAGCGCTTTCACAAAATGCCGCTGCTAGCGCTAACTTTGCGCTAGCGTGGCTGAACGCGCCCATTGCTTTGAAAATATACTGATTTTTTTGGGCCATTTCTTCAGTAGTTTTCATATTTAAATAAGTTCTCTCTGCTGACGGCCAAAGAAGTAAGGGAACAGAGTTGTTTGTCTTGTGAAGGTGTGCCAAGAAATAGGAATGATTCAATTTCAATTAGAAGGTCAGACGAAGAATATTGTTCTATGTTTTTTTAAGCAAATATATCACAAAACCAGTATTTGATTCTCAATTTAAATAAATTCTTTTTTTATATATCTATATGAATCATGTTTTTAATTGCTATAACAATATGTTAAGTAGTATGTAAATTGATGTTTCTTTAATTATTTAATATTTAATTATAATTTATTGATTTGTACGAAAAAATCCTTTGTCAACAAATAAAATTGATTATTGGGTGGGTCCATTAAAAATTCTTTTTCATTCATTTATTCGATTGGGTTGTACTCAACAGCCCAGGTACTTGAACTGAATATTTGTACCATTTCCCACGTTATCTACTTCCATTCCAGAAGCTTTTTGTCTTCTATGTAGGCCACTAGTTTGACTAGAGGGATTTTTGTAATGGTTGTAATGTTTCCTCTCCAAAGTGCTTCAGTCTAAGTCCATGTAAGTTCTCGCAGAAGCAGAATATGTGAGAGGTGTTTCATCATAGAGTTCACATTTCCTGCACATAGGTTCACTAACTTTGCTCATTTTGTGCAGATGTTGAGGTTGAGAGTTCCTTGTTCAGTAAACTCTTTGTATGGATGTGCACTTGTGTCGACCTCCATTTGAGTTGGTGTTCCCTATCTAGCCAGTTCCCGATTTCCCACAAAACGGTTCCGGACCTATGAAGTCTCCTTCAGAACCTTCTTCCACGAATAAAAATTAATATGCCTTCATTAATTTACAGAGCATAGCAGACGTGGTTGCCGATAAGTCATACTTTACCAGAGTCGGACTCAATTTACTTGTCAGACAGACAGATAGTGAACCTCTAGTAACAATGACAGCAAAAGAATTTATGTTCGGATATTCCAGCAGTATATTAACCTTGGGAAATAATTTCATGCCATCCTGGATCAAGTTTGATAAGCTAGGACTTATTGACCGGGTAAGTAAAAAATAGGTGGACGAAATCAGGAGAATTAGGATCCTTTTCTGGATATTCTGTATGAAATATTTCTATTTTTAGATGTACGATTTTGATGGAGATTACGAAACAGTTTACGATGGCCAAAAATTTAGTATAAATAATGTGGGTTTGATAGAAAAATATAGAGGAGAGACCAAAATACCCCAATGGGAAAGCCCTTGCGGTGATATCACTGGAGCTTCGGACGGTACCAAGTTCCAAGGATACATAGAACCTAACGATACTCTCCTGTTTTTCAGGAAGAGTATGTGTAGAGCTAAGAAACTAGTACGTATAGATACTTTTTTGAATATTGTACAAAAATATATTTACTGATTCTTTCTTCTCTTCTTTCCATTGTTCTATATGAAGCAAAGTTGCTTCTTATCGATACATGTATGCAAGACGATATTTATAAGTGAAAATAATTGTTCCAGATAAAAATCAACGAAACGGTCACCAGTGGTCTCAAAGCTTTCGTTTACAACTTCGATCCCGAAGCCGATGACAACGGTTGGGATCGGGATAACAACAAATGTTTCTGCAGAGACAACAAGTGCAAGCCTAGAGGTCTTCTAGATGTCCGTGGATGCTACTATGGCTTCCCAATTGCTCTGAGCAACCCACATTTTCTTGAAGCCGACGAAAGCCTTTCTTCTAACGTCACCGGGATGCATCCAGATGTTGAAAAACACAAGAGTTTCTTTGTCATACAACCGGTAAGTACTTTCGGAACTTTAGTGGAATAAATTAACTTGAAAAAACATTTTTTTGCAGGACTCAGGACTTCCAATCGAGTTAGCTGTGAGATTTCAAATTAATATGCATTTGGGAAATGTAAAAGCCATAGCTCATTGTGATAGATTCGATAATGTAGTGTTGCCATTGCTTTGGGCTGAAATAGTAAGTGTCATATGTCTTTTTCGTACTAATTTGTAGGAATAACCCTTTTCTTCTTTTCCAGAGCATGGATAAACTACCAGATTACTTGGAAAGTCGTTTCAGGATATACCTAAACGTCCTCCCAATAGCGGAAAAATGCTTAATGATCATTTTCCTAGCTGGTGGAGTACTATTTTTCTTAGTATCCCTTTATAAATTTGTCAGAGTATCGAAGAATCGATCTCAATACAAAGAACCATGGATAGAAGATGCACTGGACTATAGCATCGACAGAAAAGTCAACAGTTACATCCCAGCTAGATCGTCCAGCTTAACAGCGAAGGAATTGGAAGTTTATATCGATAGTATGGTACCTCTTACAGAGAGCGAACATAGCAACGACGAACAAGAAGTTGAGCTTGATTCGAGCCACGAACAAAGCTCTTTAGTCAACAAATAAGAGTATAGAGAGAGAGAAAGAGAGAGAAATTGGTATCGTGTAACGAGAGAGACATTATCGAAATTGTGATTGTAATTTTAGTACGCCATATTAGTATAACTCAATTAAATAGGGTGGTTAGGTGAAAATGCAGCAAAGTCATTATGAGAAACTACGTCATTGTATATTGATCCGGAGTACCTATTCGGATCGAAGCATCTTGGACATTTTCGGGATCTAGGGAGTTTATAAATTAGCCTCAACCTTTCAATTAGTTTCTCTACAAGAAACCACACTTTGGCCAGAAGTCGCACTGGCATAGGATGTGCTCTGCTTTCCAATGTGACAGAGTCTGAACAATCTTGCGATTTCTGTACCACCCATTATCTTGTGGCCTTGTTTATTGTACATTTTGTGAGGCCGCAGAACAGTTCCGATCCAATGAATGCCCATTTCATTTGCCTTTTTGTGCCCTGGTACCAAGGTGACCTTGCAAAAGCCACCGAGCACATTAGTGCAGCTTGGTGCTGTCATTATGTCATCTGAAAAGTATGTTATTCTTTTCTGTCTTACAATTTCTTCGCCACCACTTTCGCTTGCAAAGACGTCTTCAGATAAGCTTACTGGAAAAACTATACTTTGTTTTAGCCCTACACCTACCTCTGGTATTGATACGTGGATATACCAGCTTGCCTCAGCGTTGACTGTTTGGTTCCACACCACCAGTTCGAGGTCTTCGAGTACTCCTACGACTCCTCAGCCTTTACAGACTAATAGTCCTCAACAGTCTTTGTACTTCTTGGAAAAATCCTCACTTGGGCACTCTAGTCCTCGGAGTCTATATCTCCATGCACATCCGACAGACAGACACTGGTTTGGTTTCGCCTCAAAAAAAAAAAGTTTAGTGGAGGTACAGGTTGAACAGGATCTCCAGCACAGTTGTGGGAGATAATTTGAAGGCCTTCATAATACACATGCAAGTATGCCTCTGTAGTGGCGGGTTTACTCACCGGTCACTGTAGTCACTGTGGCTAAGGAAGCACATGCATACAATCGGCAAATATAGGGAGGAATGGATGTGCATGGAAGAGGAGGAAACTGTCTCCCGCATTATCTCATTAGAGATATAGACTCCTAGGACTAGAACATCCAAGGGAGGATTTTTTCAAGAAGGACCTAGTGAAAAGACTGTTAAGCCTGATAAGGGCTACTGGTCTTTTCACATAAAGGCACAACCAAGAGCAGAAAAAGTCTAAAGGCTGAGGTGCCGAACCAATCGATCAAATGCCTTTGTATGACACTTAACACTTGTAGTGTCTTTGTCAACCATAGGCTATCATTGGTCTAAGAACTTTTGTGTATAGCCATTGGGTCATTTTTGGGTTGACACCCCAGGTTTTTCTACACACCCTTCCGCATTTGCCAAGGATAATGGAAGCTTTCTGTGTGGTCTTCTAAAGGTGGGTGTTCCATGAAATCCTTTGATCGAAATGTAAAATTTTTGGCAAACGGAATCAACGTTCGTTGTTATTGGCTTTGGGTCATATTTTTTGTCTTCAGAGTATTGAGTGTCTTGCATACACCAATAATTATTCAACGCTGTTTTGGAAGTTTATTCAATGGATAGGGAGGTACATTTTGGAAATTTGGATTTTTGGAATTATTTTTTTATATTTACCAAATAAAAACCTTGGATTGAATTGATATCTGATGTACCTAGTTCTATGTACAGGGTGTTAAAAAATAAGACGGTCATAAAACATTTATTGCAGTATATTAAAAATACTGCTTTTTATAAAAAGAAAATGTTTGAAATTACTCATAATGACTTTGTTATATTTTATTTAAAAAAACCAAGCAGTACCAGATGATATTATTAAAATAATTTTGTACTAAAAACGTATGTACGTACAAAGTGAATTTTAAAGTTTGTTTTTGGGTTATAAAATACTTTAATGTGGTACATAGGTAATAATAATCCTTAAATAAGAACGTTCATTTCTACATAATTAGAAACGATTCAGTTCTTGTTTTCACATCTTCAATAAGAGATCTAGCACTACCTTAGTATACCTACTTTTAAAAACAAAGAAATTATTTTGTTTTTATGGTAAGACATGTAAAGTTGGAATACTTCAATTTTATTTACTGGAATTTTAATATCTAATAATGCCGAAATGGAATTAGCCCAATCGAATTAGGATTTTTATTGAATAACTCATTTATTATCAATTTTATACAAAAAATGGTAATTACAAAACATGCGTAGAATTAAATTTCTTACAATTTTGAATCCCATCAATTTTTTCCTAGGATCGATACTTTCCGATTTATAACCTAAAAGAGGGGGTGAATTTTTTGTTTGATTAACAACTCGTTTATTGTCAATTTTACACGAAAAATTGTTACCACCAAACTAGTTTGAAATTAAATTTCCTACAATTTTGGTTTCCATAAATTTTTTGGTAGGATCGATATTTTTCGATTTATACCCGAAAATCGGGGGGGTAAAATATTATAATTGTATTATCAGGTTTATTGTCAATTTTACGCGAAACATGGTTATAAACAAACTTGTTTAAAATAAAATTTCCTACAATTTTGGTTCCCATCAATTTTTTGGTAGGATCGATATTTTTCGGGAAATCGGGACAATATTGTAGAAAACAGCTCTGGTTATAATAATTTTTCGAGTAAAATTGACAATAAACCTGATAATACAATTATAATATTTTACCCCCCCGATTTTCGGGTATAAACCAAAAAATTAATAAAAATCAAAATTGCAGACAACTTAGTTTAAAACCATTTTTCATGTAAAATTGACTATAAACGAATTGTTAATCAAACAAAAATTCACCCCCTCTTTAAGGGTATAAATCGGAAAATATCGATCCTAGGAAAAAATAATTGGAACCAAAATTGTTTGAAATTTAATTCTAAGCATATTAAGCTATTATTTTTTTTGTAAAAGAATGAAAAATCTAATTTTCTAAACTATACCCAGTTTACTCTACCACTACGCACCAACAGTAACACTTTACACTAGCTTTCGATAACCAAGTTATCTTCTTCAGGTTCTGTCAGTCTTCATCAGTTTTCAGAAACTGAAGAAAATAGTTTGGTTATCAAAACGCGCGTAAGATAGTGTAAAGTGTTTGTGTTGTTGTGTAGTGGTAGTGTAATATGTGTTCAGTGTCGAGCATCGCCAACGGATTCAAAATTCCCAACTTATTTATTTACTAGTTGTGCAGATCTCTAGTGAAAGTTTTGTAAATATTATTTTTAGGCATATAATATACGAATTTTTAATTAATATTTATTTAAAAGTAATGACATTTTATTAAATTTGAGGTTAGTTTAGGAAATATTTAAGTTTTAATTTAATTTTTCGAAAAATATCAACATTTTGATCTTTTTCGGAACTATCCTATCCAAAAACGTATGTATATATATATAGACTTTGAACTGGTGAAAACCAAAAAATTTTTCCTGAAATTTGACTTTTTCTGTCTAAATATATTTTTGACAACTTGAAAAACAGATTTATTTTGCGAGTTTGGGTATGTAAATTGTCGATTCTATTTTTAATCCTACTAATTTTTTTATTTTATCATTTTTAAAGCTGTGGACATTTCGATTTTAATTATTTTTCTAACAACTATTACTCTATACATGACACAATTTTAAATTTCAACATTTTTTTTTAAATTTACAAAAAAAGTTTTATATTTACAGACAAATATTATTTCAATTTTATTATTTTTTTATAATCATCCTAAATTTTTTAAAAAAAGGCACAAAACTCAAAATTTAATTCAAATAAATACACATAATATTCAACAATGAGTAACATTTCTGCTACACATATAGATCGAACATTATGTTCCAAAATGCGTTATGTCCTAATGTTGCCAAATCGTCCAAATAGTATAAAAATACAGTACATTGAAAAAATCAAAATAATAATGTTTATTTTAATTTTTTCTTGTTATGGACCATTTTTAACGTTTTATTGTTCAAAATACTTACTTTGCAGCAGTAAACTAATTGAGATTTATAAGTTACTCAGTTTTTTTCCTAGTATTGATTAAAAATAATTAATTTCAAGGAAGCCGGATTTATGGTTTTGCGTATTTAAAACAAAAAATATTTATCAAGGTCTATGAATATAAATTAATTGATGTAAAAAGTTATTTGTTTGTAAAACGGTTTTTTTACCCGGCTGCCGAAAAGGAGATATGGATTTCGAGACCTTTTTTTGCACGCTCTGTAGCATCCGGGAAAAAGAGTAGGGGTAAGAATATAACCAAGACCCGTCCTGAATATTTTACAAATGCGAAATGTTAAAAATAAATATCCAAAAACTTTCAAATTAGGGGGGGGGGCATTTTTTTTTTAACACGGCGCATTTCTGAAATATTAAGGGTAGGACCTTTTCAAATGAATACCGTATCTATTTCGGGGTCAAATTCTATCATTTTATATAATTAATTCTACTATATTTTGTACAGAGTGTCTAAAAAAAAATAGGCCACGTTGCTAGGATAAGTAGAATAATAGCTAAAAAGATGTGGGGTTTGCTCAGTAAAAAATTCATATTAAAGATACAAAATGTTGCATAACTAGCGCCTCCTACTAAAGTTGAAACAAGCTCATAAGACTTCCAAAACATATTTATACAAAATTTCATCACAATGTTATCAGTAGTTTCGATACACCCTGTATCTGAAAATTTCGTACTAAGCAAACACCACTTATTAATATTTTTGCAACGGGGCAACCTATTTTGAAACATACTTTAAAATGTAAGGAATATAGAGATAATTAAGGGTTTAAATAGTGGTTCCCATTTTTTTTTTGAAAACACCCCTCATTTTTCAATCAAGTAATAATTCACAAAATACTTTTAAGCGCGTTTTAGCGTATATTATAATTTCGTGATATTACTGATAAGTTACATTTAATAAATAATGTCCTTTAAATTTATAAGAACATTTTTAAAATTTGTAACAGTGTCAATTTTGTTAAAATAAAAATTTGAAATCAACGAGCTGGTTTTATTTATTTCCAACTGAAAGAACCAAAATGTAATACTGAATTTTTAAGAAAAAAATTCTTTCATCACCAATAAAGGTACTATATATATATATATGTATATCTCGTGAACGACAAGAAATGATGAAAGGATTGGGCAGTCGTGGAGTCTGCTAGTGAACATACAAATAAATTTACTTCTTTGAAAATTTTATCGTGCGCCTATGACAAAAGAAATTTTTTAAAGAAAAATTTTATTGTACACCCTTGGTAAATGGAACAGTTTGCATAAAAATAAGCCCCTTTTAAGAATTGCATAGTACGTCCATGGTAAATGGAATTTTTCACAAATAAATCAATCCCATTCAAAAATATTTTTACAAATTAATTAATCCCTTATAAATATTTTATCGTACACCCATGGTTGAAGAAAATCTTTGCTAATAAATTAGTCCCTTTTAAAAACTTTTCTCGTACGCCCATGGTAAATTATATTTTAACAAATAAACAACACTTTTTAAAAATTTCCTAGTACGCCTATGATACAGAGATTTCGGCAAAGTTCTAAATGGATTTGTGTAATTGCCTAGAAACGAAAAAATGTCACAGAGACATTTATATTTATATTCAAAATCCGGGGATGGTTTATCGGGGGATTTAAATTACAAAATTCAAAATGTTTAGACAAATCAGGCCTACAGTGCCACAAATATGGAGTACAATGCGTGGACAAAGATTAGGAATTACGAGGCAATCTGCGACACCCAGGACTATCCTTACCACCAGTGTAAGAAACTACGGAGACGACTGTGGAGAGTAAGTAAAGTTTTTATTTATTTTATCACGTTTTTATTAACTGGAACTTATTTCCCGATGGGTTAGAGACTTGAAATTTTCAAAATAATTCAGAATTGGATGACAATAAATGAAAATATGGAAATAATTGAAAAAAAAATGGAGAATTATTAATAAAAAGTCCCTTTTTTTAATTTGACATACTTCATATCGCTTATTCGAAATAACAATGACACAACTCAAAAAGTATAGTTTTTCAGGAAACACATTTTAAAATGTTCACCTAAGTTGTCAATAAATAGGTAGCTTATCTTCCCCTTTTTGGAAAACTTCATGTGGAATACAAATTATTTGATAGTTATGTGTATCTGTATACATATATATGCGTAAGTTTTCCAAAAAGGTGAAGGAAATCGGTTCAAAAATAATCATCTACGCTTACAAGTGTTATTCAATACTATCAGCAGTCCCAAAAGACTTTTTTTAAATTTTTAGTTCGTTTTAAAAACCTTGTAAGTATATTAAAAGAATTTTTATTTAATTTGTTGTAAGTTTATCCCAATAAAAGATAACGTGAATAATGTCAGTCTCGAAGCTAAGTTCTTCTACCGTAAAAATATTTATGGTAAGATCAAATTGATTGATTTATTCAGTTATTATATTATGTGGAATCATATATCCAACAATTTTATCAAAAATTGTTACATAATAATAATAGCAATCACAAAAATAATATCAATCTAAACACTTACCTACATTGGCGTTTTTACTCGACTTGGCTGGGGCAGATCCGAGGTATACGATCCAAGCGTCTGTGGAGAAAGGATTTTGATAAATATCTTTGAAATTAAAGTGTATTTGAATTATTAGTGATATTTTCTATCCAGTTTTTGACAGTATTCAAAGCGTTTTAAAAATAATTAAAACAGTGTGCGTTATTTAAATAATAAAATCTCATACTTTGTATAAAAAAATGGGGCCCCGAGACCTCTACTTTTTAAGCTACGAAGCTTTGGAAGGGACACTTTTAACTAAAAAAAATAAATTTTAATTATATTTATGATAATATCTCGAAATAGTAGTTTGTACAACCAGTGCGCAAAGCGTCACTATTCCCACGAGCGCAGAAGTTTGTGGCACGAGCCGTATGGCGATAGTATCACAAAGGAAATATTGCCTTCGTTCAATTATTGCGCACACCTCGACCAAATTCATTTCAACTCTGAGATGCGCAAACAAAGAAGCGAGAGGGAGAGGGAGAGATGTCAGGCCTGCGGAATAAACGCATGTACACTCGGTGGAAAAAGTTTACTTAGTTAAATATTTCCTAAATAAAATCCTGAGAATTTTGTTTTGTGCACTCAAAATCTTGTGTTTTACAACCGACTTAAATTCCATATTAAAATTCCTACTATAAGTTCAAATGGATCTTTGCAGTGCAACGTTCTGCCTAGGACTGGTAGCTGCTGATATTGTTTACGCGTGATCTACGCGCATCCGAAACTCACGGTTGAAATGAATTTGGTCGAGTTGTAGTAGACATTTCCTTTGTATAGTAACACGAAGTAAACTCTGCGTGTGATCTAATAGTGGCACTGCAGTTTCTGGTGCGCGTAGTTTTCCTAATGGTGAATGAACAAAATCATGAATAGAAGAGAAGATTTGGTGGCTAAATATTTCTTCCTGGGCTAGCAACAGCAAGAAATAATCTCTATTATAGAAATAACTCATCGTGTTAAAATTCATCCAAGAACATTGAAACGCATATTGAGCAAACTGGATTTGTTCATAAGGAAACAGTTCTCAAATATGGATGAAATGGTAGGATTTATCAAAAAAGCCTTGGAAACTTCTGGACAAGTAAATGGTTACAGGCGAATTCATCTAAAGTGGCTTAGTTGTGACACATAAACTGTTGCTAGAGATTCTAGAAGTGCTAGATCCAGTAGGGGTTTAAATAATAAAACGAAGACGTCTACGAAAAAGGCAATATATAAATGGGGGTCCTATGATAAGCTGAAGTGTGATCCGAAAGTAATTGCAGGATACTATCAAGGCGCTATCAAGTTGCTGAAGGGATTTCCAAACAGCGTTCGCAGTGACATGACAACAGAAAATGGTGTTATTGAACGAATTCAGACAAACCTTCCAAAATATTAATCATCATAAACCTCATTTTTTAAAAGGGTGCAACACATCTCAAAGAATTGAAGCCTGGTGGTCCATATTACGCAATATTGCACCTTTTTCTATTTTGTCTTTCAATATTTCGGATATAGTTGCCCTTTGAGTCCATTTCAGTAATTTGGGGTTACTGCACATACAGCAGATTAAGGAAAAAGTAGACAAGGAAGATGAACACGTGCAGAATTTTTGAAACTCAATTTTAAAAATCGTGTAAAAAAATAAGTATGGCAAGCAAAGTACCACGACCGTGGACTTTTGGGGGTCCAAAATAGATACAAAATATCGTATGTTATTCCATCTATATCAGTTGATTCCCCAACAAAAAGATTATTTTAATGACGTTAGCAATATTGGAATGCTGTTTCTAACTGTCGGCATTGTCGTTGAAGTCAGATTACATGATGATAATTGAGGTTCGCAGTGACAATAAAATGGATATAGCGATAACGTCTAGAGTTTTAAAAATTGTACTAACATACCTTGGGCGATTTCTTATCTTCCACCTACAATTAAGTGGGTCGTAAAAATATTGCATTTATAAAGACTGGCGCGTGCCAAGATCTCATTATATTATAGTTGTTATAATAGATGTTTGTAAGAAATGGAGTGAGTATTTTTTTTTAATGATTTTTAATTTTTTTTTATTCTTAACTATTCTGTAGCGCTACCGGCCCTTTGTCGTAAAAGGGTGGAAGAATCAAGACAATAGACAAATGAGCCAACGGTCTGGCAAACTGTCCAATTATCTTTCGTTCTAATTTTTTGTAAAATTGATAAAGTTAATGTTACGGAAAATATTATTTCTTATAAAAATGTACAATGCTAAAATCTAAAGTAGAAAGATTTTTTGCTGCAACTGCAATACGCATAGGAATGGAAAAAACACCAGCGTGGTTCAGACAAAGCTGGCTGGTATCTCAATTGCCACAAAAGAACTAACCAGAAAATCAAGGGATCACCCTGGGCCACCCTGGGAAGCTTGAGTCGAAAGAATATTTGGCCTACACCTGCCGATATAAAGCTGCGTCCTCACCGAATCGACACTGTTGATCGACAGTGTCGACTTGTTGTGGACGGTGTCGATCGACATGTCGTATTGTTTTCATGAACAAGACAAAGTCATAGCTTTTATTGAGGCATACAAATTAAAATCAAATAGATGGGATTCCAAAACTAATAATTATAAAAACAGAAACATGAGGCACGATACCCTTATGGAAATTGCTAATGAATCTTCGTCAGACATGTTGATTAGTCTGATCGACATCATTTCTGCCAACTCTGGTGTGGACGGATGCAGTTTTGTCGACATGTTGATCGACAATGTCGACTCGGTGAAGACGCAGCTTTAAGATGTCTCCTAGTGACCTGTCCACCTTCCTAGAAAGGACAGGAAGGACGATGACAACTCCTCGGGAGCCTTCGTGTCCTGGTTGCCGTAAGCAAACATAACGACTATTTGTTTTTATTATTTTAGCCAAGTAAAGATTGTCAAATTGACTTCACGTATCCAACACGGCGAAGGACCTTATTGGGATCTGGAAAGTAACGCCCTAGTTTACACAGACACATTTAAAGCGACCTTGTATAAATTGAAAACTGATAAGGAACCACCAATTTCCCCCGATTGTTTCAAATTGCGTAAGTAGTTGGTTTGTTTATACTAATCTTTCATTTTTCCTTCTCCTTTTTATCCTTCTACCTTCACTTCTCTACATCTTGTCAAACGTAGGAATAGAAATTATTCCGAGGAAGAGAGAGATATTTTTAAATGATAGTATTGTTAAATGTTTTCAGCAAATCACGATTCTGTTGGATTCGCTCTAAGGATAAAGGGAAGAAAAGATACTTGGGTGGTATGTGGAGACCGTTACATGTACGAACTGAAATGGCCTGACAAGGGTAAAGTTACATTTAAACAAATTCATATGATCGAGAAGGATAAACCGAAAAATCAGTTTAATGATGGTAAAGCTGATACTTTAGGACGGATTTGGGGTGGTAAGTATTTTTATATCACCAACTGCCAAATTGTTTCTACAAACGCTTTTTTTAATGCGCATGTATCTCACGGTTTCTGACTGTTCTACGAACAAACCTATTAAGATCGCATGATTTTTTCCCTATTGGCCCGAAATTATCAAGTTCTGCTTGGCTCCAGACTTTGAAACTGGCATTTTTAATGCAAATTAATATGAAAAATATAGTGTTAACCTAAGGGCGATCGTTTTCAAAATGGAATCGGCCGTTGACATAATATGTCAATTGTCTTAACGGTCAACGAGAGTAGGAGAAATTTAGAACACAGATTTATTTGGTAAAATCGAAACAGGTCGATAGGCAAGTTACAATATTACAATTTTGCAGGATTTTCATTTTTTTTTAGGTACTTTAAAACGAGAAACAGATTTGTCAGTACCAGATTTCGGTGGATCTTTGTATATGATCGGTCACGATCTCAAAGAGCGTGAAATTTTACCGAAAATCAGTATCAGTAACGGATTGGCTTGGTCCAAAGATAATACAAAATTTTATTACATAGACAGCGCAACTAGAGATATAGAAGAATATCATTTCAACTCGGAAGAAGCCACAATATGTGAGTAGTTCTTAGTTGCTGCAAATCAAAACTTGAACTTTAGTGGAATTCGAACCAACACATTTACTACTGCTATGTTGTATATCAAAAACTATTTATCTTATGACTCTGGGGGAAAATAAGCTTACTTAAAAGACCAAAAGAAATAGGTGGGAATAACTTTTCAGTTTCTAGGTTTACTGGTAGAGGGCGTATGCAGTATGGCTCTATTCTGATGTACAGGGTGTTGTATGTCAAAATCTAATATTTATATTACGTAGAAGGTATTTTGAACTTTGAATTGGTTATTGTAGGTAATAAGAAAGTAGTTTTTAATATCAAGGAACATGGGTATCCGGGCATAGCTGATGGGATGACTATTGACGAAAACGATCATTTGTGGATAGCCATGTTTGGAGGTCACGAAGTAAGTATATATTTTTAATATTATTTTTTTAAGTTTTTTCCCTTTAACTGTCTGTTGTGGTTGTACGCGAGTGTGCAAACCGGATTATCCAGCCAAGTCAGGTTCAGACTTCGGATTGTAATTTGGAGGACGAAACTCCAGAGCACATATTATGCTCATGCCCAGCTTTGGGCAGGGTAAGGTATAACATATATTATTCGGTTTTAGTACCTTAGAGCCGAACGACTTCATAAAAGTATCACCAAATACAACCATGAACTTCGTCAGAAGCACACACTTGTGGGGTGAGCCACAATAGACCCAACGGGGGTCACAGTGGAGATGGCGAGAAGGCCCCACTCACATAGAACCTAGCCTACAGTTTTATTTTCATCAACAACAGTATAGATTGATTTAAAAGACATCAGATCGCCTCACAAAAACTGTTTAACGTATACCTTAGCCACAGCAACACGTGGACGAGTCTGCTAGTGTCGAAAGTAAGTTTTGAACGTGAAATAAATTGGAGCGTATATAAAACGTTTGGAGTTTCAACGTAGCGCCATCTATTGCATAGCTAATAAATTACCTTACTCCGCCACAGACTCACAGAACATTATAACTCTTTGTCACGTAATTATTCATTATAAATTGAAATATACAAACTATCATATCTCCTATTTTAGTTGGATCAAACTGCACATAGTACGCAAAATTTGTTTAAAATCGGTTCAGTAGTTAAGAACCACTGCTTTATATTGACAGTTTAACGCTAGCAGCGTTCAATTTTTTAGATAATCCAAGTAAATCCAACTTGTGGAAAAATAATGAGAAAAATTAAGATGCCGGCTACATATGTGACGTCCGTAATTTGGGGTGGACCTAATTATGACATTTTGTACGCGACTACGTCTCACCTCCATCTTGACGAAAAGCAAATGAAAGAAGAACCGGGAGCCGGAAGTGTGTATGCAATTCACGGTTTGGGGGTTAAAGGATTTCCGTCTAACGAGGCTGTAATCAAATGTTGACTACGTCGAAAAATGTTTGATGATATTTTTTTTAAAATCATCTGTAATTGGTTGTAAAATGTGATCTGTTTAAAAATTACGGCTTGTGAATAAATTATATTAATCGAATTAATTTTTATTATTTACACACATCCTTCGCCTAAAGGATCTTTATAAATAATTTTGTTTTAGGACATCCTTATCCATGGATAATTTTTTTCCCCGAGTCGGTCTGACAAGTCTGCGATAACACTGCAGCCTAATGGCTTACTGTTTTTTTGCTCGTGCTTTCTCATAGCACCCAGCCTAGCACCTTTTTCCCCTGCACCAGTTTGTACAAGTTCTTAGCTGGGTGTTTGCTATAAAGCTCAGCGTTTCCTTGCGGTTTGCCACCGAGTAAGTGGTGGAGTGGTTACGCTCTCGACTTACACTCGGAAGGACCAGGGTTCAAATCCCAGGTTCGCCTGACCTGCTATGAGTTTTTTCAGAGGTTTTCTCGTAGCAATAGGCGAATGCTGGGTCAGTACACACCTCTCAGGCACCTACCACCGTCCCTTCCACTTCCATCCCCTGAACCATAAACAATCCTTATTCCTTTCAATGTTCGCTGAAGAGGCTCCGGAAAGCCTATAGCGGCCCGCTCCCCTCGAGGGGGGGAGAATGAAAATCGATCCTTCCTTTTTTTGCGGTTTGCCAAGTGATAACTGTCTTTTGCGATCAAGAGTCTCCGTTGTATAGTTTTAAGCTCTTTTACTGGTGACTGGTGACCTGGAGATCGCTAATTTAGCTCGAGCTGTAGAGCGAAGAAGCGAGATTATGAAAATTTGGATTGAAATGAAAATATTCGTATTAAATCAGAATATTTGGCAGTTTGCCAACATTGAAATCTAGTCTAGAATAAAATACTATAAGTAAAGCGCGCAAACAGATACCAAGATACCAGTTTGACAGCTTTACTTAAACTTTGCTCTAATAACTCTTAACTATTTGTTTGAATATTATAAAAAATTCTTTTGTTACAAATTGTAATATTTGCTTGTATGCTTGAATAAAATTATCATTACAGTTGGACAAATCTCTTTATCTAATCTTTTGTAATAGCGTGGGTAACGAAAACAATAAATTTTGTTGAATATCAAACAGTAAACACTGCTTTAAATACCAAATACTCGCTTTGGTTTGTTACAGTATGATCGAAGATTATATCGAAACAATTTTCATATTCGGTGTTTCATTTTTAATGATGTTGATTCTGTTCATGTTGAAGTATTTGCAGTTCCAAAAGGAGGAAAATCGAGAGGCACGTGACAATGGTAAGTTCCTTTTACAGGTTTTAGACAAACTATGTCTGATGTTTATTGTCGTTATCTGTACCTACAGATATTGTGTACCTGGTAGAAACATTCTAACATTTCAGGAGGATTGCTTGTTGTATGAACAGTTCTGGAATCGTATCGAATTAGGAATGGTTTTTGAACTGACACATCAACATTTTCGACGATATACGCATGTCAGTTCTGCCAATTTTAGTGCCAAACAAGGAGTCGTTTATCATCACTCCTTTCCAGTTGGTACAGTTTGTGTACCGTACCAACAACGATACTTTATCAAAAAATTTTGCATTATTGCGCAATTAAATTTTCGACGCTAAAATTATACAGTGCTATTTAAAAGTCCCCTCCCCCCCTCGTATCTTTTGAACGGCTACACTTACATTAATAAAATTTGGAGAGTGAAAATAAAGTGTTGTAAACTTCTCTACGAATGGTAACAGGTGACGTAATAGTAATAGATGACGTCACAGTGCCACTCTGGCCAATAATTTTAAATAGGACCTTATGGCAAGTGATATCTCGTTTGAAAGGCATTGACATTGGCTACATACTACATAGCCATATTAATTTTGTTTGGGTTCAAACTAATTTTGACGGATAAATTAATTAAATACCAAAATTATTATTTCACATTTAAATATTGAAGATTTTTCAGTCCGCCTCTGGTTAGTTGTCAAAAAAATTGACGTTTTTAATTTAATAGTATTCGTTGCTTTGCAAAGTTTTTCTAAATAGCTTAAATATTTAATTTTATTATTGTTTAACGAGACGTTTAAGAGTTTACATAGACAAAATGGTACGTACTCAAGCCGACAAAGTAGCAGCTATCTTAATAATTGGTGAATCTGGAAAGAATCTCCATAAAGCGGAACGTTTATTTAATGAGAGATACCCAGATCGCCCTATCTCGAGAACTTATTTGAGGGAGCTTCTTCACAAGTTTGAAGCAACAGGTAGTGTTCAAGATGCCAAACGATCTGGTCGACCAACATTTAGTGATGATAAAAAAATTGATATAGTTGCTGAAATGGTAGTAAACCCTACTTCCTCTTCAACCAAAGTTGCGTCTATCTGTGAAGTAAGTAAAAGTACAGTACAGAGAGTGTTGGCTAAAAATAAATTTCATCCATACAAGTTAAAAATGGTGCACCACCTTTCGTATGACGACCCCGACAGAAGACTCGAATTCTGTGAATGTATGACAAATAAAAGTAGTCAAAACCCACATTACACAAAAACAATTTGTTTTAGTGACGAAGTACTTTTTGCCTCAATGGAAATGTGAATACACAAAATGTAAGGTATTGTAGTGACACAAATCCTCACACCTTTCGTGAACAACATACCCAATTTCCAGAAAAAGTCAATGTTTGGGCAGCTATTTTGGGAAACCACATAGTTGGTCCTGTTTTCCTAAATTCAAATTTAAGCGGTGAAGTGTATCTGGAGATGTTACAAAATGCAATTGAACCGTTAATTCTTGAAATTCTGGAATATAACCCAGATGAATTCGGCCATCTGGGAATAACATTTCAACAAGATGGTGCTCCTGCACATTATTATGGTGCAGTAAGACGTTACCTGGATGAAGAATATCGAGGTAGATGGATCGGCCGGCGAGGTCCTATAGAATGGCCACCTCGGTCACCAGATCTGACACCATTAGGTGTTTTTCTGTGGGGTACTTGAAATCCAAGGTTTATACTACGGCACCAGATAGCATTGGCGTTTTGAAAGAAAGAATTATTGAAGAATGCAATGCAATTTCAGCTGACACATTCGAACGAGTACGACAAGAGTTTACTAATAGGATGTATTACTGCCAGAAAGTAGACCGAGCACATTTCGAACACTTGCTATAAGAATCCATTGAGATATTTGATTAATTAAATTTAAAAAAATAATTTCAATAATTTTGGTATTTATTTAATTTATTCGTCAAAATTAGTTTAAACCCAAACAAAATTAATATGGCTATGTAGCCAATGTTAATGCCTTTCAAACGAGATATCACTTGCCATAAGGTCCTATTTAAAATTATTGACCAGAGTGGCACTGTGACGTCATCTATTACTATTACGTCACCTGTTACCATTCGTAGAGAAGTTTACAACACTTTATTTTCACCCTCCAAATTTTATTAATGTAAGTGTAGCCGTTCAAAAGATACGAGGGGGGGAGGGGACTTTTGAATAGCACTGTATATAATCAATGTAATTTATTAATAAGCTTATAGTACAACACGAATAAAATAAGCTTCCGATGAACTCTGTAGGACCACCTCTAGGGCAGGAAAAGCCCATTTACCAAAACACCTTTTTTTCGCAAAATTGTAATAATCAAAAAAAAAAAATTAATTCTTGAAAAAAGCAAGATTTTCGGCTTACTTACATCTACATTTTTTCAAAGTTTCAAGTGGATTGATTGAAATATGAATTTTTTATTACAAAAAATAGTTAAAAATCTGGCGCCCGAGATTTGAACCGAATTTTGCATCAAGGGTGTCCATACGGACGTGTTCGTGTGGTAGGAGGCACGTGTAGGAATAAAGACATGTTACAACTTCAGTGAGAGTCTTGTATTTTGCTTCGCCTTCATCTTGTTGGTATCCTAATTAACGTGCACACGGTGGGATACAATTTTCTCTTCCTTGTTTTTCCCATTTAGAGTAATTTCTTACATTTGTAATGAATTAAACCTCAGCATTAATGATTATCTAATGGATTAGCGTTTGTGGTTGTCTTGGGCGTTGACGATAGTATAATGAACAAATGGAAGTTGCTGACAAGCTATTTTTTTTTATTAAGTAAGTGATGTAAAAACCCCCTTAATATCTTTGTATGTAAAAAGAATTAGGTATTGCTATTATTCACCATTTTTAATCTCCCTTTTTATCTTATCTATGCGTGAATTAACAAAGTTAAAACTTGGAAGTCAAAAATTCAAGTCAATTGTTCAACTTTCCGAAAATATGTTAGACGAGTTAGATTTATTTGCCATTGGGATATTAGTTTTATCGGTTATTATTTTGATCTATATAGTTTTAAAGAAAAAGGCTTACGAAAGAAACCCCGGGCATGTATACGACAGTACAGGTAAGCGTTGTTGTCCTATATTAAAATATCTATTAAGGTTTCATCTCAATAACTACAGTCCTTTGGAAGATATGATCTTTCAGAGAGAAAAAATATTTAAATAGTTTCAAATTTACGTAAACAGTAAAGGAGACACGTACAAAGGACTTTAATACAAATTAGAATTTCAGGAGTATATGACGAATGTGCTGCACAGAATCTGCTTAGTTTTATTTCTCCCGATATAAACGACCAATCGCCTCTCATCGATAATTTAACAGGTAAGTGTCAATAAGGAAACGGTATAAAAACGTCTTATTTGGTATTAACTTAATATTTTCCAAAAATATACATTCTACGTTTAAATTATATTTGTTTATTTATTTTCTCGTTTGTATTTCAACAAAAATATTGTTGTAACTAGTTATTTTGCATAATTGGCAATATTTGGACGAGAACTCGCGGTAATCTTGACCAAATATTTTTGTTTACAAATTTAGAATTTATTTTTCAAATAAACTTAAACTTCTCGATCGTCTTCAAAACCAAAAACCTCCAAGTTCTTCTAGAGGGTACTGTGTCCAGTGAACAGGTGGGTAACTGTCTCTTACCAGTTTAAATAGCCTGGTTAAGATTTCCTTGTTCAGTAAACCCTTTGTAGAAGGCGATCTTCTGTCAAGTTCCATTAGAATTGGCGTTCTTTATCTGGGAGTACCTGGAAAGTATTCTTTGGAGCCTTCGTTAGCTAATTGGTCCGTTTGCGACTCAAAATTAGATCTATCCGTTTTTGTACCAGGTACACAAGGTTGAGGAGTTGAGTTAACATATGTTCAGTCTCAGTTGCAGCACTGAGGTCATGATAGGGCCAGAACCTTCCTCTGGAATTGCAAAAAATCTCACTAAGGAGAGCACCAATGGATAAACAAACAGGCGTTGCGCTGGTCGCATAAAAACCAATGACAAAAGCACGCTAAACTATTCCTTAGAAGCCCTTCGGTCAAACTATCACGCAACCTACTATGTCAAAGTCGAGAAACAACGAGGATGATGGTGGGAATGCTGACTGGATATTGTAGGCTGAGGAAGCATATACACACAATTGGCCTAGCAGATGACAGCCTATGTAGGTTTTGCCAGGAAAAAGACGAAATCGCGGAGCACAAACTTTGTAAGTGCGAAAGCCTAGTAATGGTGCGGTTTCACCTATTCTCCACTCCACTCCATTTCTAATCTAATCTCAGTTGCAGCAGTGTCTTAATGATAACTGTTTGACTATCCGACATAATGATTATTCTTGGCTCAGTTTACTATGTCTTGAATTACCGCTTGAAACATGCTTGTGGTTTTTCCCATACATCAGAGTATCTGGTGAAGTAGGGTATTATTTTGCAAATTTGAAGTTGTACAAACGTGAACAAGTTTTACGCAAACAAAATTGATTAGTTCACCACTCCCCGTCAATGATTTGAATCCTCCAAGAAGTACAATCACGTGCTACAATTTTTGCAGTCTAGATCTGATTTGGGGGCATGCTAAACATTTTACAGCAAACTGACTATCTGAGAGTATAAGGATTTTTTGGCCACTACACCGTTTTACGATGTTAATTTGCAAACACGTGTCGATAGCGTAGATTTCCGCGTGGAAATATACCTGGGTCAAAGTCCCTGGACTGCTTTTCTAATCCAGTGTTGCCGCTTTTACTAAAAAATACTTGTAATATCGGTATATCAAGTAGAAGCACCAAATAAAGCAAAAATTATATCAATAGTAATTTCCGTTTGTAAACAAATTTTTCTTGATCACCTGATTCATTCCATACGTAACATTTTAAATATGGCCGATGTTTTTTTCACTAAACAGAACGTTGTGTAAATTTATTTTACAATTAAGCATTTTATCTAATCAGTTTTTCATCTTTGTCAGCTTACATAAACAAAAAATTGGTACGTGTAAAGACTTGATGATATCTTTCGTCGGCACTGTTAAGCTTGGTCGTATTTCGCCCTAATTTCGTTCAAATGTTGATGTTATTTAACATTGGAGAAATGTTTGAGGCTCGAGACCAAGTTGGGCTTTTGGTGTTGATAGGGTTGATAGTGTTTTTGTTGCTTGTGCTTAGGAAATATATACAAGTCAAAAGAAGGCAGTTCAATAGAGAAGTTGAGAGATTAAGGGGTGAGTTTATTGTAGAATTAACATTAGTAACTGTCGAAATTTGATCATTTTTGTGTTTGGTAAATTCGACCTTCAAAATGACACCTTTATATCTGTCAGTTGTCAAGCGGATTAGTATTTTTCTTTATACACTGTTTTTACGTCGTATGGTCTTACTAGATGAAATAAAATATTTCCAAGAAAGTTTCCAATAAAGGGTTAACAGTTCGAGTGATAGGATAAACGTGATATTTGATTTTATCTAATCAAAATCTATTCCGAGTGTTTGCTTAAAAAATACGAGTAGTCCAAACAATCAAAAATTATTATCCATTCCATTGTTTAAATAGTTAAGATGCCTGAATTGTACGGTAGTGAAACTTTGTACTATGCTCTCGTTTCCTTCGGGTTGTTATTTTTTTTGTTCGTTTTCACGTGGTTTAAAGAAAAATGCAGAAAAATGAAGGACATTTGTAAGTAGCATCTTTAAGATTTACTGTTCTGTATAAAAAATATCATTTACTTTTAAAAACAAACCACTTCACAGAACAGTATCAGTGTAATTTATCCATATATTATTTTTTTTTTTTGGGTACAAAAATATATGAATTTTTGGGGTCGAATTGGAAATAAAAATAAAAATGCAGTCATAAAGACAGCCGATCTTTAGCATTGGCAGATATACGGCTGTGTTTCAATCAGAGACGATTGCCGCTATAGCCTGTATTGATGAAAACATCAGAAGAGGATACATCGGACAAAAATAAAAATATTCACTGACAGCCTCTGCTTAAAGCTATCAGTAATGCAACAACTAGGTCTAGACTGGTAAAAAAACTGCAAAGGATTCCTCAACAGGCTGGCAAGAGACAATAAAGTATGTCTAATCTGCTTCTGCGAGAACTTACATGGATTCAGACGGAAGCACTTTGGAGAGGAAACAACTACTGACAATTCCTCCAGTCAAACTAGTGGCCTACATACAGATTGCGAAAGGGCTTTTCGAAGCAAACGATTTACAAAAGCACGACAAGGAAAATATGAGAAAAACAGCTTGAAAGAGAGAGAAAGAACAACTGTGCGTGGCCAGCGAGGGCGTGTATTTAGTTCCAGAGATCGGCCGAATCTCCACTGCCCATCCCCATTTCAAGCCAGAAGCGCAGACTAATTTGTACAAATGATATTTTTGTCTCGTCATCGTTGACTCCTTTTCGAGCTCATGTACTATTAGGCAAAACCAAACACCTCCATCCGGCAACAGTGTCATTTTCAAATACAATGTGATCAACGTTTGTAGCGAAAAGACCTAGGAATAGCAATTTAAATGTGGATTCTCTCTGTAAAGGACACTGTTGCTAGATGGAGGTGCTGGCCACGCACAGTTGTTCTTTCTCTCTCTTTCAAGCTGTTTTTCTCATATTTTCCTTGTCGTGCTTGTGTAAATCGTTTGATTCGAAAAGCCCTTTCGCAAACTGTATAAGACACAAAGCTTCTGGAATGGAAGTATATAACATGGGAAATGGTACCAAAGAATCAGTTCAAGTGCCTGGGCTGTTGAGCAGAGCCCAATCGAATGAATGAATGAGGACAGCCGACAGAAGTAAAAACAAAAAAATGAATCCCCTTTAAAAATTTCTATCATACCTCCATGGTAGATGGGAATTTTCGAAAATAAATAAATCTTATTAAAGAAATATTTGTACGCCCATGGTACAGAAATTTAACGATAAGCAAAAATAAAATTAACATTTTTCGAGACCGTGTTCGTTTTATCTGTTGTACAAAAGTGTCATTCAAGTTTTATTTTTAATATCTTGAATTACATTATTGTGTACTGAACAGAGGTATTCGGTTGAAAAAATAATATCTATTATGTGTAACAATTATTGCGAATTTATTTGGTCTCCAATTTATTTACAACCAACGGATTAAAAGTAATTCGAAAACGATAAAACAGAAACAGGAAGATAACCTAACCAAAGTGTTTCTTATACAGAGTGGCCTGTTTAAATGTTTTTAGTGGTATCTCGTATACTATTAGTTATGAAATCGACTAAATGGGAGGGAAAAAGTTTGATTAATTCTTTGATTTGGTTTTTTCTTCCCGGGCCCGTCTGACAAGTCTCCGATAACACTGCAGCAGTACTAAACTTTGTTGAATTTCGTAATAGATTAGGACTTGTTCGTAATAGATTTTTTTTTGAAGTTTTCTGTATGAAGCGTCCATCCAAACGGTTAACGGAAAACTAACATAGATGTCGCTAAAGTTGAACATGTTGTGCCCTAACATGTTTACAGTTGACATTTTCTTGAAATCAAAATTTCCAAAAGAAATAAAATTCGGAACACCTATAAATAGGTACCTGCTTAACATATTATTTTATTACCTAATAGGAAGGAGATTAAAATTTAGTCGTGACATCAAAAATCATAGGGAAAGATTTGATTTGTCTATGTCTATGGAATATTACTTGTGTCTTGCATCTTTTTCGCAATAGTCTGTGTTGTAATAAATATTCATCATCTTCCTCTTCTTCTAACAAGACAAGAGTCAGAAGATCGACGTCATCCATTCTACCTCTCTTGCCTTCTATCATTTTAAAACTGTTCCTGTCGCAGTTCTAGACGTTTCACCGAAACACTACCATTCGCAATCGCAGTCGTAGTATAAGTCGTAGTCGCAGTCGCAATCGCAGTCGCAGTCGCATCAGCGAAACCGTACCTTAATGACTTATTGTATTTTTGCTCGAGCTCGACCCAGTCCAGCACCTTTGTTCCCTGCACCAGTTTGTACAAGTTCTTAGCTAGGTGTTTACTATAAAGCTCACCGTTTCCTTGCGGTTTACCCAGTAATAACTGTCTTTTGCGATCAAGAGTCTCCCTTGTATAGTTTTAATTTGTACAGGTGTTCTTTTACTGGTGCATGACTAGTCATGAACCCTGTTGTGATTCTCAGCTGATTTCTGCTCAGTGTTATCAGTTCCGCTGTACGTTTCAGGCATGGTTCTTTTATAAAGGTTTTCCCATGCAATTGCCCAGAAATTTTTGTTGTTCTCTGATCCAGGACTTTACACATTCTCGTACTATAGTTTCCGATATACCGAGAATCTCTTCTGGTTCAGGCTGCGTATCCTCTGATCCTCTTTCTGCAAGTTCGTCAGCTTTTTCATTGCCCTCGATACCCAGGTCAGCTTGACGTTATTCCGTTTGGCTAGCGTCTTCAGATGCAATACCTTACTAGTCTAGAGGTCACTTTCTGGTTTTCAGTAAACTAAATTTTCCGTTATCAAAATCCACAACAGAAAATTGAGTCGAATTAAAAATTAATTCAAAAGTGTCTGCAACATTATTGTAAATTCCCCAAAAAAAGAGTACAGATAAAGACCAAAAATTGACAAAGAACCCAGCAAAATGAATTTAGTTTACTTCTTCTAAATTTTGGATATTTTGTAGAGTTTGATACACTGGACATGTGCATTGACTCGTTTCAGTACTATGACGAGTTTTTGAGATAAAGGACGTTAAAGTTTAGAAAAAACCTTTATTAATCCTTACCCATAAGGGATTAGTTTTAGACTGATTTTTAACCAAACCTAATGGTGTTCCAAAAAATATTTAAAATGAAATTCTTATTTTTTACTGTATTCTATATTATGAAAATAGTAATCAATTTCAATATTTAACGAAAACCTTAAAATTTGTTGAGCCACAGTATATACAGTGCGTCCATAAATAAACGCATAAATTAATTAATTTCAATCAAACTTAATCCTGAAATACCCAGCACAGACGTGCAAATTTGAATCACTCTGTATGTAACATAAGCCTAAATCGGTATTTAAAAACAATTTAGCTAATAAACAATAATCCCTATTTTTGTTGATATAGCGACAGATAATCTGATAAAACGAACTAAATGAGCAATTAGAGAAAATTCCCAGTTACTTTATCGATTTTTATTTTATTTAAACAGCAAGTAAGTGAAAATTGGTGACTATGGATGCTGTAGCAATATCGTATTTAGCGATCGTTGTTGTAATATTAATATTTTTAATAGTGTTGATTCGAATTAAATGTAAACCTCCTAAAGAATCCAGAAATGTACAACGAATAATTAACAGTAAGTACAAATATATTTTTTGGCTCAACTCACTTATTTTCTCGAACATTTTGTTTTATATATCAGCAGCTCTAGCATCTAAAATTTGTCATAATAGAGTAGTGAAGGGTTTTCGTTAGATATGGGGTTGGAAAGTTGATGTGGCTCTCCAAAAATTGCAATAAAGTTCTTATCATAAACCAGATCACTAAGCCTAAGGATTAAGTGGGGAATGGGAATAAAACACCAGCGTGGTTCAAACAGAACTGGCTGGTATCTCAATTGCCACAAAGGAACTAACCAGAAAAGGAATTTCTGGCAAAACCATAATAATCTGCACTGATAGCAGACAAGCTGTACTAGCCTTGAACAGACAACGTGTTACATCAGGGCTAGTATTAGAGTTCCATCGAGATTGAAGATTGAAGTATAAATTTATATCTTGTATTTTACTCTTGTTATTCTAAATGTAGAAGTGCATAGTTTCCAGATACATATCCTTATACAGGCTGTTCGAAATATTCGAAACATATTGAATGAGTATGTCCTAAGTACGGCCCTGTAATCACATTTTTTAGTGGTCTTCACTCGTAAACATACAAACTCAATTGAATTTCTAGGATGCTTCTCTAGATGCATTAAATAGATTTCATTTCAAGCTAAAAAATAAAAAAAAAACCTCTACGACACCATTGTTAACCCCCCAAAAAGTGTATAAATTATAACTTTGACGGTCAATTTTTGGTAGTAAAATTGTCTGCGGAAAAATAAAAAGGAAATAAGTAGATTCGATTTTTTATACTCTTTCCAATTATAAAGAGCAATTTTAAAAAAATCTATATACAGGGTGTTGTTTTTAGGAAAGACGAGTTTTGAAATTTTTTGTTAAGCCGGATCTGCATTATCTATTTGGTGATGCTTTTGATGGAGTTTCTAGGTAATGGTTATTACGTATACCAAATTTCAAAATAATATACAGCGTAACTCGGAAGTTATGAGGTTCGAAAGAAATACGATAAATTTATAAAACACCCTGTATCTCGGTTATAAAGTGCAGAAGACAAATTAAATATAGGTTTTTGGAAGCACCAAATTGATCCCCATCTACAGTTAAAGTTAGGCCCTTTCCCAATGAAACAACCTGTATTCAAAAGTTCAAGTTCATTCATCGCCCTTTTTATGTATGTTTTTGTATAACTTTAAT
Source organism: Lochmaea capreae (assembly GCA_949126875.1). Classification (NCBI taxonomy): domain Eukaryota; kingdom Metazoa; phylum Arthropoda; class Insecta; order Coleoptera; family Chrysomelidae; genus Lochmaea; species Lochmaea capreae. The sequence continues at coordinate 3,294,185 of OX421405.1, read as the reverse complement.
ACTATTTATTTTAAAAATATATATTTGAGACAAGCTCTATCATTTGATATGTCTCATGGCATATTTTGCAAAACTTTTTTTATATTTTCTAATTTTACCCCAATAAGAGATCCCCAAATTCAAATTTTATTTATTCACGTTACACGTTTGCATTTGGGTCGTAGAAATTTATTTGTGTACTAAATTTGAACCCGATTGGTCTCGTAATTCTGAGCAATTTTGGGAAACAGAAATATTTAATTAGGGGAAAAATGATTCATTTTTGGGTTATTTTTAATTGACTACTAATCAGTTGTCTTAATGTTTCTAAAACGACAATACGACAATTAAAAAGTCGGCTACTGTTTACGTCTGGGTATATTGTTGTTAGCTTCAGTTCTTTGACCCACGCAGAATGAATTATTATGTTTTTTTGATAACCTAAACTTATTATTTTGAAAATTTAAAATCTATGTTATATAAAAAATTTCTATTTGAACTTGATTTATATTCCAAAAAAACTCATATTTAACGGATATTATAAAATAAAATGGAATAAAATTTAACAATGATGTGACTATCTCTTGACATTTACTGTCTAACTGACTGGACATTCTAATGCGTTTAAATACATACTGCAGGTTTGTATTAATTAGGTATGAAAATAACTGTGTTTTCTTAAAATCCCAAATGAACAATAAATTCAAAAGCACAAAAAAAACTAATGGTAGTATCATTCAAACAAAAATTAAAACTTGGATTAATTTAAAAATAAAACTAAAAACATAAAACCATTTAATGTAATGTTCGTGTATGAAACTAAGAAATTGAGATTTAAATTAAAACTAAGAAAAATGGCAAACTTTCAGCTAAGAAATTAATATCATCCATGAATTCGACACAACGCATTTGTCAAGCCCTGGCCACAGATCACATACTGGTGTTTTGTGTTAAGTTAATGTTTGCATGAAATGTATGAAAACATTTTTTTCTACTATCACTATCGAAAGTCGTCTTTTGTGCCTTGAAAAGCAACTGCAAAGTTGATGTTTTCCGCGAGCTGTCATAATTTGACATTATTGGCGCTCTTAAGCAGAAAGTAACTTTGGCGCACGCCTAATTTTATTTATAGACAATTTAATTCATGTATAAAAAATCGCATATGCCACAGTGCAATTGTCACTTTGACAGCGGCAAAAGTTAGCTTTATTCATTATAAAAAAATTAATCAAAAGAATTGGAATTATTGACACAATTAAATCAACGGTATTTTTATCACACTGCTATTATAGATGGAACTTTATACAAATAATTGAACCCCTTTCAAAAAAAGTTTTATGTACACCCATGATAATATACCTAGAATTTATCACAAATAAATAAATTTATCCTAATGAAAATTAAACACTAACTTATAGTCGAGGCAATGAACTAGTAAAAAGGCCAAAAGTTGGAAAACTAGTTGTAGTGGACGGACCGGCGCACCAGGTGCCCGTGGGGTGTTCGCCAATGTCACATTTGGATTCAGCGACCCAAAAAAACCCCCAAAACGATTTTCGGTTCGTCTTTTTCGATCGTGCACGGAAACCCCTCGGAGAAGATGTTCAGCGTGAGGTTCCGGTGCACCGGGGGTCGTTATCGACGTGAAATTCGGATTCAGCGCCCCAAAAACCCCCCATGACAAATTTTAGTTCGCCATTTTTGATTGTGTCAGGAAACGCCCCGGAGATGACGTTTAGGGTCAGGTTCTGGTGTACTAGGTGTTCGGGTGATCGTTTTCTACGTGAAATTCAGATTCAACGCCCCACAAAACGCCCCTATTATGATTTTCGAGTGGTTTTTGGCACTCCACTCAGCAAAATTCTCGGAGATGACGTCCGCGCACAGGGTCCAGCGCACCAGGTGCCTGTAGGGTGACGATTTTCGGTTCGTTTTTTTCGATCGTGCATGGAAACCCCTCGGAGATGTTCAGCGTGAGGTTCCGGTGCACCAGAGGTCCGGGTGTCGTTATCGACGTGAAATTCGGATTCGGCGCCCCAAAAAACCCCCATGACGAGTTTTAGTTCGCCATTTTTGATTGTGTCAGGAAACGCCCCGGAGATGACGTTTAGGGTCAGGTTCTGGTGCAGTAGGTGTTTGGGGGGTCGTTTTCGACGTGAAATTCGGATTTAATGCCCCACAAAACGCCCCTATTATGATTTTCGAGTGGTTTTTGGCACTCCTCTCAGCAAAATTCTCGGAGATGACGTCCGCGCCCAGGGTCCGGCGCACCAGGTGCCCGTGGGGTGTTCGCCGATGGCAGATTTGGATTCAGCGACTCAAAAAACCCCCGGGCGTTGAGTTTCTCTTCTTTCTCGCGTGATTTGTGGGAGAGTCCCACGGAGACGACGTTCTTCGACGCGTTCCTGAGCTCCAGGTGTTCGGAAGGTCAATTTGAACATCAAATTCGTGATCAGCGACCTCCAAAACCCCCGAGTACCCGATCTGGGCCAGTTCTCACACTTATTTACCAAGTTTTGAAATCTTCCAAACGGCCTCCCAAATAATGCATTTTTTGAATGCATTTTTGGCTGCAGCAATGCAATTTTTCGTTTGCTGCAAAATCTAACATTTTTTACAAATATTTTTTGGAAGAGAATGCCGAAAACCGGATATTCCGATCCGTCCACTACAACTAGTTTTCCAACTTTTTTAGTTCAATGCCTCGACTATTATTTTTTTATCAGTGCGAAGCAGATGCGGTTCGTTAGTTACATATTTTTTATTTATTGATTTTATTTGATAATTTTCACTTCCGCAAATACATTTTTCTACCGTTTAAACAATAAACATCCTGTATTAATTTAGGGTAAACAGAATCGACTCCTCCAAATTAGTTGTTTTAAAATTACTGGTCTACGACGTTATTATCCACTTAAGGTAGATAAACGATTTAATCGTCGACAATGTCATTCCACGTGATTGCTCTTAGTCTTCACTTGTTTGCGATTGCATCGAGTAGTTTCCGTAATAAAAATTATTTTCGGCTAAAATAATAATAATAACATTGTTGCGGTTAACTTTTCCAATGTGGAATTTTTATCTGTAACTGGATTTTAATTATTATGTTGAATATTAAATTCTCATAATCTCGTGACGACAACGGTAGTAACTATACACACCTATAAGGTGTATGGTTGTGGTTAAGTGTCGCTAAGTGCTATGTCTTTTTCACAGGAAAATTTCGTTTTTATTTTAGCGGTGTTTTTAATACTTTTAATATTTTATTTGTTCATTCAAAAAAGGATGAAAGTTAATAAAGATAACGACGAACATAGAGTGCCGAATCTTACTTCTATGGATGTACTTTACAATACTTACGGGGTGGATTTTATATGTAAGTAAATAAAATTGAAATATAGTTATTTATACAACAAGTGCAAAAAGTAAGTTTATCGCAAGCGACGCGAAACCGAGGTCATCAGGCCGAGTTGGATAACACGTTGAGTGCAATAATCACTTTTTGCACGAATTGCATACAAAAACAAAAAAATGCCTTGTTTACGTTGCTCTAAATGGACTAAAAATGGCATCGATTTGAATGTTTACGTTTGTTATGATGACGAAACGCTGTAGTAAGATGACAGATGAGTGTAGTAAAGTTTTTATTCAAAATGGAGATTTTGAAGGCGTTGGCTGCATCTTCTGGAGGGTGGAACCTTTGACCACGCAGTCAGCCACACATGGGCTGAAAAGTCTCGGGCCTAACAATTCATCAACGTAACCAATCAGTAATAACAGTACTGTCTTCGATATAATTTTCACTTATTCAAACGAAATAATTAATAACGTACATCACTTAATCTAAAAATATTTTTTATAAAATAATTTAAATAAACCCTTTCGAAATATACGCTACTGTGCGTTGTACTTTCCACGATTTATGTTGGGACCAAAACATTGTGTAGGTAGTAATGTGTGAAGGCTGGTCTATCTTTAATACGTCATTGGCGTAACTAAACAAGACAGCTAGTTTTGACATTCGATTTTTGTAGGTAAGCAAAGTCGAAGTTGGTGATTGTATATACGAGGATACATTGATAAATTCTTAGCCTATTATAGAACCAAACAAAATTTCAATGTCAAAATATTTTATTACTCAACATATTCTCCTGTTAATTGGATACATTTATTACAGCGAACCTGCAACGTCTCTAGACTTTTCAAAAAAAATGTTTCTTGTTGCTCTGCAAACCAGACCTCAACAGCTTTTATTACCTCCTCGTTGGAAGAAAATTTACGACCTTTTCAACTTTTTTTCAGTTGAGGAAAGAGATGATAGTCGGACGGAGCCAAATCTAGTGAATAAGGGGGGTGTTCTAGTAATTCAAACCATAAATCACGAATTTTTTGCATGGCAACATGAGATTTGTGTGCAGGGGCGTTGTCCTGCAAAAACAAAACACTTTTGGATAGCTTTCCGCGTCTTTTCTCTTCAATTTTTTCCCGTAGAGTGGTCAGTAATGTCGAATAGTAATCTCCAGTTATTGTTCTACCCTTATCCAAAAAATCAATCATGATTACTCCATGGCAATCCCAAAAAACTGAAGCAAGAACTTTTCCAGCAGATTTTTGGACACGAAACTTCTTAGGTGTTGGAGAATCAGAGTGTCGCCATTCCATCGATTGTTGCTTTGTTTCTGGATCGTAGACATGTACCCAAGTCTCATCCGTAGTACCAATTCGGTCTACATCGTTTTCAAATCGAGCACAGATCGAACGCGATGCTTCTACCCTTGCACGCTTTTGGTCAACATTCAAACATTTGGGGATCCATTTTGCAGCAATTTTTCTCATGTCCAAATTGACGTGAACTATATGATGAACGCGTTCGTATGAAATATCTCTTAACCCTTTTAAATACAGGTACTTGATGATGGCTCGATACTCCAATTTTTCGATTTTCACAATTTCGGTGGACATCTTTTTTCTTTTAATTTATTGCGTAACTCTGGTTTACTTTTTTGACGTCAAACTTCACACTGACACTTGCTATGCTAACGCAATATTTTGTTTATGCATGGAACTGGTCTAGGCTAACTAGATATCAATACATCCTCGTATTTTTAGTATACTAATTTCGATTTTTTTCAAATTCTTGTGCAATTTATTTTCATTGCTTTATAATATTCAGCATCTTCAGAATGTAAACAATTCTATGTAAGATGGGAAACTGTAATAGTTCTTGGTTTTTTTATAGGTATTTCCAATTTAATCGATTTTTAATTCAACATTATTGAAAGTAAAGTATAAAACCCAGATATTCAACTGGTTGTTTTTTTCAAGGTTAAAATTTAATTTTTTTTATATAGGGTGTTCAGAGATTCCCCTGGATAAAAGTAATTTAGGTAACATGTGCATATCTGCGGTTTGCATTTGGAAAAAGAGTTTCTAAACATCCTGTATAATAAAAACATCCTATTTTAGTGATTCAAGTATATTATTTTTGACAAGTTCTTATTAACAATTTGTGTAAGTATACATTTGTTGATCCTTATTTAAGCCTATTTAACCTTTTTAAACTTTGATATGATTCAACACCTACTATAGAACTAAGAATGTGGTCCAGGAAATATTAGTAGAATTAAAGCAAGTTGCCTTTGTAGTACCTGCAGTTATCTGGTACATAAAAAAGTTACATGGAAAGGTTAAAAATTGATGATTTCCTAGATTTTGACGTACTCTTTTCGAAAGAGAAGATGGAATTCACAATTTTTTGTTACTCCCAGAAAACTTTCTAAACATCTATTTTGCCCCCTTACTTCTACTTAGTTCCTAAGGAACGTCTCGGGGACTAGTAGCTCCTTAAGTTTCCTGTAATTAACTTAGAAGCGTAATTTAATGTCTGTCGGGGCACATAGCCCGAGAAGTAGCTGTTGCTACTTAGTGATTTCTGTTCTTTGAAAAGTGATTTTAAAGGGCGTTACAATATCATTAAAATATTATCTTTAACGTTATAATAATTGGTTTTAAATTGTTTAAGTGCAAACTATTTTTATATAAGGTCATTAATAATAATCTTATCTCACGCATTAAATACAATAAACGAACCAAATGTTATTAATAATGTTTATCAGTTGTCATAATTGAGACAATTTTCAACAATTTCAATTATAAGAAACGACAAATACAGGGTGTTCCCAAAACTATATGAAATATTGTTGTGTTTCATGTTTTAGACTTCGGCTCTTTGGGTGTTGAAATTTTTCCAAAGATATTGGCCTTTTGGAAGTATTCTTTCAAAATTTTAGTTCAACATTCCTGGTTTTGTGGTGTTTACAAGACTTTTTAACTTTAAAATGCGTTTTTTTCGAAAATTTCGACCAGTCGATTTCTCTTCCAAAAAAATTTTTTACGAATTTTACAGAATAGACTAAAATAAATTGGAAAAAAACATGTTCTTATACAAAGACTGAAAGCATAATTTTAAAATCGAAAAAGGATAGACCCTTAGCTAATTTTCACTATATCTTTTACTTGAACTATACCAAGATGTTGTCAGTGGCGTAGATGTGCTTGCTGCTTTTAATAAAAAATGTATGCAGCGATTGTTGAATGAATCAATTTAAAATAAAGTGCGTATAGTCTGTTCTTTGAAGACCACTCAAGGCTGAAAGAAAAACGTTTCGAGTAAAGAGACTGCAACTACTATACTGTATTTCCTTTTCCGTAGGAGCAAAGTGTCTCATGATTTATTCAAAAGTACTATAAATATAGGGCGAGTCTTTCTTTTTTTCTGTGGAATAAAATGATAAAGCAGGTTGGTTTTACCAAAATTAAATCGCCTCAAATATTCTTTATTTTGCTTTATTAAAAAGAACAAACAAAATTGTGAAACATTAAGAAGTGCAATAATTAAAATTATAAATAAAATTTGTTTTTATATATTTACAATATATGTACCTAGATTTTAATAATAATATGACTAAAGGTATTTTGGCCCAATTGAATGGTCTCAAATTTAGCACAATTAAATAAACCCGACGGGTCTTTACCGAAAAATGTAACGCCAATGGTTTATTGCTGTTTTATGGGAGTCGACCCTTTCCTGTGCTCCTACATCGAGTATAGATCTCGATTATTTTTAAAACTTATTGATTTACCCTCGTAAGATTTGCACTTATCGGTATATATTAACATTATATTAACTATCTATGACGTAAATACAGAAAAAAATTAGTCCATTCCTTTTATCTCCCCCATATTTACATAGAAGCAACAAAACGTTCAAAGTGTTCACCCACAAACCATACATTTGCAAATTGCAATCTTCCACCTGACTCACTGCGGCTCCGAATCATTTTTAACAATAAAAACCGAACTTATTGAGAAGAAACGGGAATTCCATTACAGTTAATAAAAAAAAATCTACCAATTATTTCGAATTAACTTCTCTTGAGTCAGTTTAATTTTAAGTTCTGAGTTGGAACGAGTTTTTTAAAATTTGTGCCAGATATACAAATAGGAAAAACAATTCAAAGTTGAACGCGTCTGAGTGCGTGAAGAAAAACATTTTAAAGTGTTTTACTGAAACGAGATAAGATAAAAAAAATTTACAATTTATCGGGATATATATATTTAGATCGATGTAATAATAATAACAATATTGTTGTTTTAATTTCTTTATTTCTTTGATGTAAGTGTATACTTAAAACTGGTGCAGATTTATATTGTTGAGTTTTTAAAATAATATAAAGATTGTTTGTAATAATTGTGATAAAATGGCTCTAAGTGCGATGGCTGCTGGAATTGGAGCTGGTCTAACTTACCTAGGATGTGTGTTATGTTGTAAAGGAATGGAACAATACAGAAAAAAAAAGAATGCAGGTAAAGTTCTTCCAAAGTTAATGTGATGACCCCTATTTTTAATCCCTTTGAAGGAAAAAGCCGCCGAATGGCGTGCATATAAATTTTTTATAAATTCGAATATTGTGAAATAATGCTAATCTACTATATCAATTTGAATGAAAAAAATTAACCTGCATACTAAATTCATAAAATTTGTTATACAATAATAAAGCGCTTTCCTCTAGAACACGGAGTATCTAAAGAACAGTTTTTTGTATCGTCAACCCAACCATATTTTAAAGGTGGGTGTATCCTCATACAGTTTTAATTATAATATAATTACCATTACTACTATTTTCTTACATATTAAGTTAAAATGTATTTTATTTTATATATTTATTCATGTAATAAAACCGTAAGGATTGTTTGAATAACAAATAAATGAATAAACATCATGTGTATCAAACCAAGTTTCGTCTAAATAAATTATAGTTCTATTTGAATCACGGTACCCTTTTATTTTGCGCAAATACTCCTGTCTAAGTTCAGCGATACGCCGAGATTCCATTATTACCATTCGATTATCTAACTTCTTATATTTAAATCCACAATTCAATAATCCCGCGCTTCATATTGGACTGTTGTTTCAAATGGTCTCCAAAATGCCATTCTAATTAATTATATTATAAAACTTACCCTAACGTCTACGAACAAATGAATATTATATTAATATCAACTGACGCGACCTAACCACTACACCATCAAAAAGGTATTATATTAATGATACCTTTCTACACTAGATCACCTACACTTTCCTATAAATACCTATAACAATTCACTAAACTCACTCAACCAAGAAATAGATATTATATTAAATATTTCTTTAAAACAAAATTCACACCCGACACTGAATGATACTAATGGATTATAAGCCGAACCACAACACAACCCCCCCGAACACCCTCAAGACCGTAGAATTTTTTCTGCGAAAATCGTCAAACGGAATATACTTCGGTTATTTCGTTATATTACGATGAATACTGCAGTTAATGATTGGTTGTTTCGAAGTCCTCACTGCACGTGCAACTACGGTTATTATATAGAAATTTGAATATTTTAAATTTGGCGGTAAAGTTAATTTGTCGTTATAATACTATGGGATGTTCTAAAAGTATTAAAGAAAAACTTCAGAACGTACTGACCTAAGAAAATAAAGATTTTGGACCTACGCCAAACATATAATTTAGCAGTTTTATTTAAACAGGAACATTTGAAGGACAAGGACAAGGACAAGGACAAATATTACACGTGAATTAGTAAAGTGATATAAATTGTTATTTCTCTATATTTGAAGGTTGTACTCGAATGTTTTTAGACGGAACCAATTGCCCTGACTGATTTTAAATTTGGTACAGATATGAATTTTCGTGTCCCCCCCAAACACAGACGTGTGTTGACATTTCAAAAGGAAAACCTACCACGAGATTGTCAAATACATATTTTTTGTATTAAGTTTAATTATTATCAATAATAGACATTACATCAAATTGACTTAGTATTGTTGTTACGAAAAAAAGGCAGAATAATTATGATTTTCTATTAAAATGGCTATAAACAATATTTTATCTGTGGTTGGGTGTAATGTGACAAAGTACGCGAAACGATTTCCTAACAGATTGAGCCACTAATGAAAGGCTCAAGATAGAGCAAAATGGCTACTACAGCTTAATATCGCAGTAGCGAGGATGGTTTTGACTGGCATGGTTGTTTCAGGTATATTTTTATTGGGATATCTCAAAGCAAAAAAGTTGCAACAAAATATGCCGTCAAGGCTGTAGTTTAATATTGCAGTAGCAAGGGGTGTGTTTGTTGGTTAGGGGCTGTTTTGGAGATTTTTGGTTTATACCTTAGAGCAAATAGAATCCGCAAGTCATTCATAAAACTATCCGAAAAGACGGCTAACATTCTATCGCCACACATATTATGTTGTCATTAATGACTTTCAAGGAGTGGGGAGAAACTGTCGTACTAGTCGGACAGTACCACTGGACAATAGAACTATTTACTAACAGGTGAAAAGAGAGGTTAGGAAAATTCCGACTGTTTTTTTTTGCAAATTTGGCACTGACGAACCATGATTTTCACAAAAAAATATTGTTTTTGATTATATCTGTACACACACACACAAATATCAGTTGAAAAGAGCTTCAATAAACTAGGAACGTTGAAACTTCGTAGTAAAATCAGGTAAAATTGATAGTAAAATGGTTTCCGCCCTTCTCTCGGTGTTGCCATATTTCAGACAGGCATTTGTTTCGTTTAAAAGTACATTTTTATTTTGTACGTTTCTATCGTGTCCTATAATTCAGTTGTCGCAACGGAGGGGACTTTTAAGGAGGTTTAATATTTGTAAAATTCATAAAAAAAGAAAGAAGAGGCCGATGCAAAAAAAATTCCAAAAATATTTATTCCGGTCAAAGTTCTTTATTTTTCAAAACATCAAACTCATTGAAGTAATTTAGGGGGGTTTTTAAGGGAGTTAAAAATCGTAACTAGTTTGTCTTAGGATATGCTAGTTTGCCCTAGGATAACTAGTTTGGTCTGAAATATTAAATATTAAAATCCGGCAAATCTAGTTCATCCTAAGAAGTTTACATAGTTAGATTTAATCTTCACATTTTTTTGTTGAGTTTTGGGAATTTTGAAAGTGGTCTATGTGAAACATAACCATTAAACTTGATGGTAACGACGTTGAATGGAGACAAGAAGTCAAGTATCTAGGTTTGACTCTAGACAGCAAACTCCTGTGGAACAAACACGAGAAGGAGATTACATACAAAGCAAAAATGGCTCTAATGGTGTGCAGGAATCTGGCAGGGAGAAACTGGGGTTGTAACCCAAAAATCCTGAGCAGGATGTACACTGCCATAGTGAGACCAATTATCACTTATGGAGCGATTGCGTGGAGTGGTAGAACTAGCCTCTTGACGACGAGAGAAAACCTCTCTAAAATTCAAAGACTAGCCTGTATATGCATAACAGGAGGAATGAGTACATGCCCAATGGCAGCAATGGAAGAACAAGAACAAGAACAAGATAAGACTAAGTAGAGAGGGAATCATTAAAAAGAAAACCACCTCTTCACTTCTTAGAAATCAGACAACCTGGGACATGCCACAGGATGGTATGATGAAAAAGTATAACTTTTCAAAGAAATTCGTTACGGAATTAAGCAACAAGAAGGAATGGGATCCAAATACCATTACCAGACTTGGAAAGAATGCCATTCAATGGTACACAGACGGCTCAAAAGCAATAGAAGGAACTAGGATAGGAGTGTACGGGCCCGGCACCAAACACTCTGAAAGCTTGGGAAAAACCCCAAGTATATTTCAAGCGGAAATTCACGCAATAAGAAAGTGTGCCCAGTTCAATATTGACAAAGGATATAGAAGGCAAAAGATTATCATAATGTCTGATAGTCAAGCAGCCATTAAAGCGCTGAGTTCTTCTGTAATCAGTTCCAGAATGGTGTGGGAATTCCTAGGCAAACTTAATGAACTAGGCGAGAACAATATAGGAACATAGGTCCAGGACACACTGGAATATAAGGAAACGAAATAGCAGATGAACTAGCAAAGAGGGGACTGAAATACCCTTTTGAGGGCCGGAACCTTTATGCGGAATCAGCTCCAATGTAATATTGGAAGAAATAGGTAAAGCCGAAGAAAAGAGAAGATCTGACAATTGGAAATATCTAGTAGGGTTTAGGCAATCAAAGATTCTTCTAGGTGACTACAACCTGTTGAGATCAAATGAATGCATAAGTCAAAGCAAAACTGCACTAAGAGTTTTAACAGGAATCCTAACGGGACATTGTCGCCTGAATGGGCACCTTAAAAAGCTCAAAATAGTGGAGGAAGATTGTAGGTTTTGTGGAATGGAAGAAGAATCCTCCATCCACATACTTGCGAACTGCACAGCAATTCAGAATCCTAGGGCACAGCACCTGGGAGACTACTGGATAGAAGAGGGACAGTTACCTAAGTTGAAGCCTGCAGATATCCTAAAATTCCTCGGGGAAATAGGACTAAAGGAGCTACTAGTCTCTGAGACTTTCCTCAGGAACTAAGTGGAAGTAAGGGGGCACAATAGATATTTTAGGTCTCAGTGAATGTTACCCCAAAAGACATACATACATACATACATGTGAAACAAAAGTTTGGGAGCCTCTGGTCCAGCCCCTCTTCATTTTTTTTACAACTTCAACCTTGCTTTTAATTTACCCAGCATCTAAGACGTAAATTTATTTTTCCTACATATAAATTTATCATTTAATCCGTCGTGTTAAGATGACAAAGATAAAAAAATATATATATGACGGTTTATTTGACGAGAAATGTTTATAAGGCGAAGTTCGAGGTATTCGATTCAAATTGTTTTACAGAAATGTAGCCAAAATGTTGTTCACCGTTATTTGGGTGGTGCTCGTCTTCGTCACTTTTTTCTTGTTCAACGTTTACGTTCAGTATAGATTGAGGAAAAAGGGTTTGGGCCGTAAGTAGTATTTGTAAAAATATGTTTCGTTTTAAACAAGTGATATTATAAAATGGATCAACTTGATTGATTTTCTAAATTCTATCAATTATAGAAAACTACATTACTATAATTCGTACACTGTATATCGAGCAAGAGGCTTATTCAATTTTACAATTTCTGGTTTGACTGATTTTTGAGGAAAATTAATATTTTTGTCTGTTAGCCATTCAATCATCTCTTGTTTTCTCCATGATGTGTTTGACACCTTCTTATCTAATACTATGACTGAACCTTTTCGTATTAGGTCAATCATCAGCTCAAAATATTCCTCAAAAACGTCGGCGTTCATATCTTCATGGTAGTCTCCTGATTTTTTAGATTGGAATATTAAAGAGCCACCATCTAAAAACCCATTATCACTGCCAAATGAGTTATGATTACAGTTTATTTCACGAATTTACGCCTGTTTCGGATAAGTCATAAAAGCATCGAATGAAATGGTAAACTGGGCGATACGAATCTGGTCACATCAGTCAGGTAATGAGGATTTTGATGTATGAAACTGGTCACACTGGCCAAAAATGAGGGCTACGAATCTGGTCACATCAGTCAGGTGGTTTGGTAGGGGTAGGTTTGGTTGGGATATTATTGAAAATTATTATAATTTATTCTTCAAAAATTGACTAAAAATACGAAGGTGGTTTGGTAGGGGTAGGTTTGGTTGGGTTATTATTGAAAATTATTATAATTCATTCTACAAAAATATATCTTATTATAAATGTTGTTGTGACCACTTTCGTACATATTTATTTGTTACCGGAGGGTAAAAGTATTAAAATGTGACCAGATTCATTACGCCCGGTAAACTGTACTGAAAGGGTCGATAGTCAACTCTCCCAATATTTTATACGTTAGAAACTCGAAATTTTATTCTTTTTAATCATGTTTTTCCCTTTTTTTTCTTTTTTTTATTAATTTTTGGTAATCAGATCTCTTATTTAAACGAATACAATAATGGGAAAAATAAAATTGTTTTACATTTGTGTCTAGAAGTGGTACTAGGGCAATTTACTTTCGTCCTTCTTACTGAATTGAACAAGTTAAACACTGCTCGTCGAGTTTTTGCCGATAATCGGAAACAGGCGTAAATTCGTGAAACAAACTTTAGACGTCGTTCCTTACCGGATGGATTATTCAATCCTGTAGATAATCCTTCCAAAAAAGCCTGTCGTGAAGATTGAATGTTGGTATCCTCTTGTGTTGAGTTTATATTTAATAGAAATATTATTTTTTGTGTTATCAAAAATGTAATATATTCTATCAATACAGCATACTTAGTTTTACGTAAAATTCTATTGCTTAAACTTACCCTTCTCAAAATACGAAAATAAACGTGATTGAAGGAAATATTTTTATAAGTCACGTAAAATTTATATTGTTTACTATTAATATTTATAATTTTTTATTGAGTTTTTCTCGGATTAGAGGTCAATAATTGACTTCAAATTTTAATCATGTATTAAAACAATTTGAATTTTTAACAACTACCTTAAAATTAGTAGAAATTTATATAAAAATTACGCCAAAACATTTATTCATAATGTTGATTATTTTATTGTAGGTTATTTCAATATTACCAGCTTTTTTAGAGTTTTATTACTTTCAGCAAACAATAACATTCTTATCAATTGCATACTTAAAATTGTAAACATAAAAAACAATGGATTGGCTAATTTGAATTGTTTATTCAAGTGTGAATATACCTTCTTGGAAAAAGCGTTGAAACGCATTTTTGGACGAGATAATATAAATTTTCATAAACACGTAGACTAGTAAATACCCCCCCCCCCCCCGACATTTCGCTCATAACATTATTTTATTATCTTTTATTCTACGCACCCAAAATTTTAATTTCCTTCCAATGAGTCTGGATAGAATGGAAAAGAGAAAAACCCCGCTATGTTCGCGGGTCACAAACCGAACCGACTCCGAACCAGACTGGAATTAACTCTAAATTGTCTAGAGCGCATGCTTAGTTCCGAATCAGCAAATAATTTTAAGTATACCGCGAACGGTCTTAGAACCACTGATCACCTTTCAGGACTTCTGACAGCTAACAAATGATGAAAAATAATCAAAATACACTAAAAATAAACAAAATATAAAAACCAAAATAGACTAAATAGATCATTTAAATTTACCTTACACTAGACTTGGACAGTGGACAGCTAAATTAGAGTTTGATATTTATTTACAACGTTAAAACGCAACAAAGCAAACAAGTGAAACAACAGGTAACTGAAATAAAACAACTGACATATCGATCATTTGCGCATGAGCTGCCGAACCGAACTTTCAGTCCTTACTAAAATCAGAGAACTGCTAGGACTGATTCCGAATCAATAACGAACCAATCCGATATGATCCGCGAACACCGAACTATTATTACAAATTCAGAATTATATTAACCGCGAACGCCACTTTTCAGAATACGCATGCGAATAGTCCCTGAACTGGTTCGGATTGTGACCCGCGAACATACCTAATATAAATAAATTACAGCAAATATTTTTTTGAGAATCAAACCACAATAAAGTTTTTTTATTTTTTATTTCGACGTTTCGGTAGCGTTCCAGCTACCGTTGTCAAGATTAACTATTTATAGTATAGAAATTGTTAATCTTGACAACGGTAGCTGGAACGCTACCGAAACGTCGAAATAAGAAATAAGTAATGCCACAAGGAACTTATAGAAGATATTTAGCAAATATTTTGTTTTATCAGTTTTATCAGCGAAGTAGAAATATGGCCGAACAGTTCGTATTAGGGCAGATTATTTGGACCAAAATATGAGCATAGGACGATATATGCTGAGGAAATATTATATATTATTATTATTTATGTATTCTTTTACATTTTCCTACAGGGAGAGTAACTTATTAGTTATTTTGATTAAAAAATATTAAACTAAATTTCTAACTATCTTTTTCCACAGCAATATTTGGTCCTATCGCGACAACCACTTTTATAAATCTATTATAAATAATTTCGACAAAAATAATATTTCAAAAACCCTTTTTCTACGTCTCTGGCGACTAAAATGTTTCTTAATCAAATATTTCATGAGATCAAAAAACCACTTTTCGTTTTTTTTAATCATTTCCAACCTCCGTTCGCAAAATGGTAAGTCCGGCATAATATCATTTTCTAACGCCGCTTTTTGTTTGGTGTCATACAGGTGTTTAAATAAACAAAACCACTTGCAACATTCGATGTCAAAACATACATATTAAATTTGGATCTAGGTAAATTGTTCGAAATCAATTCTTCGAAAGTCAATTGTTCGAAATCAATTATTCGAAAATCAATTCTTCGAAAGTCAATTCTTCGAAAGTCAATTATTCGAAAATCAATTGTTCGAAAATTTATTGTTCGAAATTCAATATTCTGAATAGAATATACAAAAATAGGTAGATAGAAGTTTTTATTACTTTGTTTACCTTATTAAATGTTTGTTAAGCGTTTCAATAATAACCCAACCAAACCTACCCCTACCAAACCACCTTCGTATTTTTAGTCAATTTTTGAAGAATAAATTATAATAATTTCCAATAATAACCCAACCAAACCTACCCCTACCAAACCACCTTCGTATTTTATCACCATTAGGAACCTGCCACCTATTCGATAAATTGATTTTGAACAATTGAATTTCGAATAATTGATTTTCGAATAATCGGTCATTCGAAAAATTGATTTTCGAACAATTGATTTCGAATAATTTACCGGTACCCATTAAATTTAATTGAGGACTTTTAAATTGGTACTCACCTCGTATTTATCGTGGAAAGTTTGATCTCCAAATATCCTTACAAGGACCTGTAACAAAAAAATAAATTATAAAATAATCCTATAAGATATCTTTTATAGTCACTTTAATGCACGCTGTACACAGTAGCCCAAAAAAGCTGTATGTTATCGTCAGAAAAATATACAACGTTATTAATGAAGTACATTTTGTTACAGCTCACCAACAAGATGATATTTACAACATCAGCAGTCAAGTACAACACCAGGAACAATGGCCAACGCATAATGCTCACGTATCTATTGACCACATAAGCATAATGAATCAAATGAACAAATCTGCGTTTGATGATGGTAAGTTCAGCCATGTTTCGACTTACTCCTCCATTCAAGTTTCTCCAAAATCAATTGCAAAAGCTAAAGCATGTCTATGTTTCCCTAACCGACTTTTTAACACGCTTTTATTAGCTTCACCTGCATGTATGTATGTATGTTTGTAACAGATTCATTTTGGCTCGATTTTGACCCACAAAAACGGGCAATACTGATGTCCGTCCCGCGGTCAGCAAATTGAGGGTTTAGGAAAAGGGTTTTTAATCCCCGACCGATGTCCGTCCCGCGGTCAGGTGGATACACAGGTAGAATGGGCAGGGTAGAATATTATTCCTAGAATAATTAGTATGATTCGTGAATTTATCGAATGACACTTTTTGTAAAGTAAATTATAATAATTTTCAATAATAACCCAACCAAACCTACCCCTACCAAACCACCTTCGTATTTTTAGTCAATTTTTGAAGAATACAAATAAAGTATCTACTACATATTATATCTTATATGTATATATATAATATAATATCTGCAATATAAATTATCATACGGATCCACGGGACGGACTTCGGACAAACGTCTTGACCCTTTTAACCGCGGGACGGACCTCGGACGTACCTGCGTTTTACCCTGTCCGCCGGACGGACATCGGAAACACCGGATTTTGACTCACTTTAAACGAATAGATTTAACTCAAACTTTGTACACTTGTCAACGACCGTTGACAATACAATATAGTAATAAAATGTAAAGTGTTAGGCACTACACCTAGTAACTGAGGCGCAAAACTCTAGCGGACACATGTCGTCCATTTAGAGTGTTAATAGATGCGTCAACGTCTGCATGGTATTTCTTGTTGGTTATAATGATATATTTTTGTTTCAGCACCTCCCTCATACGATGAAGTAATGAAAACAACTCTACAAAATAGCGGAGAAACTTCCACGACACAGATCGAGCCTCCGTCATCTCCTCAAGTAGTAATTGTCGTACCCCCAGCGCCAACAAGATCGTCACAGTAATCCAAATTATTTTGTGAATAAGTGAAATATGCTCAAAAATTAGAGTAGCTTACAATAAATAAATCAAATATTTACTTATTTTAAGGAATTCTCCTGAAAAATGGGAAATCATAACGTCAAATAACGGGTCATTATTTTTTAATCATCAAAGAGTCTTGTAATTCAGTAACTATTGTTGATTTTCCGTTTTAAATCGAACTAGATATAAATTGACCGAAAATATAATGTCGCCGGTGCCGGTCAGATTTACCGCATAGTGTATAATCGCCTTTAGCTATTATATTGAATGAAATAGTGGTTGCAAGGAATTAGGAGAGATTTGATATTAAGAAAAAGTTCGGTGGACAGTTTACGATCGATTTTTCACTTTTTTTTCCATTAAAAATACTGTGATTTAGAATATAAGAGGAGATTAATATATTATGAAGTATCTAATTTTATTAATTCAGCTCAAAACAATGAATCTACTTCTATTTTTTATATATATATACATATATATTCTCGAAGTATTTTGTTTTTTCTTATTAAAAATTCAGGATCCAGGATGTATTACAGCGAAATCAATGAAATAAGTATTTTATGTGTAAATAAATTAAAATTAAGTTTATTAATATTAAAATCTCATTTAGACATAACTATTTTATACCATGTAAATCAGACTGATTCACTTTGATGTTACATACAAACAAAGTACGTACCTTGAAAGTATTTGTAACTTAAATAAAATGTTTTAATATCAATGTTATTATTATTTTTGTCCCCTAACAATATTTTATGATAGTATACTCTTTCTAAAGCCTGTTATAAAGAGGATGAAAAATTGCTAACCTCACTATACAAGTTTTTCTGTCGGTTTGTGAAAAGTCTGTGTCGTTAAAATGATTTACAACATTAGTTATTCCCGCCAGTGGCGTCGTGACTTTAGTTTAGATTATAACTATTTGTTGTTTTATAAATATAATTGGTATGACATTTTGGACAACATTCGAAACGGAAATCTTAAAGTTTATGAAAGATATATGGACGCTAGGATTAAAAATCTTTATTTTCTCATTGATTTTATAAAGAGTATACCTCCTTTGGAGGAGTAGTTATGAGGGCCATCAAGAAAAGCCTCGAACAAGTAGCGTGCAAATTTTCAGCCAAAGTATTTTTTTATAATTCCCGAGTCCTCTGACGATAGCCCTTATTGAGGGTACCACCAATCACAAATTTGAGCCGAGGGTTCTACCATAGTACTTCTGCGGACACCAGCTCTTAGTCTATAAGGTACTTAAGGATAAAAATACATGAACTGACTTGTGAGTTACGTGTGTGAAGGTTAAGCGAGTGTTCTGTATTACTGGTTGCCTATCCTTACGTAGTCGGTTTTCGCCTGCATCATTGGAATCCAAGTGATAGATTCTTACCACAGTTGACGTCAAATTTCCAACTAATCTTTAGTAGGTACTGTTTTTTTTGAAAAAATTGAATCACTTATTTTAAAGCGGCCCTTGGTGCAATCGAAATTTACGAGATACCAATAAAGAACATTGAAATAGTGGTAGTAGTTTTTAATTAATAATTTTCGTTGCACTGTACTATCAAAATGCCAATTCGATTATTTAACAAATATTTCACAAAAAAATATCTAGCTATAAACTGTGTCGCCTGCCAACTCCAAAATAAATAAATAGCATATTGACATTTCTTATCTAAATTAGGATTTATACAGGAGAACATTTCGCAGGATTCGCTGGTAGTGTGTGTACATATATATTTGAAATACGGCTGTTTATATTTAAAAAAAAAAAAATTTCTGGAATGGGTTAGAACGTAAATTGTATTCATTTAAGGATTGCAGAGAAAAAAATATTGGAAATTGTTAGTGAGAAAATGTAAAGCATTACAAGTAAGTACTAGTAGTTTATTTAAAAATATTATAAAGTAGATAAATGTTGAGTGGAATGGTGCAGATCCAGGTTATATCAACAAGAGTTGATTTTTTTATAGAACCAGTCATTTGCCGCCCTAGGCCCGGTATGATGCGCCGCTCTTTTAGTGGAAGCTTATTACTAGCAGTATCGAAACGATCTAAAATGACATGCTGTTTCTAAACGCTGTAATTTTCGCTGCAATCCTGTAGCTTTAGATCGTGTATAGTCGGTTTCTCATTTCTGCTTTCGGCAATTAATTCAAGTGCATCAATTATTCCATACTACTACTTTTCTAATGCGTAACATGCATCATGTCAAGCAGATCAACGAGTTTGAGAAAGAAACGTAACTCTTAAATTTGTACGCTGCACCGAGAACTCCCAATGATGTGAGAAGAAATTAGTACTTGCAAAGTAGAAAATAGTCGACTGCTTCTGGTACAGATTCAACTGAATGTGATTTTACTGAATTTGGTTTTTTAATCACTTTATTATGTTTGTTATTAAAGAAGTTCCTCGCGTTTCAAAAATGTCGCGTTCAAAAATTCTCAAAGAATGGTTTGTCCGGCTTGTAGCTCTGATTTCAATTAATTGTGAGTTGGGTATGATTGATTTGTCAAAAACTGATATTTGGCAATAACATGACATGGCAGTAGGCACATTAGTGTTTTTTGATTTAGCGGTTTAGTACATTTTTTGGTGTTTTGAAGAATTTGAACTAGGGCAAAAATGAATTTCACTAGAGATGAAATGATTGATATGATCTGGATGTTGGGAGAATGCAATAAAAACGCCTAACTATCAGCAAGAGAATACCATGAACGTTTTCCTGAAAGGAGGCAACCTACAAAACAAAAACTTCTGTGACAGAAGAAAACGAAATTAATGTTTTGATGGCAATTACTGAAAACCCACACACAAGTGTAAGGAGCCACGTTTCATAAAAATGGTTGTGTTAATAGGCACAACTTTCACTATTATTCATAAACTAATCCATATCACATAGTGACACACAGTCAAACTAGATGGTCGTTGAATGTGTGGGGAGGTATTGTTGGTGAATATGTAGTAGGACCATATTTTTTTGATATAATCAATGTTTTGCATAGAAAAATCAAAATATCTCAAAAACAAATAATTTTAGGTATAGAGAATGCTATATAAAAAAAGATGTATGTTGGTAGTACTTTTCGATTCTCACATAAAATACAGGGTGATCCATTTGAAAAAACCGAGAAAATAATGTATTCTAATTTTGATTCACCCTGTATCAGATTCAATGAATATTAACGAAATAAATAATTTTCCAGGATTTTTACTACTATTCAAATGCTTTGGCCGCAATAGATTTTTATTCTTGAATTTCTCTTACATTGTACAGGGTATTGAACTTATTACGATTTTTATAAAAAATTGGTTATAACTTTTTAAATACTCCGTAGAACACATCACAACCCTATATTATTGTAATGGGGAGGTCAAGTTGATTCCAAATATGCGATAAAATATAGGGTGTTTCATTTAAAAAAATGTAACTTTGATATGGCACAGTATTCTGGAACACCCTGTAAGATTGTAAATAATTTTAAAATGTGGAGACTGGTGATGGCTATAAACCCTCAAATTTTCAAATTAATCTCTCAAAGGACAAAGGAGGCACACTAATCATTTAAGTTTTTATATCCCAGATTTTTTTAATGGGGATATTTTTG
The DNA here is from genome assembly GCA_949126875.1 of Lochmaea capreae. Taxonomy (NCBI): domain Eukaryota; kingdom Metazoa; phylum Arthropoda; class Insecta; order Coleoptera; family Chrysomelidae; genus Lochmaea; species Lochmaea capreae. The sequence goes on along the minus strand of OX421405.1, from coordinate 3,273,054 downwards.
TTTTTAAATTTTTTTACATACATTGCTTTCTGTTTTGAAAGAAATTTTTTGTAATTGTTGCTAAATAATTATCTTTGAAATATTATTAGAAATATTTTTCATTCAATAGTGAAGTTAATTAGGAAGTTAACAGTTTCCCCCTCTTATATTCGAAATTTCTGATTATTAAATTTTAGAAAAATACAGAAAATAGTTTTTTTTTTATATAGGAAACAGTGAAGCAAACGAAAACTTCAAGGTATTAAAACACGCACTTGTCTGGTCTTTTTTTAAATAAAAATAGTGATAAAATGTTTATTATTTCAGCGCGAGTAGATACAATTCTGACATCTCGACGAGCAATCAAACTGGTTATCACTTTTTATCTAATCGTCGAAACGATTAACGAAAATCAATATCAGTTCAATGAAGACATCCAATATTTTTAATAATGTAGGTCTGTACGAAAAACATTTATAGAAACATTAATAACTGCATAGAAAATGAGTCTTGAAGTGTTGCTACTGTGCTCTTTGATTTTCGTTTTCATCGTATCGTTCTGTGGACTTCTACAGAAGATCAAACAATCGTATGACCGTGAAAGGATAATAGCAGGTAAATATACATTTTTTCCTATGAAACATAGTCTCGAAGAGACAAAAATGTTCTCAAAAATACGGTCAATATTATGATGTTTCTATCTTGATATTTTTATCCTAATACTATAACATCTCTCTCTCCCAAATAAGCTCTTGTTCGGTTAAAGACATGGCTGTCCACGTGTAAATATTATTGTATAACCTTATCCAGCTTCCACTAGGATTTTTTATGATTTAGTGTATTCCAAGATATTTCGTTTTGACTTATGCCAACATGATTGATACAAGACCAAAACCAACAGCAGGTAGTCGTTAATCCGGCAACAATAAACATTTTTTGATAACATCTGCGAATTAGAAGAAATAAATCAAATCGTATAAAGTGGACCGTCCTGTATCTTTCTACAATTTAATTTGTCCAATATCAATTAATGAATGAAAGTTAAGTTTGTTAAAAAATTGTGTGATTTTTTTACAAACAAAATTTCATGGATCTGTACTGTACACTGTACAATTAGGCATTTATAAATTATTATTATTATTAAATCCCTAAAGCCAGATGCCGACAAAATATTGTGAAATGCTCAACTTGGGCTTCTTTCTTGAACCTACTCAGCACTAGCAATAACTGCAAATAATTATGTTCAGTATTGCCATTCTGTGAGAATCGAGTCTAGAGTGGTGGGTGTTTCATGGAGGGGAAGTATTTCGATCTTTCTTGGGCGCATATAGTACAGGTAAACTGGTATCTCGTGAGAAGGCGGAGCTTCCAGCACGCAAAAAGAGAACGTATTCGGCCAATGTTAGCAGGTAACCCGTACCTCTGCCACTGGTACAAATAGAAATATAATGTAACAATGGACAAAGGAAATTTCCGATTTGGCAGCAGATATAGGATGGAGTGATAGTACCATCATGATGCACATATCAGGTAGTTTTGAGGGCGAGGCAGCCTACTCAAGATGTTCCTTGTTTAGCTGGCGCTAATGACAGAAAAAGTCAGGATGAGAGCGAGCTGAAAGAAGATGAAGCAGTTGGGCCGAGAACGTCCCAATGTTAGCCGGTAACCCGTACCTATGCCACTGATACAAATAGAAGTATTTCTGGTCACCTTAGCAAGTCCAGTCAGTCGTTCACGTAGATAGTTAGTTACATGTTGTTGAACCACTGTGCGCCTTGTTAAAATATTAAATTATATTGCTTATTGTGTATTTATATTATTAATAGTTCAATTCTACAGAATATATATATTATTTATATCAAGGCTACCAACTGCATAACATCTACCGCACGATTGGCTTTGCTGGATCCCCACTTTCAAATTTGTTACGGCGCATCGTCACCTCATTTCACGAGATACCGATTGGAGTGTATGAAAGTACTGTAACTGCTGATTGGTACATAATTTATTTCTTTCCTGGAAGTAATAGGTTATGAGGTTTTTTTAAAAATTAAATTTATCGGCACAATTTTGAACGGGCTCAAAATTTGATAGAATTAAGGGCGAATATGGTCCAGCATTGTGCAAACATTACACCGATTCAACTTGTCAACTTGGTCTGAAATGATCATGTTGACAAAAATGAATTTTAAGATGTACAGGTTACGTAATAACGATTGTTTTTTTTATTTCTTTAACACCCTCACTCCTTCCATGTTGGGAGCATACTGAATATCACCAACTAGTGAATTCTCTCTGTAAAGGACCATTCCGCCAGTCTCGGGAAATAAGTATACACCCCTAAGATGAAACAAACTGATGACCACGCACAATTATTCTTTCTCTCTCTTTCATATATCCTTGTCGTACTTGTGTAATCCGAGGCCAGGGTTCCAAAGTAATTTACGCAATGTGTATGTGTCAATTTCGACATAACACTGAGCGAATGGAAAAAAAAATATCGGCTTTTCAATCAGAATAATAGTTGCCATTATCATATCTATAAAAATTAGTTTTTATCAATAATCTGATATCGAAAGTACTGATAAATATCCTTAACAAGACAGTAGATATCTTTATTTAGTACTCCACTGTGTTCTAAAAATATTCCACGTACAACTTGTATGGAATATGGAAAATCATTATTATAATCTACCTGGTAACCAACCAATAACTCCTACTTTTACACCACCAACACCAGGTAGATACAGTAGTAGAGCAACCCCTGTGGCAGCTGGGGCAGTATTAATTGGTATCTTGTCGATTTCCATACGTATCTGTGTAAAAATAAGAGCATGTCAAAAGGCAAAACGAACGCGAAGGCAACTAACTGCGATTATTGTAGAAAATGGTAATACTATACGAGAAGGTAAGATGAAATTTATTCCATACAAATACATTAGGTAGCTCTTACCAACAACTTGGGAGAAGATAGAGATTAAAGGATTATTCACGTTACACCGTGCCGAGACCGGGCCGTGCCCCGGGCGGGACAAGGTCAAACATATGAAGTATGCTTTTTTATGAACCAATTCATAGTCGACCGGGCAAAGTCCGTGGCACGGCCGGAGCACGGCGCCGAATTGTCGGTATGTATCTTTCTCCGGCCTCGACCCGGCTCGGCCACGCCAAGAATGGGCTCACCTGGTGCCCGGAACCATTTCGAAGACGACTGTTGACGGAGCAGTGCCACGTAAAATGGATTGCATTTCAAAACACAAGTCGTACTATAACACGCAAGTGAAAAACGGCGAAAAATATACCTTCTTTTAAAAAAAAGACAGACGCTTGACAAAATTCGTTACCGACACGTCCTCTGTACTCAAATAACAGCCCGGTGTAGCATGAATGGCTGAGAGGGTCGGCGCACGCTGACAACAATGCGGCACGGACACGGCCCGGCCTCGGCACGGTGTAACGTGAATAATCCTTAAAAATAATTATAGTACTTTATAAAAAATTTGTTCTTCACTCCTTACGATAACCATCTATAGGCTGTCAAAGTTGGAAATTGAAAATTTTATTTTATTTATTTAAAATTTAACCTTTTATAAACAACATGCAAGAATTTTGGTGTTGCATTTAGAAGAGAAGAAATTCAAATTGCATCGACAATCATCGGTACCTGATTTCATTTCCCATTTACCTGCCAGGGAGCTGTTTTTCTGGACGCACCGGAATTCGGTCCCGCTACCTGCGTATCGTCAAAAATAAAAACAGTACGTGAAATAATAACCCAACCAAACCTACCCCTACCAAACCACCTTCGTATTTTTAGTCAATTTTTTTGTAGAATGAATTATAATAATTTTCAATAATAACCCAACCAAACCACCTTCGTATTTCTAGTCAATTTTTGAAGAATAAATTAAAATAATTTTCAATAATAACCCAACCAAACCTACCCCTTCCAAACCACCTTTAATACCCACATGAAATCTACCTGCTTCGACAGCGGACCGAATTACGAAATCACCCTTTCGGATTTGGACAAGGTCCCTGTGAGCAGGTAGCCCTTTTGCTAGGTACCCGGACCGAATTCCGAAACACCGGTTTTTCTGAATAATACTTAGATAGGTATAGTCGGGAAATAGAGATATGCCTTTTATCTAATCACACTGTAAATATAGTTACAATACGTGACGTTTATTATTTCGGTTTTAAACTATCGGTAGTTGTCAAATTGACGACTTTGAGGGATCAAATCATTGAGGCTAGATAAGGAGATCGAACTCAGATCCAGTGACCTGTCAAATAAAATTCAATATGTCGTCCCAGTGCAAATAAAAATATGGTTTTTCGCCTACTTTAGGTTAGGTTCTATGTGAGTAGGGCCTTCTCGCCACCTCCACTACGACCCCCGTTGGGTCTATTGTGGCTCACCCCTAGTGATTACAATTCATCCCACAAGCCTGTGCTTCTGGCGAAGTCCATGGTTGTATTTGGTGATAGGTTTTCCTCTCCGCCCAGGTAGCTATGGCTGATCTAGCAGTGCTTTCCGCAATGCCAATGCGTATACTTCAGCCTGAAAGACCGTAGCGTACCTACCCAGGCTAGCTGTGATTTCAACTGTGGGTTTCCTGCTGAAGACCGCCGCTCCAGCCCCGTTTCCGGTTTTGGATCCGTCAGTGTAAATCACGTAGTCCGTTTCTAAGGAGATAAAGCACAAGACAATTTTGTTTCCATGTTATTTAAATGGAAAATATAAATTATCAATGTGGTATTTTATTTTCATGTCCAACAATATTTTCAGGATATTTAAAGAAAAAAAATTAACGATTCTATATAAATAAAGAAATGTTTTTATAAAAACAGTTCAATTTTATGCAGAAAGAATAGCTAGACAACACACTGGACTTTCAGATGCACATGTGAATACAACGTTTGTTGAAGATTTTGACTCAATTCATTTCGATAGAGACGTGGGAATCTTTCCAGGAGCTCCACCCCGTTACGGACGTAAGTACATTTTTTTTTAAACCGTAGCCCGTATTCTAAAGGGTTTAGTGAGAATTTCACCATGAGTTTAGTGTATTGCAGGTTTGTCTAAAAGATAATACCAAATTTTTCTATTTTTAAAGAGAAATAGTGAGATTTGCATTGTTGACAGATTTCTATGCAAATTGACAAAAATTTAATTGTTCTCAATTATTTAGGCTCCAGTTTTGCTGGCCCACCTCCAGTACCTGTCATTCCTTTTCTGTTTTACTCTTCTATGGCTACTGCATTTTTTTTAATCCAGCTCTAGAATATATTGAAATGTTACAAAATTGCACACGAGGTTTTTCTATCAGCGTGTAAACCTTCCGCCACTTTAGCCCTTCCAATCAAAGAGTGTGATAGCTCACTAACTTGTTCCCACTCATTTTTGGCAACATGACTGGTGAACCATTCCGTGAATACCCCGCAAATTAATTCTGTCATAAATTCAACCAGAATACCAACCGTTAGATATTGTTTTATCACTAATTGTCAATGGAATAAATATAGAAAAATATCCCACTGTTGCATTTGTTTTAAAGTTATATTTAACAAAAAATTGCCGCATCAACCATTGGTCTTAGTCCGTACCTGAGTTCTCAAATGTCGTGTAGACTTACTTATAACGCCGAAAAGTGTGTAATTATGGTGTATATAAACGGTTAAAATTTTACTAAATTCCAATAGGCCGTTTTATAACTATAAATAAAAAACTAATTTTAACTCCCAACTTTAGAGCTCTATATTTCAGTAACGAAGGACGCGAGGAAAAAATGTTATAGGAAACGAAGCCCTAAAAACTTGATAAGAGTCCTTTTTCCTAATTTGTCATTTTAATCAATGACTGTGTGTAACTATATAATGAGATTAAAAAATATCGATTTGATAAAACCTTTCAAATAGGGATCTAGGTAAATTGTTCGAAATCAATTCTTCGAAAGTCAATTGTTCGAAATCAATTATTCGAAAATCAATTCTTCGAAAGTCAATTCTTCGAAAGTCAATTATTCGAAAACCAATTGTTCGAAAATCTATTGTTCGAAATTCAATATTCTGAATAGAATATACAAAAATAGATAGATAGAAGTTTTTATTACTTTGTGAATTTATCGAATGACAATTTTTGTAAAGTAAATTATAATAATTTTCAATAATAACCCAACCAAACCTACCCCTACCAAACCACTTTCGTATTTTTAGTCAATTTTTGAAGAATAAATTATAATAATTTCCAATAATAACCTAACCAAACCTACCAAACCACCTTCGTATTTTTAGTCAATTTTTGAAGAATAAATTATAATAATTTTCAATAATAACCCAACCAAACCTACCCCTACCAAACCACCTTCGTATTTTTAGTCAATTTTTGAAGAATAAATTATAATAATTTCCAATAATAACCCAACCAAACCTACCCCTACCAAACCACCTTCGTATTTTTAGTCAATTTTTGAAGAATAAATTATAATAATTTTCAATAATAACCCAACCAAACCTACCCCTACCAAACCACCTTCGTATTTTTAGTCAATTTTTGAAGAATAAATTATAATAATGTTCAATAATAACCCAACCAAACCTACCCCTACCAAACCACCTTCGTATTTTTAGTCAATTTTTGAAGAATAAATTATAATAATTTCCAATAAGAACCCAACCAAACCTACCCCTACCAAACCACCTTCGTATTTTTAGTCAATTTTTGAAGAATAAATTATAATAATTTCCAATAAGAACCCAACCAAACCTACCAAACCACCTTCGTATTTTTAGTCAATTTTTGAAGAATAAATTATAATAATTTCCAATAATAACCCAACCAAACCTACCCCTACCAAACCACCTTCGTATTTTTAGTCAATTTTTGAAGAATAAATTATAATAATTTTCAATAATAACCCAACCAAACCTACCCCTACCAAACCACCTTCGTATTTTTAGTCAATTTTTGAAGAATAAATTATAATAATTTCCAATAATAACCCAACCAAACCTACCCCTACCAAACCACCTTCGTATTTTTAGTCAATTTTTGAAGAATAAATTATAATAATTTTCAATAATAACCCAACCAAACCTACCCCTACCAAACCACCTTCGTATTTTTAGTCAATTTTTGAAGAATAAATTATAATAATTTCCAATAAGAACCCAACCAAACCTACCCCTACCAAACCACCTTCGTATTTTTAGTCAATTTTTGAAGAATAAATTATAATAATGTTCAATAATAACCCAACCAAACCTACCCCTACCAAACCACCTTCGTATTTTATCACCATTAGGAACCTGCCACCTATTCGATAAATTGATTTCGAACAATTGAGTTTCGAATAATTGATTTTCGAATAATCGGTCATTCGAAAAATTGATTTTCGAACAATTGATTTCGAACAATTGATTTCGAATAATTTACCGGTACCCTTCAAATAGATAACCTTCACTGATGTTATCTGATTACTCACAAAAATTTTTAAAAATCATTTTCTTTAGATCAAGATCGTGAAACGAATCAAAACCTTCCCTAAAAATCATCTCATAGTATCTCTCACACCAATCAAGTTTGAACTGAAAAAATTTCTAGTTCTAGTTCTTCGATTCAACCCCACAACTTTTCCTCCCTCACTAAAATAAAGGGGGAATTCAACTTAAGATCGTAGCGACTCGGTGGTAGAGAACTGAACTACCTTTATTGTTTTTATAACCTTACTTTCTTTGCCATACGATTGTAATTATTTGATTTTAGTTTAAATATTATCATATATAATACCACGAGAGTGAACATTTTGTCGGCAAAATTTTTCGATTGTCATGAAAGTTTGTTGCTTGGCAATTTTGCGAATGACATTTTTAACAAAACCACGAGCCGTCAGGCGATTGGTTTTGGATTAAATGTCATGAGAAAAATTACCTAAAAGCAACAAACTTGAATACGACAAGAGAAAAATTTTACCTTACAAAATTTTTAATTGACTGGTATTCGACATGACTATTTCACGAGAGAAAAACTGAAGAATCATATGTTTAAACGTTTTATTTATTGCAAACTTCAATTATACAAAGCCAAAAAAATAATAACATTATGAAAAAAAATTACTTATTTATGTAAAAAGTACAATTGTTATAATTGTACGTTGTAGCATTATTTTGGGGATTGTTTTGCATCATAACCTGTGATGAATTTAAGTTAGAAACTGAGGATTCCTTTTCTTTATTTTTATTTTCTCGAAGGTTCTCTATAAGTTGGAAATGGTGTTCTTCATTTAATTGTAAATATGGTTTCAAAGAATGTCCTGTAAGCTTAATTACTTCTTGTTCACCAACTCCTTCTTTTGCTAATGCAGATATTGCAGAAGCTCTATGTGAATGATTGGTTATTTTTATTTTTTTTGTGTCTAAACCAATTGATTCTGCCGATATTTTCGTCCACCTTGAAATTGTATTAATTCCCAGTGGTGAATTTTTGTACCATATTCCTTTCTCCCAATTTGGATGTACTGTTAAAAATAATCTTGTTGTTGTTAGATAGGGATTGGATTCTCTTTTTTCAATAATTTTTAAAAATAAACGAACGGGACACAAACTGTTGTTAGCATTATTTCTTACCAGCCACTTACTGCCAGATAAAGCTTTTGATCCTCCTTGTGTCGTTTTGGAAAAGATTGGATTATATTCTACCCTGCCAGTAAAATTACCTTTATTATCATATTCTTTTTTAAAGTAATTAATATCACAATTAGCAGCTTCATTTCCACGCCATGCTAATTCGAACGAACATAAATGAAAAAACTTTTTTTGTAACCCATCAGGATTATCTTCAGAATAGCTTTCTACCATTTCCATTAATTCTTCTTTGGTAAACGCGTTAGAACTTCTTTTTCTGGTTTCAGGTTCAGCCTGAAGCTTTTTACGTTTTGTATCCCTGGACAATCTAGCAAATTTATAGGTAATATCTTTAAATGGATCAATTTTGATGTTAAATTCTAGAAAATATTTTTCCTCAACCATTTGAGCAGTCGTATTCCAAAGTGTTTTTACACTAGCTTCAGTATAATCAGTTCCATCTCTTTTTTTCATGTTAAAACCATAATCTTCAAGAATTTTTGCTATAACTTGTTCAGAAGTATCCTTTTCTAACGTATAATTACATGCGTCCAGAAACATTCTAAACTATTCCCACGCAGACTTTTTTGTCTTCATTGTATTTCGCGGTATACTTTGCTTAATTGTACTCTCTATTTCATTTATTGAATTGTTTCCAAATCTTGTATTATTCATGTTAATAATACTTATTTAAATTTTTGAAACAGTTTTAATAATTTTTAGACAGTTAAATAAATAAATAAACAACTTAGTTTCCTTAGAAACCACTAACAAAGATTTTATATTGAATTTTATCACAGAGTGATAGAATTTTATACACATAGATTTGATATATTAAACGTCAAAAAATTGCAGCGACAAGACAAAAAATTGCCAGTTCAAAACCTTCAAATTTTGTCAGTTATCAATTTACTCTAGTGAAATAGTCTCTACAACACACTACTTCTTTTATCTACATCAAGCGAAGTAAAGTAAAGTTATATTGAATCTCCAATATTAACGTTCTGTAATTTTTTTTTTATTACAGCTTTGGAACCACCACCAAAATACGAAGACATATTTAAAGCCGAAGCAAATATTACGAGACATCAACCAACCGCTCCACCACAAACCATAAGGACTCATACGAACATAAGGACTACACAAGCCTCTCCCCCTTATACAATATCTTCATAAAATTTTGCATGTTTTACCAGGATCTTTTAGACTGTAACCAGTGATTCTTACTATTAGCAGCTTTTTTATTCAGTTTATAAAAAATCCTTAGTCCAAAGGTCCGTCGACAAGCTGATACAAGGTTATATATATAACATAAATGACAACATACTATATTAATTCGATTGAGCTTGCGCGTTACCTTGGTCTTAGTCCTAGAAATTAAATGTAAAAATTCTCAACCTAATTATTTATGTTAACTTAAGCGGCATGCAATATTTAATTTATTTAAACCTATTCGATAAGGTTTTATAATGTACAGACAATTTTTGGCCCCTCTAAGACCTATCCACCGATTAGGGAAGACGTTGTCCACAAGATCTATAAAAATCTTTTTCCATCAGTTCTTGCACAAAACTCACTTTATAGGGATGCCACTAATTTTCCATTTTCAGCGCTCCAAGAACTGTTTGATCGCCAAGCTCATGGTCTAAAGGTGCCTGTCCACATGAGAGTAAATTCTGAAAGTTGCTGTCAAGAGTACTCTCACGGCTGTTTTCATGTGAGAGCCATGTCCACTGGAGAGCAAGTAGCTTATGAATGTTCCATCGCAACTCCTGTCAGTATCAGTCGAGATGTCTTCTCATAAGCAACGAACCGCCGCAGCAATTCTTAAAAAAAACCAAAAGAAGCAGCTGGGTAACAACATGGGTATTGCGAAGAAAACAATTCGGTGTCGCTAACAATCTTGCTCATGAATTGGAAATCGAGGACAGGTGCCAATTTCGAAATTTTATTCGAATAACCGCAGTGGAACAACTAATTGAATTAGTTGGCTCAGCAATTGGATATTTCTCGTATTCTTCAATTAACGCACAAGTATATTCCTTGGTCCAAGTGCGTCGTGCCATGTTGGTGGTTCTGAGAGTACTCTCACAATACGGAATGCAGTCGAATCTTTGCGAGTTGCTATCCGATAGCGTGTTTGCGCATGTCCACTTGAGAGTAAGCTTCTACGGAAGAACTATCGGCGAGTTCAACGTGACTGCCTGCGAGTTACTCTCAGGAGCGTGTATTACTCTCACGTGGACGGGCACCTTAACGCTACTTGCCTTGAGCTGGTAAGGGGATTATCTTCAAAGCCTAGTAGAACATTTAGTTTCTTGTTTTCAGACATTGCTTTACTACTATCTTAATGTGGACTGTGTAATTGGTTCTCCGTTGGGTTATTTACTCCTTTCTACGTAACTACGCGTGTTATCCCCACAATTTCGTCTACAACAATGTCATGATAATAACAATTATGTTAAAGGTAAAAAGTGGTAGTAGTAGTATACATATTTTTACTTTCAGTATCATAATCACAACAATAATTTAAGAAATCTGAAATAAAATAATATTAGATACACCATCAAATTAGACAGAAATAATTAAAACGAGAAGAAACATTTGTCGACGCCTATAGAAGGCTCACGAAGAAAAAACTGCTATTAATTCACATGTACAAACCTATAAAAAATATCTGCCAGACAAGAACGAGGTACAGAAATTATAGCATTAATTGCATCAAACACTGCGAAAACAGTTTCTCCCAGGAAAAACTAGTTTGGCCTGAAATATAAACTATAAAAATCCGCAAAACTAGTTCAGGACAAACTAGTTTGTCCTAAAAACCAGTCTGGCCTGCAACATATGCAAATCAAACATATCGATATGGTTCGATGGATATTTAAAAGATCTTTCAATTGTTTTATTGCCAGATCCACTTTTTTATTGAAAAATGTTATTGATGACTTTATCACGCTCACATAGATGACGTCCAAAATAAAAAGGTGGTCTGACGAAGCACCCATTTATAAATAAAAATCTACGGGTCTCAGGTTTTTCCCCTAAAATAATCGGTTTACGAAATAATGAACTTATTCCTTCGATTTGGACCATACTGTATATGACCATTTTTTGGACCGTATATTTGACAACACTGTAATAACATGCTTATATAATAGTAAACACAAATGAAAAGATTGATGGCAAAAAACTCGCCGTTCAAGGTCAATATTTGTTTAGAACATTTTTTCCAAAGAGTTCTTGAACAAAATTTGTCATGTTATGAAATCAAAACGTTGCAAAATTATGTAAATATGAATTAATTCTATTTTATTTAGATGTTAAGTAGATATTTAATTAACTAAATATTTTGATGTACTTAATAAATACCTAAAAGACAAAATTGTTTAAATTTTCCACTTTTCCAAGGACGTGTCCAATATCAAACGATTTACACTGTAGCAATCTGAATTACTTTTTAAATGAAAAAAAAAAGTAGCAACTTTGAAACTGCTTGACTCCACACAATCATATCTCAAATGAATTCATAAATTTCAATGTCGAGAGTCACAAGACCAGTAGATAGTATTATTAACATTACAAATTAAAAACCACGTCCTTTTCTCGCAACAATCACGAGGCCGCTTTGTATTTTTTTATACGAGTGGCAATCCGTACGTTCTCAAACAATCCAAGTGGAATGTTCCACGATACGAACACCTGAGAATCACAATGTTTCAAGTGAGAAGCACAATTTGCTTGGTTTTTGACTTTATTGCATGATTATTGTTTGACTATTTTACCGCCTATTATGCGATTGGGGGGTTTGCACGCTCTCTCTCTCTACCCCTACCTTTATATAAAAGGCAATGTACCAACTTAACACTAGCTGTTAAACAGTCACTTAAACTTTAAGGATTTTTTTATTATTTATTCGTTGATCTGTAAGATCTGGTCAATCGAGTTTATATCACAACATTTTGGTCCTTCGAGCCGGATCTATAATCGGCAATTGAAGTAGTGAAAACCGAGGTTATTCGTGTCGTATACCGTGTACTTACTTAAAATCGTTCATATCCAGTAAGTGAATAGTGTAATAGCCCAACATCCGTGGTTAGTTTTGAGAAAGTGGATTTTTGAATATTTTCACGATTTAATTTGCTCTCTGCTATCTCCCTTAATGCTCGGAAATATGAACTCAAAATTCATTTCCTTATGTAAAATGTTCCCCTGAATCGAATGGTGAAGACTAGAATGCTTTATCTCTCCAATTAGTCGAGTTATGAGTATTTTTGCTTTTAAAAAGTGGATTTTCGAAAATTTCATTACGTTATTTGATGGCGAAAGAATGATTTTATTAAAAAACAGACTTTGCCAGTCGATTTCTCGTCCCAAAAAACTTCAGGTTACCAATTTATAGCCAATTTCCAAGTCGCAAAAATTTCTTTTTATAGGAAATTTTGAAGCAAGGGGTAGGTATGGAAATATTTCGCGATTTAAATTGCTTTTCGCTATCTCCCTTAATGCTTGGAAATATGAACTGAAAATTCAATTCTATACGTAAATTGTTCCCCTGAATCGAATGGTGGAGACTAGAACGTTCTATCTCTACAATTAGTCGAATTATGGATACATAAAGTTTCAGAAACTAGATTTTCGAAAATTTTCACGCTTTAATTTGCTCTCTGCTATCTCCCTTAATGCTTGGAAATATAAACTGAAAATTCTATTCTTTATATAAATTGTTCCCCTGAATCGGGCCATCCAAGTACTAACCGTGCTCGACACTGCTTTACTGTAATTATCGCATCAGAGGCGTTCTACTACAAAGCGTAGTCAACGAAATATTGTGAAACGTTCTTTACCAAATGTTTCATTTCAGTCTTAAAATATTTCATGTTAAATTCAAAAAAACCAATTACTTTGGGTTTTTACACATGCCAGAAGCTAAAACTAACAATTCCATACACGTATTAAAAATTATTAAACCAAAGTTTAGCTATAACAGGTTTTATCCACCTTAGCCAATCTGGGTTACGATTTACCCTCGTATATATAGTCTACAAAGTGAGGTTTCGCCTCGACGTCAGCGATTTCCTTATTCTCGTTCGGATTTTTACCTGAAGAGAGGAAGTTGTAGGTAACCCTGCTTTGCTGTTTTATCATGTACGAAATTCATCTCCCAGTTACCATTTACACGAGACTGACTGGTGCATGATTTGTTCCGCGTGTTTTAGAGATTCAGTTATGTAGTTTTGTTTAACGATGGATATTGTTTATACATTTGTGTTGTTATAGAAATAGTGTTTATTAGTGATCATTGGTGCATGGAGAACGAAGGTGAGTTGGTTAATGTCATGTTTTTAATGAATTCTTGAATATTAAGTAAATATTTGGAATTTTTATTTCTTTTACGTAATAATTTTCTATAAACTATAGCCACCAAGACATCCTGTATATCAGACGACAAGAAAATTGTATAAAAATGTTTTTTCTACTATCACTATCGAAAGTCGTCGTTTGTGCCTTGAAAAGCAACTGCAAATTTGATGTTTTCCGCGAGCTGTCATAATTTGACATAATTGGCGCTCTTAAGCTAATTTTATTTATAGACAAAAGAGAGCTAGCAGTTAATTTTGGTATGATAGTAGAAGAAATCTTGTGTGTATTTAGAGCAGAAAGTCTTTTGGTAGTTTCAACTACCAAAGTACTACTTTCTGCTCTTGATACACAAATAGCTATTTTGAATAGTTATTTTTTCTAATGGTTGAAGATGGGTCTTATAGGAAGAAGACTCTAGACTGTCAAAATTTGAAAAAAAGTTGCTTTGCTTTGATTATACTCATATAACGTCAGTTGGAACGAACCTTATATTTTGTTGGTAAATATAATATGTTTAGTTAAATAGAGATGAATGGGTCCTCCGTAAGGATCAACTATTAAGAGCAGACAGCTGTTGGTATACAGACGGTTCAAAAACACCCTCAGGCTCTGGTGCAGGTGTATACGGGCGCAGACCTAGGACAGAAATCTCAACCTCTCTAGGATCCTATGCAACCGTATTTCAGGCGGAAATTTACGCCATTGTTTCATGTGTGGAGAGATTGGAGCAAGCCAATCTCATACATAGAACAATAAAAAATTTCTCGGACAGCCAAGCGGCTTTGAAAGCACTTAGCTCTAACCGTGTAACGTCGAAATTGGTATTAGATTGCCAAAAAAGACTCTCCTCAATAGAAGAGCTCAATAAAGTATTGCTGGTCTGGATCCCTGGCCATTCTGGCATGGAAGTAAACGAGAAGGCAGACTCTCTTGCAAGGGAGGGTGCCGCACGTGTTTCTATCAGACCAGAACCTACAATTGGCATCGCAATAAGTTTTGCCAAACAAACACTGAATACCTGGACAGCAAGAAGAGCTTTAGACTTCTGGCATAATTTACCAGGATTGGTTCATTCAAAGGCTTTCATACATCCTTCGAAGAATGTCTCCAAACAAATGTTGGACTATAGCAGACATGACCTACGTTGTCTAACAGGTCTTTTAACAGGCCACTGTCATCTGAATCATCATATGCCAAAACTTGGACTGTCGTTAGATCCGACTTGCCGTCTTTGTCTGGAAGATGATGAAACAGCAAAGCATATAATTTGTGCCTGCCTCGCCGCGGCTCGAATCAGGTATCTGATGTTTGGCACGGATGCTCTCTCGCCCTCGGACCTGAAAAATCATTCACCAAATAAGCTAATCGGCTTTGTTAAGAAGTTAAATTTGTTTGGTGAAATCTGAATAGGTGTGAGCCACAATAGACTCTTGCGAGTCGCAGTGGAGGGCCTTATAGACCCACTCACCATAAACCTAGCCTAACCTAATAGGTTTAGTTTTGGGGACGTACAAACTTTTTCCAAGATTATTTCCTTCCTATTAATTTTGACCAATCGCTATCAAGAATTGGTATGTCAAATATGAATTTTAAGTGGAAAAATTACTGCCAACTAAGCTGTCAGCGGTTTTTCCGAAAAAAAAATCGAAAAAATTTCATGCAAGTTTGACATGTTGCGTTGTAAAAACAAACTTGATGGTTTCTATGCTGTGTTGATATTTTAATAAAAAAAATGTATTAAAATAAAATGTTTATTTAACTCAGGAAATATCCCTCGTGCATCTAATTTTTCCTGTGGAAAAATTGGAACACTCGTTTCTAAGTACCTGTAGTGGAAAAATCCTCGTCTTCGACTCGGATTGCTATTTGTTAAAACAAATTATTAAGAAACTCGTTTTTCCGAATTTTTCCGGAAAAATTAAATGCACTAGGGATATTATCCCCGAATAACGTTTGGTCGAAAAAGTTTGGGGAATACCTATACAATCATTTTACTGAAAAAAGATATTTCATTTCCTTTTCTTGATGATTAAATATCGTCTGACGATACTGAATCATCTTAACCACAATGAAATTGTTGAATATTCTATGAATAATAACGTAGCATAGTTATTTGTCTGTTTTTAATATTTAAGTATTTGAATAGCATTAAATATAAATATCTACCTACAGGGTATGAAACAAGTGTTTACCGTAAGCCAACACACACTAATAGGTATTTGAATTTTGAATCAAATCATTCTATAAACGTTAAAAAACGAATAGTAAAATCTTTATATGATAGGGCCAGAATCATTTGTTCGAATGATAATCAATTCACAAAAGAAAAAACTTTGCTGAAAAATGTTTTTAAATGCCAATAATTACACCCGGCAGAATATGTAAATAAAGAAATTAAGAATATAGAGAAGGGCTCATTGTTAATACCCCATAACAATAATATTAATAATTCAGCTAACATAATTTTTAAAAACTTGTCATTACCGTATTTTAAAGGTTTAGAAAATTGGTAATCAATTCAATATTCGAACTAGCTTCAAATCTAACAATACGTTGAGATCTATACTAACAAAAACGAAACCAAAAAATGAAGAACAATCTTCAAAAAACTGCATATATCAGATATCTTGTGAATGCGACAAATTTTATTTAGGTGAAACATCTAGACCATTGAAAGGACGAATAAATGAACATAAAAAGTATATCAAAGATAGGGAGTTCTTTAAGTCAGGTATTTGCAAACATGCTTGGGAAGAGGGGCATAAAATTCAATGGGATTCGACAAAAATAATATTGAAAGAGCCCAATAATAAAAGACGAAAAATCAAAGAAAGTTCTTTAATACAACTAAATTCAGATAAATGTGTAGCTAGTATTTCAGCCGAATGTAGTCAAATTTGGTTACCAATGTTAGAAAGAGAAATTTCTAATAATCAATTCCCTGTGTTATCAGGATAGCATCATAAGTTTTTATCCAGGTTTTCTTATGATTTATCTTTGGAATGGTTGTTAATCGATACATACTTCAATACACAAAATCACCAAACTGAGTTATACATTAGACTGCGTCAAAAGAAGTTTTTTTTTTTTTCGATTAAACGTATGTAAAAAGTTTCTTCAGTATAAAAAAAAAATTCTCCTAAATTTTGAGCTCAATATCTCAAAAATTGAGCTGGCGCATAGGGGGGTCCCCTTTTCCGTTTAAAATACATAGGAATTTTTTTTTTTTTGGTTTTAAAATATCTACATGCATAAAATTGTTAAGAATTTTTGCTTCTCACTATCTTATAGGAAATTCAATTCTCTACAAATTGCTTTCCGGGTTTTTTTTTAAACTCAACCGCAACGAAGTTACAGGGCGCTGAATAAAAGGCAAAAAATCAATTAATGATATAAGAATCGAAAGGGCCGGTTGCTTTAGTTGAAGAATTTAATCAGTTTAGTACTAAAGATGAAGAACAAAAACAGTTTTTATGGAAAGTTGTACAGAATCATCGCAAATTGTACCCTACGTGCAATATACAAAATTACATGAGTCAAACTAGTCAACAATAAATCAAAAAATTGTACATATAATAACTTAAATTAATTAAATGAACTAAAATTCATATAATGTTAAATTGACAGATTTTGTTGAATAATTAAGTGTTTTGAGTTAATCTATTAGTAAATTAATATAATAAATTGTTTTCGATTCTTAAATCATTAATTGATTTTTTGCCTTTTATCCAGCGCCCTGTAACTTCGTTGCGGTTGAGTTTAAAAAAAAAACCCGGAAAGCAATTTGTAGAGAATTAAATTTCCTATAAGATAGTGAAAAGCAAAAATTTTTAACAATTTTATGCATGCAGATATTTTAAAACCAAAAAAAAAAATTTTCCTATGTATTTTAAACGGGAAAGGGGACCCCCCTATGCGCCAGCTCAATTTTTGAGATATTGAACTCAAAATTTAGGAGAATTTTTTTTTTATACTGAAGAAACTTTTTACATACGTTTAATCGAAAAAAAAAAAAAAACTTTTTTTTGACGCGGTCTATTATACATATTTTGAAAACAAAAATAATCATACACAAAAAAAGTAACAACAAACGCGTTTTTATTAACAACATTTCCAAAATAAGGGAAAAAAGCGCTTTCCCATTAAAAACCGTTCCTGGAACGTGCACTTCACTGGATTTCATTTCTAGTGGACTACATATCGTTAGAATGTCATAAAATAAAATATTTTATTTCACATTTTACCAGAGGTGTGATCTACTATGAATGGACCTTAATAAAATTTGACAACAAAGTTTTGTGGTCTTAAACTCCAAAATATTATTGATTGTCTAGTTGTCAAATTTTTTCGTTGTGTCAGATAGGGACCAAAAAATTATTTCTACCGAAACGTCGAAATAAAAAACATTATTGTGGTTTGATTCCCAAAAAAAATAAGAAAAAAGATTAAATATAAAGTAAATATTCAGTGTCTAACTTTACAAATCTATGGATAATGTAGGAAATAGAAAAAATGGTGCATTTAATAAAAACAATGAAGCGCTTTGTCGGTATTTAGGCAAAGCAATCGAGCGTTCAACAAATCCTATCAGGGTCCGCTTCAAGGCCGGACAATCCGGATATTTGTCCGGGCGGCATTTTCACTGTCAGAATGTGAGAAAATATTAAAATAAAAATATTAATAATAATAGCATGCCGAAAATATAAATACTGTTCTTGGCGACTAGAACTTCTTAAACGTCTTGCACTGTCCGTTTTCCAACAGGACTTTTGTCAAAAAAATATACCTATTGCTTGGCCTAATTTACAAAAATTAAAACCAAATGAGTGTTCGTGGGCATTAATTAAAAGATGCAGCATTTCATTAATATTATTAA
Source organism: Lochmaea capreae (assembly GCA_949126875.1). Classification (NCBI taxonomy): domain Eukaryota; kingdom Metazoa; phylum Arthropoda; class Insecta; order Coleoptera; family Chrysomelidae; genus Lochmaea; species Lochmaea capreae. The sequence goes on along the minus strand of OX421405.1, from coordinate 3,254,210 downwards.
TTAATTTAACATTGAAAATTTCAACGGGTACACACTATTAATTGTTTAAAAAAGCTTCCTAATTATAACATATTAAAACATTTAAAAATAATTTACGGGGCGTGGTCAAATAGTAATCAATTTTCAAAAACTTTATTGTAAATGTAGAATCAATGCGACCCAACGTTCGATATACAGGTTGTCCCAATGATAATTTTGTATCAATGTTAAAGGCTTGATCCAAAAATCCAAAAATAAACTTTGTTTACCGAAAAAAAAACGTTTAAAATTGTTTATCGTTCTATACATTGTAATTGATACGAGCTAAAAAATCCCGTCTAAATATTTATTTCGTACAAACTATTTCTTAATTGCTTCGAATGTATTTTTAACTACATAATTGAGAAAATAAGTTATTTGGTTTCTATTGTAAACACGTTCAGATTAGTTGAACATTGCAATAAAAAATATCTCGAGCTGCCTTATAATAATCACACTTACTCTTTACAGTGTCGTTACCAAAAATTTTTATTTTGAAAAATCGACGTATTGAGGCTTAAGTTTATTTAACGAATTCACGCCTATTTCGGATGGGTGATCATGAACTGCGGACAACCGATGGGTTGAGAGCAGGTAGCGCACGAATTGCGGACAGGCCATATCTAATCCGCTTAACCGCCGCAACCCTTTTTCTCAGAAATGTAATTGAATTGCATCGTTTAGAAAAACATCTCTAGGGCGGTGTTTCCGATGTCCGTCCGGCGGTCAGGGTAAAACGCAGGTACGTCCGAGGTCCGTCCCGCGGTTAAAAGGGTCAAGACGTTTGTCCGAAGTCCGTCCCGTGGATCCGTATGATAATTTATATTGCAGATATTATATATTATATATAGGGTAGGGTAGGGTCTGTGGAAGGGTGTCGATAATACACGAATCATACTAATTATTCTAGGAATAATATTCTACCCTGCCCATTCTACCTGTGTATCCACCTGAGCGCGGGACGGACATCGGTCGGGGATTAAAAACCCTTTTCCTAAACCCTCAATTTTCTGACCGCGGGACGGACATCGGTATTGCCCCTCTAGGGACGTATTCAGGTATTTCGGGTCACAAATCATTTAACTTTCTTGTTGGGTGGTGTTAAGTGGTGGTGGTGTGCTGAGTATCTAATTCTAGTGGTACGGTGAGTTTTTTTACAAAATTTTTATACCTTTTATATCTTTTTATTTGTTTTTTTGATTTTCCAATTGGATTTTTTTCTCCTAACAAATCGGTAAAATATAAGTAATGTTGAGTGATAGAAATATGAATAAAAATATTCAACTAACCTAACCCCCTAACCCTTTACCTGTTCATTTTACCTAATCGACCCTTGTCCGCAATTCGTGCAGTGATTAACGGATCCCTACGGCACCTGTCCGCAGTTCATGCATCTGTCCGCAATTCGTGCGCACAGATTTCGGATTAGTCATAAATCGAATGAAATGGTAAACTGTAAACCGGGCTAAAAATTTGATAGAATTAAGGGCGAAAATTGTCCAGCATTGTTCAAACATTACACCTAATCGGCTCAGAGATACAAGATTATCTTTGTTCAATAGATTCGGTTTTTGTTTGGCTCAACAAGGAGGACTATTTGAACCTTTAATTCATTATTTATTTAGTTCCAGCATTTTAATTTGTTTTAATTTAAAGAATCTTATTTTGTTTTATTTACATGGGCAGACGCAAGGCGACGGTTACTTTTACTGCCTCTAATGCCGCCTTTCTAGTAAAAGAATTTTTTTATAAAATGAGAATTTTTCTGGTCGCTCATAGAGCTACTATAACCCTGCCTTGAGAAAGTTTTTCTTCAAATTTTGTGTACAAAATTTTCAGTGATTTCGTTTATTTTTTTTCAGCTATAATTATCCACCGACGCAACAATGTACGAAACGAATCAATTTCGACAGTGCAGTATTAAATGATATAAGTGTGATAAATATTTTTAGCCGATAATCAGTTCGATCCACGTGAGAACAACTAATCAACAAAACAAACGGGATTAGGACGCGAAAAAAGTGATCAGAACGAAACAAAAAAAAAATCTATTAATAATTTTGTAATTATATCTCAATTATATCTTGATTTATCAAAATCGACATGTGACAAGCCTTATCTGTGTGTAACAATAGGATTGTGTAGTTAGTTTTGTGGAAAGAATACCGTCGAAAAGTGTATTCGAATGGTGTATACGCCAGTTATGTGCAGATGTTTGCAAAAGTAAGTTATTATTTTTTTATTCGTTAAAATGTGATCTTTTTGCTAATTTAAATAACTTCAATAATTCACAAGGAAAATTAATGCAAATCACAACGTAAACAAAACAAAAATATTAATGTTTACACGAGATAATATAAAAAATTAGAACAAAAAAAAACAGTCGGAATTTTCCTAACCTCTCTTTTCACCTGTAAGTAAATAGTTCTATTGGCCAGTGGCACTGTCCGACAGTTTCTCCCCACTCCTTGAAAGTCATTGATGAAAACATAATATGTATGGCGATAGAATGTTAGCCGTCGTTTCGGATATTTTTACGAATGTCTTGCGGACTCTATTTGTAGTATTACTCTAAGATGAATACTATAATTATTTACCAAGCCCCAAAATTATTCCGCGGGGAGCTTTGCCCCGAGCGGAATAAGGTGCGATGCTTATAACCACCGTGGTGTATATCACAGATAACGTGTATATACAATTTTTCCAGTACTAGCCAAATTTAAGATAAAAATTAAAAACTTGTACAAAAAACTATTGGATCGAATATATGAAAAATCACAGATTCGTACAATTATAGTGAAAAATAAGAAAAAGTGTGAAAATGTAGGATTTTTCGAAATTTGTTTCACTGTACCTTCTAATATACTAGTTTGATCGCATTTTTATGCTGATTTTCGGATTCTACGGGGTCAAATTAGTAAATATTCATGATTAACAGTGCGGTATGGATTTTGAAATTTTGAAATATTTTGAAAAATTACCGGAAATTTTGCATGGTTACACTCAAAAAATCATAGAGACCTTAATAATTAGAATATCGAGTTGCAATTTGAAATGGATATTCTCAGATAGTGGTCAAATATGGAAAAAAATCAGGAGGCTCGTATATATGAAATTGTGGATACAGGGTAATACGAAAGTGGAAAGAGAAATTTTTCGAAAAAAGCCTAAATCCAACATGTAGCTTTTGTGGCATTTTTATGCTGATTTTCGGATTTTACGGGGTCAAATTAGTAAATATCCATGATCAAAAGTGCGGGCAAACATGCGGTATGGATTTTAAAATTTTGAAATTTTTTGAAAAATTACCGGAAATTTTGCATGGTTACACTCAAAAAATCATAGAGACCTTAATAATTGGAATATCGAGTTGCAATTTGGAATGGATATTCTCAGATAGTGGTAAAATATGGAAAAAAATCAGGAGACTCGTAAAAATGAAATTGTAGATACAGGGTAATACGAAAGTGGAAAGAGAAATTTTTCGAAAAAAGCCTAAATCCAACATGTAGCTTTGATGGGATTTTTATGCTGATTTTCGGATTTTACGGGGTCAAATTAGTAAATATCCATGATCAAAAGTGCGGGCAAACATGCGGTATGGATTTTGAAATTTTGAAATATTTTGAAAAATTACCGGAAATTTTGCATGGTTACACTCAAAAAATCATAGAGACCTTAATAATTAGAATATCGAGTTGCAATTTGAAATGGATATTCTCAGATAGTGGTCAAATATGGAAAAAAATCAGGAGGCTCGTATATATGAAATTGTGGATACAGGGTAATACGAAAGTGGAAAGAGAAATTTTTCGAAAAAAGTCTACTTCCAACATGTAGCTTTGATGGGATTTTTATGCTGATTTTCGGATTTTACGGGGTCAAATTAGTAAATATCCATGATCAAAAGTGCGGGCAAACATGCGGTATGGATTTTAAAATTTTGAAATTTTTTGAAAAATTACCGGAAATTTTGCATGGTTACACTCAAAAAATCATAGAGACCTTAATAATTGGAATATCGAGTTGCAATTTGGAATGGATATTCTCAGATAGTGGTAAAATATGGAAAAAAATCAGGAGGCTCGTAAAAATGAAATTGTAGATACAGGGTAATACGAAAGTGGAAAGAGAAATTTTTCGAAAAAAGCCTAAATCCAACATGTAGCTTTTATGGCATTTTTATGCTGATTTTCGGATTTTACGGGGTCAAATTAGTAAATATCCATGATCAAAAGTGCGGGCAAACATGCGGTATGGATTTTAAAATTTTGAAATATTTTGAAAAATTACCGGAAATTTTGCATGGTTACACTCAAAAAATCATAGAGACCTTAATAATTGGAATATCGAGTTGCAATTTGAAATGGATATTCTCAGATAGTGGGAGAACATGGAAAAAAATCAGGAGGCTCGTATATATGAAATTGTGGATACAGGGTAATACGAAAGTGGAAAGAAAAGTCAACTTCCATCATGTAGTTTTGATCGCATTTTATGCTGATTTTCGGATTCTACGGGGTCAAATTAGTAAATATTCATGATTAACAGTGCGGTATGGATTTTGAAATTTTGAAATATTTTGAAAAATTACCGGAAATTTTGCATGGTTACACTCAAAAAATCATAGAGACCTTAATAATTGGAATATCGAGTTGCAATTTGGAATGGATATTCTCAGATAGTGGTAAAATATGGAAAAAAATCAGGAGACTCGTAAAAATGAAATTGTAGATACAGGGTAATACGAAAGTGGAAAGAGACATTTTTCGAAAAAAGCCTAAATCCAACATGTAGCTTTTATGGCATTTTTATGCTGATTTTCGGATTTTACGGGGTCAAATTAGTAAATATCCATGATCAAAAGTGCGGGCAAACATGCGGTATGGATTTTGAAATTTTGAAATATTTTGAAAAATTACCGGAAATTTTGCAAGGTTACACTCAAAAAATCATAGAGACCTTAATAATTGGAATATCGAGTTGCAATTTGAAATGGATATTCTCAGATAGTGGGAGAACATGGAAAAAAATCAGGAGGCTCGTATATATGAAATTGTGGATACAGGGTAATACGAAAGTGGAAAGAAAAGTCAACTTCCATCATGTAGTTTTGATCGCATTTTATGCTGATTTTCTGATTTTACGGATTCAAATTAGTAAATATCCATGATCATAAGTGCGGGCAAATTGGCGGTATGGATTTTGAAATTTCCGTAAAATAATTCCAAGTGTTGACCACATTACGAAAATTTTGATTAAATCCACTGAAAAACTGAAAATACCAGTAATTATAGAAAATTTAATGCTGAAACGAATGGCGTTGACTAGAATATAATACGAGGTCCGGTTTTGAAGTTATAAGCGAAATAGTTAAAGCATGTCAATATCCGAGAGTTTAAAAAACTCAGTTTAGGTACAGCTTCAAACGAAGCGGTTTGAAACTTTGCCAACTATGTTATTATATGCAGGACTTGAAACTCTGTAAATGGGTGAATTCCGATTTACATAAAATGCTTCCCTTTACAAGAAAATCAAGATCTGTTGTCGGGTAAATTTGGTGCCACCTCTCGGGCTAAAAAGGACTAAACTATTTCCAACTCATCTCTGTAGCCTACCAAACTTTGAGTTTGAAAAATTATGTCTCGGATAATGGATAATGGAATTCGTGCAGATATATATGTGAACAAGGGGGTGAGAAATCTGCTGGGGAATTGAAAATAAAATAAATCTACATCTAGCAATAATTGAAAGATTTCAATATTTTTGCGTTGTTTTTATTTAAAAAATAATATTTATAGTTACCGTAAATCATCTTTATCATCAGACATTTTTATCCGCCTATTATACGAAAAAGTCACATATAATAAATAACGCATCACCTTATAATAAGGAAAATTTATGATATTTTTGAAGTTATAATAAATACCAAATTTTATGATGTTAAATAAAGATAAATAAGTTTATTTGAATAAAAAATTTCATCATACAGATAACAAAAAAAAAAACCTGTAGCGTTGCATTATTACAGGGTGTATAATAACTGCAAATGAAATGAAAGGTAATAAAAAATTGATGTCTAAACATTTCGATACGGCATGTCCACCAACTAACAAGTTGACACTAATGACAGTCGTGCTGAGGATAAAACATTATTTGAATAAAGGAGGAGGCAGCCGGCTTATGGAGAAATGGGCTTCGGTGAAATTTCATGAATTGTTAGTATATTGTAGTTGACGACTTTCTGAACAATAGTGTCCATGGGCCCAACTCAATCCTATGACTAGTTTCAGAGATACAGGGTGTTGAAGTTGGAAAATAGCCATTTTTTAATAGCATGTATTTCTTATTTTCTTCAATGGATCAAGAATTTTTTCCTGTGACAGTGTTCTAATTACACTGAATATCAGTCCCTTATGGGAGAAAGTTTCATTTGCTACAGGGACACTGAAAAATTAGAAAAACGGAACGTTGACATGAAATATAATTCAATTTTCAGGAATTTTAATATCTGGCTGGATTTGCTTCTGGTTGGTTTATAATAATGAGATATGCAAACACTTTTTACAGGGCGAGTCAGAAAGTTGAATCGCCCTGTATCCTACATTTAATAAAATTTTATATACTCTGTATTGCATGTTAGTAGGTGACATTAAGTCATTTTGAAATATATATAATTTATATATAATATACAGGGCTATTCAAAAGATATGTATGGAAGAATATCCGAGAATCGATTTTTTTTTGGAAATCTCCCTGTAATTAAATATTTTCTCGGTGAATTTCTGTGATACTTTCATACTACCTTTGCTTTGAGTTTGTCGGTCGGATGTAAAAGTTTTGTCAACTTGCTATGATCAGTTTTTTTATCCCGACAATATCAACCTTTGGAACTTCACTATTATTGTACTTGTAAGTCGGGAGTTAAAGTTGTGTTCATGTGGTCAGTGTTTTATGGTTTTTGGGTTATGCCAGATACGAACAGAATGTGAAATATCCATCTACTCATCTCCTAAATGAAATAACTAATGCAGCTGAAAGGATAGCACCAGAAAACATAGATCATGTTCCAGACATTATAGAACTTTAAATTCCTTCAGTAATTTCAGTTAGTTTCGACATGTTTATGTTAATTGTTTTTTCCGATATCAAGATCAGCTTATATTTATTTTGTTTGTTTTTATGTACCTATATGTCGATCATGGTATAACGTAAACAACATCGAAAATACCGATATACATATATGAAAAAAATAATGATAGGCTTGTCATCATATTGTCGGGATAAAAAAAACTGATCATAGCAAGTTGACAAAACTTTTACATCCGACCAACAAACTCAAAGCAAAAGTAGTATGAAAGTATCACAGAAATTCACCGAGGAAATATTTAATTACAGGGAGATTTCCAAAAAAAATCGATTCTCGGATATTCTTCCATACATATCTTTTGAATAGCCCTGTATATTATACATAAATTATATATATTTCAAAATTACTTAATGTCACCTACTAACATGCAATACAAAGTATATAAAATTTTATTAAATGTAGGATACATGGCGATTCAACTTTCTGACTCGCCCTGTAAAAAATATTTGCATATCTCATTATTATAAACCAACCAGAAGCAAATCCAGCCAGATATTGAAGTTCCTGAAAATTGAATTATATTTCAAGTCAACGTTCCGTTTTTCTAATTTTTGAGTACCCCTGTAGCAAATGAAACTTTCTCCCATAAGGGACTGATATTTAGTGTAATTAGAACACTATCACAGGAAAAAATTCTTGATACATTGAAGAAAATAAGAAATACATGCTTTTAAAAAATGGCTATTTTCCAACTTCAACACCCTGTATCTCTGAAACTAGTCATAGGATTGAGTTGGGCTCATGGACACGAATACGGCCGTTTTGCACTCGGCCGTTTTGCGCTCTTACCTGAAATCGACCTGTTTGCGCTCTGCGATTTTCATAATAGAAATGTATTATCCTTTTTTCTAGGATTTACCGATTTGCAATATGATTTTAAATTTATTATAACATAATAGCCCGGTATAGGTTAGCTTAGAAAATTTGCTTAAAACCCATGGTACCTACTACAGAAAAATAGGAGCGTCTAAATGTAGCTCTCTTCACCGACGTTGCCAAGCGTAGTTCCAAGACACCCCGTGTCGTTCTCTATGAAAAGAACATCTCCTCGCTTTCCATACACTTTTTTAACTAAACCACCCTACCTTACCCCCTACCCTAATCCGAATCGAAAAATTGAATTGTGTAATTGACAGATTATTATAATAATTTTCAATAATAACCCAACCAAAACCACCCTACCTTACCCCCTACCCTAATCCGAATCGAAAAATTCTTTCTCTTTTCTTGTAAAACTAATATTTTTAACTTACCCTTTACCGGACTATTATTGTAGGTAGGAGGAATTTAAAATTATATTGCAAATGGGCAGATCGAAGAAAATAAAGTAGATTATGAAAGTAGCAGAGCGCAAAGTGGCCGATTTCAGGTAGGAGCGCAAAACGGTCGGGCGCAAAGTGGCCGACACCATGGACACTATTGTTCAGAAAGTCGTCATTTCACCGAACCCCATTTCTCCATAAGCCGGCTGCCTCCTCCTTTGTAATTTTTTTGTTTTGGATTTATTTAATGATCCTTTTTATTTTAAAAGTCATATATAGCTTTTGAAATACCTGAGCTCTCAAGGTAGACATTAAAATTCGTATATTAACCTGAGGGGACCATTTTGGAGGGCACGTTTCGGACCGGGCTCATAATTTGTTACCTAACAATTGATTTTGTTGCTCCAGCCGTACCCTACCAACGCCGCTCATATAAATATCGAAGGATCATTGGCATGGGCAGTGTGCTGGCTACCGAAGTTGAATCCCGAAAAGTAAAATTTTATCTGAACCGTAATCCAAAAATGTCTGCTAATAATCGCCTATCATGGTCAACGGCTGGTCAAATTTTACAGCAATGTTGCCGATATATTATTTGAATCCTAAAAATTTTTATAAAAATTAGAACATACACAAATCTGAATGAGATTTGAAAAATGTCAATATATTTTCTTACGCTACATTTGGTGTGGGAATGCCTAGGCAAACTTAATGAACTAGACGAGAACAATAAAGTCAACTTACTGTGGATTCCAGGACACACTGGAATAGAAGGAAATTAAATAGCAGATGAACTAGCGAAGAGGGGGACTGAAATATCCTTTTGGGGGCCGGAAACTTTTTGCGGAATCAGCTCCAATGTAATATTGGAAGAAATAGGTAAAGCCGAAGAAAAGAGAAGATCTGACAATTGGAAAGATCTAGTAGGGCTTAGGCAATCAAAGATTCTTCTGGGTGACTACAACCTGTTGAGATCAAATGAATGCATAAGTCAAAGCAAAACTGCACTAAGAGTTTTAACAGGAATCCTAACGGGACATTGTCGCCTGAATGGGCACCTTAAAAAGCTCAAAATAGTGGAGGAAGAAGACTGTAGGTTTTGTGGAATGGAAGAAGAATCCTCCATCCACATACTTGCGAACTGCACAGCAATTCAGAATCCTAGGGCACAGCACCTGGGAGACTACTGGATAGAAGAGGGACAGTTACCTAAGTTGAAGCCTGCAGATATCCTAAAATTCCTCGGGGAAATAGGACTAAAGGAGCTACTAGTCTCTGAGACTTTCCTCAGGAACTAAGTAGAAGTAAGGGGGCACAATAGATCTTTTAGGTCTCAGTGATTGTTACCCCAAAAGACATACATACATACATAAATACATACAATACGCTACATTTGTAGACGGGACGCAACTCTGCGGTCAAAAGTTTGGCCTGCTCAAGTGGGATGCAATGCAACTCACCAGTCCCAGTGTGCTAACAAGTTAATCATTAGTTGTTTTACAAATTTTGTTTTCAGTTGTCTGGAATCATGTTATTGGCATTTAATAGAAGAACGTTTCTGTTTCGACGAAAGCATAGCAACATATCAAGATCCAATCGTAAAAGAAGAAAAAAACAATAATTTTTGCGATAATATGACGTTTTACGACAGCGTATCTGTGATAGCAGGAAGAGCGATAGTAACAATCGATCCTCTTCCAGTAAAAAAGTGAGTAAAACTTTAATGTAAAAATTTCCGAATAAAAGTTTTTTTTAGAGAAAGTTCTCCAATAATATCTCAACCAAGGAGAAGAAACATTATCGTGAAGAGTCAAAGCCAATCTTCTATGCAACCTGTACCACCAGTGATATTAGAACCTCACTTCGATGTTGAAGAAAAGGAATACAGTTCTTTAGGAAACGATACAAGATATTCTGGAACACACGAAGAGGTAAGCATTGAATGCCTGATGGAAAATGAAAAAAAATTTCAAAATATATTTTTCTCCTCCCTATATTGTTAACAACGCTATTTTCAACTTAAAGTCTAACTAAAGTCAGTGTGATGACCATAAAATGAAGCAATGTTGTCAGATATATTTTCTAAAATTGTTGGGCTCACTATACAAATGTTTCCCATTACTTCAGTAAACTGTTAGCTCGTGATGTTCTCAGAAAGCTAGTTTGGAAATATTTAAAAACAAATACATAATATAAATTTATTAGTAAGTATTAAAAAAAGTCGCTCGAAATTGCTGTAGAAAAAAATTAATTAAAACAACTTTTTCTATGCCTACTATATTTAAGAAAATTTTGTATATCTGGCAACGCATTGCAGGTGTTCAGCGTTATACAATCATCAAGTACATTATTGTTTATATTATAATGGAGTAACGGGTCACTTACTAAGGCGGACTAACTGTAACTAAAAAAAATTAAACTCCGAGGGTGGCCTGCGATATTAGAGAGATATTAGTATTGTGTGTCGATTCAGAAATATTTAAAATAATAGTGGTAAATATTTAGTATATATTTCTTGGTCGAGTGAGTTTAGTGAATTGATATCAATATAATATTTATTTGTTCGTAGACGTTAGGGTGAGTTTTATGATTATAATTTATTTGTAATTAATTAGAATAGCATTGTGGCGCCACAAACGAATGCAAATGACTTAGCAATAAATGATACCGCTGATAGGGCCGAATTTAAGAACAACGATTTACATGTTCAGTGTCAACGCGTTGTTTTAAATATGTACGCGTGTTTGAAATAAGAAAATTCTGAAATTTCTGATAATGCGGTTATCGCGAGAATTCACGAATTAACGTTAATCGGGTTTACAACGATTTATAAATTAGTAGTACCAAGTTTAGAACTGATTCGTGATAAATTGCGGGATATTCCTGAATATCAATGTTTTATTGAATTGTGGATTCAAATATAAGGAGTTAGATAATCGAATGGTGATAATGTAATCTCGGCGTATCGTTGAACTAAGACAGGAGTATTTGCGCAAAATAAAAGGGTATCGTGATTCAAATAGAACTAGATATCATTTATTTAGACGAAACTTTGGGTTGACGATACTAAAAACTGTTCTTTAGATACTCCGTGTTCCAGAGGAAAACGTGTTATTATTGTATTACAAATTTTATGAATTTTGTATGCAGGCCGATTTTTTTCATTCAAATTGATATAGTAGATTAACATTATTTCACAATATTTGAATTTATAAAAAAATTATATGCATGCCACTGGGCGGCTTTTTCCTTCAAGGGGATTAAAAATATGGTTGATCACACTGACTTTAGTTAGACTTTACCACCCCTGGTGGTTGGTAATCATTCATGCCATATAATTATTTATATGAATATTAACAGTACAATTATTACAAAATTAGGATAAATGTTTTTTTCGTTTTTCTCAATTTGTATGAATTGTTTTGACTCCATAATATCTCCATCTCTAACCAAGTTTTATGTTACTCTTGAAGTACTTCAGGAGACTTCTGGCTTCGTTATATTGTATAAAATTTTAATTGCAACTTCCTTGTCATTATTGACGCTCTCTGCTACATAACTTTCCGCAATAGTTGCAGATTCTAATCTGTCCAAGATGCCTTTATTTTTGCAGGATATTCCTGGTACTCGTATAGGAAAAAAAACTGTTAGTTTTGGTGATATATCGGATAGACATTTTGAACATTCGATGGTTGATACTCCAACTACTTCAGAAAACACATTCCTAGATTCATCTTCGACCATTGAACAACGCAAAAAATCCCTGATGGAAAGACGACAATCACGCAGTTTGCATTTGAAAATCGACTTCCCCAAAGAGGTGAGTTGAGTTAAATTTATGATAAGACTGGGTCGTTCCTATCGCTTACAATTATATTCAAAGTAACCGTTTCTAAACCATCCGAGACCAGTTAAGATTATCAGATCATCTTGCTCACACCAGCGTTTACCAACCACTGGTTTTTCCACTATTGTTCAAATGAGTTTGAGCCTGAAACCATTGATATTTAAAAATGATCATATCTAGAGAATTATTTTGTAGGTACCCATCATCAGACAGAGCTCGGTTCCCAAATTTTTCTTGGAGACTCCGGAGAACAATCAACACGATTCGATTTTGATCAAATCGCCGCTAAATGTTCTTCAAAGTCCGATGATATGCAAAGACGGCTTCTGTTACGACTTAAAATCAGTAGTACAAATCGAATGTGAGAAAAAACTTGTCAACGAACAAGACAAGAAGAATATTCCGTTGGTTCACAGAGAATCGTCGTCTAGACTAGCACAGTTCAAGGGAAAAATAAAGTTGAGGAAGAGTAAAAGTAGTGTTAGTACTAGTAACTTACCACATAGTAATTATATTTAGATTTAAGCTGCTTTATGATAATATTCGTTTTGTCGAATTGATAGTACGATCTGTCATATTTGGTATTTATTGTTAGAAATGTCGTAGATACCTTGTAGTCCATTGAAAAGTTACATTTTGGGTTGCGTTTTTTAGAGGACGCAATTTTATTTTTTTGATGTGTAGGGGGGGTCAGTGTAAAGCCAAAACCAAGTTTGTGGGGTCGCCACCCTTGTCCCACGGCCGCCATCTTGAAAATAGGGGTTGAAATGGTATTTACGATATATCTCTTAAACTATTTATTTTATAAAAAAACATTGTTAACATTTTTTGTTGCAAATTAAATTCTCTACAACTTTGCTCCAGTAACTTTTTGTCGTAGAACTATAAATAAAAAAGTTATAAGCGAAAATCTTCGGAAATTTGAGAAAAAAATTTATATTTTTCGATGTAACTTTTTTTTTAATGATTTTACGAAAAAATAATGTCTGACCATTTTTGTACATCGTTTTTTGAGGAACAACTTTTATTCGCATCATTTTTTCATTAAGTCAATAGCTAAGGTTTTACAGCGCTCCGAAGTGAGTACTATTTTCCAGTACTCTTAACTATACCTATATTATACGTGTGTACCTATAACATGTCATCAGTTATTGTTTGTTTTTTTCTCTTTTTTTTTACTTTATTATTATTTTTTTTTAATTACAAATTTTGCAATATTATTAATAATTAATTATTGACCCACGAGGTAGAGTCTAGAGGCGCGTTTTTTTTTAAGTGGTATCCCCAATAGGCATAATCCACGGTGATTTTCTAAATTAGAACTACTCCGTCCTCAGTCGTTTCGATGGACCAGGCTGCGGCTCAGCATCTGATCGGCTTTCTGAATTAAATACCAGTGGGAGAACTAGAGAAGGAAGGGGTGTTAATGTTGGCGGTTCATCATCAAAGTCATTTTCATTTATTAATTCTGAGAGTTCCATTACGTTGCTGCAAGTCTCTCCAGAACAATGGAAGCACACTGCAGAACATTTCATTCCTGCTTTTCGGCATCCACACATCGCTCCACAGTTTCCTTTGCATTTGCAAAAGATCAATTTTAGAAGCTCAGGGGGTGCTGGAGGTTTAGAGTTCTGCACTGGCATCAATAATTTTCCACATTTTTTCCAGCCCCAGTCTTCAGGATCATTATAATTACCAAGCCGTACATAAAACCTGACGCACTATATAATTGTTCTGCTGTTCGTCCTTTTGATGGTTTTAAAAAAAATACATTTGCTTGTTTTCTGCCAAGTGCTGTGAGCAATTAATATAGGTATAGTTAAGAGTACTGAAAAATAGTACTCACTTCGGAGCGCTGTAAAACCTTAGCTATTGACTTAATGAAAAAATGATGCGAATAAAAGTTGTTCCTCAAAAAACGATGTACAAAAATGGTCAGACATCATTTTTTCGTAAAATGATAAAAAAAAAAGTTACATCGAAAAATATAAATTTTTTTCTCAAATTTCCGAAGATTTTCGCTTATAACTTTTTTATTTATAGTTCTACGACAAAAAGTTACTGGAGCAAAGTTGTAGAGAATTTAATTTGCAACAAAAAATGTTAACAATGTTTTTTTATAAAATAAATAGTTTAAGAGATATATCGTAAATACCATTTCAACCCCTATTTTCAAGATGGCGGCCGTGGGACAAGGGTGGCGACCCCACAAACTTGGTTTTAGCTTTACACTGACCCCCCCTACACATCAAAAAAATAAAATTGCGTCCTCTAAAAAACGCAAGGTAAGGCCTAAAAAATGTAACATTTCAATGGACTATTGGACTAACTAATACAAGTCAGTGGTAAGCCGCGGATCATACGTTTCCAGTTGTGGTCTGAAGTACTAGAATTTCGATCAGCTACTGTACAGGTATCAGCGAAGCAGCGGCGAACTCCTACTTTAAAGGGATGCGTCCAGTGTCTTCTTTAAAAACAAAGTTAGCAGACACAATACGTTTGCACGTACACACGTAGATTTTACTGGGAAGAGTAGCTCCTACACAATCCAAATTCTCAAACCATCATCCTCATCAGCTTCGCATGTGACCAGTTAAAACTTTAATTAGTAGAATATTTAGCAGAAAGTAGCGGTTTCCACCTGAAAGATATACGAGTCACCATTGAAGTAACGTTGGGAGCATTGGAAGGGAAAGCTTGGATAGAGTGTTTTGTTGGGACGTTCTTAAATCTGATTTAGGTATTACCTTACTTCAGGAAACGGTTGGTGGAATCAGGCAACATCTTCAGCCGCATTGAGCATACCTTATTGACTCGAATCACCGTCGTACGTGTTGGACTCTTTTTGGATGGGTAACAATACATTTATTTGTAAAAATCAAAAGTTTAAAATTTTATTTTTACTAATTAGAATGCTAGAAAAGTTTTTGGCCCACTGTAAGCTGTTTCTTTTGTTTATATTGTTAAAATTTGATAAAACGATATCTGATAACTTAAATAACTGATTTATAATAAATTATTAATAGATCACAAGTTCATTATTTCTTTCTCCAGATTTGTTTTTAGTTCGTTCTTTGTACTGCGCATTTTTACATAAGTTTCGCATTGAATGTCTACCAGTGCATCAATGAAAACAAAAATATTTGGACTTGATCGATTAAATTTTTTATTAAAGTGAGAATGAAAAGATTCGCACGCGTTTGTTGTTCTTTTAATGGACGAGGAAAAATTAGCCCAAATATCAGGAGGAAAAGTGGAATCGGCTGTAATATAATTATCCAAAACATAATTACAACGAGAAGCACTACTAGCTATTATTTAAAATATTCCTCTATTTATAGGTAAGGGTCTGTGGAAGGGTGTCGATAATACACGAATCATACTAATTATTCTAGGAATAATATTCTACCCTGCAATATTCGTGACTAAAACTTCATCCGAACACTGCCATGTTGCGGACATTTCAACGTTAAACTTAACCCAACGTTAAATGAATTCCAAATCGAAACTTATATCAAGTTGCAAAGTCTTCATTTGAAACATACTACTACTACTAAGTTTGCAGGCGAACCTTGTCCTGGACAAACTCAAGCCAAGGTTCCGGCACTGAGGCCACTGGCGGCCCATTGTGCCATTCCTGCTACCTAGACATCCATAAAGCCGAGCCCTTCAATAAAGGCCACAACCTTTTTCAATGGATGCCTGCTTGTGTCTCCAGGGGCCAAAACAGGGACTCCGAAGATTCGCCTGCGTAGTACAGCCCAGTGTGGACACTCTAGGAGAACATGGACTGACGTTTCGTCAGTCATGCCGCAACCCCTGCATAGGGAACTTCCCTCTACTCCTAAGTTGTGGAGGTGTTTCATCATACAGCAGTGCCCCGTTAGGAGTCCTGCTATCTTCCTTAGCCTACTTCTTGGTAGTTCAGTAGCTGCTCTAGCGTGTCCATCAGTCCATCCCTTCGGTAAAAGTTTGGATTGCCTAGGACCCTGCAGAGCATTCCAATGAGCGAGGTGCTGATTCTTCAGCCACTTCTTCGTCTCCTTGCGTATTCTTTGTTTTGTTAGGCCCAAGGTCGGGCCCGGGCCGCAGAAGGGAGCTGCCGCCCCTTCCGCAGCCAGTGCATCCGCCATCTCGTTGCCTTCAAAACCAGAGTGGGCTGGAATCCATTCTAGCCGCACCACGTTGTGCCTTGCAAGATTAGCAAGTCGTTCTCGACATTCATTAGCAAGTCCTGAGTTGCTGGTGCACCCACTCAGGGCTTTAATCATTTGAAACATAATGTAAGAGACCCTAAAGTTAGAAATCGTGGTTGTTGATTAAAACTATTTTGTTGATAATAATTAAAATTGAAAACAAAAATAATCATACACAAAAAAAGTAACAACAAACGCGTTTTTATTAACAAAATTTCCAAAATAAGCGAAAAAAAGCGATATCCCAATAAAAACCGTTCCTGGAACGTGCACTTCACTGGATTCCATTTCTAGTGGACTACATATCGTTAGAATGTCATAAAATAAAATATTTTATTTCACATTTTACAAGAGGTGTGATCTACTATGAATGGACCTTAATAAAATTTGACAACAAAGTTTTGTAGTCTTAAACTTCAAAATATTATTGATTGTCTAGTTGTCAAATTTTTTCGTAGTGTCAGATAGGGACCAAAAAATTATTTCTATACTAGTTCATCTTGACAACGGTAGCTGGAACGCTACCGAAACGTCGAAATAAAAAATAAAAAACATTATTGTGGTTTAAATCCCAAAAAAATAAGAAAAAATTGAAAAATATGTCTGAAACCGGTTCTGTTTCTGCTTACAGATTTCACCACTATACTGTTTACTGTATAATGGATTTATAGTTTTATTATTAAATCCGTAAGACCAGATACCGAGTCAACGAAATATTGTGGAATGTACTTTACTCAAAAACATTGGGTAGCAAATAAAGATTAGCAATCATATTATTAATACAAAGTAAATTTATCACATACAATCTTTTTTAATATTTAATTTTGTATTATTATCATTAAAATATAATGTCATAGTTTTAGAATAGGTACTATTATTCAAGATAACCTTCACTTAAAATTCCAATATAAATGTTGATAGATATCACTAATTTCAACAGTTTTTGAACAAGGCAGTGTGAGTGTGCATCTAAAAATGACATATTTGATTTCTAAAGATATAAGTGAGTTGCTAGAAAAAGCTTTAGAAGAGAAAATAGGAAATTTCGACATAGAAAACCATGAAGGAAATGTTGCGGGTCAAGGCTACTTAGGAGACTTCTTGTTTTTATCACTAAAAAATAAAAATACAGGAAAACAGCATAATCTAGTTATCAAACAAGTGTTAAGTAGTTCTGTGGAGAGCACAAGGGAATTTATGTCGAGTAGTTATCTAAATGAGATCAACTTTTATACCAAGGTCATCCCGAGTTATTTGGAATTTCAAAAATCTTATCCCGAAATTCAAATTTTCGATAATGTACCGAAATGTCTGGCGATTTCGAAGGAGCCAGGAAAAGAAAAACTGGTCTTGGAGAATTTAAAATTCGATAACTACGAGATGCATCCGAAACGTATTCCTTTGAATGACGAAATGTACGAAGAAATTTTTAAGCTTTATGGGAGATACCATGGACTTAGTTTGGCTTTTAAAGAACAACAACCGGAAAAATTTTCGGAATTGGCTAGTTCGTTTAGTAATAATTTTAAGAAGTTTATGGATCATGGTAAGTAACTAGATTTTTAAAAAAAATCGAATTCGAAAACTTTTATACCATTTTTGGTTAAACCGGAAGTCGGCCATATTGATTTTAGGAGTAGAAACATTTTTCCCAGCAATATTTTTAGAAAATCTGTTAACCCGTTTAAAAGTCACAGGGTTTGTTTTCTAAATTCAAAATATAAAATTTAAACCATTTCAAAAAAATACCTCGGATGCCATAAAATTGTAGTTTTTTAATAAAATTCCATCATTTTGACATTGAAAAAATTCGTCGATACTTAAAATAAGTATAGTATAGTTCTTCCAAAGTTAATGTGATGACCCATATTTTTAATCCGTTTGAAGGAAAAAGCCGCCCAATGGCGTGCATATAAATTTTTTATAAATTCGAATATTGTGAAATAATGTTAATCTACTACATCAATTTGAATAAAAAAAATTAACCTGTATACAAAATTCATAAAATTTGTTATACAATAATAAAGCGCTTTCCTCTAGAACACGGAGTATCTTAAGAACAGTTTTTTGTATCGTCAACCCAACCATATTTTAAAGGTGGGTGTATATCCTCATACAATTTTAATTATAATATAATTACCATTACTACTATTTTCTTACATATTAAGTTAAAATGTATTTTATTTTATATATTTATTCATGTAATAAAACCGTGAGGATTGTTTGAATAACAAATAAATGAATAAACACTTGACAACATCATGTGTATCAAACCAAGTTTCGTCTAAATAAATTATAGTTCTATTTGAATCACGGTAATCTTTTATTTTGCGCAAATACTCCTGTCTAAGTTCAGCGATACGCCGAGATTCCATTATTATCATTCGATTATCTAACTTCTTATATTTAAATCCACATTTCAATAATCCCGCGCATCATCTTGGACTGTTGTGTCAAATGGTCTCCAAAATGCCATTCTAATTAATTATATTATAAAACTTACCCCAACGTCTACGAACAAATGAATGTTATATTAATATCAATTCACTGACGCGACCTAACCACTACACCATCAAAAATGTATTATATTAATGATACCTTTCTACACTAGATCACCTTCACTTTCCTATAAATACCTATAACAATTCACTAAACTCACTCAACCAAGAAATAGATATTATATTAAATATTTCTTTAAAACAAAATTCACACCCGACACTGAATGATAATAAAGGATTATAAGCCGAACCACAACACAACCCCTCCGAACACCCTTAAGACCGAAGAATTTTTTCTGCGAAAAACGTCAAACTTAGGTTATTTCGTTATATTACGATGAATACTGCAGTTGATGATTGGTTGTTTCGCAGTCTTGACTGCACGTGCAACTACGTTGCCAACTCTTCAAAATTTTCTTAAATATAGTAACATATAAAAAGTGGTTTTAATTAATTTTTCTTTTTTCAGTAATTTCAAGCGACTTATTTTAATGTTTACTAATAAATTTACATTATGTATTTTTTTAAAAATATTTCCAAACTAGCTTTCTTATAACATCACAAACTAACAGTTTACTGAAGTAAGAGGAACATTTGTGTAGCGAGCCTAACAATTTTAGAAAATATATCTGACAACATTGCTTTATTTTATGGTCATCACACTGACTTTAGTTAGAGTATACAGATTATATTATTACTTATATTTACTCCAGAAGTTAAAGCAAGAACTGTCAAAATATTTTGTATATATTGTAACATATTAAAGGAAAAAGTTTTTCTTGTGACATCTTGATAAATGTAACGGTTTATGAGATACGGGCAATTGTATGCCTATCTTTACACAATGATTTCACGCTTTAAATCGTTGAAATTATTTTAAAAACTATGTACCTCCATCTATGTTTGAATAGGGGTAGTTTATTTTTCCAGCAAAATAGGTGATGTTGAAATTGCACACGAGTTGTTATTAATTATGTTCTGATTTGTGTATACTTTTTTTTTGTTAATAGGTTTAATGGAAAAAGCTTTAATGGGCGCTTGTTATACACTAAAAGCACACTTGGACGCGATTGGTGAAAAAGAAATTGGTGAAAAATTTGAAAAATACGTCAAAAACGGTCCAAAATTATTTACCGATGCTATTTTGTACAAAAGTGAATTTTCTGTTATTTTACATGGTGACTGTTGGAGTAATAATATGATGTTTAAATATAACGTAAGTACAAGGTGTCCCAATTATACATTAAAAAACAATTAGTGTGATAAAGTTCAGTGCCTCCTTTGTCCTTTGAGATATCAATTTAAAAATTTGAGAGTTTATAGCCATCGTCAGTCTCCACATTTTAAAATCATTTACAATCTTACAGGGTGTTCCAGAATACTGTTCCATATCAAAGTAACATTTTTTTAAATTAAACACCCTATATTTTATCGCATATTTGGAATCAGCTTGACCTCCACTTTACAATAATATAGGGTTGTGATGTGTTCTACGGAGTATTTAAAAAGTTATAACCAATTCTCCATAAAAATCGTAACAAGTTCAATACCCTGTACAATGTAAGAGAAATTCAAGAATAAAAATCTGTTGCGGCCAAAGCATTTGAATAGTAGTAAAAATCTTGGAAAATTATTTATTTCGATTATATTCATTGAATCTGATACAGGGTGAATCAAAATACGAATACATTATTTTCTCGGTTTTTTCAAATGGATCACCCTGTATTTTATGTAAGAATCGAAAAGTACTACCAACATACATCGTTTTTTATATACCTAAAATTATTAGTTCTTGAGATATTTTGATTTTTCTATGCGAAACATTGATTATATCAAAAAAATATGGTCCTACTACATATTCACCAACAATACCTCCCCACACATTCAACGACCATCTAGTTTGACTGTGTGTCACTATGTGATATGGATAAATTTATGAATAATAGTGAAAGTTGTGCCTATTAACACAACCATTTTTATGAAACGTGGCTCCTTACACTTTTGTGTGGGTTTTCAGTAACTGCCAGCAAAACATTAATTTCATTTTATTCTGTCACAGAAGTTTTTGTTTTGTAGGTTGCCGCCTTTCAGGAAAACATTCATGGTATTCTGTTGCTGATAGTAAGGCGTTTTTATTGCATTCTCCCAATATCCAGTTCATATCAATCATTTCATCACTAGTGAAATTCATTTTTGCCCTAGTTCAAATTCTTCACAACACCAAAAAATGTACCAAACCGCTAAATCAAAAAACACTAATGTACCTACTGCCATGTCAAGTTATTGTCAAATATCAGTTTTTGACAAATCAATCACAGCCAACTCACAATTAATTATTAAATAATTAGATATAATCAATGTTATGCATAGAAAAATCAAAATATCTCAAGAGCTAACAATTTAAGGTATAGGGAATGCTTTATAAAAAAAGAAGTATGTTGATAGTACTTTTCCATACTCTCATAAAATACAGGGTGATCCATTTGAAAAAACCGAGAGAATAATGTATTCTTATTTTGATTCACCCTGTATCAGATTCAATGAATATTAACGAAATAAATAATTTTCCAGAATTTTTACTACTATTCGAACACTTTGGCCGCAACAGATTTTCATTCTTGAATTTCTCTTACAATGTACAGGGTATTGAACTTGTTACGATTTTTATGGAAAATTGGTTATAACTTTTTAAATACCCCGTAGAACACATCACAACCCTATATTATTGTGATGGGGAGGTCAAGCTGATTCCAAATAGGAGATAAAATATAGGGTGTTTAATTTAAAAAAATGTAACTTTGATATGGAGCAGAATTCTGGAACACCCTGTAAGATTGTAAATAATTTTAAAATGTGAAGACTAATGATGGCCATAAACCCTCAAATTTTCAAATTGATATCTCAAAGGACAAAGGAGGCACTGAACTATATCACACTAATCAATCACCCTGTATTTGATATTTGGCAGATTGTTGCATATTTTGATGGAAAAACATCTTTCAATTCTTGATCCAGTAGTGTACATTTCGAAGAATATGTCACCTTTCCCCTCCCAGTTTTTACGCCACTGGCATTTGAAGCTATTTTCATTTTATTTTGTATTCTTCAATGGTTTTCACGTGAACAACGCATGAACTGTACATATAAGTTATCAAATTAAAACATTTAATTTTTCATAACTTTAACACCCTTTATTTCGAAAAGTAAATAGACTGGACCTTTCAATCCTTATATAATTTTTTCCAATTTTACGAGAGGTATCTACATACAAACGTTGTAAATGTCATTTGAAACACCCTGTATATGAATTTACAGGAATCTGGGAAAATTAAAAATATCAAATTAATCGACTTCCAAATGGCAACTTGTGGATCTCCCGTTTTGGACTTAACTTACAGTTTTTACTCAGGAGCTGCCAAAGAAACCTTAGACAAACTCGATTATTTTCTACAAATATATTACGACTGTATCCGAGATACTGTTAAACAGTATGGCTGCGATTTGAAAAAATTATTTTCATTCGACGATTTGAAAAAGGAATGGAAGCAGCAGCATGCATTTGGATTTTTGATGGGGCTTGTGCTGTGGATGGGCAAAAACGTAGATGTTAATAAGGTAAGAAGTTGAATATTAACTGTCCATGAATTGTTCCAATTTTTCTGAATTATTATTTACAGGTGCCAAATTTAACTGACATGATGGATAGGAAAGAAGATGTAAAAGCAGAGGAGAGAGAAACAAACATTTATAATACAGAGAGTTTCAGAAAATCTGGCACTGATCTAATAAGACATATGCATGAAAATGATTTTCTGTGAAAAAATAAATAAAATTTATTGAAAAAATTTCATTTTAGGATTCAAATAATCTTTGTTGAAGCTATATGAATAGTTTGTTGATATTCATTATTCTGAGCAAATTCTCCATTAGGAATTTTTTATGTAAAATGTTCCCCTGAATCCAATGGCGGAGACTAGAACGTTCTATCTTTCCAATTAGTCGAGTTATGGATACATAAAGTTTCAGAAAGTGGATTTTCGAATATTTTCACTACTTTCATATTTATCATTCACAACACAAAAACCCTTTAAGTTAGGCTCTTGAAAATTTGTTTCCAGTTTGATTATTCTTTTGCAAATACTCTCCTAAAATTTCAGTTCAAAATTCATATTTTTGTGGTATTTACAAGATTTTTTATGTAGAAAAGGTGTTTTTTCGAAAATTTCATTACACTATTTGAATGCAAAAGAATGATTTTATCAAAAAACTGACATTCATTCATTTTCCCGTATCAAAAAACCCCCGGTTACCAATTTATAGCCAACTTCATGTCGCAAAATTTTTTTTTTGTTGGAAATTTTGAAGCAAGGGGTAGGTATGGAAATATTTCGCGATTTAAATTGCTCACTGCTATCTCCCTTAATGCTTGGAAATACCAACTCAAAATCCATATCTATGTGGCATTCATTTTACCGAATTTTGAAAAACACTGGCATTGTTTATTTTTATCTCAACAAATAAAAGTTCTAAAGTTATCATGTCAAAGTAAAGGAAGCTTCTAATAAAGGCACAATTTAAGATGCCGCGAGAAATAACAAGAGTTAAAAGTAAGTAGAAATCTTTTTTCCCACCACTACAGAGGAATGTAACGTATATTGCACAGTACAGTCTTTATATCAACAAGCTTGTGAAATACTTTCCACGCTGTCAAATACAAAATTTCTATTTAGATCGTAGGAAAAATGTACTGTGATTTTTTTTAAACGGTACATTACCTATACTATTTCATAATATATCTCCACCACCATCTCACTTCCCAATAGCAAAAAGCAATCAAAACAAAATGAAACCTAGCCTAAAATAGGTATCCTTGATTTTCATATAATTTTTATATTATATTTAAGCTTCTTAGTCCAAGTTTTTTAAAAATATCTATTTATCATATCTCAAAGACAAGTCTCAACACGAAATTTCACCTATTTTTAATAAATTAAAATGTTTTCCTCATATTATATTCAAACAATATAAAAATGAATTGTTTTTATACCATCAACTACGTACCTACGAAAAAACTTGTATGACACATGCACTACAGTGTAAAATATATATATAATATACATCAAACCTTTGACTGTATAAATACTCATAAATGATATATTGGATACACTTATTGCATGCAAACAGTTATAATAATAATTTTTAAAACGAATCATCCCAACTACAAATTATTTCCATCCAAGAACTGTTAAATCATATTTAAAATTTATAAAATGATATTGAAAACATACACTTACCCCAATAGACCAATAGAGTTTTTCCTGTAACAGTAAATACTACATCAAAATGTCCACACTCGCCCGAAAGAAGTCTAAATTCTTTTTTATGTTTTTTATAGTAGTAACACCGGCACGAAATTAAATAACAAACGATAACTAAAAGAGAACGACAACGAACGCTACTTGTAGCTGTAAGTAGACCTATTTTAGTTTTAATTTTTTTGATTCCTTACAAGTAGGTATATACCAACCATAGATAACCTAGTTAGTACCAACTTCAAGAATTAAAATACATTTTTCAACCTCTCATTCGAATCAATGTCAAAGTAAAGCTAGATTCTACTATGGCAGTTAAAAAAGAAGCCGAGATAAATAATGGGATCTCCTTGGTGGAAAAAGTGAATAAAAATCATTTTTCATTTTATCTCCAGCTCATTTTAATCGGACCAAACTTAACCTAAAATACCTAGGTATCCTTGATTTCCGTATAACAATTTTTAAATATTTAAGGTTATTATAGTATCTAAGCTTTTTGAAAACATCTATTTATAAATACCTAGGTATCCGGTCTCGAAATTAAAAATTACCTATTTTTAATAAATGTTTTTCCAGATGTTACCTATATTCAAACAATATAAAAATGAATTTATATCATCAACTTTTTATTTGTGTTATTAGCTACGAAAAAAAACTGCGTGACTCACGCAGTACAGTGTAAAATAACTATACCTATAAGTACTGCAATGAAAAATATACAACTAAAGTTTTATTTTAACTCGTGCAAAGCTTAGTCTGAATAATATTATATTGTAGATTTATAGCTTTTGCAGCTACTTATAATAGCAATGTTTAAAACGAATCATCCCAATGACAAAATATTTTCTTCCAAGAATGCTAGATAATATTTAAAATTCATAACTTACCATCATATACCATTAGAGTTTTCTTGTAACAGAAACACTGCACGAAAATGTCCACACAAGCCCGAAAAAAGTCTAAACTAATTTTTAATGTTTCCTAAGTAAGAACTCCGGCACGAAATTAAATAACTAAAAGAGAACGGACGCTATTGAAATGCACTGTAGACATATTTTCGCGTACAAGTAGTGGGAAGAGCATGTCATTGGAGCTATAAAAATATGACGTATCCCTTAAAATCGCGCCCTCTTGATAGAGCAAATGTATCAAAAATGTTAGTTGCGTTGAAAACGTGACCTTGTACACCGAAGAACATAAATAATACCACTCTTAAATAGAGAAAGCACCAGATTTTTGACGCGAAGTAACACAGAAGTTGTCTAGTGAATTTAAAATTGATACTTGTGTAATTTTGTTTTGAAAATAATCGTTATAAACATTGTAAATCATCAGTTTTCAACGAAATTCGGTGGTGTAATAGTACAGATTGTTTTACGTGAAATAGTGTTTTTTTTTGTTTATGAAATTGGGTGTAGCAACAAGATGGAATAGGTATGGTCGAAGCTTCCGTGTCTAATTGTGAGTAATTTATAATATTATTGTTTAAATTTGTTTTTATTAGTTACAAATGTATGATATACTGTATTTCTTAAAATGTTCGTTAAGCTTGTCACCTATTATACGCATACTGAGTAATATGAGAAACTCTACAATCAACGGTAATATTCAAACCATATCAAAAATAATCTAAGATGTTCCTTCTTCTGAGACTTCCAGTTGTATAGTTGGTTCTTGTCCTTCAATTTCAGCGTTCTGATCCTTCAAAATGAAAAATTATTTACAACAGAAAAATAAACAAAAAAAATCTAATCATGTTTGCTAATACAGGGTGTAAATTAAAATTGATTTTGCAAAATAGCGAATTCAAACATACATTTTGAATTTGATTTTAAAATTTTTTAAAATGCCATCGTTTTGTAATGTTATTAAGGGCGCGTTGTATCGAACACCTAAACTCAGTTTAATGATAACTGTTGTTTAGACTGTGACATATTGATTTATTTATTATCAACAATTACATCAGTCTAAACATCAGTTATCATTAAACCGAATTTAGGTGTTCGATACAACGCGCCCTAACTGTGGAATGCAAGATATAAGGTATCTTTTCCTCGATTTCCGGCTATTTTAAACAAGCTAGGTGACTATTTAATTGATCTCTCTGTGCATCACCATGATCTGTTGCTCATGATTTTCGTTGGAACTCATCTGTTGATTGCTTTTTTTCGTTTTCTGACATTTTAATTTCTAAGGCAAGTATTTAATCTATAGTATTACTTTTATTTTTTTTTATATTGACATTGTTCTACAAAGTCTGTCTGACATCCGACTCCAACTGATCGGTTGCCCTCCAGAACAATATGGGCTACCTGTCAAAGTGATGTGTTCAGGAATTGCCGATTCTCTATTCATATATAATTTTTGATAAGTTACTGAAAGAGTTTTGACAAAAAATATTTTTTGTAAATAACTCACCAACAATCGTTCACTATTCATCTTTTCTTTGAATCTTCTGTCAAAAAAGTGACACTAAAAATTAAAATCTATTAATGTTTGGTCAAGTAATGATTGTATTATCTGTATAAATAGGTATTATCTACACCGTACTCTTAATTAGATAATAATTTACCTTGTAACATATGAAAATAATCAAACCCAACAACAAAATGCCGATGACTGATGCTACGATGTACACCCAAAGAGGAATATTGGTTGTATGCGAAGATAACAACAGAGTTGTTGCTGTAGTTTGAATGCTAAAACAATAAAAAAATGTTAGTCCAAACTACCCCAGTTTACCTTCAGTTTCTAAAGAAGATAACTTGATTATCGAAACGTGCAAAGTATTGGGGACAGTGTCGAGTATCTCCAAGTAAAAAAGTAAACTACTTAAACATATCTCTTGATTCAAAATTAATTTCTTCGTAGAGAGTTTCAAGAGGTTTCAATACAAGTAGGTACAATAGAAAACTGTAACCGAATTATCTAAACTCCTATAGTAAAAACGCAATCGGTGCGGGGTAATAAAACTGTCGGAACAGATCATTTCAGTGGTGGGTACCTATTTTTATTTTTAAGGTATAGAGACATTCGATTTACTGAAATATCAGTGAAATGTGGCAGGATACCAACATTCAATCTCCACGACAGGCTTTTTTGGAAGGATTATCTACAGGATTGAAGAGTCCATCCGGTAAGGGACGACGTCTAATCGTTTTTAGATAATGGCTCTTTAATATTCTAATCTAAAAAAACTGGAGAGTATCATGAAGATATGAACGCATGTTCCTCGGCATGTTCATATTAATTTGATAAGCAAATTACAATATTAGTACCTATCATAACATTGTATTATTTTGAATTCGAGCCATAATTTAACGGTCAACATTTTAAACCACACTTATTTAATAGGATATCAACGTATTTTTATAATTTAAAATTTAAGCAAAACAACAAATATTAACAATATATACCTAGGAACCCCTAATACTGTTCCTAAACCTACGCCTATAATACCCCTAGAAAGTATTAAGATAAGACTCGGTCATTGTTATCTTTATACAATATCCGTCGGCACGAATAAATTTCTTGTTTTCACAACATTCGTTAGAGCAGGTAGTGTAAAATTACATATTTTATTTGGTTCACTTGTGCCGATTGCGATTTTACTATAGACGTTTATAATTACTTACCGAGTGCCATTGTTAAGAAAAGCTGATGAAATGTACGCCAGAATATATTTATTTTCTGGTTGATTTTTGAAAAATTCCGCTGAAAAAAAAAACAATTAATAAAAAAGAAATTGTTGATATAAAAAATTCTGTTTTACCTAAAAGTTTGGTATTGGTTTTGACTTTCAAGGTATATTTGGCAATTTCCGTTGTTGTATATAAATAATCTCCTTCGCAAAATAATTCCAGACAAGTGAATCCTTTTTCGTAACAATCAAAGAAAATAGTTCCGTTCGGTGTGGATTTTACCACCGAATTTAAGTCATAATTTCTTTCTTCACTCTTCATGGATGTAGTTGGATAGCATGGTAGTTCTATTCCCCGAAGAATTTGCTACAAATATTGATAAAAATTAAGATTAAGTTTTTTTTTCATTCTTATGTTGTTACCTTCGCCTCGACAAATTGAAATACCTCCATATTCGCAAATTGCTTTTGTGGTACCAATATATAAACGTCACTTTTTACTGGCGACGGTCCGGAGTTTCCAACCGTAAAAGTGTGCCGTAATTCCATATCGGTGTCATGCAAGTCATCGTTTTCAAAATTTTCAGGTTCGGAATTCCTAAAACATAAAACAACTTAAAATATTCCAGCTGGGATATGTGTGTACACGACTTAACTGGACAGTGTAAAGGACCGTCTACACAGTCAGTGTTTCACACGTGATGACCTGTACAAACCAGTTTGCACAAGTGATTACGTGCGTTCAAGATTTAAAGCGTGACCTGCGCACTTGTTGGAGGGTAAACTACGCAGTACGCAGAATATTTTTGGCCAACGATATCTTTCTATACCTTTTAAAATACCGTTAATGATCATCACTTACCCTTCAATATAAGGTGAATTTAGCAACGTCACATATAACGTAAAATCTTCTTTGTTATCGATATTATCACCTAAACATGTTACTTTTAAAGTAACATTTATAGATTCAATAGTTGGTTGTATGGATGATACATCGAACATAACCTAAAAAAAGTAATATTTAACACTATATTTTCCGGAATTATTTTTGCAATCTCAAGGCGTATCTGATCTTCAAGTTCATTAATTGTTTGTGGTCTATTGATGTACCGGACATTCGGTACGCTTCACTTTCCGATCCCTATAAAAAGAAATCGAGAGGAATTGAATCAGGGGAACTCGGTGGCCACTCAAATGCGACCTATCCACCGATTTGGGAAGACGTTGTTCAAGTAGTTTCTCACCAAGACAGCTCAGTGCGGTGGTGAACTATATTTTCTGTTTGAGAACAACCGTTTTAATTCGGGAAATTTTATTGAAAAAAATAAGAAGGATTATATCCTACCTCTTTTTCGGTAGAATTAAATAGCTTAGCCGCAAACGGACAGGTATACGTCGAATTTTCGTATGTACACTTTGATTTGTTTGTCAACTGGATCTCCTTGGGTACATCCAACAGCAACTGACATTGATAACCAGGTTCTCCAGAATTTTCTGCAAATATCTTCGCCGTAACTGTTTTAGTCAGTCCAACAACAATCTCTTGTCTAAAATGAAAAAAATAAAAACACCAAACCACACATCATTGTAATATTCTTAACACTCACGTGTTTGAAGATATGTTTAACTGAATCAGCGTTTGACAAATATTATCATTTCCACATCCATGGGAATAAGGGATAGTTTTTTCCAGGACTCTCGTTCCTTCTCCATGAATATCGTCTAGAACTTGAGTCTCTAATGAGAAGGTGAAAGGTACTATGGCCGATTGCTGAAAAAACAATTAGGTATGTATGTATATACAGATTGCGAAAGGGCTTTTCGAACCGTACGATTTACACAAGCACGACAAGGAAAACATGAGAAAAACAGCTTGATAGAGAGAGAAAGAACAACTGTGCGTGTTCAGCGAGGGCGTGTATTTAGTTCCAGAGGCCGGCCGTTCATATGTATGTATTTTGGAGTGATAGTCTCCGAGGAAGGTCTCAGGGGCTAGTAGCTCCTGTAGACCTATTCTAGGATGTCTGAAGGCTTGAGTTTAGGTAAGTCCTCCCTCTTCTATCTTTCTATAACGATGTTGTTCTTGCCTAGTTCATTGAATTAATTCGCTGACTTTACTGGAACTAATTTTCAAGAAGCTTTCCCACATTCCCAACTCTAAAATTTACCTCTATTTTGATAAGCTTTTCCTTGCATAACTTTACTTCCGGCGCAACCTTAACATCTTCTATATGAACCTTGGGTCCTTTAACTCTGTAATCCATATTTAATTTCATTTGAAAATTGGTTGACTTTATTGTGCTAAGTTTACTCCTCGGTTTGTAATCAATGCAAAACCTCAACGTAATTTCATTGTCTGCTGAACCTATGGAAGTAATATTGATTGGTTCCAAAACAGTATGGAAGTCTATAACAGATTTCGTGGGTACCAAAAATACGTTGCCGCTTTTAAAAGCTCCGATCGCAATGTCTATAAATGTAATAAAAAGTATTGTTAAATATCCTGAAAAACAAAACAGCAAATAATACCAACCGTTGTGACCATTAGCATCTATATCGTTTCCTTTTGATAATCCCATTCCGAATCCGCTTACAAGAAAATTTATTCCCGGAAAAGCAGTAGGAATTAATCTTTGACTGTAAGTGTTTGTAATTCCATCACTTTTACCCATAAATATGTAAACCACACCAACACCATCATCTTCAAAAGGAGCAGCTATAGCTACATCTATAATAGTTGGAATTTAAAAAAATGATTCGGCATTAAACAGTGGTGGTTTTACCATTAAATGTATCTAAATCCATATCACCAAGTGCAACTATGTTTGTACCAAATCTAGATCCTTTTTTACCCTTTCCAACAAGTTTGACAGCTGAGCCTAACGCCTATAAATTACAAAAAATCACCCATTTATCTATATACAAAGGATTAATAATTACATTCTTGTAAAAAAATACACATCCTTCATCGTAGGAGCTACCCGCTGCTGTTGGAGCACCGATAAACAAATCATCTGAGCCGTCATTGTTTACGTCTTGAGCTAAAATAGCAGATCCAAAGTATGCACCTACTTCTTCTCCGGTAAAACTTCTATTTTCTCTATTATTATTATACAATTTCACCTAAAATATAAAATAGCCGTTGAAAAATCTAGCGTGTAACTCAAGCATACAATTATCAACTCACTTTTCCAAGTAGATGGTCTGCTCTAGGTGCTCCTGCATACAGCATTTGTGTGTTTTCTATATATCCATAACCAACTTTATAGCCTGCAAAATGATATGCTTATACTTACTTATATTAAAGATTATTTTTGTATACAAGCCAAAGTTCACTATCCTCATTACACTACCGATCGATATACAGCAAAATGAACCAGCAAAAAAGTCGACTATGGGCTAGTTACATGCTGGCAAGCGGAGAATGAGCAATCCCTGTGAAGAAGTGTAGTTAAACCCGGAGACCGCGATGGAGATCCTCGGAATGATTGAGGAACGCTCAATAGTGGCATAAGATGTTTCGGGAGAGGGTGGAGCTCGTCGAAGATGCCTAGCGCTCCTGTCGCATTCGGTTGATGAGTTTGTCATTCAGAGGCTTCCAATATTCGGTAACTCAGACTTTAGGCTTTTTGTGCTCTTGGTTTAAAGATACCAGTAGTCCTTATCATGCTCAACCGTCTTTTCATTTGGTCCTTTTTGGAGAATTCCCCCCTTGGGTGCTCTAATCTATATCTCCAATGAGAGAAAAGACGTCCAAGGGGCCGTGAAGAGGATTCTAAAAAGCGAGTTCCAGAAGACGTTCGCGTAGTAGAAAACACGTTATACGCGTTGTGTCGAAGCTCAAAGGTACTATTTTGAGTTAATTCTCTAAAATTCAAATCAACAACTTACCTAAATATTGATTTTCTTCGGCCTTATTAGGTTTGACTTTTTTGGGAAAAATTGAATGCTGCCTTAAATTTTGAAGTGATTGTATTACAAGCCCACCTGTCACGTAAAAAAATAGTTTAATACATTTTTTAAATTTGAAATTAATTCATACTAACCGTTCCAGTTTTTGATTCCCGTTGCGCCCATTACAAAAGTAGGTTCTCCCTAAGTGAAACAATATTTTAAAAATAGATAGTAATTTTAGGATTTTGACTATTTGTAAAATGAAATCCTGTTGGGTTATGGTATTATTCAAATTTGTCGTGATAGAAAGGTCCTTTGAGAATGCCCTATTAAAATTTCAGCTCAATATTCATACCTTTATAAAGAACCTTTCACAATATTTCATTGACTGGGCATCGGGCCATAAGGATTTAGTAATAAAAGTTTATAAATCTCATTGTATACTCCGTTTCAAGATATTTCGTTTCGACCTATGCCAACATGATTGATTTAAAACCAAAACCTACAGCAGGTAGTCGTTAATCTCATAACGATAGCACAGTATCGTACTCGTTTCTTCGAAAATCGAAAAAACAATGCCTGTTAGTGACATTATTTTACAACTGAAATGTTTGGCTGATAAAGTATTAGTAATAGGGTCCGTTTTTTTACCCTCCGGGTAAGGATCCCTGAAACTTGACGTACCTTTTTAAAGCTAATATCAATTCCAGCTTGCCCAAACGCATGATCATAATAATATTCATTAAAAGCTGTACCAATGGATCCTAAAAATGTTTCAACATTAAATAAATATCCAACAATAAAAACGATTAAAATACGGCATTGAAAAGAAAACTTACTTTCATCTTTTAAAGGGTTTAACAAAAAACCGGTGGTGCTTGTAAAAGAAGAGTTAGTGTAGAGCAAACAAGCACCTTTTAAGTTATAATTATTGCTAGTTTCACTTGCTTCGGTGACTTTTCTTGGAGCACATGCCTAAAAGGTAAAGTCAAAACTGATGCATAAAATGTTCGGCGAAAGAACGCTTGTATCGGCAGAAACAATTCGTGAGCGGTTCCGAGATGATATAACTGATGTAGCAAAAGCAAAATTTATTAATTGGAGACATAAAATTTGTTTCACGCCTACACCTAAAGGAGATGCCTCCTAGTGACCTGTCCACCTTTCTAGAAAGGACGGGATGGACAATGACCTAGGAAGACAACTCCTCGGGAGGATGTACGCGACACTTTCCCACAAAGGAGCACCTGAACAATATAGACTGTATAACATAGACCTTGCATGCAGAAGATGCAAAAAGGACAACGAAACAGCTCTGCACATATTATGCAACTGTGAGACGCTGGACCACAGGAGGCAGAAACTGTATGGAAGACCCCAAATGACTCCAGAAGATTTCTACAACCAACTAGTAAAGAACCCGTATGAGCAAATGCAGTGAACGGATTGGCTGAATAGGCTGTAGTCAGAACACTAGGAGGATCCACAATAAGCCCAGGAGGCTGAGGTGCTGCCGGCGAAGGGACGGCTCCTTTAAAAAAATAGTGCTGTGGGCCTAACTCAACCTCCCTACCCTACAGACAGACAAGCTCGTGTAAACAATAACTTAACACAAATCACCTGTTTAGGGGATCTGTGGCAAGGGCTTGACGCATGTGTTGTGTCGAATTTCTTAGTTGAAATTTGGCCATCTTTCTCAGTTTTAGCTTAAATTTGAATACCTTAGTTTCTTGCATGAACGTCTGCATTACCTTCCATGGTTTTATCTTCTTAGTTTTATTTTTAGTTTTAAATTATTCTAAGTTTGGTCATGTTTTGGTAAACTTAATTTAAATTAACGTTACAATGTGATGACATTAGTGATGATACCTCATCCTGCTGAAACATTTTTTATCACAGGAACTGTTTGGTTTGCCAAAAAATTTAAATACTTATCTAAAACGTTTATTTTTATAAATCTAGACTAAATTTTGATTAATTTCCAATAAGTCGTTTAAAAAAAAAAAAGAATATTGTATTTCTAACTTCAGATGCCTAAAGTTCGTTGACGAAATGAGTATAGAAACATATTTTATTATTATTATTATTATTTTTGGCCCCTCTAGTTATCATATTTCAACTTTTGGGACACCTGGTGTACGAGTTATATTTACATACATACATACACGAAAAGTGAGGTTATAGAATGAGAATTTGTTGATGCATTTTTACTTACTACGAATTTTTTGCCAGTTTCATCTTCACCGTCTATTACCGAACCCAGAAAATTTCCATTAAATGTTCCATTATTTCCTGAAATAGGGCATGAAATAATTATTTCTATAGGGCCGATTCCACGTCGATTCAACGAGCAAAAAAAAGCAAAGATTTTTCTGAAACTGAGAGACCATATTCCATATGCGATTTCATGAGACACGTGTTTTTTCTTTATTCCAAAAAAAGTTTTTGGAGCCCTGTAGCGCCATGTTATTTCGAAAACAAAAACTACCTTTTGCTTAGAATGGTCGACTTTTCGGCCGAAACAATCATATCGGAACAGTTTTTTTTTTCAAAATGTGCGTAATCTAATCAGCTTTATCATGCTTTTTTCGGATTTCCAATATTTTGGAAAATATTTTCGGAAAATCGGAGAAACTAAAAAAGTTCTTTTTTTTTTCAAAATGCGATTTCTCAAAAACGCCCACTTAGATTAACGCGAATTTTCGATATGTTATTCTCGAATATATAAGCTATATTTTGGACCAAACCACAATATCCAACTCAAAATGTCATTTTTTCACTATTTTCACGTAGTTTTTGGCGTCAAGCGCTTTTCAGGTATGCCCTATGATAAATTCAATAGCGACATCGTATTCTGTGTGGAAAAATCAGTATCATTATGTTAAGCAGTAGTACTGAGTCCATCTCCATTTCGAAAGGAGAACTTTACGTTAATACATCGTGAGACAATGCGCGGTGTTGTTATAAGATATCCGAAATTTTTGTATTCGTCAATTTTCAAGGTCAACTAAATAATTTTTTCCAACATGTAATACATGTTTCCGATGTTTTTCTTTTAGTAGAATACGATGGCGCTATTGAATTTATCATAGGGCGTACCTGAAAAGCGCTGGAAGCCAAAAGTTACGCACATTATGAAAAAAAAAACGTTTCCTATACGATTATTTGGACCGAAATGGCGAACATTCAACAACAAAGGGTAGTTTTTAGTTTTCGTAATAACGGCTTTACGACATGGCGCTACAGGTATCCAAACACGTTTTTTGGAAAAAAGAAAAAACACAGTCTCATCAAATCGCAAATGGAGTATGGTCTCAAAGTTTCAGAAAAATCAAAGACCGATTTTTTTGCTCGTTGATAAATTTCTTATGAAAAGAACGATTTTTTTGCTTTTTTTCTTAAATATAATATGAAAAAAACCGATAATAAAAAATTACTGGTATCTTGATGTTTTAATCCCATATTTGCATGAGAATACCAAATAAAAGTATGGAACTGTCAGATTTGACGTACTAGTGGATTGTAAAATACTTACTAATGTTACTGGTATATTTAACACAGCCATGGTTGGATAAAATGTCACAGGAAAATATACTTCCACCAGTTTGGGCACTTTGTTTTGGAGCTCCTACTATCACTCTAAAAACAATTTTATGAATTCAGATTATTCCAACTCTTTTTCCAAAAAAAAAAACAGTGGAATAAAAATGTGTGCCTTTCAGAATCTTGATTAATTTATAGGGTGACCTATTTAAACAATAATTCTATTTGTATTCTGAAACTTATATCGCGGGTAAATCGGAAGTAGGCTATATATAATATATATAATTGACAAAAGTTTCAAAAGATCCATTATTACAGTTATCGGTAAAACTGCTATTCATCGGAAAAAGAGAGTGCAGAAATCGCTAGTGCGTCGGGATCCTGCAATAATGAAAAATTTGTCTGAAACCGGTTCTGCTTCTGCTTACAGATTCCTTTATCTTGCCGAAAAATTGTGAAACGGTGCAAACTAATTTTACTCACAACTATAAGTTGGCCTTCTTCTGTGCCCTCACTAGTTTCGTTCTTTTCATGATCTTTCTTCCTTTCATCATAACGTGGAAGTAAGATCGAAAAATCTACCTCAAATTTTTCGAGATCATATTCCTAAATTCCGCTGGAGCTTGCGATGCAGCTTGCAGGCACAACATAGGAACTCAAAACTGGAGTCTTTCACGCTGATATCTCTTTAAAGTTTTGCTCGCGCAACAAAAATTGTAGACATCAAAGTTGTAGGAAATCTTATGACCTATTATTTAGATTTTACTTACATCGGATTTGTGCCTTTTTGTAAAAGTAGAGAGTATCCAAAATAAGATCCTGCTACCCGATCTTTATCATTAAGTTTAATATTCACCACTTTATTAACGTCAAAATTGACAGCACTAACACTATAAACATAAAACAATATTGTTAATAATAAAAAATGTAAATAGTACGTCATTTTTTTGGACGTAGGTTTTGATATTACTTATGTCCGGTACTGGCGGCTGTGTTTTCAACTCTAGAGTTATTATTGTATCAGAGGAAACCGATAACAGAAATATTATTTGTTTATTGCGTGTAACAGGAAAACCCTTCTTTTGTTTGATTTGCTCATCACTTGTACAGCGGCGTACACAATCTGTATTTCATTATCTCCTTTTCAATCAGAACATTTCCCCATTATATTTCTGTTCAACATTAATTTCTCTGCTCAGAATATACAGAGTGAATCACGACCAACGAAGTTTTTATGTTGATGGATGCTAAAGAATGTTTCTCGTATCAAAATTATATTCTTTCTTATGGGATACCCTGTATTTTATTTAATTTTTTGATAGCCAGTGAAAAATAAGTTGTAGTTTGATGAAGACTTCCAATACCTAAGTACCTACTTTTGTGCAATTGCAGTTTTCTTATTTTTAAAGATAAACCTAGTCTCTCTTACTCTAAATTTGGCTGACCCTGTATATCTAGAGATCAAGATCTATGTGATGATACATAAATTGCCAAAATATGGCCGTTTTTTGAAAAGTTCTAGAGCATTGAAAATTTTATCTCTCTTCCTTATAATATTTTTATAACATTATTTGACGTACTCCAGAAATTTATTAATTTTGACGTTAGAATTGTAAATAATACAAAATACCAAATTATTACTTGCATTATTTACATGACTTTTAATTAAAAAAGAAATCAAGGTTTGTGGATAAAGTATAGTATTCTACTCATAATTGATGGCCATTATTCACTCGGGTGACTTGCGCCCCCTCGCCTTACGGCTCGGGACGCAAACGTCGCCATTGTAAACATAGATTTACCGAATATTACTTGTCATTTCAATTCAACAAATAAAGATTAAATGTTACTATGGTACGTTTTTATTTCTACTTTCAATTCCTTGTGATTTCAACTGTCACTTTATATCCTTGGGTCTAAAAGTGACACTTTTGTTTCTAACATGTGAGACTAAAGTGACCAGTTTATTCTCGGAATAGAAAAAAATCAATTTAACATGGTCTTAATTTATTTAGAAATAAACACAACGCCACCACTGTTTTTTTTGTATCTACAATTTATTTATAATCTTCAAATTGTATGAGTAATTTTAACGTTTAATATGATTATACATATTTATCAAAGATACAAATTTCCAAATGATCGATCGATATAAAATATTTCATTCTCGTTTTTAATAATTATTATAATATTCCTATAAAGAATATTTTCCAAAATCAAATATAAATAACTAAATATTTATTAAGCTACTATCTCTAATCAGTGTTCGAAATTCCCATTTTCGGTTAACGTTGATTATTTAATTATCAAAGTGTATTAATTGATTAAAGTATTTATACAGGGTGGCCCCAACATAAATAGTACACCCTGTATAACATAAGAATTGTTCGATCACCGCACACTGAATTTTTATAAAAAAAATTGTTTTTGGGACATTTTTCTGAATTAAAATTTTGCGACTTTGTCCTTTATGTGTAATTGAATCGATTGGTAATCATAACAACGTTTTTACTATTCAATATTGAAGTTACGAGCGCTTTTTGGTTTTACTGGGTTAAAAGCTATCCTCTTTATAACATTTCTCCATGATTTTACCTGTAATAGCCAAATAATTTATTGTACCAATGCTTCTATTCAAAGATTTTTGCTACCTTCATTTTGTCGAATTATAACATAAAAACCCATTGGGTGATATAATTATAAAAATTTGGTCCATCAAGAGTAAGAGTTGTACAATCGAACATACTCAATTGACAACTGACACTTGACTTGACCTAGGACAGCCGGATAATATTTACATTTCTGTGGTTTGTATCTACCATAGACACTGAAGGCAGCACATACACGTAAACGTATAGACCATTCTAGAATGTCGTCAATGACGGGTCGGCCATATTGCTGTGGGTCCTTATGTCAATTTATGTTTAGTTTTGATTGTTTACTGTTAATTCATCTCTCTGTTGTTCTTGAATCACATAACTCTTCTGTTGATTGCCGATTTCGTCGCTCGACATTTTAATTATTATTTAATACAATTTAGAGACAGGTTACTGACAGCACCACGTGTTTTTATTATTTAAATGAATATATTACATTGACATTATACCCTCTTTCTTCCAGAGACTAGTAGGTTCTTAAAACCTATTTCCCGAAGGAATTTTAGTATATCTGTAGACTTCTGTTTGGTCGAGTAGTTTCCTATTGCTATGTATTTGAAATAAAAGTATCCAATTAAAAATCAACATGTATTTACTTTGGTTTTCAGTACAAAAATACATTTTCTTTCAAATCAACTTTCAC
Organism: Lochmaea capreae; assembly: GCA_949126875.1. Lineage (NCBI taxonomy): Eukaryota > Metazoa > Arthropoda > Insecta > Coleoptera > Chrysomelidae > Lochmaea > Lochmaea capreae. Next base: position 3,215,550 of record OX421405.1, on the reverse strand, counting down.
TATCGGTTTTATTTAAATAAGGCTCAGATTCTGATCTCTTCAAAGTTTCTTCAGTAATACCTTCCGGCGGAATATCGTTTTCCGGCAGCTCGCACGTTATATTTGGAACGCTCCTCGTAACATCTTCGGCTACCGGCTCAATTTTAATATCTTCACCTTCCACTTTAAGTAATTCTTCATTTAAAGTAGCGTTCTTTAAATCCACGTTACTATTCGCAAAAATAGCAGCTGGACCTGAAAAAGTCAAGGCTGTAAATATACCCTGGACAATTATTTAGATTGAAATATGTACCTAAATCTTTTGGAATCGACGGAGGATCGATTTTTTCATTATCGATTTTGTCCTCCAAATCCTGCAATAATTTATTAGGTTTAGGTTGATCCACGATTGGATGCAAGGGACTGGTGGCTGAGTCAATTCTGCTCCTTGTAGCTAAAGGACTATTACACCTAAATAAATAAAAATATAACCTTTATATTGTATATTTACCTTTTATTGACCTACTACACAAAAATTGTAATATTACAGCATCTTTCCCGCTAATTCCCGGTCGAAAATAATAAATATTAATAAAAGCCGAATATTTACCTAATATTATTTGGCGAACTCAACGTTTTGTCCATCTTATGCTGACTTATCAAATAGCAGGCTCTCGCCAATATCAACAGACTATTCAAAACTTTCAAAGTGGTTAAAAATAAAAATACCAATATTAAAATGACGACAGAACCCAAATCTTCGATCTTTACACAGTGTATCAGCACTCTTATAGTAACGACACCTAGCGGCAACGGTATAAATCCCATACGCCTCGCTACTAAATCGCAATGATCGGAAAAAGCGTGTTTCTGTCGAGTTTGCGCAACGTCATACGCCAAACTAGTAGTGTAATCTCGATAAACGTCTAGATTCAATTCGTTGAATCTCGTAATGAAAGCGTGCTTTATCCAATCAACGAACATCTCGGCTAAAAGTATGCATAGACAGTCGGGTAACATCACCCAGAAACGCTCGGATTTCCAAGAATATTCTCGCATAGTTTGAAGGATAACGATGAAAAGTAGAGTGCATAGATGGAATCTTTCCCGGACATCACTGCAAGAGACTTGGAAGAGATTGTTGTTGTTGAATTTTTTAAATACACTTCCTTTCAATTCGACGAACTGAAAAAATAAAAATTAACTTGTCATCGAGGTGAAATCACAAATAAATGTAGCAATCGAAGAATGTACATTTTTATGGCTCGAATCCTGCTTCATTTATACTTACATTATTTGACATCATTATTGTTAACAAAGCTTTGTTTCTTGAATTAATAGCAACATTAATTGTTGTTGCTTGAAATAACACCAAAACCCCATGAAGCACTTGAAAAATGGTTGAGGAAATAAACTTTTACTACAAATTTTTTGGCAATGAATGATTCGATAAGTGTTTAAAAAAGGATACCAACATAAATAATCGCAAATAGTAAATGAGGTAGTGTTCCCAAATGCTCCCTTTTTCTTCCTCTGGGTTCTGTAGCTGTCCAGAATAACGAATCTATTGCATCTTGACCAAAGGAAGAAAACAAACGATCACCTACAACATTACTTTGAATTTATATTTATTTATTTAATTTTGAATACTATAATTGATAGTGAGAGTCTAAAACACCATAAAAATTATGGTAACTTTTATTCTACAGAAAATTTGGACTAGTTTTGAGATGCTGCTCCCTACTTCTACATATTTATTTCTAAGAAAACAAAAAGTATATTTACCAATTTCCAGCATATTAAAAAACATGTACAACTTTATCACTGATTGACTCTTAATAAGATGATATAACATATTTGTGTCTAAATACATCATTATTATACTACAAACTAAAAGTATCAAAGCCTTTAGAAGATCACAGATTTCAGCAGGAGTTAATATACACTTATTTGCTCTTCTACCAAATCTGAAACATGTTAGAAACTGTAGAAAATTCTGAAGAAGTTGAATTATATTGTGTTATGTACCCAAAACATTTACAAAATGGTCTAGTTACTAAAGCCCATAGAGCTAGCACCACTCGCATTGGTAAAAATGTGTAGACAAATAAAAAGGCATCTGCACATTGCATATAACCGTAAAACATAAATCTTTCCACTTCTTTCGGAATTTTCATAAAAGAATAAATTTTTTCCCTTCTAAGTGAAAATCTTTCTTCTGAGTTGTCTAACTGGTAGTCTCTAGTTAATTCTACATTCAGGAAGCTCCAAAGGCTAAACATTTTTTCTGAAATAATTTTATATGAATTAGAACATCTGTTTTAAAGTTTTGTTATATAAAAAGAGACTCAAATGTTTGAAAAATCAAAATATGTACTCACTTTTCCTCATTGTTTGCAATTTAATATGTACATTGAATATATTTCATTTTTATCAGTATATCATATACCTTATCAATATGTCTTATTTTAAATAATTAAAGTACTTGACTTGAAGGTTCCTACATTTGAAGATATTTTCCTAATAAAACTAAATACTGTCAACTCGAAGGAAATTATCAGATGAGATTTTTCAGTTATCAACTTTATTACATCTGAATATATTACTGCCTTTAATTCACAATACAATTGAAAGTACGAGTAATATTCTACCGTATTTTGATAACTACAACAATATATCACTATTTGTATGTAATATTAAATAGTTACTAACTTCTATGACTTGATTCGTCACCATCACACTTTTCATTTTTGATTAAATCTTCTATTTTGCTGTCTGAATTAAAAAGAACCTTTGACGCCGATCTGAAACGTAATCGTTTTTCGTTTTGCATGTTATATTATAAAATTTCATACAAAAATATTTATATTTTGATTCGTATAACCTCTAATTACATCTTTTCTGAGACTGTCATTGTCAATCACTGTCGACTGTCAATGTCAATCACTGTTGACTGTCAATGTCAAATAAATCAGTATTCTTTTGACCAGTCAATCACTTCAAATATCTGGCAAACAAAAATAAATCCTGTTTATTTCTATGAACTCACTCTTTGACATATGAGCTGTCAACCGATCTGTCGTTTAAAATTGGAATATAGGTTATTTTGAACCAGCTGAGAAATTTGGAAGTTGAAAGTTATTTAATGTATTTATTAATTAATACAATAATCAATTATGAATGTGATTCGTATAAAACCAACTGTATGCCAACGCTTACTTGGCTGTAGATATTTATCGACGGTAGTTCGACATGACGAAGAGTATACAGCAACACCAAATTACCCTCCTATCCAAGATCTTTCCTATAAAAAGACACGAGAACGAAAAACTGATGCACTATATGAAGAAATAAAAGCTGTAAAAACAGTGGAAGAAAAACAAATTAAACTAAATATGCCTAGATATTATGGTTTTAAATGTTACATGTTGCTCGAAGACAAATGCAATTATAACAATTTACCACTAACACAGCATGTTACTCGAACTCACTTGATAGAAAACGAAAAATTGCCAGATTTTTATTCAGAAATTAATGTAGACGGAGTAACACAAAAATTAAAGCCACAAATTGAAGAAGCCATAGGTATAGAAATTGATGGCTATCAGTAAGTTAATCCAAAAATGTAATGATGTATGTAATTCGTTCTTATTTTGCTAAATTTTACAGAAGGTTGCATAGTATTAAAAATGAAGATATTACAGAAGCACAAATTGAAAATATTATTAGTAACTCTCTAAATAAACAGATAAATAGGATTGTTTTGAATGAGTTATATTCATCCTATTCCCACTTGAAAGATGCTCAGGTAAATAATGATTTATTCTCAAGTCAACATTATTAAAATATCCTTATATTTAGATTGATTGGAATCCCAGAATAGAATCATCATGGTTTGCTGGAGGAATAAATATTCCAGATTCTATAAGAAAATCCAGAGAAGGAGTTAGATGGAAGGAACAAATCATTGACAATCCTTTTGATAGATTAATGGTTTATGAAGGATGTCCCAGTCTTGCATTGAGGTAGGTATATTCACCAGTTATGTGACAATTTGTTAGATATGACTTGAATATATTTGTATAGATCAGAACTACCTCTGAAACCAATACTACCATATAGTGAAGCTGAAAATCCAGATTTGACTGTACCAGAATTTCAGTATGACCCAAGAGTTGTTGGCATTACTTCTGAACAAAGACATATTGCAAATGTACCAGGTTAGAAATAGCCAATTGAATTTCGAGTATATTGAAATTAAAATTCTGGATTTATAGGATTTTGGCCAGGGGACTCCCACAAATATAGTTTAATGTCTTTCCATAAAAGAGGTTACATGCTTGAGCGTGAAAGATTCCAAGACCCTCAAGATGATAAAGAAGCTGTGCATAGACAAGGTATTTTGGCTTCGTTCGGTTGGTTACAAGCTCAAGCAAACTTCTTAGGCTTCAATACATTTAACGATGTAACATATCCATTGGTAACGCAAACAATTATTACCAGCGGTAAAGTTTGGTCATTTTATGTATATCAACTAAATACTATTCTTTTCTGCGAAAGGTAAGGTGTAATAGTGTAAATAATTTGTAATTAGCAATTATTTTAACGTTTTTAGATTTTATAAAGAAAATCCTAAGCGGAACATCTGCTGGGCTACACCAGAAATGCATTTATATGAGTCTGTAGAAAATGGTAAAGTAGTAGGATTTAATGAAGAAGTTTTGAAAAATATTTTAAAATTCTACATGAACCCCTCGGAAGACAGACTGGGTGTTAATCTAACACCTTATCTAAGTGGTGAAGAAAAAATAACAGCTGATTATAAAGACGATGAAAAACGACAATGGTTGGAAGAATTGTATAAACATATAACCTCTAACCGTCCTAGACATAGGTTAGGATATGAAATCTATAATTGGGAAAAGATATACAAGATCGATAATAAAACTAGATTTATGGAAAAGAGATTGAGACCTTTTGAACTTTTACAGAATCCTTATAGTAGGAAGTTAAATGAAAGAACAATAAAATATGTTCCTAAGAAATTTAGGGAGCATTTGAAGAAGAATCAAGGAAGGTTTGCCAACCAGTATTGGCCTTGAAGTAACAAATAGAATGGATTTTGTTTAAAAATCGTTTTTAATAAATGTTTAATATTAATTGCTTGTTTTATTATTTAAAATGGTGAAGTGTTTTAATTTTTTTTTCATGTCGCCTGAATTCTTTTTTGTTTAGTATAAGGGAGGAGAGAAGATATGGAAATTATCACCAAAAGTAACCATCCACGACTTAGTGGTAAGGGATAAAATAAAACATTCGTGTATATAAATTAATTTCTTTATTTATAGTTGAAGGATATGGTAATACCCTTTTTTTAGTGCTGTAGAATTTTTCTGTACAATACTTACATATATTTAGAATTCTGATTGTCTAGCTCTTAATATTTTTAACAACAAAAGTCTAAAACAAGATTACGCCTCTTTTACATAAAAGATTATCAGCCGTTTTTGGCTTTGACCGGATAATATTGTAAAAAGTTTCAAAAATTACAGATTTTTTTACTTAATCCAAGTAGTACTTGCATTGAAGACTAGAAATATAGAAAATACCTCCGACCGTTAAAGAGACTAGATGCTTAAATAATACTGACCACACATGTTGCTTGAAGTCTACATCTCGCAGCTAACACTACTTTTGCACTCTTCACATTCTCTAAATACAATTTAAATCAATAAACAAAGCATCCTTTCAAATTGTTTCACAAAACTAACATTACAGCCATCAAATATTTGGTTCAAAAACAAAACAAACAATAACTTTTATTATATTATAGATGTTGGCACTGAAAAATACCGAAACCTTCACAGATGTAGAAGCAAGTCAGTGGATGATTACGTCTTCCAAGTAATACTATATAAGGATATCAAAATTTTAGATTAATTTTGTGAAGCAATTTGAAACGATTCGACTAAAGATTTGATTATTCGCTTGAATTGTTCAGAAAATAATGTGTGCAAAAGTGGTGTTTACAACAAATCGTTTCACAAGTACTGAACTATAAGATGTTGGCTTCAAAAGGTGCATTACTATTCACATAGTCTGTTCATTTAACGAAGGAAAATATTTGGTATTTCATGAAAATACGCCTGTTTCAAATATTTAAGCATTTTGACAAAGACAGTTGTTTATTATTGTTGTTGTTGTTTATTTATAAAATTCCAGAGAAAAAAGAATATCTCCCTTTGTATTTAATATTAGAAAGGTTGAAAGAAAAAAATCTAGTAGTGCTACATAATTACAACTTTGTTATATTGCTCTCTTAAATTTATTTTAGTTGCATTCTCTTTCAGTATCATTAAATACGAGCGAGAAATAAACGAAATTATATAAAAAAATTCTGAAGCAGGCATAAATTCGTGAAATATGGTCATCAAGTTAACCAAACATACAAAAAGCATACCTTGAAATTTTATTAAATTTATTAAGATACTATTCAAAAATTGTATATTGGATTAATAATAAATAGACAAAGAAATTACAATTTTTTTTACAATATAGTACAGTATATATCTCAATTTTTTACATTGCGTTATTTCAATTATTTAAAGGCACTCTATAACCTGTAGAAAAAAATACCTAAGGCATCTTACCCTATAAAAATACACAATCAAAACTATTATTTTATTTTTTTAATAAACGTTTTGGTTTGGTGACATTTTTATAGAGTAATATGAGATTTATTCTGGCTGGACCTAGCCTATAAGGCTCAAATGACTAGTTAACACATTGGGCATTCATGATATAATAAAAATTATTGGTTTTTACTCAAAGAAACGATAATAATTCATGATTTTAAAGGCCGGAAAAAAATGCTTCCAAAATAAATGTGAATAATATGGTCTCTGACTACGTAGACATTTTTTAAAAATATCCTGACGCACCAAAATTTCGTGAATTCAACCTTCAAAAGTTACATTTTTTTTGAGGATAAGATTTACATAAGGCATTTTGGTATGGTAAGTGGTTTAGTTCACAAAACGTGTTAAATCTTGTAATAGCTTCTAAAAATATAAACGATGGCTCATTGAATTCGGAATGAGGGCTAGAAAAATGAAGTGTTTTATTAAGTCATAAACGTAGATAAAAAAAAACATTTAATTTTTCGCGAATAAGAAGATAATCGGAATCTCAAAAAATATTTCTGAAGAGAAGGAAATTTTCAATAAAAAAAGTCTGCCCACCTAGAACTCTGTATCTATTGCCAATAATTTTAAATTAACGCTGAAAATAGGCCTAGTCGTGACAATTTCAGAATGAGCCAATTTTCAGAGTTCCAGGTGGTCAGACTTTTTTATTGGAAATTTATTCCTCTCTAAGAATCCTTTTTTAAATTTCGATTATCAAAAAATTAAATGTTCATTTTATACAGGCTGGACCGGATTTAATTGACGTATTTAGAGAGCTCGTAAAGTACCTTAGATACAGCATGGATTAAATATTAATTTGATTTTGGTAAAGGAGAGCGGACTCAAAAAAGATTTCAAAGACGAAACGTGGTAAAATCGTCAAGTATGCTATATCTGTGTACAAAACCTAAAAAAGATTGCAATGAAAAATCCAGGAACGTATTTAAAAAAATAAGTTTATGGTGACCCCTTAAAGACGAATCGTTTTTGGTATGTTAATTTATAGAAAACTTTGTTTTTTTGATATCTTTTCTAATAACGACGGCACATTCAAAAAAAAAAAAACTATTTTCGAATTTTGTCGAATATCTTCGGAACTAGCCGAGATATTTTGATAATTACGTCAATTAAATCCGGTCCACCCTGTATATTAGAAGAACTATTAACACGCTTCATTTTTTATTGTCTAAACTTAGCTTCAAAATATGTCATTTTATTTTGAAAATAAAATTCTATTTAGGGGCTGTTCGTAAATCAGGTTGCTCCATTTTTGAAAAGTTTTACCCACCCCTCCCCCCATGCAGCTTACCGTATCATTCGCTCCCCCCCTAAGAAACTACGTAGCACTTCAAATTCAAATTTATTATATTACATTTAAAAAAATAATTGTAAATATATTGCTCGACAATACAAATGGTGAAACAAACCAATCATGTAAGTTATCAATTACAGGCAAGTTGTGACTTCTTTACCCCAGTTAATATGCCGCTACGTACCACGTTTTAACCCCCCCCCCCCCCCCCCCAGCGTCACCTCCTCCCCCCCAAGATTGGTTACGTGATTTATGGGCAGCCTGTTATAAAAATTTATTGTTAGACAAGTACGGTGTCATTCTATAAATGCCAAAAGACAATCCAAAAATTTTAAATCAATATAATATTACCTATGATCCAACAAAATTTTCGGAAATTCCAACTAACCACAATATTTTGTTTAACATTTTTTTCTTCTTTGAATTTCAAATCACAGAGAACAATCCTCTGGTACTATGAATAAAAATTTGAGTATCCCACATTTTACAAACTATCAATATAAACGTCTGTTAAAGTTTGTCCAAGGATATTCAATGATCATACCAATATAGTTTAATTAATACGAGCAATTAACATCATTATAAACTTGAAAATTTGACATAAAATTGAATTTTACGCATCAGATCTACTTTTTTTTCAAATATATAACAAAAAACGGGAACTTTTTCGATCAGACGTTTATTTGGGACCACCTGTATACAAAAACCGGACGGAAGTAAACGTTTACAGCACAATTCAACCACCGTGTGCGCATGAAGCAGTAATTTTTTTCAGACTTAACAAGTAATAATTAGTGACTCTTGAGAAAATCACAATTTTTTTAGTTTATTTTGTACACTTCCAAAATTATAAATAAGTCCAACTTTCTTGTGACGCTCCCTAAGATGGTTCTTAATCACCTACAGGGAGCAAGAAGGATTTCTAACCAGCACGGACAGGACGTAATCTCTCTTCTGGAATAATTCTGACCCCATCCTGAAAAAAAAATATTAAACTGTTAGTAAACTGAAATTTTCGCTTACAATATCACAAGAGCTTAAATTATTTCCGGAAATTTGCTTTTGTATACAGTGTGTCCCATTAAAAAACGTCCCCATCATAACCATTTTCACTACTCAGTTCTAGAGATTTTTATCGATGAGTTTTCTGCCTCACCCTGTATATATTCAGCTGAAAACTTACAGTGTGCTTTTAAAACGCAATCAAGCTGTTTTTTGCTGCTAGTGAAAGTATATAGAGGTTTAATTAAGAATGTATGAAACGTATCTAGTAAATTGTTTAAAATTATTATTTTGATATTGTTCAGCCTGTACCTTTTAGCCAGATGGCGCCATCAATTATCAGCAAAGCGCCTCGTTAAGTGATATTGATGATATAAATGAATCTATCGTCAATATTTATTATTTTATTTTATTTTTCAACTAAATTCAAAATGGATATCTATTTTAGGATAATAAATAAAACCTTGAACATTTTTTTCGTTTTAATTTCCATTTTTTAAATTCCTGTTATAGGGCATTTTTTTCCGAGCCCGTCTGACAAGTCTCCGATACACTGCAGCCTAATGGTTTAATGTATTTTTGCTCGTGCTTTGTCCCCGCACCAGTTTGAACAAGTACTTAGTTGGGTGTTTGCTGTATAGCTCAGCGTTTCCTTGCGGTTGGCCAAGTAATAACTGTCTTTTGCGATCAAGATCCTGGTTCAGGCTGCGTATCCTCTGATCCTCTTTTTACAAGTTCGTCAGCTTTTTCATTACCCTCGATCTGATGACCTGGTATCCATGTCATAGTGCATAATATTTCCTACAGTTTCGAAGTCTTCATTTTTTTTGTGTGAGCAAAACTGAAAGATATATATCAGTTTCGAGTGCTCTACATTGTGCTCGCAAGCTTCTGCGGAATTTATTCGAAAATTTGTCGGCATTGTGGAGTAAAACTTTATGAGCTGTCAATATCGGATGGAGAAAGGGAGATACAAAGGGTACATGTTTTTAGTTCTTACCTTTGACAAAACTTATCCTTATGGAATTAGGATCGACGGGTCCTATTTGAGGATGGGTGAAATGCCATCCAAAATTTTGTTGAGCAGCCTTTTCGAGGTTGTAGACGCAAAGGCAATGCTCGGCAGGTACTTTCGTAGGTAAGGGATAATCTGAGTCCTCCAAAGTCAGTGAATTGACAAAGATGGGATTGTCTGAACGGTTGTACACCCAAACGCAGTCACCTTCTCGAGATAGTGTTACTCCTGAAACAATAAATATACTACTATACTAAGTATTTGTCAGATTTTTCTGCTTGACACTTACCTAAACCAATTTTACACCTAGCTTTTTCAACTGCCGACTTGGGAGGACTAAAACTATGTTGAGCTAATGTTTCTAAACTAAGACCATCGGGATGAGATACTTTTCCAAATATATTAACATCTGGACGTTCTACAGGAAAAAGTGGACCAACTCGTTTGGACATTTCCCAATATGCTAATCTACACCATTCCTGGGGATTCACAGAATCTGAAATAGAAAAAAAAAAACGCTTATAAAATTGTTGTCAGTTGTCACTAGTCACGTGGCAAATAATATTTCAGGCGCGATAGACCAATTGAAAAAATGATTAATTATGACTTATTTGTTTGGGCCACCTCTGCTGAAGTTTGCATACATAATATGTTTTACTCCCGTCTCATGATGGCGAAAGAAGTTTCTGTTAGTTATTATTGAAACGAACATTCCACGACATAAATTATAGGTAAACAATCTGGTCGCCGCCACCGCTTGTTGTCGCCAATCTCCGATACAGTCCGATTACAATGTATATCCAACTGAAACGAACAGTTTCCATTTTAAATAATTCGGCGATATGAAATAAACATTACTATTTAATATCCTAATTTACGAAAGTTGGCAATCGGTGTTTTACAGTGTTGCCGACACAAATAGTTCTCATTTAGTTGTCTGAAATTTTCTCTACTTTACATACACTGTGTCCGTAAAGTATGGAACAAATTTATTTTTAGCTAAACAGACCATTTTAAGAAATAATCCTGAAACATGTCGATTTTTGATTTTAAGTTACCGTATTTTAAAATAATAATCTAATATACAGGGTGAATTACTTTCGAGTAATGACGTCACCGTTATTTTTTTTAAATGTCTCAATTTTCGGATTACTCTAGCTGAGCTGATTCCAAAAATGTATCACATGTTGATTCCAATTGGTACTGGGTGGACAAAAATACAATAGTTTTGTGTGTGCTCATAAAGTAATCCTGGAGGTTTTGATGAAAGTTTATGGTTCCAACAGGATGGTGCACCTCCACATTATGCTGTAGTTGTTAGAAGGTACCTAGATGAAATTTTTCCAAACAGGTGGATTGGTAGAAGTGGACCTATTGAATGGCCAGCGAGGTCACCAGATTTCAATCCTTTGGATTATTTTATGTGGGGCCATCTGAAGAATGTTGTGTATCAAACGAAACCAGCAAATATTCAAGAATTAAAAAAGAGAATTCGGACAGCAATAAACAATATTTTTCAAGACACAATAAACAAGGTTCTACAAGAATTTGTACACCGTTTGGGTTACTGTCGAATACAGCAAGGGCTGCAGTTCAAACATTTATAAAGTCATGTATTTCATCATATTCTGTCCGCTAGACAATAAGCATTTTTGATAATATTGTTAATTTAACTAATAAAGAATGTTACGCGTTACTTTACGAGCACACACAAAACTATTATATTTTTGTCCACCCTGTACCAATTGGAATCAACATGTGATACATTTTTGGAATCAGCTCAGCTAGAGTAATCCGAAAATTGAGACAAAATGGGGGTGTTCCACTTAAAAATAATGACGGTGACGTCATTACTCGAAAGTAATTCACCCTGTATATTGGATTATTATTTTAAAATGCGGTAAATTAAAATCAAAAATCGACATTTTTCAGGATTATTTCTTAAAATGGTCTGTTTAGCTAAAAATGAATTTGTTCCATACTTTACAGACACAGTGTATGGGTAAATCCGATCCTGCGTTACTTTTTATAAAATAATAAAGATTAGTCGCGCCACTATTGACTACTATTAGACACAATATTATATGTATTATATACTTGAGATACGAGAAGAGTCAATATGTACAAACCAAATCCCACTTAATCCGTAGATTTTTTAAAACCAATAAGCAATTTTACGTTCAGGTATATAATCTTCCTCGTGCAATTGTTACACTGGGATTAGCTTATGAAATGGACTATAGAGGCCGCCAACATCATGGATATTTACATCGTAAGACCACACTACCTTAAGATTCCAATTGGCGTGAGCATATCATTCTAAAAGCCTGGTCTGAGCGCCGGAAAGTAGCGGGGATGGAAAAGAGGAAAACTATACCCATAGTCATTCCAGAATCACAGATATTATCACAAACTCGCTTCTTAAAATGAGAAGTGATAACATGTTAGCTAAACTGGGATGGGTTGGAAGCATGCAGTCAGGAAGGAATGTTGGTGTGGTACACAGACGGATCTAAGACTGACATTGGAATAGGTGCTAGACCCAGGTGCAATATGTGTTTGCAACTGAATATCGAAAGGGGATATAGAGGACAAAATATCCTTATACTCTCTACTAGTCAAACAGCACTAAAATCTTTAGCATGTCCTCTAGACTGGTCTGGGACTGTCTACAAAAACTTATAACCCTGGCTAACCATAATAGAGTTACTCTTAAGTGGGTCGCGGGACACAAGGGCATTGTAGGAAATGAAAAGGCAGACATCCTAGCGAAGCTAGGGTCTGAGACTGCATTCACTGGTCCTAGACCTATCTGTCGGTTGTGAATGGAAGAGGAAGAAACAGTCTCTCACAGTTTCTTCGGTTGTGAAGCATTATCCCATTGGAGATATAAACCTAGGACTAGAACATTCAAGGAAGGATTTCTCCAAGAAGGATTTAGTGAAAAGACTGTTGAGCCTGATAAGGACTACTGGTCTTTTCACATAAACGGCCCAACCACGAGCACAAAAAGCCTAAAGGCTGAGGAAGAACTTCTTTTGTACAAAGATTCTACTCTTAAAATTTAAAAATGATGGAGATATGAATTTTCAAAAAAAAAATGTATGCTCCTATAACTTTTTTGGAAATATTCGAACGTACTTTGTATATCGTCGATACATTGTGACATTGATAGGCTCGGTAACCAGCGAGAGGACACAGACACCATGTAAAGCAGTGTTGCCAAATGAAAACAATAATATTAAAACATAAACTGGAAAAATATAATAGTGAAAATAGCAAGAGTTAATATGTGTAATTATTTAGATTATAGAAAGAAAAGAAGAGTTTATTTTCATTATAAAATAGGATGATTTTAATATTATTCCACACCTTTCATGGATCTACTTTCTTTTAATTAAAAATGCCGTAAAGAAATAATTTCGACAGACTAAAAGTGAAATCAGTAAATCTACTGAAATAAAGGTAGAAGCGGCACCGTTAAATGCAAGCAAGTTGTAGATATTAGCAACAACAACAACAACGAGGAGCCGACGATAGTGACGTCACGCGAATGCTGGCGCCAGGCGTCCATATGCCGGCGCCCGTAAGGTGCACGTAAATCGATCATATTATGCACCTGGTACCTCCGCACTCTTTCTCGCTCATTCGATTTGTCCGCTCTATACTTCCACTTTTACACCTTTTATTATTTGGATAAATACAGTGGGTCGGCTATACGGCAGGCTATGTATACTTCGCTCATCTCTTAATGTCCTCCTTGCGCGCTCGGTACACTGACTAGCAGATGGAAAAATTGAAAAGAAAAAAACGTATATACGGGATACGCTAAAAAAATAAGCTTCTACAATTTTTTTTGCTGTATCGTTTCTTTGGTTTTCATAAATTAGACACCAAAAATTTGGCAAAAAAAAAGGTAAAGTCTGTTCGTTCTTATAATTAAAGTGACCAACAAGCCCTTGAGAAAGTACAAACTATACAGGGTGGTCTGTAAGTAATGGTAGAGAAGATTAAAAATATTAAGATCTGACGCAACTTGCTTTCTCATAACCAAATAAATTTTAAAAAAGATATAAAAAATGATATTATTCATCAGTAGATTGACAGATTTTGATATACGAACGTAAAAATTTAAAGATAGGAGTTTTGAGGTATGGAAGATCATAATACGATATTACTTTAGATATATTTTCTAGACCACATAAGTAGCGTATATACTAAAAAGGATATAAGTAACATTTACTGGTCGAGAACGATTTTGCGCTCGAGCGATAGCAAGGGCTGGCAATAAAGTTCGAGCTCATTTCTTCAATCCGAAATTTCAATTTGAGAAATTTAAGGAAAATACTGAACATTCCTGTAGAGGAACGTCGAACCCGTTATTAGCGAATACTGGTGTTGATGTCTGGAAATCTATTGCGGAAAGTTATGTAGCGGAGAGCGTCAACAATAAAAGGGAAGTTGCAAATCAAATTTTAAACAATATAACGAAGCCAGAAGTCTCCTGCAGTATTTCAAGAGTAGCAGAAAACTAGGTTAGACATGGAGAAATTATGGAGTCAGAATATTTCATACAAATTGAGAAAAAACGAGAAAACACTGTACTATTAATATTCATATAAATAAATAAATGAATAAGATACACTTTTTATATGGAACAAATAAATAATTACCACCCAAGCGTGGTAAGTTGACTTACAACCCGCCGTCAAGGGCAATCGATATCTTTTTTTGTTACAGGTTACTTACGTCCTTCTAAACTGTGTCAAAAGGCGTTTTACAATATAGGGAGGATAACGAGCTCTACTTTCATCACTCCAAGTACATATCGGTGTTGTCTAGGAAGATGTATGTACAGTATCAAAGAAAATTTCTTTGTTTTTAAATAAGGAAATAAAAACGTAAATATTTTTGTATGGTCCTTCGAGCACGACGAATTTACAGCAATTTTCTGGTACTATAAACATACTAATTAACCGTTTTCCTTCAAATTTTAGCCAAATTAATTATTAGAAGATAAATATTTTGTCCATTTTAGTTTATCTTTTAGATTTTTTGTCGGTCATCACTTTTTGATTGAATGCAAAATGATATTATTCGGCACAGATCAATGTTTGATTTTTTTAAGGCGATATATTTTTTTCAGCAGCATAAAAGTCGACCGTTGACGTAGATATTTGTAATTATTTTTTATTTAAATTGTCGATATTGGTAAACCAAAGCAAATTTCAGCTGCACGTGTTAAAAAAAGACGTGAAGATACATTCTACACGATATAAAATTATAATTTACCTTATTTTTCACGCTATCTAATATTTACTTAGAGATTTGCTATTTTAATAGTAGTCATTTTTATGAATGTTTCACAAGGTTAAATATTGTGGTATGAAAATTTATTACTTAATAAAAATTTGTTACTCCCTAAAGCCCAATAAAAAACTTACATTGCTAACTTCACACATATAATCAAATTAAAATATTTGATTATAACTATTAATCCGACAGATATTTGGGGGCCTGGGACAAACATTTATTGTACAGTGTATAAAAAAACCAATCCGACCCCCTCTACTACCTAAAAATTGCCTAAAAACGCAAATAATTAGACAAAATCGGTAAATAATGTGGATTGTTTTCTATTCTGTCAGTTGTTGATGTGTTGACAGTTTATACTGAAAAAGTAAAATCTTTGTCAAACACTCTTTCCTTGTCGACATAACAATGAAATATTTAACTGAGACTCACCGAATTGAGATTTTAATGATGATCGGGTACGGGGATAACTGCAGAAGTCAAGTTGAAGTGGCAAACTTATTTAATCACAGGTATCCAGAATTGCCTAATATTTCACAAAGTACTGTGTCTAAAATTCATGCACAAGTCAGAGAACTTGGACATGTCAAACCATTGAAAAGAAAACCACACTTCGTTGAAGATGATGTGAAAGTGGATATTTTGTCAAGTGTCGGAGAGAATCCAACTTCAAGTACACGTCAAATTGCCCGTGAAAATAATGTTAGTCATACAACTGTTCTAAGATGTCTTCATAAAGAAAAACTTCATCCCTACAAATTAACTTTTGTGCAGGAGTTAACAGAAGACGATCCAGATCGTAGAATGGATTTCTGCGAAAGATTGATGAATAAGCTGAACAGAAATGAGATAGCTCTTGGTACCATTTTTTTTCTGACGAATCAACATTCACATTGAATGGAGAGGTAAACCGACAGAACTGTAGATATTGGTCAGCAGAGAATCCTAATTGGATGCGTGAGACACATACTCAGTACCCTCAAAAGGTGAACGTTTGGACCGGTATCATAGGCGACCATATTATTGATCCTATATTTATAGATGGAAATTTGACAGCTGAAAAATATTTAAATATGCTTAGAAATGAAGTTATTCCTGCGTTGGCAAACTTATATCCCAACGCAATAGATCCTAGCTTACCGAATGAAAATGTTTGGTTACAGCAAGACGGGGCAACACCCCATTATGCTTTAATGGTAAGAACTTATTTAGATGAAATCTTCCCCAATAAATGGATTGGACGAAGAGGTACTATTGAGTGGCCAGGTAGATCGCCAGACCTTACGTCGTTAGATTTTTTTCTGTGGGGTTATCTCAAGAACAAAGTATATGCAACACAACCAACTAGCATTGTAGACCTCAAAGACAGGATAACTACAGAAATACTGAATATTTCACCTCAAACTTTAAACAAAGTTAAGGAGGAGTTCTATAGGAGACTGTGCTATTGCCAACAACTAGGTGGAGAACATTTTGAGCATTTATTTTAATGTATTAAAATCAAATACATGAGGTATTTTATGTATGTGTTTAATAACTGTAAAAATAAAAATTTCACCCTGTATAATTCATAATCGACCATACATTATTTAGTTTGTTGAAATCGGTTCATTAAGGGGATTTCAAAAATATGCAAATATACAGGGTGTTTCATTTAAAAAAAACAACACCGACTATAGCATACTTGCGTGAATCACCCTGTACATTTAAATTTATGTTTACATAACGCACAACTCTATTCAAAAGTTGACGTGTCTCGGCATTTTTTATAATTTTCTAAAATAATGAATTTTATTCCATAAGTGGTTTCCACACTGTATAATAAGTTGTTTGATTGTTGTATGTATAAAACATGAATATTTTATTGTTAAAATCGTTTACCAAAGCTTTTGAAATTTCTAAAAGTGGAGTGTAGGGATTTGAGACAAATATACAGGAAAATATACAGTCAACGAAATATTGTGAAATGTTCTATATTATACTTTTTAATAATTATAACCTAACCCTAGCGTACGTTTTGAGGTAGTTAGTAGTCGATAACAGTTTGGGTATGCGTTAAAGTGAAATAACAAAGTAATTCAGTTTATACATCGAGTCAATCACCTTCTAGATAAGTCATTATTACCATAATAACAAAATTAATGATGAGCAAGTCCAGTAAACATTAACAGGTAAGCAGACGGCGCCAGCATAATTTTTTTTATGTCGATTCCGAATACCAAGTATTCTTATTTAAATTGTGCTGCTATCTATTTAACGTAGATATTAACACATTGCTAATGACAATTAGCTTGTTAATACTTAGACAGTTTGAATAACTTTGCAATATTTTTCAATCTGTTTTTATAGTATATTATTAAACGAATAATTTATGATAGCCCGTAGGCGAGGGGCGCAAGTCACTCAAGTGAATAATGGCCATAAATTGCATATACCAATCAGAAGGTACATTGCACCAATGAGAATCCATTGTTCGCTTGTAGGTAGGTCAAGACTAGAAATGATTTATGGGTTTTTAATCCTCAAAGAGACATTGCCGCTTACTGTTATTTTATTGTGGAACAGTGCAAACTAATTTTAATCAACACTATACATCATGAACATTTCGAGATTAAAACAAATTCCATTTTGTTAACACACGTTGAAAAACAGCTTGCCACGATTATGGATTTCAAAATAGAAAGGATTTTTGTTGAAAAAAAAAATTTTTCTATAATTTTCGCGTCAGGATATTAGAGTTTATTTTCTTTCGTCGACGCATTAAAACACATTCATTCAGTACAGTAATTATTAACACCAAGGTCATATTTTGCACCACAAGTGAATAACTTAATATTTAATCTAATAATAATACAAATATCTTACTAGTTCTAATTTTAACTTATCCATATGCTGTATCTCTTTTATGGTGGAGATATATCGTAAGATTTGCGTTTTAATAAATATATACAGGGTGGCGCATTTGAAACAGTCCACCTCAAATATTGTTGGCGGGGGAGGTTTTTCCGGCAAACCCCGAGACACGTCGATTTTGTTTTCGAGGGGGACAACTTTTGATAGTTAACTTATGGTTGTACGGTCATCCCCCTAAAAAGAGTGACTACCCCTTCGAGAATCTTTAATGGCATGGGGGGTCGAGTGGCACATATTTTGAAAGGTATTTCGATTCTCTTTAAAGATATGCTAAAATTTTTGTTTTAAGTGTTAAATTTAATGACAAAAACCAGCTGTAAGTGTGAGTGAAAGAAATAAAAAAAAAAGTTTTAATCTTAGTTAGTGTTCAAATTGTGATCCGTTTACTTCCAACATTGTTCCGAACATTTTGTAGCTTAATAGGAGTTATTTCACCACAGGCCAAAGTACGTTTTGTCGACGTTATGTCACTTTTCATCATTTCGTTGAAAGTTTGTGATACACTTTTTAATTCAGAAATAATAAAATAATTTTATTGAAATGTTGCATAGAACGTCTCGTTCGAGATTCAAAAAATCGCTATTCTTCCTACATTTTCATTTTGTTTTTCCAATTACGAATCTATTTGTCAAACCTATAAATTTAATCTGTCGAGCCCAAATTTATCTAGTTCGATGGTTCCAACCATAGAGTTAGTATTTAATTTTGTGGTTTGGACCAGAGCATAAATAAAAGTGATGACAAATGATAACAACGTCCGTGATCGTCATCCAACCGCTTTTAGAAAAGTTTTAGCTAAAAGTTCTACTCATTTGATGTGTTTTGAATGTCAATTTTATGTCAAACTGTACAAATGTTACGTCAAGTTGGTGCCAACTGTAGAACTAGTATTTAGTTTTGTGGTTCTTTCAAAACCGAACCTGACAGTAACTATCATTAGTTATAGTAAAAACTTGGCATAAAAGATCGTTCTAAATGTGCGGTTTTTTCTTGAATATTCTAAAAAAGAAAATATATTGCAATTTGATGTAAGTAAAGGTATTCAATTTGGAAAAAAGTCGGTTTGTAACAAACAACATCTATTTAAGTAATAAAAAGTATAATTTATAGGCATCGGCTTTTGCATTAATAATGTTTTTTTTCTCAAGATATTCTCGGAATGTTAATCTAAGCATCCTTTAGTCAGTCAGGCATCGTAGTAAGTGTATAAATATGTCTTGAATATGTATACAACGACCTTGTCTGTCTTGGCACTTCAAATTTTTATGTCGTTTCGAATAAAAATAACAATGCAACGTAGTAATGCATAGTAAATTTAAAATGGGAGTGTTTAATACTGTTGAATATCATTTTGTTTTTCTCCATTTGTGATTTATAATCGGTTTGAATGCTACGTTGCCACGTGGGAACGCGAAATTCCTTTTTTTTCGGCAGAAAAACGTTAATTGATTTTAAAAGTAGAAAAAGTGTTAAAAACAACTCGCATTGCTACTGGGGGAATCTGCTGTTGCAAAACTAGTATTGGAATAAAATAGTCGATCCATTTGTTAGATCGAGACTTATTGTAAGACGCAGTTTATAATATCGAATAGAACAATCAAGGGTGAGAACTATCCGTAGTGGAAGGGTTTCATGGCCGAAGCTTGAAGCTTGACTATCCGACATCATGATAATATTTTGCTTTCTATATCCTTTGTCAGCGTGAATTTTCGCTTGAAAGATACTTGCGGTTTTTCCCAAGCTTTCAGAGTGTTTGGTTCCTGGCCCATACACTCCTATCCCAGTTCCTTCTATTGCTTTTGAGCCGTCTGTGTACCGTTGAATGGCATTCTTTCCAAGTCTGGCAACATGAGGGTATAAAGTGATTTGATGTGAGGGGGGGGGGTGACTGGAATGGGCGTGCAGGTGTCAGGGCGAGATAGGCGTAGGCAGGCAAAAGCGTCAGGCTCGCGAGCGAGTGAGAAGTGCCTACGCTCAAGCGAAAAGGTTACGTAAAGGTTTCATCGCATGGGAGTTCCCGGGTTAATTATTTTCAAAATCCTACTAATTTATAATAAATTAAAAACTTATAAGAAAATTTGATAGCTACACCAGTGTGTCTTCAAGTTGTCATCCCTATTTTCTGTAATTTCAAAGTTATCTTTTTCTGCTAGAACATTAGTTTAACATAAATTACCGATAAGAAATTAATATAAGATAACTAAACAAATACCAATAACCATAATAAGTATACTTTTTACCGATAAACTCGGTTAGAATCCCTGGAAAATACATCCCACTTCATCCGAAACGCTGATCTATCTCTATCTGTTGTAGAGTAATGAAAAAAAAAATGTTATAGTCAGTAGTAGTGCGGTCCACATACACACATAGACATAACCTCAAACCTCACCTCTCGAATTTGTTGGTAGAATAACATTTCGAGTACGTGACGTAACCGGCAATGATCAGTCGTAATCTTGGCGCCAGCGGTGAACTCGTAATATCTATTTTTAAACCCGCGCCGTTCACGCCACTACAAAGTCTTATGAGCGATGTTGTCATACTTTAACTGAAATATTAAATATACGGAAATGTATTATTTATAACAAAATTGTTTTAGAATTATTATGGGATAAATATAACTACCGGGGGAGTGTTGAATATACTTTAAGCAGAAAAAATAATGATTACAATCAGTGGCAGCTTTTTAATTAGACCACCTTTTTTTGAAACTGTCAGGTCTGGTCCGGTTTCCAAGAAGTACTACCACTAAAGGGATTTAAATAAAGTCATTCCTCAATCTAATTTCATCTTATTTAAGGTAAATAATTTCTGAGATACAGCCGCTTACCTCTTTTAACAATATACACTATTAAACTGTCCAGATTCGGTCCCAAATGTTTATTTTTTTAATATTATTAATATCAGTGGAAAGTTTTTTTTGTCGGCCAGAATGAAACGTTTGTGTATGGAGATTGACCTATTGGCGATGATAGAATTTTCGAGATGCCAATTTGAAATGTTTTGGAGCGAAACGCCGATGTCATGGAGCCAAATATAATCTATTTTGAAGTGTAACTCAATACAAGTGGACCATAATTTTTCATATTTTTTTTAAAATAAAATTTGTAGAAGTTTTCAAAAACATTAAAAATATGTGTTATAACTTTTTTAGAGTTTTACGTCAAAAAAAAACCGTCACACTATACCAAGTAAGGAATTTTTGGTGGATACACATATAGGTATTTTTTTTTTCTATTTAAAAATTACAAATAATTTATAATGTGGAAAATTTAAATATTTTTTATAATCAACATTATATGATGAATAACTTTGATTGATTGATTGATTGGATCAGCACACCAGTCAAAGGATTGATGTCCTCGGCAAACACATATCGATAGCGTAGATTTCTGCCTGGAATACAGAAGCAAGATTCCCCAACGGTGCGTGGAAGTTGCACCTGGGTCTAGCACTATGGACTCCAGCACCTGTTCCAATGTCAGTCTTTGATCTATCAGTGTACTACATCAACGTTCCTTCCTGACTGCATGCTTCCAACCCATCCCAGTTTAGCTGGATTTGGTATGGTTGGGAGTCGTTACTTCTTGCCAACATGTTGTCACTTTTCATTCTAAGGAGTGAGTTTGTGATAACTTCTGTGATTCTGGAATGACAATGGGTGTTGGTTCTTTCATTTCATTCCAGTCTGTACGCAGCCATCCTCGCGTCCGCCTTAACATGCAGAGCAAGAGGCGCAAGATTGAGAATTGCTTCCATTGCCGCAATCGGGCTGCTTCTCATGGAACCCGTTATGCACAGACAGGCAAGCCTCTGAAGTTTTGATAGCTCCAATTCAGCTTTCTTCTGATCTGTTTTTGGTCACCAAACTAAGGCACCATAGGTGACCATGGGTCTCACGACAGTTGTGTACAGCCAGTGTACGATCCGTGGATTTAGTCCCCATGTATTCTCTATCGCCCGTTTGGCAGCCATTAGGGCTATTTTCCCTTTATTTGTTTTATCATGAATAACTTTAAGAGTATATGAATAACCCCATAGAAAAAAATCTAGAGGTGTGTAAGTTCTGGAGATCTTGGGGGCCACTCTATTGTTCCTTTTCTACCTATCCTCTTTCCACGAAAACACTGGTTTAAAAACGTGCACAATCTTGTAACCAGATATTATCCGACACTCAATTTCTGATGCTTTCTGAAATTTTGACCATCGACTGAACCATTAGAAGCATATAAATATAAAAAAAAATGGTATCACCCCGGTATTTCAGTTATCCAAATCGGGAAATTTGACATCTTATAAAAAATCGTTCAATTTATATTTATCTCGAGCCTTCGTAGTATATCTGTTGTTATAAACGGTTTTTCCGTAATATGAGAGAGTAAAGAGAACAAACTTGAAGGTAAAATATTTGGACGTGAGGTAGAACACGAATGAAAAATTCGATAGTCAAAGTACACAGACGCCGCCGCTATAACGTCGTAAAATTTTGGGTAGCGAAATAGTTGGACAGATGTTTATACCCAGAGGCGCCGAGTTAGATATATCTGAAACGTGTACACATACTTAAACTGTGATCCGAGTCGATAGAACGGTCGAGAGGAAAAATAACAGCGGCGAAAAATAATAAGATTACGTTTTAGAAATTTGTTTGGTAATAAAAATGTGTAGTAAGTATTTAATTATAGGCTAAATATTTTGAAAATTGAAAAAGCGAAACCACCGGGGCCCCTTAGTTACAAGCCCTTACGCTAAGCCCTGCACTCCAGCAGTTCCTACCTATCAATGTTCTGTTCGGTATTATAAGCTTCCATTCAACCGCGTCTCCGTCTTACATTCGGCCATCCTGCTCCGCTCCTCGTCCTCGAAGTACCTAGAGTGCTGGACCTGACGTTTGTGCGTACACCTATCTCACCTACTCGTTCGTGAGCCTGATGCCTTGCTTGTCTACGCCTATCTCACTCTCCAGGCGAGCCTGACGCCTGCACGCCCATTCCTGTCACCCTCTCTCACTATCACATCACATTAAGGCCTCATGTGGACAATTCGTAGATCTAATCCCACTTCTGATATATAAGCTAAATATTCAGAAAATTGAAAAAGCGAAACCACCGGGACTCGAACCCGGGACGTTCTGTGTCACGTCACGTCGTCAAAGGTGTCGTGAAACGTTCTGTAACGGTGTCTAGGGAAGAAGACATCGAATTTTTTTCCCCACACCGTACATTATAAATATCATGATTAATTACACGGCACTCGACGTTATTTCACGACAACAGATAAAGACAGTGCCCCAATATTACCTACAGATTGCGGAAGGGTTTTTCGAACCGTACGATTTACACAAGCACGACAAAGAACATATGAGAAAAACAGCTTGAAAGAGAGAGAAAGAACAAGTGTGCGTGGCCAGCGAGGGCGTGTATTTAGTTCCAGAGGCCGGCCGAATGTCCACTGCCCCCCATTTCAACTACTGTTGCCAGAAGCGCAGACTAATTTGTACAAATGATATTTATGTCTCGTCATCGTTGACTCCTTTTCGAGCTCATGCACTATTAGGCAAA
Source organism: Lochmaea capreae (assembly GCA_949126875.1). NCBI lineage: Eukaryota > Metazoa > Arthropoda > Insecta > Coleoptera > Chrysomelidae > Lochmaea > Lochmaea capreae. Next base: position 3,191,766 of record OX421405.1, on the reverse strand, counting down.
ACCAAACACCTCCATCCGGCAACAGTGTCATTTTCAAATACAATGGCATGCAATGGTATACTTTTTTTATTTTATTTTTTAGTATTGTGATCGCAATGTTGCTATTGATTTAAAATACATTCATGTAAATATAATACTTTATATTTGATTATATACGCAATTAAAAAATGAATGAATTTGAGAATATTCGTCGCAGCCAAACCTCTATACCACTCGACTACTTACATAATAATTTTTCAACAAAACTATTGTATGTGGACCATATAAGATGTATGTCAAAACTAAAAAAGTGACGTTTTACCACATAGTAATTTTGTGTAGTTAATAATTAAATTTTTTTAAATTCTTTCTTTTATTGTCAACCAATTCTGAAAAATGTTTCTCTGACCCATCGGAAAATAAGCTTAAGATCATGTATAAAGTTCACCATAAAATCATTTCTAACAACCCACCGACATAATTTGTTGAATCAGCATCGGTATGCACCGACTGGACTAAATTCGAGTTTAAAAATAACCATATTCCAGTGCGTATTGTTTTGTACGAAAAGAAGTGTGGCGCCTATGGCGCTAAATCAGACGCCACGTATATATTTGCTTTGTTGTATTTTTTTTTTCAATTCGTATGGCGAGAATCATAATTAACTTTTAATTGGAGGTCACTAACTCGAGGTGTGTAAATGCAGCGAAGCCTATTTAGTCTATTTAATCGAATAGTTCATGTGTTTAAAACTGGGAAATTGGTTACAAAAAATAATATGATGACAATTTAATTCATGTATAAAAAATCGCATATGCCACAGTGCAATTGTCACTTTGACAGCGGCAAAAGTTAGCTTTAACTTTCACAGCGACAAATACACTAGTGGTTTTTTCACTTATTCATTTGTTCATCAATTATCGCGGTGTTGGTTACCAGAAAATAAATAGTTTTGCATGTTTGTCAACAACTTATTGAATTTTCAAGAACTAACAATGAGTCGATTCGGTGTGTCTACGAAGGCCGAAATTAGTCAAATTGTTAATACCTGTGTGCCTACTAATACAGTTGCGACGTAATCATCAATCTGGCGACAATTTTCTACGTTTTGCGATGCAAAAAGATACACATTTGAGCCAGATACTTCCATCGAGAAATTGAATGTAATATTGCAAGATTGGGCATTTAATATGCGAAAAAGTAACGGAGAAGACTACAAAGAAGCGGTAGTTAAAACAATTTGGAACACCACCGCTAAAATGCTACAAAGTAAATATTATAACGAATTTAATATTGTATTCAACCCTTTCACCGATGTTCAGTTTAATTCATCACGAGCTGCACGTAATGCTAAACGTAAAATCCTACAAGCACAACCCGAAAAGAGAAAATGTAGTACATCAGCTCTTAATAAATCTGAAGTATTTGCAATGGCCAGATTATATAACGAAAATGAACCGGAAGGACTTCAAAAGAAATTATATCACATTTTGGCGTTTGAACTAGCTTGGCGCGGAAGGGAAGCAGCTTACTGCAAAACCTCTTATTTCGTATCTGAAATTGAAAATAATGAAAAAGAAACTGGACGTATTGAGTATAATCCTCTATTTTCGAAAACGAGACAAGGCGGCAACAATAAATTATGTGACAGCAAATGGATCACACCTAATATTTTCGACGAAGATACGTTTATTCAAAAAGTTAATGGAAAAACAACACTTTTATAACTTCGGACAGAGTATTTCTTACACCAAATCCCTTTTGGAAAAAGGAAAATTCTAAAGGCTGGTACAAGAATTTGCCGATTGGAATTAATGAAATTTCCAAATGGACTAAACGCTCGGCACAACGCATTGGTTTATATGTCAAACGTGTCAAAATTACAAATCACTCAAATCGAGCGGCAGCAGTTAGCGAATTAAGTAAAAGCAGAATTGAAGAACAAGCTCTAATAAAAATAACAGGACACAGCAATTCATCATCAATAAAACCATACTTACAAGTTGACAAAGAGTATCATTCAAGCATTATTCAATCAATTCGTTTGGAAAATGAGAAAACTTCAACATCTACTACAGAAACGATTAGCTGTGGCACCCGCAGCGATATCACTGTTCCTAGTATGAATTTCAATAACTGCGTTTTTAATAATTGTACATTAAAATAAAAATGTGTTTATTTTTAATGTTTCATAAATAAAGTTTGCATTGATATATTTCCAAATTTCTCATTCATTAAATTGTCCTGCCGAATTACACTCTAAACTGTTTCCTTTAGCAATTTGACTCTTGACTGATTAAACAACCCAAATTTACCCGATAAAATACAAACCACTTGTGCAATTATAAGTGAATAAATATGTTAAAATTAAATTAACAGGAAAAAAGGCATTTAGTTTTTTGCGAATACCTTAGAAACTATAAGAGATAATCGAGAACTGAAAAAAAATTCTTAAAGAGAAGGAAATTTGCAATAAAAAAGTTTCCACTCTCGCAACTCTATCTCTATTGTTAATAATTTTAAATTAACACTGGAACAAACTTGCGAAAGCAATTTGGAATTTATAAACGCTTAAAATGTTTCCCATTATCTTGGAACAATCAGTATTTTGAATAAAACATTTTTTCTTAAAAATAAATAATATTTTTTTTTAAAAATATTTACAAATGATAAAAAGGAAACACACAAAGATGTTTATTAAAAAAAATTACGTAACGACATTAAATTCCTTTAATAATTACTAATAATCTCGAGATGTTTAACCAATGAAAAATAGTCTAATTTAGAACAAAAATTGAAGGTTACTCAAACGTTTACCTAAAAAGGATATTTTCATAAAAGTTTATTTCCAAGAAAGTGAGATAATTGTTAAGCTTTTTTAAATATATCATATATATACAAATTCGGTGTTCAAACATACAAAAATATTTCTGGTACAGTTAAATTCAAAAATGTGGAAAGTTTCGAGATATAAAAAACTGAAAATTCCACAAAAAGCGCATGGAAACTTGTTGCACATTTTATAGTTGTGAGTAAAAATAATTTACACTGTTTCACAATATAGTAACAGTATGCGGCAAGGTCTGTTTGAGGATTAAAACATTTTAGGCGAAATTCAACATTTTGTTGTTAGGGAAAATATAGAACGAACAAAATGAAAAAACTTGACTGCTTGAAGTCAGCGCGGCATACTTTGAATTAAGTTACGGATCACATTCTGTTCGATGTTATCCCATTCCTGCAACAGCTCCTGGACAGTTCTTGGTGCTGGCGTGTGTCTGCGGATCAGTCGTCCCAGACATGTTTTATGGGATTCATGTCTGGGATGCGGGCTGGAGAGTCAAACCGCCTAATTTCTACCTCATCCAGATACTCCTTGACAATTCTGGCTGTATGTGGTCTCGCCTTATCTTACTTACATAAAAATGCCACGTTCCTCCATAGTCACCATGAAATGCATTCTAGCACCTCCGTAATGTACCTGTGAGAGGTAAGGGAGCTATTTTCTATGAAAACCTCTCTGTACGAGCTTGTGCAGTGATTCCCGCCCAAACCATAACTGTCCTACGGCCAAATGGAAGACGCTCGTCAATGCAAACTTCAGCGTATCTCTCCACAGGTCTTCTCCACACTCGTCGACGTCCATCTGACCCAGTGAGGCAAAAACGCGACTCATCCAAGAACAATACCCCGCTCCAGTCATCATCATTCCAACGAACCTTATCTCTGGCAAATGTCAATCTTGCAGTCCTATGCTGGCGTTGCAACGGGAGACCTGTAGCCATTCTTGTGACAGTCCAGCAGCATGAAGTCTTCTTCTAACGGACCATTCACTAACGTTGACATTTCTCACTTCTTCCAACTGATTTCGCAGTGAAACCACAGTAGCTGTCCTATTCCGTAAACTTGTGGACACCAAAAAACGGTCATCTCGTTGAGTGGTAACTCTTTTTCGCCCAGACCCTGGTCTTCTAGTGATCAGGCCAGTCTCCAGAAAGCGCTGGTACACCCTTTGCACACCACAAAGACTAGCACCAACAATTCTTGCAGTTTCACGTTGCCCCCGACCATCTTGTAACAGCGCAACAATTCTTGCCACAACAATCGGATCTAAAGGCAATATCGGCATGTTAAATCATTACACTTTGCAATCGTTAGGTTTTACAAAAAGAATCAACAGTAAACTGGAAGGGAAATGTGAATGTTCAATTAGCGCAAAGGCACATTTTTCATAAAAGTCGTACTCTAATAAATCGAATGACAGCTGTCAAGTCTCGGGAAAAATTGCTTTAACGCCTACTGATACCATTACGTCCTTATCAATTTTGACGCTAAAATTATTCGCAATTTCCGAAGTGACCTCAATGTATATCAACATAAAGGTATTCGGATAGAATGTTTGAGGCAATTCAAAATTATTGACAATAAAAGTTTTAATGGTAGGTACTTTGTTTAAATATACAACAACCCTCGTAAAACGTAAAATATTCATGCATTTTTATCATTTAAAAAAACAACTTCAATCATATTTTCTAATTAATATCAACGTTTATATTAAATTTATTTCGTAATAATCAGTAGTTTGTATAGTAAATATGAGATCATAAGTTGTGACACGGCTCTCTCTCTGTCTGTTTATGTAGTGTCATGTCGAAGTGGACAGGTCCCACTCAAGGTGACCAACACACACACACATACAAGAAGTCCCGAAGTGGCCCCCTTCGCGTAACTGTCGTTCCTAGCCTGGGGCTGTCTAAGGAGTGGTGAACACACTGCGTCTTCATATTCTCAAACAACCTTTTTTTATTCATAATATTCATTTGTTTATTCCGTCACATAAATATATTTGACGTATTTGGGATTTTAGGGTTAAGGTTAATTTTTTGGCAAAAGCAATATTTTTTTTCTAGAAATTGTCTCCTTTTTTGGAGTAATTGTACCAAAAGACCACCCAATTTAGACATGTCAAAAAATTTTAAAAAATATTTCGTATTTTAATGCGAATATCATCAATATCTATCAATATCAACATCTTCTAGTTGTTGTCTTCTTTTTATTCAAAATGTCTCAGTCTTATTGCAAAGTTTCTATGTCAATTTATGTATTTAAATAAGGTTGCATCTCTATCTCATCAGTTTTCAATGGGAAGAAAAGAGACAAAAAAAATAACTGATAGAATGGCGAATCTAAAACAGTTTCCTTAGTTTTCATTTAACGAACAAATGCGTTATGACATAAAAGGGTGTCGTGAATAGAGATGGGTGATTGCTTAAATAACGCTTCTGAATTACTATTATTAAATTCAAACAAACATTTTTATCATTGTAAATACAAAGTTTCAAGTAAAAGACACGGTCGCAAATACCATTAATTTTATAGTTCGTCGTCTATTATAATCTTCCATATTGAAGATGGTGCGCACACTGCGAATGTTATTAAAACTAGAGAAGAACATGATGGAATGGTTCGTTAAAATTCTAAAGTGAAAGCAGCAAGAAGGAAGAAGAAAAAACATACCTCCATTCGTCGTAAGCGAGCCAGGATAGGAGTCTCGACAAACGAGAGATGCTTCTTTCGGAGCTCTTTCTGTAACAATAAAAAAAACAGTGGTATAAATTTTACAAATTTCACACCCGTCTATTAACGACACTTTGTACTTGTCGATTGCGTAAAATTCATCTTACAGTGTGAAAGATAGTGACAAAGAACATTTTTCTGCTGTTAACTGCCCACCATATTACAAAAAAACACTCGAAGTATTTTTTAGGAGTGGTTCGTTACCAAAAAAAAAATCATTCTGGAATCTTTTTTCTAGTGTTACTCGCCTACAAGGGGATAATAAAAAGTATAAAACACATTTTTAGGTATTTTATTCAAGCGTTGTTGAACTGCGTCAAAAGTAATTGTTTTATTGACATCACATAAGTAATTATAGTAGATCTATGGTTGGAACCATAGAAATAGATAAAAATTCAGGAAAAACCGTATTATCGATATATTTTGGACCTAAAATCGCGGCCATCATATAGTAGCAGTCTTCAAAGGATTCAAGTCCCCATTTCATTTAGAAGTACAAGTTTGGTTAAAAATTTGTGGTGCATTAAAGGATATATGTATGATGGGGTACCCACTTATTTCTACTTAGTTCCTGAGGAACGTGTCAGAGACTCCTTTAGTTCTATTTCCCTGAGGAATTTCAGGATATCTGCAGGCTTCAACTTAGGATCGTTAGGATCCCTGTTAAAACTCTTAGTGCAGTTTTACTTTGACTTATGTATTCATTTGATCTCAACGGGCTGTAGCCACTCATCAGAAAGTTTGATTGTGTCCCTACTAAATCTTTCAAATAGTCAGATCTTCTCTTTTCTTCGACTTTGCCTATTTATTCCAATAATACTTTGGGGCTGATACCGGAAAAGGTTCCGGGCCCCAAAACGGCCTGGAATCCACAGTAAGGTTACTATATTGTGCTCGCCTAGTTCATAGGGTTTGCTTAGTCATTCCCACACCATTTTGGAACTGATTACACAAAAACTCAGCGCTTTAATGGCTGCTTGACTATCAGACATTATGATAATCCTTTGCCTTCTATATCCTTTGTCAATATTGAACTGGGCACACTTTCTTATGGCATGAGTTTCCGCTTGAAAGATACTTGGGGTTTTCCCAAGCTTTCCTGGCCCATACACTCCTATCCCAGTTCCTTTTATTGCTTTTGAGCCGTCTGTGTATCAAGTGAAATAGGATAAATTTTCAAAATATTGGCCAAAAACGTCGATTTTGCTTAACCTTTTTTGTTTTTGAAATGATCAAAACTTTGTTTTCAACTTTTTTCTGTAATTTATAAGAAAAAATAACACAATGCTTGTATAACGTTTCGTTTTCACAAAGCCACCGTCAGTTGGATTTTTTAAATACGGCAAAAATAAAAAGTTCTGATCTGAAATGGACATCCTATTTGGTCCCTGAAAATCACTGTATTGATTATCAACCTTTATTGTAACTGGTAATTGCGAATATAAATCCCCAAAGCAATTAAATGGATTTATGTCAAATATAGACAACTTTATAAACGAATAAAAACCAAAAATTAAAAAAAAAATGAAATATGATTCAAACTTTTTGTGTTCACCGGTATATACAGCGTTTTAATAGGTAGACGAAGAGGCCAATGGATAAATAACATTCGTTGCCAACGGTACTCGAACAAGATGGTTCGTTTGTTACGGAAATGATGTTCTTTACGTTTCCGTTAATGATTTCACATTTTTACTCGGTAACTTAGCTTTCAGAGTTGCAGTGTAAAGCCACGACGTTGTGTAACTAATTTTATAGGTTTCTATACGTTTAATTAATAGATTGCTAAAACCGAAACCATCCTTAATACGAGAGAATTGATTGTAATTTAAAAACAAACCCTATAGTTTTGCAAATGTTTTAATATTGAAATTGTAAAATATTAGTATTATTTTTCCTCAAAAATTCAAAAAGTCCAACACCTGGGGAAATACCTGTGCCATTTGCAATATCTAAACCTTCAGACTTTTTTCCGATTTTCACTTATAAGTTCTTAATATTGCACCTCCGAGAAAAAGTAGATACATGTTGCTACAATTTGAGCGAAACTGCAGCTGTGTAAGTCGAGATCTTCGTTAGGTTTTTTGGCCTCCGGTATTTAGCCAATCAGCTGTTCTTTTGAAGCGAATAAAAATAATAATAAATGGTTTTCAAGCACCTGCTTAATTTTTATTTAACATACGATAAGATTCTGCTATAATTTTTTATGTTCCCAATAGAAAAAGCACAATGTCACCTTTTTATAATATTACTTAATCACCTTTAAATAGACAAAATTGATGCTAATTTATTGATAAATTATAAATTCACAAACATATTTATATATATCAACATATTGTTATGTCCAAATACCCCACCTTCATATAAATATTGATTTTTAATTCGTTTTTTGCGTTCTTAATTTTGCTATAACATAAAAATTGTTATGTTAAAATGTTTGAATACTTAAAATATAACAATGTGTAGGGATTTCAAATCACCTCCAAATAGCTTTCTACCATTTTTTAACCCCGTTAGGCGATGAGTTTCAATAAAATAAGAAACTCGTCCTCCTTCAATTCTCTTGAAGAATGTTTATGCAAAATTTGAAGTAGATTGGAGTCACGTTGTCCATTAAAACTTTGCCCCTGTTTATCACCTCCTTAGTGGTAGAATTTCGGAAAATCATTTCTTATCGTATGCCTACGTCATACAAAGAACACCCCTCGGAACACCCTCCAAGTTTCAGGATCCTCAGCAGTTTAGAATGTGTGTTGATACGTCAGTCAAAGTTTTTCAAATAAACTTTTCTTATGAAGCTACTCGACTCTTTCAATAAAATGTATAAAAAAAAACCTTCAATTCGGTCCATATCTTGAGTTGAATATTTTCTAGGTTATTATATATCTCTGACGTAAAATCCTGTAGGCATTTGGGGCGAGTCCGATGCTGCACGCTCACATGAATGTCGCCTCAAATAATAATGAAACGAAAGCAAAGCAAACAACCCAAAGGTTACCCCAGTTCATTTTCTCGCAGAGATTATATTGAAATAAAACCGATGGAGGCATTTAAATCATCAGCAAGCTTTATATTTACTATAGAGAATTATTTAACAAATTTCTATAAATATTAGTAATGAAGGTTATGATAGGGAAGAGGGTAATAAGGTGTTAGGTTTCTTTGACGGATTTAGATGTTATGATTATGATGTTATCACTAAATGCGATAAATATTAAATTGGAATTTCAACAAAATACAAATAGTATTTTTGAAGACTGGGACAAAAACAGGTGTCAAAATTTTGTATTTCTATTTCCTAACCTCACTTAACTCACATACTGTCAAATGAGCTAGCAACCCATAAAACACCATGATCTCAAAGTGTATGCAAGGCTTATGATTGGCTGTATTGTTCTAGAGTCCGATGTTTTTGGTATTGGATTTAAACTGACTAGAATCACTTTTAGAAAAATCTCTATTATAGGCTAGAACGAGTGAAACAAAAAATGAATACAATCAGTTTTTTTGCGTATTAAAAAAAATCTTCGACTGCCTCGTACGTAAGAACGTTAATGAATAAAACATATTCGCGTTTAGCTAAAGGTTTTTTTTTTACAAGTTGCGATAAACGAGTTGTTAAAAATAGGTATGACATCTAAATAGCAACCGAAACCTACAATTTATATATTAGTATGGTGGAGAATTGGTGGAAAAAACGAAAATAATAATTAATTCACCACAAGGAACATAAGGAAGATACATATTTATCTACGGTGACAGTCATTCAAGTTATGACCTGTTTTCACTACAGGGTGTTGCGATATTAGACCGACAACGCTCTCTACCTAAAGATTCTTCAGATATCCAGATAAATTATATCATTATTGTCGCAAATGGTACGATAGATATTGAAGTTTTACACCTACGGTAGGACAGCCTGTATACTTTTAAAGGAATTCGCTCGTCTGTCGGTAAAAATGCCTTTTATCATCTCAGGCCTTTTTAAATTAACGGAAAGTGTAGGTCCCTATCTCGAAGACCATCATTTAGATTGGAGCGTAGACCAAGGAAATAGATGGGTTTAGCGTCTGTAGTTTTGTTATTCTTATTTCGGAATAAATTGAAGAATTTAATAATCTATTTTTAAACTTTTGCGAATTTTGTCTAGAATAGAACTATGAGTTGGAAGTTTTTTAATAGAATTCACTGAAATTTAGTACAAAAGGAGTGTCGAAATTCGAAAAAGTCTGGTCAATACCTACCGATTGTAATTTTTGAAGAACCAAAAAGTTATAACTGTATCAGTACAGTGGCGTAGCTAGGGGGACAGGTGCACTCAAGACTTCCAAACAATCCAATCATCAACTACAGTATTTATCTTAATATAACGCAATAACCGAAGTATACTCACTTTGGCCACTTTCTCATAAAAAATTCTATTGTCTTGAGGGTGTTCGGATTATAATCCAGTACTTTCATTCAGTGTCGGGTGTGAATTTTGTTTTAAAGAAATATTTAATATAATATCTATTTCTTGGTGGTATTATTTTTTTTTTCAAAGCTGAGGTTAGAGGTCCCCCTCAGCTGCGGGGCCCTGGTGCCCTGCACCACCTGGCCCTATGATAGCTACGCCACTGTATCAGTACTGTTTTTTTGGTTTATATTCGTTACCATGGAGTTGGAGCCGGTGTCTACAGAGCAAAGCCAAGGACTAAAATCCACATAGGCTTTTATTAATCCATGCCACAGTGTTCCAGGCGGAAGTAACTGCCATTGAATACTGTGCAAGATAAATAGCAAGACAGGGAGTGAATAACAAAACAATTTTAATTTACTCGGACTAAAGGCACTAGATTCCTGCCAGGTCAATTCACGACTGGTATAAGAGCTAGCAACTCATAACAAACTATATCTGGCCTGGGTACCAGGGCACAAAGGACACAAGGACAATGAAGAAGCTGACGAACTGGCTCGAAAAGTAGCAAATGCTCCCTGCATTGGCCCGTGTCACAATAAATCATCAAATTTCAATGACAGAAGGCTAACGTAAGCTCTACCCACCATCTATCTGTCTACCCAAGGTCCACACCAATCTAATGCAAATTCTATTGAAATGGATCGAATTTGTATAACCTATATTCAAGATACTTTTCAACCAACCCCGGTATATAATTTTCAAAATATTATCACGTCGTATTGCGTATAAAACAGTCTAGAAGCGATATTATCGTTGTGGTAACCTGTTTTTCGATTTTTAAATTGATTTAGAATCATAAAAACTTAAGAGGTTAGTTTTTTTATTTTTAAACCAACTGTTTTATACAACAATAGAACTTTTCTATGTCATCAAATCGTTAAGCAATTCAATATTAATTTTCTCCTAAATAAACAGTAGATATCAGACAATTTTTATTGTCATAGAGGGGCACTGAAATGGGAATGCAGCTCCTATCTTCGATAGATCTTGAAAAATATGAAACTATTCACTATTTCAAGCTCTAGTTTCACGTGTAAATGCCAGGACCGTAACAGCTGAAAAATATATTGTAAACAAAAACCAAAAACACGATTTCGTAATAACCTCTATCTTACAGATTATATTTTAAAAGTGCGTATTTAATTTTTGATCATTTAAAAAACTTGACAGATGCGTTGGGATAAAAAAAAAGTTAATTTGGTCACAATTTCATTAACAGGCTTTACTATTTGGCGCCCAATCGAGCCAGAGTCGTGTTTTTATATCATATATATCACTAAATCCAAATGTAATGAGATCTTTTTAAAGATTTGTGGTTAGAAAAAACTAGAATATTTACACTAAGCAATTTCATAAATCCAATTATTTAAAAATATTACCTTCAGGTTCCATATTTATTCGACTATATGGGGGTGGTGGTATTTCTGAAAAAAAAAATAATTATTAAAAAATATTTTAGCAATGTCAAGTCAGACTGTCGTTAGTTTGAAGTTTATATTTGATTAACCAACGAGTTGTGTTTGGTGTGAAATTAAATACGTATTTAGTACAAAAATATTCATTAAATATACGGGGTGGGCAAATAATAATTGCCGTAGGCAATATATTTAGAAACCTAGTTTTCTAATACTTATTTAAATCGCGAAATATTTCCCTTGCTTCAAAATTTAATACAAAAAAAATTATTGCAACATGAAATTGGCTATAAATAGGTAACCGGGGGGGAAATTTTATGTATCCATAACTCGACTAATTGGAGAGATAGAACGTTCTAGTCTCCTCCATTGGATCCAGGGGAACATTTTACATATAGAAAAGAATTTTGAGTTGATATTTCCAAGGATTAAGGGAGATAGCAGAGAGCAATTTTTTTTGAGAAAACTGATAAAAGAGGTTACAGTGAAGAATGCGAAAGACTGATCTGCAGTTAATGAGATTCGTCCAGAGACTGCGAAGTGAAAATATAACAAAATTTACGCAACATTATGAATCAATAAATGCCTTAATTTATTGCCTACTGAAAAGTGGTCCACCGCTAATAGTATATTATTAAAATTTTTTAAACTTATTAGACTAGATTTGAAAGTTATCGAAATTCATTCAGCTATCGAATACCGCAGTCATAAAACTAGACTTTCTTTATTTCAAACATCCCAAAAATAACCAGCATTATAGTGCAGCTTAGAACTTGTAGTTATTATTTAGTATGAATTCCCAAGAATTTTTGCAAATTTTAATAATATCGGTGATCTGGATTACCTCAAATACTGGGAGACCGTACCAAGGTTAAGGTAGCTTGTGTTCCAGTGCACAAGTGCCATAGGACTATTTTTGCTTTTCTTATTATAGTCCAGTAAATAAATACCGAGAAACCCCCCAACGTGTTCCTCCTCGAAATTTGCGGAAGGGGCTGAAAAATGGCAAATAATCCCAAAAATTGAGTTTTCCGCCGATATCTCCGGAAATGTGACACTTAAAGAAGTGGGGTTTTGCTAGGAATGGAGAGCAGTTTATTATCTACAAAAATTATACTTATCATTTTTGTCAAAAGTTTAACCGTTTTCGAGATAAACGGGCCCAAGCGTACCTTGGATTTCGAGCTGCTGCGGGTCTACCGCAAATTGATAAACAATGATTGGCTATATCGGTTTTTAATGCACACCATTGGAAAGCTGAAAATGTCCTCTTTTCGATGGTTTTTAAAATTTTTGCTAAGATTTTTAGTTTACGGAAAATTTTTGCAAGCCTTTTTTTGCAAGAAATATTGATCCAGGGACAAAAATGATGGGGACCATTTTTGTAGGTAATGAACTGTACTTCATTTCTAGCAAAACCCCACTTCTCTAAGTAGCATATTTCGGGAGATATCGGCCAAAAACTGAATTTTCGGGATCATGGGCTATTTTCCAGCCCCTTCGGCAAATCCCACGGAGGACATATTTTCAGAGAGTAATCTACACATAACCTATTAACCCTAATTTCAAATGACACTGAAACTGAAACCCAGAAGATTCCAGAACGGTTCCTTTATGTCAGTTGGAACAAATATCTTCCAGTTCCTTAATCAAAGGGTAACGACGATTTCGTCCGGCTGTCAGTTTCAAAGTTATTATTTTCAATTAGCTACTCGGGGTAATTTCTTTGTTAAAATTTATTGAAAATATGCATCTTACGTTATCTATATAATTAAAATTCATCAAACTTATTAGACCAAATTAAATGTTATCGAAATTCATTCAGTAACCATAAAACTAGACTTTCTTTATTTCAAACATCTCAAAAATAAGCAGGTAACATAAAATATAAATGTTTTCAAAGAAATTATACCTAATTGGCATTTAAAACGTGAACAGTGGGAAGATACTTGCTAAATGCGAGTTAACTAGATAATGCTTTTAAAGATTGTAACTAATGGAATTTTTATAGTCTGTTTTAAAAGGCGACATTCATGTGGCTGAGTAACAACGTCTTCTTGGAAAAAATAATCTTTTTGATGTGAGAAATTTGATCTTTTGTTTTATAAACCTTACTTGAAATATTAAAAAGGACCCTGCACCATTTTATAGGTAATCCTGGTTCTCGTACTATTCTCGATTTTTTTTTATATGTTGTAGTCTTAATGGTAAGTAAGAGATCGTGATGGGTTAAAACTGTGCAGGTCCTCCGGTTTGGCGGTGGTGGCGTCTTGAAGTTGCGTCCTGAGCATAACATTTTGCCTCCTAGCTCTATAAATCTCGCAATAATAGCAAATGTCTTGTATGTCGGGGGCTCATGAGAAGGTCTGCCACACTTCTGTGCCATCAAAATCGCAATTTCTCCAGAGCGTGCCTCCGCAATGGTTAATTTGTTAGGCCGATGTTTTAACAGCAAGCGGAAGCATTGAAACCGAACAAAATCATCAACAATCACGTTAGGTAGGTTAGTTGGATCCATCTAACTCCCAAATTCCTCACGAGTGGTCCCCAAAAGACTTTTTAACATTTTCTTGATCCCACGCACCCATCTCTAGTAGATACTTCATAAAAAATCCGGTAGTTCGGATAGATACTGGGATAGATATTTGTCAAAAGAGCCATCACCCGTGACAGGCGTCAGTTGGAACAAGCTCGACATTGGCATTCACGATATAAAGTATATTTGTGGCTCTGAGAGTGCACCAGAGCGCTACCTGAAATGGAAAATAGCTTCGTTTGCAATACAAACCGCTTTGTCGGTAGGCTAGTTCTTGATGAGAATATTGTTGTGGACATTCGTATACGGAGGAGAGAGCTGGCGAAACAACACAGACATAGAATCGAGCTGAACGAACTGCCCCTAACGCCAGCTCATAGACTTTGTTTGAATTGTGAAAGGAGAATAATATCCATTATCGAATTGGATGGAAATCCGGATGCCATCTATGGAAGTGCTTTTCTCTAGAACCAATAGTGTTTGTTTTATATGTAGAAGACGTTGCCATTTCAGACTCACATTAGAGGCGCGAGTCCATTTCTACTTAAAAACTAATATTTTCTTACCAGTTTTAGTAAGGTGCTGCAACATACATAAATAACTATTCTAGTGACTTAACTTCTTTTAGATGTTGCTGAAGTTCGCTAGGAATTCGAATAAAATGAAATAATAAAGATATATGGACTAAATGCGACAACCCCATTTTCCTGATTCAGTGGCTTTTTGTTTCAATTAACAGGTGTCTGCTTGTGATTGTCGAAACGAATACTATAGACTCCACAATACCCATACGTATTGTGAAGATCAGACAATCGAAAGTAGATCTACGTGGGATATACACAACTGAGGATGCAAGTAGGTCGTTCCGCTTATGCCAAAGGAAAAAAAAAATAAAAATACGCAGCGTCAGGACATAGAAGACAACAAGAAAATGTCTGACAATTTCCGACTGACGTCTGTCACGGGTGATGGCTGTTTTGACAAATAACTATCCCAGTATCTATCCGAACTACCGGATTTTTCATGAAGTATCTACTACTAGAAATGGGTGCGTGGGATCAAGAAAATGTTAAAAAGTCTTTTGGGGCCCACTCGTGAGGTATTTGGGAGTTAAATAGATCCAACTAACCTACCTAACGTGATTTTTGATGATTTTGTTCGGTTTCATTGCTTCCGCATGCTGTTAAAACATCAGCCTAGCAAATTGACCATTGCGGAGGCACCCTCTGGAGAAATTGCGATTCTGATGGCACAGAAGTGTGGCAGACCTCCTCATGAGCCCCCGACATACAAGACATTTGCTATTATTGCGAGATTTATAGAGCTAGGAGGCAAAATGTTATGCTCAGGACGCAACCTATTTGGCTGTATAAACCAACCAGCTGAGATCCTCAATCCAATAAAAAAAGAAGTTACTATTATAAAAATATTTGTATGTACAAAATATACATGTCATGACTTAACGTCAAGTTATAGAAATATTTTTATGATTAACATTTTTTTTTATTTTTTTTTTTGGCGTCGTAGGATAATAATGTCCGGCGCAATCAAAATCTCCACACCGTACTCCAAAAAAGAAGAACCAGATATAATAGTACCCGATCATCCGTTGTTGGAAACATTTCAAAAAGCTTTGAAAGAACATCTCCTGTCCCTCATAGATAGAACAAAAGAAGAAATATACGAAACAGAAACGGAGGTTACGAAAAAAAATGTTGAAATGAAGACGATCGGTCTTAAAGTTTATCAACAGCAGGAGCTTGTTTGTAGTAGACAGGAAAGTTTAGGAAATTTGATACAAAACGTGGAATATATGAAAGAAAAATTCAAACAGGTATACCATCATCCCTATCTTCATTTTGTCGGTAAAAGATCTTGTCTTCTCTTCCACTATGTTGATGTCTTCATTCAGTCCATTCTTCCTACCTTCATCATCATCAGTTTGCAGCAAAATCGGGTCGAACTGCTTTTCATTTTGGACAAATTTTGTCATCAAACGAAAAGCGACATTTTGTTATTATGCCGACGTTACAAAGAAAATTAGAAGCGGTTTAGAGAATTTTTTTTAATTTTATGAAGTTTTTAAAAGAGAAATATTTTTCTTGAACGTATATAGAACGTAGAAAAAGCGGTATTGAAAATGTTATTCTGGTAGACACTTACTGGGTTATAAAATCACTTTTTTCTGGAACATTTTCGAATAAATGTTTTTCTCTGACAGGAAGAAGAAGATTTAGAACAAAATATCAAGGTGCTAAAGGATATTGATGGAAAATTGTTTGATACACAAAAAACTACCAGGGATATTACAAAAGAACTAAGCAGTGTTCGAGAATTGAATCATAGTTTGGAAGATGCAGAAGACTATATCGAGGGGCATCTCAAGGTCTGTAAAAGCAAAAAATGACGATGAAGAGTTGATAAATAAAAAGCTCTTGGAAAATGTCAATATTGATGAATAGAAAAGAAAAAGGTTTATTTTCATCAGAGATGGAATTTCAATACTTATAGTCTTTCCATATTTATATTAAAATTACATCTTTGTGGTTCATTTAGGTTAACAAAACAATCGCTTCTAAAAGAAGAGTAGACAATGAAACGCTGTCGAAGCATAAAAAAAAACAGGATTATTTGATACATTCATTAGTTACCGAGATCTGGAAATTAGAAAATGAAATGGAAACTCTAACGCTTACAGCAATTGCAAAACAAGCTTATATCGATTATATGGAAGTTAAAACAGCTGAGGGAAATACAACAATCTCAGCTTTAGAAACAGAGTACAAGTGTTTGCTGCTATCTTGGAACGCTGCTATCGTAGCTATAGGTTTAGTAAAATAAGTTTTTATTAGCTTCAAAGTTTGTTCCAATATTTTGATCATCAGTATAAACGATTGAATTTTATATTCAATGGACTCTCCGTCCTATACCTACCTTACAATTAGCATATAACACATCATAGACTGAAAAGTCCTCGGAAAAGTCCCGGGCCAAACAAATAAAACGATTTATCTTTTGCCTCAGTCTCAGCGAAATAACTCACGAACTAATGAATAGAATATCATGAAATTTTGACAGCTGTCTTTCCAAGGTTAGTAGCGTCAGGCCCGGGACTTTTCAGATTAATTGACGAAGGAAGGTAGTAAAGTTTGTCCAAAATATGTCGGCATATACAGATTAAAGAAAAAAGTAGCTTCTGTAATTGATTTTTGACAAACTTCAACACTTTTGTCTTCTGTTTAGGTATGAATTCTACTGAATTTAAACATGGAATACCACAGAGGAGCACCCTTATGACAACATTAACAATAATCTGTTAATTTTAGGTCATCGAGATGACAAATTGGACGCTGTCAAAAAAAAATTGAAAGTTTTAATGAACACCCACACGAATTTAACGAAAGAAATTAATTCTAGCAAAAGACAGATAAAGAAGACAATGGCCGAAAATGATAAGTTGACATCTTTTCATTTAAATGTATTGAGAGAGAAAGAAAGAAACAAACAAACGTATGAACAAGACGTGATAAAAAAAGATGAGTTGCTAAAGGATATGGCGCAGTTAGAATGGATAATAAATGAAACTGAAAAAGATGCCAAGGTGAGGGATGTTATCGATAAATACTGATTTTGAAGTTAAATACCGCTCAACCTCCACCTCCAACTTTTAAAAGTTAATTTATTTGTAAAAGTTTTCATTTACCATGGGCGTACGACAATATTTTTAAAAGGGGTTCGTTTATATATATTTTTAATTATATACAGAGGGTTGAAGAAGAAAACAAACCGAAACAGTTACAATACGACCAATTACAAAACGAAATGGATAAATTAGTCGAAAGAAAATTAAACTTGGAACGTAACATCGAAATTCTACTGTTTCAACAAACGTGTGCCGACGCATTGAACAAAAAACAAAGACGTATATTTGAAGAAATTATCGATAAGAAAAGACATGGCGAAATTATATTACGACAAGTTTTAAATAGAAGCACCGCCGTTAGTACGGAAGTAGCCGAACAAACGTTGATAAACGAAGAACTCTACAATCAAGCGCAGGAAATTAAGAGAGACATTTCCGCTATGAGTGCCGAAACTGATAAATTAAAGAAACAAGTGGAATCTCAAGAATTCGTTTATAGAAAAGAAAAAACGTGAGTTATTTAAAAAAAATCGCACGGTACCAGATCGGGTAGATAAAGTAGATGAAATTTTGTTACAGTAAATACAAATTAATCAATGAAAAATTGCACGATTTACTGTCCAGACAAGAAGAAGGTAACGTAGCACCGAATAAAGAAGTAAAGCTTCTAGAATTGGACAAATTAATACAAGATGGCGAAGATCAGATTAAAAAGCTGCAACAAATTTGGCTTTGTGAACAAAATACAATGATAAAGTTATCTGAGGTAAACATTATATACGGATATTCTAAAGGCACTTCAACTGAATAATTGTACCATTTCCCATGTTAACTACTATTTCAGAAGCTTTGTGTCTTCTATGTAGGCCACTAGTTTGACTGGAGGGATTTTCAGTAGTTGTAATGGTTGCATCATTTCCTTTCCAAAGTGCTTCCGTCTGAGTCCATGTAAGTTCTCGCAGAAGCAAAGTATGTGTTTCATCATAGAGTTCATATTTCCTGCCCACTTAATAGTTAATCTATTATGCTTTGCTAGAGTTGTTGTAGGCAGTCTGGATCTGATCTGGGGACATGTCAAAGATTTCAATGTTGCCTAACTATCTGAAAGTATAAGGATCTTTTGTCCTCTATAATACTCCCTTTCGATGTTCATTTGCAAACACTTGTCGATCGAGTAAATTTCCGCCTGGAAACCCCAACGATGCACCTGGGTCTAGCATCGTGGACTCCAGCTCCTGTTCCTAGGTTTGTTTTAAATATGTCTGTGTACCACACCAACGATTACATGCTTCCTAAACATCCCAGTTTATGACTAAGGGTGTTGGTTCCTTCGTGCCAATTCCCATTACATTCCAGTCATTCTGGTTTCCCCCTTAACATGCAGAGCAATATTGAAAAGTTTAAAGTTTTGATACCTCCAGTTAGGCTTTCCTTTGATCTGTTTTTGGCCACCAAACTAAGCCTCACGATAGTTTTGTACAGCCAGGATACGACCCTCGGATTTATTACCCATGCTTTTCCTATCGCCAGTTTGGCACAGGTCGTAAGTTAAGTTCATAATTATTTTTTGAAAAACAGGAACGACAAGAACAAATGCAAGCAGTGAATATGAAAAGAAAACAAGTACTGATGAGTGAACAGCAAAACATGCGAATACACGAAGCTTTGGAACAGATAAAACGACAAGAGGAACACACTGAATTGAATATACGAAGAAATTTAGTGAAATCAAAACGACTTTGCGAAGATGTTTATAACAAGCGTAACCGCAAACAAACACTGGATAAGGACAATATATTTTTCAAGGTATTAATTTCTTTCAACAGTGATTGCTTCTACCACAGCATACCCTTTCTAGTTTATTATATTTTATGGCGTAAACTAGTATTTCTTTGTCGATAGAATCAATTTGAAGAAAAGTTGATGGATACGGAGCTGGAACTGTTGAAAATCGAATCTGAGATAGCCGGTATTGAAGAAAATAAGTTAACTATGAGTAAAGACTTGATAGAATGTAATAGAGAAGCCCTAGCCTGGGAGGCGAAATATAAAATGGCAAAGGAAGCTTTAATAGAGTCGAATGAAGAGAAAGACAAAGGTATAATTTGTAAGGCTTGTGTTGTTTTTCTTTTTCTATTTAATTCCATAGGTGGGGAGGTTAATTTGATGAAAAATAAGCTAAGTCAAGGAAAACTATTTCTTGGTGAATTGAAAAAGAATCAAGACAAAGTATTGAAAGAGCTACAAGTTTGTATATCTAGAAGAGATTCCATATTTTACAAATCCGAAGCTAAACAACAAATAGAGAGTAGATCGGTGAGTGAAAATTTAATAAATTTTTGGTATATACAGATCTAGCTACTTTTTTACCGACCATAAGACTTAACATACAATAGCATCGTTGTATCTAAAGAGAACGCTCCCATCTCTATTGTTTAAGGTATATCAAAGCACATCAACGCGAACGGAGCCGATTTTGGGCTCCTGTTCTTCACTTATTTTGCCTAAAACATCTGAGCGTGGATGTGGAGGCTAAGTTTGTAAAGTGGACCATAATATTACATAGGCTCAAAAGTCCCGGGCCTGACACAAACATGGCGGTAGTTTAATTGCAATCACCTGTTTTTCAGTTAGTACTAACCTTAAAAAGGCAGCTGTCAAAATGTCATGATATTCTATTCATTAGTTCGTGAGTTATTGGGCTAAGAGTGACCCTACTTTCAATATTTTCAAAAGAATTTCGTGTTTTAACTTTACACTGTTTCTTGATGGGAAAAAATAACGTTCAAGCGAAGTAATGACTTGAAAAGTATTACGGGGACTCGGCTCCACTGAGTCACAAGTCAATCAAAACTACATGGTTGAACTTTGAATTGCTCCCACATCCACCATATTTGGCTCCCATCGATGAATCAAACTAATTTTGAACAATTTTCTTTGTTAGGCCCGGGACTTTTCAGCCCCTGTGTCAGTTAACTTTGGGACGTGTTGCACTATATAGACGTGGGAATTCAATTCCACTATGGTCGATAAGAAAGATCTGTCTGTATAAGATAGAAGTTACTTTTACAGAAAAGGAGCCAAGGTGATAGGACAAGAACGAACGTCGCAAGAAAGATAGCCAACATGAAGAATCAAATAAAACAAGTCAATAACGAAATACAGAGAACAAATAAAGAAATAAAAACTTTGAGCGAGAAGATTTTGACGAAGAACGATGAGTTGAAGAATATTACCAAACGTACGTTTTCAATTTCATTAAAGGTTATTAATGTAGGCTATACTCGCTACGTGTCACTCGAAAAGATTGATTTTAGATCTTGCACCGGTCGCCTTTGCAGGTGTACAGGTTAAAAAAATCGCACAGATCGATTCACAAGTCTTCATAAATATTCTCTCCTTTGGTTAAGGCAATGAAAAGGCCGATGAATTAGCCCAGCAGGAAGCAGGTGGAATTGCAAAAAACCTCACTAAGGAAGGCATCCACTAATGGATAAACAACCAGGCGTTGCGCTGGAGGCATAAAACCCCAGGACGAAAGAACGCTAAACTATTCCTTAAAAGCCCTTCGGCCAAACTGTCACGCAACCTACTACGTCAAAGTCGAGAAATAACGATGATGACGGTGGGAATGCTGACAGGACCTTGTAGACTGAGGAAGCGCATGCACACAATTGGCCTAGCAGATGACAGCCTATGTAGGTTTTGCCAGGAAGAAGACGAAACCGCGGAGCACATACTCTGTGAGTGCAAAGACCTAGTAAGGGTGCGGTTTCACCTATTCGGAAAGGTAGAGAGCTACGCAAGGGAGGCGGTATCCAGGCTAATAGGTTTAACAAAAAGAATAAAGCTTGGCTCTAAGGATTAGAAGGACCACAATAGATCTGCAAAGGTCGCAGTGGGATAGGACACAAAAGCCACTCCATTTCTAATCTAATCTCTCGTTTGGTTAATCTTTGGAAACATACCAAGGTTTCGAACTAGCAATACACCGGCCATTAACTGCTGCATTTTTAGGTATAACATTTACCGCCGAACTACAACCGAATTTTAAAATTCGAATCGAAGAAATTAGAACAAATAAAGAAATGAAATTCGAACTTTTGGTGTACCATCAACAAAAATCCGAAATGTACCGATTGTTGGTAAAGGACAAAAAACCGTTTAGGAAATTTAAAATCGATGAAGATCTCGTTACCGAATACGAAAAACAAAAAGATACCAATAACAAGTTGAGGTACTTGATAACCCGATTGGATAATCAATTTCCGTTAAGACATCAGGAATTGATCAGGTTATTTAATAGTTTAACTATTTTATTTGTATCTTAAATAAAAAAAACTTTTATCTACCAACAATAAATAATAAAAAATTTTATCCTATCGACTGCGCCAATTAAAATAATTGTCAAGTTAACCTTTCGCAGTTCGCAAGGTATTCTATGTGATGAAGTTTTCTGCCTTTTGACCTCCATTTTTTGTTGTTAGTGCTTTTACAGTAGTTCCTAGCGCATCAGTTGTTTTTGTGCATTAGCATGAATGATCTCGTTGCACTATTCCTAGTTATTGGTATCTTATATTGATATGCTTGCAACCAGACCATATCGTATTAGCAGAAAAGGCATTGGATGTTCTGCTGAACCAATTTATTGTACCTATAGTTTGTCTCAAAGTATGTCGTTTTAACTTTTGCCGATAATCATCTAAATACTACCATTTACGACCTTCTTAAAATAATTTTACCTGAAATGAAATTAAATATTTCCAAAGTTACATTGGTTTGAATTTAAAATTATGTTTGTGTCAAAAAAGTAGGTTTTTCTGTCATTAATATCAATTAATAAAGTTCTAGGTTTCTCGCCAAAAATTCCAAGTTTTCCGCCAAAATTTCAGGTTTTCCGTTAAGAATTTCAAGTTTCCTGTTAAGAATTTCAAGTTTCCCGCTAAAATTTTAGGTTTCCCGCCAAAAATTTCAAGTTTCGGAATTTCTCAAAAGAAAATTTGTCAAAATTCCTTTCTCGATACAACTGTTAAAATTTCTCGTAAGTTTGTTTTGTCAATCTTTAATGTCGATCTGTTTTAAAAACATTCCAGACAAAAAATCAATTATCCAATTTTAAAAAAAATATATACTTTCCCAGAGACGCACGTGATTATTATTTCGGTTAGGTTCCCTCTGGCCGAGGACAGAGACAACGTCAATTAGACAAAGATAAAGAGATATCCGAACGACCGCCACGACATGCCACCCATCAGAATTGGCTGTGGCGCCTGCACTATCTTCAAATGTTTCTTGGTTGGTCGCCGCAGCCGCCTATCCACCCAGACACGGGAATTCGTCCTCTCATCATCGTTATAGTACGAGCAAATTAAATAATTTCAAGAAAATATTTTTAATACGTATACAAGTGGTGTCTAATCGATTAGACAAAGATGGAACTTGTTGAAATATGAGGTAATATCGCATTTTAAATCTTTTTCTTCACAAATTTTCGTGAATGCTATTGGTCGTTAAGTTATTATCGAAAATCTAACCTATAAAAGTCGTACGGCTAACCTGCTGAGTTTGTATCGAATCAAATGCAAAAGTTTAAGCACGAGTTCGTCTCCCTTGCCAACTTTTCCTTTGATCTGCATATCTATATGGTCCAAATAAATAATTATTTCGTAAACCATAAACCCTGGCTAAAGCAAGATTGTGCGCTACTGCTCTCTACTATCTTGGTGAGAAGCAGCTTGGACAAACTTCCCAAATCGACGGATAGGTCGAAAAAGAGCAATTGAGTGACCACCGAGGTCTCCTGATCTAGCTCCTCCCGATTTATTTTTATGAGGATACTTGAAAAGTAACGTATACTTAAATAGACCAGTCCATTAATTACATGAGGCATTTTGAGGATTTTTTTTGACCCCCCTCCCTCCTCTGCTGGATGTAAGATTTTTTCGACGCCCTCCCACCCTAATCTTACGTGAGGTTTTTCAAAATTTGTGTTAAAGGGGTAAAAGACCTCCCCTCTCCCCATGTGAGATTTGGTAAGATTCGGCTCAATATTAAGTTTTCTTAGCTTTTGTCTTAAAAATGATAAAATACTGGAACAACAAAATAAATAAATGATAAAAGTGAAAGAAGTGAGGTTAGATTATTTTTAAACACTCTCAAATCCGCTCCAACTCGTTCGAGATAGACTTTCTCACTCCAAACGCTCTGGTATCACGTGATTGATACGCCGCTCTCACTCCGCTCCAGCACCGTATGACCAAATCGAACCCACCAATAGTAGGTATTGTGGAAATTAGCGAATATATCACCCAAGTTTTTAGTGCAAACTCCTGTGTACTCCCCCCTGTATATTCGACGTTAAAAGTATAAATAATTTGGGTATGGTTGTTATTTCAAAAGTATATTGTATATGAAGTAATAAAATTTGAATCGATCACATTCCAACGAGACAAGGTAAAAATTTTCTTGTACTATTAAACGAGCCTCTCGGCGAGACAAAAACCGTGGGTTCCGAAACTATATACTTATCTTACTTTTTTTTTACTTTCCCGCATACAGTTTGATTACAAGAATGAACGGCATGGCATGAGGATTTCGTAAACGGTACATAATATAAGGAGTGGGCTCAAAATTGAGAACATCGAGTTACTCGGTTCAGTTCAATAATATCCGATTTGGAATTTTTTTACCTGACGGGCGCCAACGTCTTTCTTTTTTTCAGTCGATGACAAATGGGAGGAAGATGTTTTTTTTTTAAATACGGGAAGTAATATAGTGGATTTATTGGAATTCCTTTATGAAAAGGAAAAATCTTATAAAAATGAAGCAAAAAAGTTAATCGAAAGATATATCTCCATTTAAGTTACCTTTTTCAAAGCTTTGTGACAATAAATACGTATTTGTGGTCCAATAACGTTTTTCATAACCACCCTGTAAGTTTTGTCGTAACGTGAAAATATGCTTGCTCCACACGTGTTGAAATATGTTTTGAAAAATATTTTTCCGTTTTAAATATTCAGATATTTCCATACTTTAAGCTAACCCTGTATATAATTTGTCAGTCTGAACGCGATAATCTCAAAAACTAGTGGAATTATTTTCCTTTAGTTCTCACCTGTGAACAGAATGATTTTTAAGGAAGGAAAATTTGAGATCGATTTGAAAAACTACCTTAATTTACATTTTATTATTTTGCGAATAGTTGGTATCTCCTTGTATACATCCAAGTTTGGTTATTACCCACATTCTTGAGAACAGTAGGTATTCAAGCGAGGATATTTAAACCACGCCCACTTGTAGAATTGAGAATTTCATTCCGAAGACAGATAAAATTGGTTTCTTTAGATTGTAAAACAAACTCTTGAATGGGAAAGATATAAATCTAATTTTAAATTGATGTTTTTCTTTAAATTATTTTTAAAAGAATTTTCTATTTAATATCTTTTGAAGGTACCACGTATAACTGCGTATACAGGGTGTCTTATTATATTCTGACTGATTTTAAAAGCTTATATAGTCGGGCCGTACTTAGTTTATCACTACCGGATAGCGTTAAAGTGTTCATTTCGTCGGAAATTTCAGCAGTACTCAAACGTTATTTTACCTGGCTTTTACCAGAAAACACTTAAAATTGTGACTATTTTTTATGAACGTACAGCCAGAAGAGACCCAACCAGATCTATCAGATACTTCATTCTACATATGTAAACAAAAATTACGCCATTTTTTATTGATCATGACCTTTCTCAGTGGCGGATTAACGTAGGGGCTAGCCGGGGCCTAAGCTAAGGTTTTTCTCCGCCCTTAAGTGGGCCACCGCTCGACTTAGTCCGGGGTAGGATCTAATTCCTCCTAACCCGCTAACGCGTCGTTCGGCCTTCTGCAATCGCATGCGGAAAAGTATCACTTTCCACACTAGTTAGGTAAACTACTATATTTCTACACTATACAGTTCACAGTACTCTAGTTTTGTCAGTAAGACACTTTTTTAATTTTACATTATTTATTAAGATTTTATTGAATGTATTTGGTTATACCTTACAATTTTTTTTTTTCGAGAGTACCTATAAACCCTTTAAATTTAACTTAAAAAAGTAAAAATAACGTTAAAGTACTGCTGAAATTTCAGACGAACTGAACACCTTATCGCTATAAGTTTCTAATTAAGAGGGGCCCTACTATACCTCTCAAACGGTTCTAAATAATAGGGTGCGGTTTTCATAGTTTTACCACAAGTTTTCTTGTGACATATTTATATAAATGGTCTACTTTTCCGGCTTACTCGCTATAAATTAGGAGCGTCTAAATGTAGCTCTATTCACCGACGTTGCCTAAGGTTAATTTGTCGAGAAGGGCAAGGAATATGAATTAAGAAGCTATACAGAAGGGGAAGGGTGAATAATTCCATTCACTCTTCCCCATCTTTACAGCTTCCTCAATCATTTTCCTTGCCCTTGGCAATGTTGGTGAAGAGGCTCCTGTCTGAACAAATCTGTTAAATTTTTAGACATAAATAAACACTTCATGGTCATATTAAAGTAAAAAGAAAACTTTTGATAAATATTATCCTTAAATTCTATTAACCAATCGGCTTTTCTGTTCTTTCACACGCCATTCCGGCAATCTACTCGGTTCTCGATCGGCAACCAGGACGATCACTAAAGATAGCGATAGGAAATATCGGCTGAAGGTAGAAAATCCTTTTAATGGGCCAGAAATGCACCCATGCTGCGACTCTCGTTCTTTATCGGATGGCGTTACAACGATGTGTCATCGTAAATAAGCATAATGTATAGGGTGTCCCGTTTTCAACCTGTTCTATAGATGTTTGTTCGACGACGAGGTTATACTTTTTGTTAATGATGACGTTACCTTTTTTTACGACTCGATTAAGAAACCACAATTGGCAGCGAGTTTGTTGTTACACAAATATGCAGATTTTTTTTTATTTTCATAATTTCCAATATAATATTTACGATTTGGATATAAATGAAATATTGTTGTGGGCGATCTATAAACATTTGTGATAAGGTTGTTAATTAGATACAGGTCGCTCAATGTTTTCATTATTTCCAGTTTCCTGTAAACTTCAACATTGTCCATTTTCATTGCACAGAATTCTAAAGAACGGCACGCTCCAGCATTAAATCACTAAAAAACTGTAAAGAATCCCTCAACAGGCTGGCAAGTGACAACAAAGTGTCTCTAATACGGGTGCCGGCACATAAAGGTGCGTTTTCACCAAAAAAGCGAGCACGAGCGAACATTCGTGTATGTTTGCTCGACATATTGATATCTCGCCACACCATAGCGAATGAAAAATTATTGTTAGCTAGTGCTGATCTTTTTAATTTCTGCACTATCAGTTCCTAATTCGTCGGCTAATTCTGAACGAGCAGGAACAAGTATTTTTTTTGATGTACCGCCTTCCTCTCGATCTTTTTCGAACGCGAACAAGCAAACATTCGCTCGCTCGCTAGCCCGTACTCACCAGAAAATTATTGATGCAGAATGCTCGCTCGCTCTTGTTCGCTCGTGCTCGCTTTTTTGGTGAATACGCACCTTTAGATGTACCGCCTTCCTCTCGATCTTTTTCGAACGCGAACAAGCAAACGTTCGCTCGCTCGCTAGCCCGTACTCACCAGAAACTTATTGATGCAGAATGCTCGCTCGCTCTTGTTCGCTCGTGCTCGCTTTTTTGGTGAATACGCACCTTTAGATGTACCGCCTTCCTCTCGATCTTTTTCGAACGCGAACAAGCAAACGATCGCTCGCTCGCTAGCCCGTACTCACCAGAAAATTATTGATGCAGAATGCACGCTCACTCGTGCTCGCTTTTTTGGTGAATACGCACCTTAAGGTAATATTTCTTTGAGCTCGATTCTTCAAAAAGCACATTTTTGAATGAATCTGAAAACCAACAAAACGATAGTTGCCAGTAGACATATGAATTTAATTTTGTTTTGAAGCTAAAAATACAAGCCTATTTATACAATTGCCACAATGTTTACTCTTTACTGTCCAATTAGAGTATCTATAAGAAAAAAATTTTAGAGCTGGGCGTATTTAAATCGCTTCAAGTTATATAAAAATGTATTTACTAAAACAGGATGTATAAAGTGATTAAGGAAGTGCCAGAAGATACTTCGATCGGATAGAATATTAATTTCAATTAAAAAAAATTGAAACTGCGTTTATCGATGTAAACAAGCTTATTAATTTTGTATAATTTGAAATTTCAAGAAATCGCAGAATCAAAAACATATTTTATTAGGTTTAAGAGACTGTACAAATGTCTTGAGGCTAATCCTTATTGCATTAATAAACATTTTCATGTTACTTTGTAAATATTAAGTGGTTGATTTAAACAATTTATTTTAAATTAAATAATATGGTATAGTTGGGGCTCATTTACACCTGATGGCCCGCCCTTGCCTTATCACTCGACTGTTCTTAGGTTTAATTTCAGGTAAAATTATTTTAAGGAGGTCGTAAATGATTGTCGGGAAAAGTCAAGACAATATAAGTTTTTTGAGACAAACTAAGAATAATTTCTAAAGTTACTATTAAATTATTGTAAAATATTTCGTCAGTTTTTAGTACAATTCTGTAATATTCGATATAAACATCTGGTTGTTAAAGGATTATTGCATTCTAGTACTTTTTGAAACAAACTATAGTATACAGTATAATGAAAATACGCCCCTGTATAAACACTAGAATAGTCATCAATGGTACAATTATAGAATGCTGGTGACATCAATACAGATATACAAACTACTACTTACTAACAACGCAAGGTTCAAATACTTTCAATTTAATAAAAGAAGAACAAGTAAAGCAACAATTGGAAATGGAAATATTCAAAATTTTATTTCTTACTTTAGATATTCTAAAATTGCTTAACTCACTATATAAAATAATCTCCTTACTTCAGTGAACTATCAGGTCGTAACGTTACTAAAAAGCTAGTTTGGAAATATTTTTAAAAAATTAATAGATATAAATTTGTTAAAATAATATTGGGGGAATTCACAAGTGTGCACCTCTCAGTAGGTACTGTGCCCTGTGCTCCACAGTAAAGTTACTGTATTGTTCTCGCCTAGTTCATTGAGAATGCCTAGGCATTCCCACAGCATTTTCCGACATGATAATCTTTTGCCTTCTATATTATTTTTTCAATATTGAACTGGGCACACTTTCTTATGGCGTGAAGGGATATAAAATAAACAGCTCTACAAAAGTTGTATGGCTGGCTAAAAGGAAACCTCATCTAGAAAACATAATGTAATATTATATCTGGTATAAATACTATAAATTATACGATGAAGAAGGTCACACTTCTTTATTTCATTATTATCATACTATTTATTTCCGAGTCTGCTTAGATATGAAATAATCATGTAAGCCATGATATTATGTCAATTTTTGTAACATGAGAACTTGTCTCTAGACGCTTTTTGTATGAGGAAAAAATCAGGTGACATTCCGAGGAGTTGAATCTTAATAGAAATTTAAAAAACAAGTCGGCATTATATCTGCTGTACTAAAAACGTAAACAAGTGACTGCGTACAGTAGCGGACTCAGAATCAAGTGCAGCACAATGTAATAAAAATCGTTTATTTCAAAAAGTCTTGAATCAAAAGATCTTCCGTTAGAGGTAAAGTATTCATTATTTCAATATTGAATATATCTGAGACACACTGTATAAAAGGAATTTAAAGTTTAGTACCAAAACATGATGGAAATAAAATTATATTACTTGTACTACAAGTATAATAGCCAAATTGTCGAGTGTCGATAAATTCTTCGATTCGAAGGAATTTTTTTTTATTTGATAGTTGATTTAATATCATTTTGAAAAAACCAAGGAGATGTCAAGTGTTTAGTGTAAAAAGCACATTATAATGCGTGGTTAGTCAACAATTAAGTGATGAATGAAATTTTATAAGATTAAATATCCCGTTTTAAGCAATATCAGATAAAAAATTTATTTTCAATATCAGTTTTAATTAAATCAAAAATATTATGATGAAAAAAATAAGATATCTCTTATGTAGGTTATACATTTTTTTGTTCTGGGAAAATAATTGTGTGTGACTCAATTACAACAATTAGAAATAGATATAAATTAAGGTTATACCATTGTTCGGTTATCAATTTTCTTTTTTGTAATGTAATCCTTTTTGGTGTGTGGAATGCTGGGAATATTAAATAACATGCTTTGGACATACGATCACTAGAAAAACAAAGACTCATTTATGTGTAAACATAAAAAAAATTGTGATAAAATACTTGGTTAGTCGAAATTTTAATATTTGTGAAGTATAGATCATTTTATATAGATATAAGTATTTAGAAAACAAGAAAAATTGTATAGGAAACAAGAAAAAGTGTATAGGAAATAAGAAAAAGTGTATAGAAAACAAGAAAAAGTGTATAGGTAACAAAAATAAGTTTATAGGAAACAAAAAAAGTGTATAGGAAACAAAAAAAGGTGTATGGGAAACATTAATAAGTGTATAGAAAACGAGAAAGTGTATGGGAAACAAGAAAAAGTGTATAGGAAACAAGAAAAAGTGTATAGAAAACAAGAATAAGTTTATAGAAAACGAGAAAGTGTATGGGAAACAAGAAAAAGTGTATAGGAAACGAGAAAAAGTGTATAGAAAACAAGAAAAAGTGTATAGGTAACAAGAATAAGTGTATAGGAAACAAAAAAAAGTGTATAGAAAACAAAAAAAGTGTATGGGAAACATGAATAAGTGTATAGAAAACGAGAAAGTGTATGGGAAACAAGAAAAAGTGTAAAGGAAACAAGAAAAAGTGTATAGGAAACAAGAAAAAGTGTATAGGAAACAAGAATAAGTTTATAGAAAACGAGAAAGTGTATGGGAAACAAGAAAAAGTGTGTAGGAAACGAGAAAAAGTGTATGGGAAACAAGAAAAAGTGTATAGGAAACAAGAAAAAGTGTATAGAAAACCAGAAAAAGTGTATAGGAAACTAGAAAAAGTACATCATCAGACAAGGAGTCACATGCCTAAGCAGGAACACCGCTAAATTCTGGTCGAGGACTGGTGAAGCCGAATAAATCTATCAAGGAGTCACTACTTTTGTAGCTAAATTAGCGTCTTCTGTATGCAAATCGGTTAAATGACTTTTCCCAGGAACTATACTATATTCAGTAGTCTTATTTATCAGCTAATCTACGTAGAATAAGAAAACTCCACCGACGTACCTCGTAGTCAGCAACAGGTGCGGAACGACCAGAATACATAATGAAACACGCACCACCATTATAAATAAAGATTCGGATAAAGACTTGGCTAGAAATAGGAAGAAACAAAAGGACAAACGTAACTAAAAAACAATGGAAAATATGGTCACCGCCAAATATAAATAGATAAATAACTGAGGCATTTCAAACAAACGTTAATATTTCAGACAGTTTAAGAGAAAAGAAATCCACTGTGTTTCAGAAAGAATATTAAGTTAAATTCAAAAATGCAAATATGATGAAAGAAAGGTATTTAAACTTCACCTTGACCCGCAAGGCAGTTAAAATAGTCCTGGGTGATATGTTTTGAGGGTCTCACTTTATTCTTGTAGATTTCAGTTAGCAATATTGAAAAAATTAGAAAAGTAGGTAATGTAAACAGTCGAAAATTGAACAAATATTTAGTTAGTTTCAATTTTTTGATAAAAAAACTTACCAGGTTGACATAATCTACTCCAATGGTAAGGATTACAGCAATCATAGACAAGATCACAAGCCGACCTACACATCGGCAACCTTCTTAGTTCAGTGCCCTTTCTCAAATCTGGCCATCTCCACGTTTGACAGAACAACACGTGTGGTGGTTCGTCGCCGTGAGTCCGCGGTAACAGTACACAATTACTCAAATCGTGACCCCTAGAATCTATAGCTTGCAAAAGCATCTCCAATTGATTCTCCTGGAGTTTCTTAACGAGGTCCCCAACACCGATTTCCGTTTCTTCCTCGACCGAACGCCTGGTTTCATTGCCTCGACGTTTCCTGGCCTTCTCCAGGCGTCTAGTGAGGTTCGTCTTCTTGCTGCGGAACATGAACATCAAAGACGATTCTGTTTTTACGCAAGGTAAGCATTTGGGGGCCACTATTATTATTATTGCACACACTTTTTACCACACCACACACTGCCGCACTTGTATCACTTGCTGGCGAAACTCGCGAATACACAGATTCCGATTTTGAGATGTTTCTCATCTGACAGTTTGTTGTAGACTGGCCCGCACTCGGATGGATATTTGCCTTGCTCGGTGGTGGGCACGACCGCGACGAGTTCGTTTATCGTGGACCGACCGGCAGAGTGAGACCGGTCTAGACTCCTGGTAGGGATAAGTGGCGCCATACAGGCGCCAGAGACGGACTTCGCAAGGTTCCACGATTATATACAAGGTGATTATTTTGACTTTCCGGTCGTTGTAAAAAAACATCGTGGCTTGGAAATTGTATAACAAAACGTACAAAGAAAATAAAACTGTATTATTAAGTTGTATTTTGTTTCAGCATTTGTGAGCTTTCAATAGTTTCATAAACGGAAAACTCGGAAATATTGACTCAAATTTCACTTATATATGTAAAAAATTTCCCCTGAATTGATTTGTGGTCATTACAACGTTTTTATTGCCCAATTACTAAAGTTATGGTTATCTTTTGGTTTGAGAAAGTGGATTTTCGAATATTTTCGGGGGCACAATATATCTTTTCGGTCTCCCCATCATACATACATACTTAATGCTTGGAAATACTGACTCAAAATCACAATATTACACAAATAATAAATAATCATTGGAATTGTAAATAATGTTATATTAGAGGTATTGTAATATTTTATGCAACTAATTTTCATATGATAACTGAAATTTAATTTTCCCACACTAAATTCGGTTATCCTTGAATTCCTAACAAAAGATTTTGTCTCGCTTTTCGATAAAATCGAAGACACAAATATTTGTTTTCATTTAAAATTCAAACACTAATATTTAACGATGTCGTAATGTGAGAACTGAAAAACACTTTTCGTGTTTAATATTAATTTTATCTTAATTATTAGTATAAATTTGAATAAGAGATAGTGGTTGAAAAGTTAAACAAAAAAATCTAATCGTTTAAGAGCTTCCTGTTTATTTAAATATTTTAAAAATTTTATTTCATTCAAAAACCACACACATTTTCTTCCCTTAATATATTTTAGTTTTTCATTTTTGGGACATCCTGTACATACATACACCGGATTTTGTCCATTTTTTCGTTTTATTTCTTTTTTGGTCGTACAATTTTCTATACTCCCGCCAAGACCACATAAGTCACTCTAATCTCTACACACAAATTATTTTTACAATCATAAAATTTTTATCCACCTCGTATTACATTTGTCAAATCATGCTTGCCATATGTTGATATAAAAAAACCACATTATATTATTTTAATAGCATTATTACAATAGAAACTAACATTGTAGATACCCGGTAAAAGAAAGAACAAAATTACGGTACCCCTGGCGAAGATACACGAGCATATTGTCAGTTTCTCTTAATAATAATAGGTTAAACAATACCAGAAACTGACGATTTGTCCCTTCTTGTTTACGAGATTGACTTTCTGTCTCGTCTTAGTGTCGCGACTTTTAATGTTTGCTGGCACCATATTTGTACCAGTATGGGTTGCATTGTTATTTTAAAATTCCGTGTCACCTTTAGACAAAACAATTTTATAAATTATTTTAATAAAATTTTCTGTAGGTAATTATTAAAGTAGTTTACATGAAATTTAAAGTACAAGACTTATTAATTGTTGGCCCTGTTTCCCTCGTAATTTTACCTAATTCAAATTTAAAAGCTGCAGATGACGGTAAAAACGAATTAATCATATATGAAGGTAAGTGACTAATTTTTATTAATGAATAGTAATTATATTTTGCGGGTTTTTAGTTTTATAAAACCGCAAAATCAAAATTTGAGTATGTACCACAACCATTTGGATTTTTACATAAATATTTGCAGCGTTATATAACAGTTAAATAGATGTTTTGCGTTTTTAGGAAAGCATTATAAATTCAAAATCTAATATTATAATGAAACAATGTAGGTACTCTCAATATGAAACCAGAATCCGTATCTACATATTTCCTAATAGATATGCAACACACAATAACAGTAACGTCATGAGTTAGTTATACTCGAAGCCGCCATTTTTACTCCAGAAAACTTTATTTTTAATTAACATGGGAGTGTTTCGTAATTTTATGTTTATTAATTTGAGAAAATACAGTTAAATTACAAAGAATAAAATTAATTTCAGAAATCACAATAGTCCAAGGACAGAAGTAGACAATGAGATGAATTTAACCTTGAAATAGTAAACAAACAGCACCGATTTAGAAAAGTTTCATTATCTATGAGATTGCATTATATTTGACAAGTTGCAAGTCAAAATCTATCACTTAATTTGAAAATAAAAATCGTTTTTTTTTGGAAATGAAGCCATACATTTCTAAAAAGCATATTAAATGTTCATAATCTACGCGTTGGATATCAATAATTGCATTTTTAAACGAAAATCTGCGTTAAAAATCCATTTTTTAAGTAAAAAAGCAATTAACTAACTAAATGTGGAATATAAAAAGCTTGGCTCTAATCCATATCCATAAACAACAAAAAACCAAGCAAAATACAAAAGCTGTCTGCATATAAAAGAAAAACAACATTTATATCTAGCACAATCCCCTCCTCCTCCCCCTTTTCTACCGAATACTAAACACCACATCTAATCATATTCACATTACATACATGAGAAGGAACAAAGTTAACCAAATCAATCGGTAATCAGCGATGTTTTCGAAAGAACGTCGCGGTAGCGTCCGTCTGGCAGGCGGCAGGCGTCGAAACCTAATGACGGTCGCCGCGACGCGTCGAGACGGACGTCGTGGGGGCGCCCATATCTCGCTACTATCATATTTCAGGGAAGCCACCGGAATTTATTTTTTAGGTTCCCGCTAAAAGAAAAAAATTACAATAAAATTTTGATCCATTGGTGTAATTCAGAAAACGGATATTGTTGAACAACAAATATTTGGAAATGGAAACTGTTGGTGGAGGTTTAATAATTAAAACTTTCACAAATGAAATTAATATGGAAAAATATATTGATATTAAAATTTGAAAGATTGTGTACAAAAAAAATTACTTGTTGAATTGATAGAACTGGTTTTTCTACCTTTTGATTTACAAAAACCAATTGTGTAAGTTTTTAAACAAGCACACACCCTCTTCTGAAAGAAACTGGTACTCCGCTGTGCTACTATGAAACTTGTAGGTACTCTCGGAAATCGTGCTCCTGGAAATGGGGTGTTAAACCGATATCCGGCTTTTGGTATTTTATTAAAGTATGTTGGTACTACTTTGCAAAAATTAATTTACAAATTTTTTAAACCGAATATTTTAGGAGAAAACTAGAAATTAAGAATTCCTAAATGTTTGCAACTTTCACTACAGATACGTCACTTCACTAAATATTTCTGATTTAGATGTTTTATGAACTAATAACCGGTTACAAAAAGGCCATTCGAATTTGAAGTTTGAAGAACTGTCAAAGTCTATAATATATTTGAGTGTTTTGGTTTTGTTTACATTTTATTCAAGCTTGACATTTCAATATTATAAAAAAATTGTGTCAATACTTTTTTGGTTGAGTTTAGTTAGTTTTTCTCCACAATTTTTTATGTTGTAATAATGTCAATATCGTATAAATCTTGTTTTGTATCATACTGCACGAGCACAACAGTTACAACGCCTGATAAAAAGTTTGTAACTGTGCCTGCAGTAACAGTTTATAGAAAATTTGGTTTGAGCAAATAGACTAAAACTAATTACTATTTCTGTGAAGATCATTTTTATGTAAGTAATTGTATACGTGTGTGTATGTTTGATTTTTAGTTTGAAAGTGACATGGACAAATTATACCCAACACTCGATGATGGGAGGAAAAAAAAACAATTCCTAAGTCACTATAACAGCAATATGACATAAGTATAACCTATAAGTACTTCATTACATCAGAATTGTGATCCTATGTCAACCCTTATGTAGCTAACTTCTGTTCTAGTGAGCATACGTCACATTATGAATGGCGGATTATTTAAATCGTCCAAAAGTTGAATTTTCAAATCGGCATAAAAACCTTGTGAGATTAAAAATATTAAAAATAATCGATTCCCATTATGATTTTGTCCACCACTAACTATTAACATAGAGAAAACATCATGTTTTTGTTAAGTTTAACACCCCATTGAGCTCCAGGAAACTTTGTTTCGGGAAACTATAGCCCAGGAAACTGTGCTCCCAGAAACTAATGCATGATAGGTAGGTAGGTATTTCAGGAAACTACATCCCAGAAACTGTGCTTCGGGAAACTGTAGACCAGGAACTGTGTTCCCAGATACTGTGCTTCAGGAAACTTCCAAGAAATTCCACCAAAAATTATAAAAGAAATAATTTATGAATTTTTCGATTGAACAATTTTCGGTAAATATTCCACCAAAAATCAAAGTTTATCGATAAATTTATCAGCTGAAAGGTTGAACGCAAAGTTCACGATTCACATCCAAGGACTCGCTCACTAGCATTCCTCAACTACTAGCTGAATGGATTGATGAAAATGTTTCTGTTTGTGACGTTTGGCGAACGTGCGTCCCAGTTAACTAAGGTGACTCATTACAGATTTCTGTAATCGGTATACGTCGATACATAGTCTGGTGGAGGACACATGCCGGCACATGAGGCGATTGCAGTTAATGAAATGGCTGACCAGGAGACGTCATAGGTCCGTAACCGTTTTGTGGAATCACAAAAGATTGCATAAGAGGGGAAATCGGGAACTGGCTAGATAGGGAACACGAACTCAAATGGGGATCGACACAATGGCACCTCCATACAAAGTGTTTACTGAACGAGGATGACAAGGAACTCTCAACCAGGCTATTGGAACTGAGTAACAGACATTTGAAGACAGTTACCGACCAGGTGACTGGACACTATACCCTAAGGAATCATCTGCACAAAATGGGCAAAGTTAGTGAACCTACGTGCAGGAAATGTGGATTCTATGATGAAGCACCTACGTATCTTTTGAGTCTGAAACGTAATTTTTGTTTGTGTGTGTTCATAAAAAGATGGAGGAGAATCTAATTGAAACCGTTCGGTGTTGAAATATCTAATAGGACGCAAGCGCTGAGTCAAGGCATAATTTGTTTACGGCAGTACCCAGTAGGGAGGGGGTTAATCTGACTTTCATAAAATCATCCCCAAAGAGTTAAAAATTGACGTGTTTCTATAAAATATTTCAATTTTTGAAATATTGAGGATG
The DNA here is from genome assembly GCA_949126875.1 of Lochmaea capreae. Lineage (NCBI taxonomy): Eukaryota > Metazoa > Arthropoda > Insecta > Coleoptera > Chrysomelidae > Lochmaea > Lochmaea capreae. Next base: position 3,154,750 of record OX421405.1, on the reverse strand, counting down.
GATAATTTTAAAACGAACACAATATCAAACTGGCGATAATTATTTTTTAATTTTTGTTTCTTTGTATACCGTGGCGTCGCCTCTGTGTAAATCTGTAAAAGCATCGTCTTGATCGGCGTCCGTCGAAGCGTCGCGTCGAATATCGGTAGATGTATGCCGGACGGAGTTGAAATGATAAAAAACCGCCATCGACGTCGTCTGTCAGATTGTTTGTTCAGTTGTCATTAATTTTACACTCCATATACCATTACATACAAATAGCTTATATACCAACGACCCTAGATGCTTGGCTTCGTTCTAGTCGCAACTTTTGTTTACTTCATACAAACTTCGCGGGAGAAAAACAATTTTAAAGAGATGCATGCAATCACCATTTTTAGTCCAGCTTACAAGTATTTTTTTAATGATAATGAAATTAAAAACAGATGGATTTATCGTATTTTTCATAGCGGAGATCACGCTTGTAGTGGCCAGACGTTCCTTTCGGAAAAAATGGGAGCTAAAACCTGACACGCTGTATTGGCTATACAACTAGGTGGTAAAGACCACCATAACAAACGCCTCTTTGGTATGGTGGCCGAAGACTCAGCAAGGAATGGTTGTGATGTGACTAAGCAAGGTGCAAACCCAATAAACATTTTCGTTTATATAATAGTAACCGTAAAGTTACCATTACTATTTTATAAAACTACAATTTATATAAGAAAAGCATAGTAATATTTCTGTAACTCTTATAAACCCTTTACAACACTTAAATGGAGCAATTTATAAGAGTTGCGAACACCTTTATTTAGTAACGTTATAAAACCCATAAGTCTATAACTAAAAGTAACGGAAATATTTCAGGTACTTTTATAAAACTTTCTATAAAACTTCTTTAGGAAGAGGATGCAATGATATTTAGTTTTATTACTGACTTGGTTACTCTTATAAACTTTTCCTATAGAGTTGTTGGTAACCTTACCATTACTAAATTATTTTTTTGTCAAGCTGTTATCTGTTACATTTCCAATATGTATTTTCTCTTTTTAACTTACATTGGTTATTATATTGTTTCTTTTTGTTAATTCCACAATTTTAAACATCAAGCAGTATAGTATAGGTTAGACCAAAATTATATTGCCAATCATTTTTTACTGTAAATGTTAGCAAGGCACTTGAATATAGATAAAATTTTATCAAACAGAATAAATTGAACAAAAAAAATAATAGAATCGAAGAAGTCGGGTGCCGTTGATCTGCCAAAAGCTCCTCGTGGTGGCTCCAACATTCCGAGCGCGACTTCTTTTCGGCTCCGGTTTACCGGACTCCCAAGTACGGGTGGGTCTGACGCGTCGACCATCCGAGGCGCCATCGTCCCCTTTTTAGAAACGACCCCTTGTTTATTTTTCCTGTAGTCAAACCCTCAAGATGATATTAATAAGACGGATTTGTGTGAGTTTTGATTCACGTTATGTTTACTACCACGTATGTGTTAAACGTACAGGGTGATCTATCCGAATCATATCTAAAATTTCCAAATTACAAAGGTTTAGGGTTAGATTGCTTCGATGAAAAAATCTCCAATCAAATTCCCACACTGAAAAAAAGAAACTCTTGGAAGAAAAGATTATACCTTTGGCCCAAAGAATTGGCGCTTTTGAATAGGTCCAAGAGCGAGGTTTCTTCAGCCAAAGGATTAATTGTCTCTTCATAAGTTTCTAAAATTCCTTCACGGAAGAACTTAATCTATTTGTTCTTACAGTCCTTACAGTCTTAGCTTCAAACTAGTATGTAAGATATTTCTTGATACAAAACCTAAATATTTTGTTTCAATGATTCACTTCACTGAGTTCTTGTGTAATCAGTTCCAAAATGGTGTGGGAATGCCTAGGCAAACTCGGCGAGAACAATATAAGGTTTGTTCCAACACCTCAATAGACCGTTCTCGGAATGGTGACGCGCATGTAAATTAGCAAAAATGCGTTCCAACCACGAAAGAACCGTTTAGTGAACGATAATTTTTTTGTTCCAACCCTATCTGGTATCGTTATTTAACCAGGTATCAAGGGAACTGACTTGCGCAGTACATATATCCATAGCTAGTTAGGTTAGTTGCCTTGATTTGTTGTTTTTGTATTTGTAGAATTTTGTGGAAGCGAACTTATTTATATTTGTTTGCGCTATCTGTTATAAATAAACAGTTTTTTACTTAACAACATGTACCACATAAACATAAGAGTAGGGTTATGTTTGATACGTTCCAGTGATTTATGTTGAGTCAGTAACCAAACCGTTCCAACAATGATTTATTTTGGAATCGTTATTAGAACGGTAAACACTTGGCGCATGCGTAACAAATCCCTAAGAACGATACCGATTCAGGAACGATTACAATTTGTGTGTTGGAACAAACCTATGTTGTAAGTGTCCAAATGAACGATTGTAATCTGTTGAAGCTTGATATAGGTCGACTAGTTCAAAAGCAGTTCAGATACAATGCTGTATATCGATCATGCCTGATTCCGATTCGATCTAACTCATTTCTATTCGATTTCGAGTTACAGAATAAGGCTAATAAATTATTCTTGGGATAGATGATCTATCTGGAACTATCATTAAGCTGCGTCCGTGTGTCGAATTGTTTTCATGAACAAGACAAAGCCATAGCTTTTATTGAGACATACAAATTAAAATCAAATCTATGAGATTCCAGAACTAATAATTATAAAAACAGAAACATGAGGCACGATTCCCTTATGGAAATTGCTAATGAATCTTCGTCAGACATGTTGATTAGACTGATCGACATCATTTCTGCCAACTCTGGTGTGGACGGATGCAGTTTTGTCGACTTGTTGATCGACTCACTTGGTGAGGACGCAGCTTTAGCTTCAAATACACTTCTTTCTACAACCAAATTATTGTATTCCCATAATTATAACCTACACATATCTAGTAGGTACCTTAAACTCGTAGACTTAAAATAAGATCAGTCAAAACTTCATTTTTGACGTCTTCACTTTGTTTCTTTTTTGGTTTTGTCTTCAAAATTTTTGTCTGCATCTAAATATTATAGTAATCTTTTTCGATCATGGCTTGTACGGACGAATTCGCTAGTATTATAATACCGAGTGGTTCGATAGATGCGTCCAAACAAATTGTAATAAGAATACCGAGCAATATCAAAGGATCTCACGTGGTTGTACCCCCAGAGGTGAGTATCATTCTATATCCTTAGTTGTCTTGGATGTTACGAATACTGTGGAGGTTATTCCAAAGAAATTCTTAGATTTTTATTATTTGTAAGTATATATTTTATAACCTATAAGTGGTACATAATGATTCTAAGTATTTGCAAAACATAAGTAGTTACTGGGTTTTCAACCAAAAGGAAAAAATAAATAAAAAAATTTTAATGCATGTTAAAAGGCTTAAGTTTTTATGTAGGAAAGTGAGGATAAACGTTCCTTATTTCCTTAATAGAAAAGGAAAAAATGCTACTTCCATTTAAAAAAATTTGACGTTTGTGAAGTTGAACTTTCAATCACTTTTCTTACGAACCCTGTATACAATAAAGAAGTTTTTGACATGTCATCACAATTACCTTGCCCTTCCTACAAGTAACTAATTAGTACCATACATTTTAGGTATAGAGCATCAAAATTACTCTTAGTTAATAATATACAGGATGTTCGATTTAAAATAACAAACTTGCTGCTCACTTCCTGTATAACCGACACTGTTATGTCTGTGAAAATATTTAATTAATTAATTCGCCATAATTTCTTATTCAAATCGTTGAGTTATTATCACTCGACGTTCATATACTAATTTTTATAAAAAGTTTCCAACATGTAGATAGCCGTAAAACAGCCCGTATAGAACAGCAGTTAACTGAGTTGCCTAACTAGAAGGGCGGTTGTGGTAGGTTCTTAGGTACGTCGTTCGAAAAGGACACTCTAATCAAAATTTCTTTATCTACAATAGGTGTGTTCTTTTTGACTGAGATCTCAGTTAATCTCAGCTCACATCGGTAATGTGCGCGTTCTTTTTGATTTACTCACTTCGAAGTGAGCTGAGATTTTTCCTCCCCCTTCACCGATGCTGAATGTGTTGTAAGGGGGTATCAGTTGGACTTGAGTCGGAAATAAAGTGGTGGGGATGAAGAATTATTCGATTTTGTTTACATATAAACACACATAACCTAATTTTCTTTCTAATAATGGATTATTAGCCATAATAAAAAACTATTTTCTTTGAAACTTTTTTATACCAAAATCAAAATAAAACGTGGTTAACGGAGATATTCAGATTCCAGATGTTTATATGTTTTATGTCTCTTATTCACGCATGCGTCGGCAGATCGCGCGTTTCAATTGAGTAGTTCGTTCTTTTTGGTGCTTACTCACATCACTTTATCTCAGATCACTTTAACTTAAGTGAGCTGAGATCTCAGTCAAAAAAAACACATCTAATACCTAAAAAGTGTACGAGGTGATAAACTTGACGAAACTATGATTTTTCCTCAATGTTAATAGTTGGAATTGGACAAAATCTTAATGGGGAAATAGTTTGTCATTTATGCTTATTCTTTCTTAAAATCCATCATGATTAAGTAGGTATACGTTATGCTTGTTATTATATACCATTCCAGAATGCCGTCACTGACAGGTCGGCCATATTGTTATGGGTTCTCATGGCATATTCTTTTTAGTTTTCATTGTTTACTGGTAAACGACGAATGATATTTAGACTTTAATTTACAATTAATTCTTAAAATTATCTTAAAGGCCATCGTTTTGTAGTGTGAAACAAGAGATAAGGAATCTTTTTTTCGATTTCCGGCAGTTTTAACCCAGCCAAGTGACTATTTAATTGATCTCTCTTTGCATGTGAATCTGTTACTCTTTTTTTTGCTTTTTCCTCGTCTGTCATTTTAATTACCATTTAATTCAATTCAGAGACTGCGCCATGTGTTATTTGTAATGTTTTTATTATTTAAATAAAATATATTACATTGATATCGTTCTCCAAAGTCTGTCTGACAACCAACTGACTCACACCACAATGTTAAAAGACACAACTTCACCTCCGAATGATCAGGGGACCCAGCATAATATGGCCGATCTGTCAAAGTCAGGTGTTCTGGAATGGTGTATTGAATGAGGAGTTACAACCTTTTTACGAGGCGCTGAAGTTGTTCGTGCAGTATTGACTATTATATTAACTTGTGAAGGCTAACAAAAAATCTAGCTAGTAAATAATCTTGAAATTACCAGTTTCACAACGTCTTTTATTACAATATTAAATCGTTAAGCTCGTATAAAATGTAAACAAAAAGATTTATATAATATTGTAAACTCTACAAACTTCAAATTCGAATGGCCAATTAGATCATAATCAGAAAGATGCTAACTTCATCTTTAGTTATATGACGTATTCGTAGTGAAACCTGCAAATATTTCGGTTTAAAAATGTTTTAAATTAATTTTTGCAATAAAACACCAACACCACATCATTGTCTACCAGCATTTAAAAACTTAGATTTTTAATTGACTGTCAAAAGGATTTGACACATTTTTACTTTTGATTTCCACGATTTATCATACTTAACCAATTTTTATTTCTACCTGTCGCAGGGGCCAGGCGATGCGTGCTCAGAAACGAATATCAACGATCCGAAAAAAGAGAATATGCTGAATCTTCTTCAGAGTTACAAATGTAAACGTGATACACTATTGCTGTCAAATATTCGACAAAGATTGCGACTGTTAGATCAAATGGAATACGTCGAAACTACCGTTTTAAAAAAAGACATTAGAGATTATCAGCAAGCAAGAAAGAAATTGGTCTTTGATTTGCAGACTATAGCTTCCACTTTGCCGGATCTTAGAAAATGTAAGTCTTCTTCGTTGTAGCGCGTTGGTCACATTTGTATTTTGGACTACATTTCAATGTTGCCACGCTGTACAAATTTTCTGGTAACTTAATTGACGTTAGGTGGTTTTACTTGTCTTTTTGTACTTTAGTTATAATTCAAGATATATTTTCAAAACTTTACAAATATCGTTAGTCACAACTCCAACAGGAAATCAGGATATCCAAGCCAAGCATTTTGTTCCAGAAGGTAAAGAATTGATTTAATGCGTTCAGTTTTCTTTTGAGACAAACTTGTTCGTATTTCTAACGAGGATCATCGGTAAATAAGTAAAAAATATAAAAATAAGTTTGACGCCATATCTTCAGAGCCGGTTTTGAAACATTTTGAAAATTCGATCTTAAACTTTTATGATCCGATTTTGAAGATCTTGTAAATTTAAGCTCGGGGCTTTGTCAACGAAGGATTGTAAATATCCTCACACACAAAAATACAGATGATTGTGTTTAGATGCCATTGGGGGGCATAGGTTCAAATTTCCGTACGATTGTTGCAAACACCGCCTTGCATGAACCACATACGTCTTCTAAGGTACATCTTCCGAAAGTATTGAAGATAAATAATCAATCTAAACATTGGAACCCTGCTACAACTATGGCAAGTGGATTTACATCATCTCTTGCGTGGTTTTTATGAAAATTGATACTACCATGTCTTGAGAAGTTGGTTTAATCTGTGAACAAAACAATTGTAGCATAATTGGGATTATTTTTAGTATATCTTGAAATCCATTGGCAATACTACATGCGGAGCGGAAAGTCATTAGGTAGCAAATGTTGGACATGGTATGGATACAATAAATTTCATTTTAGAACGTTCCAAACAGTTCATTTAATTCATTCATTCGATTGGGTTGTGCTCAACAGCCCAGGTACTTGAACTTAGCCTTTGTACCATTTCCCCTGTTATCTACTTCCATTCCAGAAGCTTTTGTCTTCTATGTAGGCCACTTGTTTGACTGGAGGGATTTTCAGTAGTTGTATTGTTTCCTCTCCAAAGTGCTTCCGTCTGAGTCCATGTAAGTTCTCGCAGATGCAGAATATGTGAGTAGGTGTTTCATCATAGAGTTGTTCAGTAAACTATTTGTATGAAGGTGACCTTGTGTCGACCTCCATTTGAATTGGGTGTTCCCTATCTAGCCAGTTCCCAATTTCCCCTCTTATGCAATCTTTTGAGTCTCCCTTAAAGCCTTCTTTAGCTAACTGGTCAGCCATTTCATTACCTGCAATCCCCTCGAGTACCGGCTCCCATATTAGAGACACTTTGTTGTCTCTTGCCAGCCTGTTGAGGGATTCTTTACAGTTTTAGAAAAAGTTTGGTTGTTTTTTATTAATTAATTCATATTTTAATCTCCTGCATAGAATTTTGATGTTTTATTAGCGATTTTGAGGCGTATTCAAACCTGAATACTGTAGCTGAGAACACCGAACAAGAATTTATATAAATAGTAATGTTGATATCAGTATAAATGTTGATTATTAATGTCCTTATTTATATAAAAAAACAAGACTCAAGGCCGAGTACGGCCCTGAACATTCGTAGTTGATACTTTTTTTACGAAAACGAATATTGTGTTTGTTAAAAAACGGAACTTCCTAACTGCAGCGAGGGAAAAAGCATCAAAGGTTAAATTGTAAACAAAGGAAATTTGTCAAATATAATTTTTAATGTTAAATTTCCCAGTGTTTGGTTGGATAGGTATAAAAGAATCTGAAAATAATTCGTCGCAAACATTCCAATTTGCGTATAAAGATCATTTCATGTAAAAATACACTGGCCGTCGAAAAAATCCGGCTACCAAAAATTTTACACATTTTCAAAATTGATTATAACTTGAAACACCAATTTTATTTTGATTAGGTTTTTTGTGAATTGACATTTAATGTCACTGTAGTACCCTAAGGCCCGGTTGTAAATGCATAGTTCAACTGTGGTTTTGCGTTGAACCGAGTTTAATTGCAAATTTTTGTTGTAAGTACGTCAATCACTACTGATCTTTGGTTCAAATAGAAGTTTACGTGAACGGTCCTTTAAGAGCGTTCAAAGGCGGTTCAAGAGGGTTTTGGCATATGACGTTGAGTTGTTAACCTCAAAAAGTCAGGTTGAATATCTGATAATTCATTATTTCAATCAAAATGAACGAATTATTAGAAGATTTTTTACAAATTTTTAATGGTTTTTTACATACTTTTGAACTGAAATGTGTTGATCGTTTTTTATTTGCTTTCTCCATTAATTTTCCACACAAAGTACAACAACCACCACCTTTTTGTTTACAACCACATACACCTAATATTCAAAATTGATATATATTTACAACATGCTTAATAGGAAATGTATACAACTACTTACCGATGATAATTTTCAAATATATACAGTTCCAATCCAAATAAACGAAATAGTTTAAGTAACATCACATCACACCATATACGTTACGTATAAATAAGGTTAGGATATACGGGATAACGCGCCAATCAACACTGTCAACTGTCAGTCAACGTTCAAGTTTGAGTAGCGTAGTTCAGTGCAACCAACGTGACCTGAACGGCGTTCAACCAAACTAATGTTGATCTTGTACTCTACAACGAAAACCAAAATGAACTCGGTTCAAAGTTGACTGGCAGTTCAGTTAAACTAACGTTCACCTGTGACATCTACAACCGGCCCTTAGTTATTAATTTAAATGAAGACAATAGTGATACTGAGCTACATTTGGGTAAAATAGTTTAAAATTAGTTTGCACCTTATGGGTGCGTTCACAAAGTAAGCTGGTTACAAGCGCTTGAGAATTTTGTTGTGTGTACACAACAAACGCTTGCATTTCAAGTTTAGTGTTTTCTCAGCTCTCGTTGAGACAATGTCTTCCTCAAGTGATGAAGTTATTTTTGCTTGAAAATGTCGATTTGAAAATTCGTGGAAGGAAAGTCGGTGTTCATGCAATTAACTGTGGAAGAGGTAGGTTTGGGGAATACCACCATCTATTTCCTCAACTGAAATTGGACAAAGTGAGAAAAAAAAATTGGAAGACCAACAAATGCAGGCTCAAGTGTGAGAGAATTATTCCCAATTAGACTTGAAATATCAGTTCATCGACTTCCATACTGCACAGTTGTTTGTCACTGACTGGTTCGGTCAACAAGAGCCGGAAAACAAGTACAAAACGTTCTTGCGTGCTTGTCAGAACTTGTAGCAAGCGCTTGCTAGCCGGGACAGGCTTTGTCTGGAAACGCATACGCTTGATACAATGTAGACTTTTCTCACGCCGGTTGGAGCTTGCAAGCGCTTGCCAACAAGCGCTTGTAACCAGCTTTCTTTGTGAACGCACCCTTTCACAGTTTGTCGGCGAGACAAAGAAATCTGAAAGCAGAAGCAGAACCGGTTCCAGGCAAATTTTTCATTATTGCAGGATCCCAACGCACTAGCGGTTTATGTACTCTCTTTTTCCGATGAATAGCAGTTTTACCGATAACTGTAATAATGGATTTTTTTGAAACTTGTCAATTATGTATTCTTTCAGCAGCTCCATACTTTGACCCATTATTTTCTTGTTTCTGTTGCCTGTACATAGTTTGTATCATTTTTTGCGTAGATAGCAACTAGAACATACCAAATTTCTTTCTGTTTATTGCCTGTTCTTTAAAACAGTTGGTGTCAACTTTTTGGCTTTCTTGGTTTTCTGACGTCGAGTGTAGATTCAATTTAATTAGAGACTTCAGCTAAAATCAACACACGCTTTCCATTCCAATCAATCGTAGTTTTATTGAACAAAAACCCGTAAAAATAGATCACACATCGGTCCTGTACAACAATAACACACCAGTTAATAGATGACGCCGCAGTTGTTTGAAAAATACAAACATAAGGGTGACGCCATGACGGCCTCTAACCAGGCTAGTAGCCAGTCAGGGTAGCGCCAGCAACTTCTTAGGACCCTCGGCGTCCAGAGGCGCGACGCCACCATCTGGATGTCGACGACGTAGTCGTCGCCGGTCTTCGGCGTCTTCTTCCTTCCCCCCAAAAGTATGAGGTTTTTTTTCCGTGAAATTAATCGGTAATGCACCGGATACATGGCGACATTCTACATTGGTTTTAATCATGGAAAAAGGTAAACAAAGGAGTTTGTTTGTGAAATATAAGTTGTTTGGACAATAACGTTTTATAGGGGTTTAGATTATTTTGATTTCGAATAAGGAATACAGATTGGTCCTAACTGAAATGTAATATTCTCAGACTCAAAATATTACTTCAATAAAATGTTGATGTTAAAAAAGATAGTGGGTGGTAAGATTGAAAAGTAAAAATTGCTTTTTAACAGTAAATTGAAAGGTCACCTTACTTTTACTTATTTCCTGAGGGAGTAGTGGCTCCTTTAGTCCTATTTCCCTGAGGAATATTTTGGATACAAGTACATAAAGATGGTGATTTTGAGGTATGGAAAATGTCCGTTCCGATGTATTTTATAGAGAGCGCCGCACTTTCGAAATTAGTCTCAAAAGTTACTAGTTTCCCATATATACTCGGGTTAAAGCTTAACATTACTTACGGACCACTCTGTATACAATGTGGACTTAAATTATGAAAAAAAAAACGATAAAACTGCTGAGACTTATAAACTTGTGAATCCAAACATACAGGGCAATACACAAAAGTTAGCATAATCGCTATTCTTTATTTTTAATGTAAATATTAAATACGAGGTGATCCATAAGTTTTTGATCCATTTTCACTGCAAATATCCACCGAACTTACAGCCGATAGAGAGCTGCGGATGCCACCGAACAATTTCTTTTTAAGGACAAGTTTTTTTCACAATAATTATACTAAGGTCCTGTACAGTACAAGCCACTTAAGTGCGAACTATGAATTTAGTAATTCTAGTTTACTATCGTCTGAAAGCAAATTGAACCAGCAAAAAAGACGACCATAGGCGTGGATATTTAAAAATTAGTAACAATGCAAACACTTCTTATTTCATTTAAGGATGAAAATAAGATAAATACGGGGTTTATGTGGTTCTATGAGCTTCTCCAGATCTATTGTGTATGTCAAGGAACGTCCTTATTACCAGACTTCGAATGGCTAACCTAATAAGGTCCTCCATATACTTGGAGGGTTGTGGTTTTTCTCCCCTATCTTTGAAAACCTCACCCTAGTCAGGCCTTCTCAGTAGCAGAGTATGTGTACTGAGGTTTCCTCATCTTCTTGGTAAAACCTGCATATGGTTGTGTCTGCCAATCCGTTGTTATTCATGTGTTTGTTAAGTCCTCAATGCCCTGTGAGGAGCCCAACCAGAATCCCGATTGTTTTCCTATTCTGGCTCAGTAGATACTCCGTGAATTTTGGCGAGGGTTCCTTGATGAACTCTTTGGCCTGTCTCATTCCTGTCGCCTTGTTTCACCATTCTTGAGACTGCTTTTTTGTCTAAGTACCGCTATTTGTTTTTTTACTGCGCCTTCTTCTTCTTATCATTTTTTTTGGTCTCCACCTTACGGTATTGCGACCAGCTTCATTACTGCGCCTTCGCTATGCCTCAGAAAGGTTCTGGGCCACTAGGAGCACAACGTGTCTAGTGAGTCTGCCTCTTTATTGCCCTTGTGATCTGAGTGGCCTGGTTAGGATTTAAGGATGAAACTTTATGGTGTTGCTTCTTGTTTAGTCGGGAGCATTGTCAATTGTTCGTTTTTCCCTTTTTCGTTCGCACTAAATTGGTTTTGGTTGAGGTTATGTATAATTTCTTGACCTTTTTCCATTTCAATGTCGTTGTACTGGCATCGCCATATTTGTTAGTTCATAAGTCTCCCTTGCGCCTAAGATCACGTTTAACAAAGTCTATCTTTTATAAATAAGGCCCCAAAGAATTACCTTAAATACACTGAGAAACATGTTTCTTTATTTGATTTTTGTATTTCTTTTTTTTTTCAGGAAGGCTGATGACTGCTCGTCGTCCACTCGCAGTGTTTGGTGTCGTTTCAGGAGAAAATTAATCTACTGGATGTTATAACAATCACAATAAATAAGTTGTCCATTTAATGTAATTTTTTTTTTCGAAAAATTAGCGATAAAAGAAAAAATGCGCGAATAAATAAAAATCCAGTATCTCGGTATTCTCAGTTACAGTATTCGTGGTACTTGGAGGATGCGTGAACCAAAAAAAAACGGCACTGTCTTAAGAAAGCTAAAAAACGATCACTTTAATTATATTTCCTTTGAACAAAATATTCCCACCATTTCTTAAAATATTTTGGGAGATGAAAAAATATATCGACTTGCAATTTTCGTCAATTTGCTGCTATTTTGGTCTATTTTCAAATTCCATTGTTTATACTGTATGCTTCCATTTAATATTTTCTTAAGAAAACTTGATTTGAATAAAAATAAAAAAACAGTGGTGGAAAATGAAGTTTTTTCATAATAAACTTCCCACTCTCCCCCACCTCTTATTTCAGCAGATAGATTAAAACGGTAATATCAGGTATACGCAGATTTTTCGAAGGATCACTTTCCACACTAAGTAATGTAATATACTATTACAAGTTTCTACACAAATTTACTCCAATAAACACCTTCACCTTGTAGACAATATTTGCTTCCATTCACAATGTAATCGTTTTGGATTATATCGTAATACCAGCCACGATAACACTACGGTGCCTTGACCTCGACGTAAATTACACACGAAACGAAATTCTACTGTTCACTGCAGTTACTTTTAGAGGTTAGAAGACTACGGTACGGTTTTTTTTAAACCTTTTTACAAAAAAACAATTAATACTTTTAAATTTGCCAGTGTCACAGAAATACCGATAATAGTGTTTGCTTGATACATGTATTTTTAGATTGTATAATCAATATTCAGGTAAATATTTACATATATACTTCACTTCTTTAGATTATTAGGTACGCAATAATATAAATAAAGGTGATCACACTTCGTCAGTTTTAAGTTTACGCTGAAAATCTTAAATTAAAACGAGGATGTCATCTGTCATTGAAGCTGAAGACAATAAAGTGTGTAAAAACGATTTAATTTGAAAGTTTTAGATTGTTCTTTAAATAATTATCAATCCGGCTTTGTCTTTTTAAAGAAAATTCGTTTGCCTGTTCTTTTTTAACACAATTCTTCAACTGTTGGTTTGTTTGTAGTCCCAATCTTTATTTGAATGATAACTGAAGGTTATTGTACACAATTTTAATCCAAGCTTTCATAATTGGGAGTTTTTAGTTTATTTCAAGCAAATCTTGATCTAGTAGGTACCTTGATCTTGAACCTATTGGCTTTGTCGCTTAAACAATCAACCTCGTAATATATTCAAGGGTCAACGTATAACCGTCATTAGATATTCAAGGTCAAAGGTCGCAATAATCAGTTTTTTGATGATATCTCCTTTTCTCTGCTTCCAATCGTATTTGCATTTAATATGAAACATGTAGAGGATAACATTCCGTACAAATTTTATTCGAAACCTTTTCCTATACGTCGCACCGTTTTTGAGATAAAGGGCGTAAACTGTGGAGCGCTCGGTCGTACGTACCTTAACGCAAGGTAAATCGTGAATCTGAGCTTATTTACATTTTTACTCCAACTAATCATTCAATATTACTCACCTTTCTTATATAAACAATTAAGTAATGAAGTGAATATTTCTAAATATGTTTCATCTTAATATATTATCATCACTTGACTGTATGTACGAACAGACTTTATCGAAGAAGACGAGTGTGCATTTCATCTTTCTGACGATGTCAATTCTGACTTTTTTTCTTTTAAATATTTGATATTAAAATGCTGGTCGGAAAAGTGTCAAAATCAAAATGTCAATTTTTCTTGAGAAACATTCACGGATGTTGCAAATCGTCAGAAAATCCCAAAGTCTTGACAAGATTTTTAACGGCATTGTTTCAGGTAGCAATGAGATAAATCCTTGGAAAAAATTCTATTCGAACAAGATGGGCGACGAAGGAGGTAATTTGTACCTTGGGTTGGATCTCAGTACCCAGCAGGTGAGATTAATTTTATTATTTAAAAAAAAAAGAAAGTTTTTTTCATTATTACGGTTGTGTATCTCATTTTAACGACATGTTTTATCGGCACTGTTCGTTTTAAAATTGTATATTTCAGATCACTCTGAAAACTTCCTGTATGACACATTCAATCTTTTTATTATACAGAATTATATTTGTACCTTGTGCTATAATATGGTTTCAGCACCAATATATAAATTAATATTCTTATTATTTTACAACACTAATAATAATATAAGTTATGAAAATTTCATCATTAACTATCATAAACTGCTAAATAACATATAATTATTATTGCCGGTAATTAAAAGTATCTAAATTAAGAGAATATGCCTACGTTTTACTATTATTTCGCGTCATAATCACCAGGTACTCAGATATGAACAGTTATTATTAAAAATATGTTACGAAATCCATTTATCTTTGTAGAATTTATAATTTTGTAGAAATATTCAACTTTCGATCGTATTAAATAGAATAGTAACATTTTAAAACAGATTAAAAGGTTATTTGTACATTTTTTATATCAACAAAATGAACTAATTTATTTTTGAAGACCGGTCCTGTAATTTTTTTCTAGTTTCAATGAATCAGTTAATTGAGTATAACAAAATTCACATTTCGCCCTATATATTACTAAATAACGCAAACAGGCACATTTGAATGGTCACAGTTCTTCCCGACTCACCCTGTATATGAAAATATTAAACGACTATTATTATCAGGAATAAAAATGGACACGCTAGTGCATCTATGAACTGTCATCATCATGTGCCTATTATTACATGGAATAAAAATGGTCGTGCTGATACTTTATACGAGCCCTAAAATATAAGATTCTATTTTATTTATTTTAGCTAAAAGCAGCAGTGGTAAATGAAAAACTAGAGATAATAGCAGAACAAATAGTAATATACGATTCAGATTTGCCTGAATTCCGCACACAAGGTGGTGCTATAATAGATAAAGTAAACAACTCCTTCATAACTTCACCGGCTTTGATGTGGGTAAAGGCACTAGATATTGTCTTAGATAAACTTACCGTAGCCGGAATTAACTTTTCTAAAATAGCCGCAGTTTCTGGAAGCGGACAGGTGAGAATATAAAAAAACAGAATTATCCATATTTCAATCGATAATTTTAATTGTTTTAGCAACATGGATCTGTTTATTGGCAAAAAGGAGCTGGTGAAACATTAGGTAGATTAAATCCAGGTCATTTCCTCCATCAGCAGCTAGCAAATGCTTTTGCAGTTGCAAATAGTCCAATATGGATGGATGCCAGTACTACCAAACAGTGTAAATTATTAGAAGATGCAGTAGGTGGACCATTGGTAGGTTACAGTTGACACAAATATTGTTTTGGGGATGGAAAGTATACTTCAACTTGTATTAATATAATTTGTCCACGACCACTTAATATTAAGTCAATATTTTACCTCCTAACGAAAGGTATATGGTACCCATATATCTACTAGAGTGAATTATGCACTCATAATACATGCATTATTAATTACTTAACGTGTCACACTCGCATTATTTATTTAACAAAGAAATCAAGGGTCGTGGACAAAGTATAGTATTCTACTCGCAATTTATGGCCATTATTCACTCAGGTGACTTGCGCCCCTCGCCTACGGCTCGGGACGCGAACGTTTAATAATGTACCATTATTATTTATAGTATAATATAGTGAACTTGTTATTACATTATTTTAGAAATTAGCAGAAATAACTGGATCCAGAGCATATGAAAGATTCACAGGATCTCAAATATGCAAAATTAATCAAACAAAACCAGAGGCATACAAAAACTCAGAGGTAAAATGTAATTCATAATAATCTACCAAAACAATTATGCTAAAAATGTAAAACTTACCCATATAAACTAACATTTGTTAACAACGAGATTTTTTTAGCGGATATCTTTAGTCAGTAGCTTTGTATGTTCCTTATTTGCTGGTAAAATCGCACCTATCGACATATCTGATGGTTCAGGTATGAATCTTATGGATATTAGAACGAAAAAATGGAATAAAACTTTGCTCGACGTTTGCGGGCCGAACCTTGCCGAAAAACTGGGTGACCCTGTTCCTTCTACTACTGTTGTTGGAAATATTTCACCTTACTATGTAGAACGATACAATTTTAATGCAAATTGTAAAGTAATCGCTTGTACTGGTGATAATCCAGCTTCTTTAGTTGGTAAGTGGTAAAATTAATAGTACTGTGTTGTAGATTTATGACTTTTTTGTTAAATGTTTATAGGTATGAGATTAACTGAAGATTGGATAGCTGTAAGTTTAGGAACTAGCGATACTCTGTTTCTGTGGCTTTCGGAACCCAAATTGGTACTAGATGGCCACGTACTTTGCAATCCCATAGATGAAAATGCTTACATGGCTTTATTATGGTAAATTCCCGTAACCAATATTGTTCAAGCTTTTAGCTTTTCCAGAAAATAAGTTTAGTTGCACCATTTTTCTCCAAACTGTAACGTAGTTTTTTTCCAGTTTCAAAAATGGTTCCCTAACGAGAGAAAGGATTCGAAATCAAAACGCGAGTGGCTCTTGGGACACTTTCAGCAAACTTTTAGATAGTACACCAAGGGGGAATTTTGGCAACTTAGGACTTTATTATGATAATCAAGAAATCATTCCATTTTTACACGGAGACTTTAGATTTAACAAATCCGGCCGTGTAAGTAAATTTAGCAGCCCCGAAGTCGAAGTTAGAGCTGTAATTGAGGGGCAGTGTATTAGGAATAGAGCGTACTCGGAAGACTTTGGATTTAAAATTGGTAAGTGAAAAATATTTTATGAAAGAAAGTATGTTTTGTTTAATTTTTTTCAGATAAAAATACGAAAATTTTGGCTACTGGAGGTGCCTCGAAAAATAAGGCTATTTTACAAGTTTTATCAGATGTGTTTAATGCTCCTGTATATATTCAAGTAAGCATCATATTTGTATATTTTATTTTCAAGTGTGGTTTGGAGAGGTCTATTAATTACGAGATATATCACCCCTTAGTGAGCAGTGGCAGCTCCTCAGAGATAAGTCTCCCTCCAACAACTCCGTAATGCACACTTTAACTGACAGTCTCACGTAAAAGTTTCACCTATACATGCGGGTGTTTTTTGGTATACAGACGGGTCAAAGACGTTAGACGGCGTAGGAGACGGTATAGTAGGGCTAAAGCAAGGGATAGTCTTCCCAGTAAGCCTATCAAGGAACGTCACAATTTTCCAGGCGGAAATTACGGCGATTCACCACTGTGTGGAGGAAATTAAAAGGCAGAAGAGAACATATCATTAAAGTGCCATCTTCACAGACAGCCAAGCAGCGCTAAAGGCACTCAACTCCGTAGAGGTCAATTCTAAGCTAGTAAGGAATTGTGTGCGGGCCCTAAACACACTGGGTGAGCGTAGCAATGTTACGGTAGCCTGGGTACCGGGGCATAAGGGCAACGAAAAAGCAGATGAAATGGCCAAGCAAGGCGCATCAAAGCCATTCGTTGGGCCGAAAACAAACAAAGAAGTGGGTCGCCCACAAATCTTTGAAATGGTGGAGCAACTCACCACGACAGAGGCAAGCGAAACAGTTCATATTAGAACACTCGCCAAAATTTACAGCAGATCTGATGGCCAGACAGGAAAACTGTTAAAGCTGTAGTGGGTCTGTTAACGGGGCACTGTAAGCTCAATAGGCATTTAAAGCTGATGGGATTGACAAACGAAGATACGTGCAGGTTTTGTCACCTAGAAGAAGAAACGGCAGAGCACATTCTATGTCAGTGCGATAGCCATTGGCTATATGAAAGGTTCAGTCTCCACGCTAATAGACTTTTTAAAAAGAGTCAGACTGGAGAATGTAATCTAGAGTTTAGAGGACCACAATAGATCTGAAAAGGTCGCAGTGGATTATGCCAAAAGCCACCTCATAAATCTAATGTAATCTAACAGTCTCACGTAATTTATAAACGCCCCTTTTGTCCAACTCGTAATTTTTTATAGCATGCGGCAAATTCTGCAATGTTGGGAGCTGCGTATCAAGCTAAGCACGGACTGTTATTTGGTAAAAGTTCATATGACGAGATCACTTCAAGTCTTCCAGAACCTGAACTGGTGTGCACACCTTATCCAGACGCAGAAGCTATTTATATTCCAATGATAGAAAGATACAGAGCGATCGTAAAGGAACTTACTTCAGATGGTGGTAGATGAATTAAAATCTTGCACGTTTTAACTTTCAATGAAAAGTGAATATCTAGTCTAGAATAACGAATTTACACTTTTATTCAATTTTACAGGGAATTTTGTAATCGTAACCGTTTAATACTGTGATTATATTAAAACGTATCATCGAATTTAGGTGTCAACATTTTGAAAAAATGGAAATTAAATTGGTTTACCCTTAAATTTTAGTCTTTTATTAAGAAAAAAATAAAAATACATCCGATGTTGTGCTTCAGAGTGCCCATTCTTACTTGAAATAAAATTATCCTATGAAAACGTATCAACACGTTAAAATTAAAGCTGTAAAAATGGGCACTACATAGCACTTGTATTATTTATTTCAAAACTGGACCATACCTGTTAAATCTGGAAAAGAAAAAAAAATTCAAGTACCTTTTGTAATGCATGATTGTTTGGAAGTCAGTTAAAAAAATTGATAGTTTTTTCAAGTAAAAATAATCCACAATTCAACATAAAGAATAAAAAGAGCAATAGATAGTTTTTTTAATAAACAAGTCACGGCGCCACTGGCCGGAATTGCTAATGTTGTAAATCATTTTAACGACATAGTAGAACGCAAAATTATTCAATAAACTAGGCGGATTTTGAATAGAATTAAATATATGATTAATAGTAAGATGAAAAGAAAGTAAATTTGCCCCTCACGGATATTTTTACTTCGAAAATAATCAATTTATTTTCAGTTGGCCGTTCTAATGTCTTCAAAAAGAGGGTCAGAACAGGTCTGTGATTGAACAATCATCATTTAATTTTTTTTTATTTAAACAAAATGGCAATTGTATCGACTTATTATACTTACATTGTTGTCAAGTCAGTAAAACTGCAGATTATCCTGGAAATAAAAACGTTTTTATTAGACAAATTATTATAATTCAACAAAATTTGTATTTGAATGTTAATAATTTCAGACCTGTTGAGCATAAAATTTAAACTACCATGTTTAAGTCTAGCAAAAAGTAATATCATCATTGAAAGTTGGAAATTACGAAAAAATATTAAAGCTACCTCAAGTACTGTCAGATCTAAATGAAACTTTTTATATTGGTGCACTCCAACGAAATAATGAAAAAGTTAAATTTTTAAAGATTTAAACATTATTTTCTAACTTAAATAGAAAAAAAACACCAATAATGACAAATATTTTGAGTATAATTCCTTCAATTCAACTTTATGACTAATTTTATTTAAAAAAATAGAAAGTTGTAATTGAAAAATTGTACTTACATAAAACATTCTCCGATTGGGTGTCCTTAAGCCTACAAAAAATGTTTTAAATTAGTTAAAATTACCACAAATAGAAATTCTTTCAATATTTATTTAAAATCAGAAACTATTTATAACCATTAAGAAATCTTCGGTGTCCTAAGAAAAAAAATATTTTTTTAATAAAATTTTCAAATTAAACTCAAAATATTTACCTATAAAATTATTTAGTTGACGAACGCTGGATTTTTCTATTA
Source organism: Lochmaea capreae (assembly GCA_949126875.1). Lineage (NCBI taxonomy): Eukaryota > Metazoa > Arthropoda > Insecta > Coleoptera > Chrysomelidae > Lochmaea > Lochmaea capreae. The sequence continues at coordinate 3,135,094 of OX421405.1, read as the reverse complement.
TATCTCCAGGATCTGAAATTAATGCAGAAAAATTAAAAATATTTAAATTGTTTAAATACAAAAATTTATTGATAAGCGAGTTTCTCAGACCTGTTGAGCATTTAATACAAACCACCAAATTTTAAGTCTGGATGTGTTTAACTATCATCATATTTTTAAATCGTTCATTAAATGAAAACTGTTTAGGGTTTGGGTATTGTGAATTTTTTCCCAGAAGATGGGTCTTTTCTCATAAATTTTGGGGTTTAATATCCATAGTTTCGGAATTCGGTCCGGGTACCTAGCAAAAGGCTACCTGCTCACAGGGACCTTGTCCAAATCCGAAAGGGTGATTTCGTAATTCGGTCCGCTGTCGAAGCAGGTAGATTTCATGTGGGTATTAAAAGATTATTTTTAGCAATTGTTCTTCTGAAGTGCAGAGTGTAAGACGTGTTTAATTGTGTCCGTTATTGTGATTTTGTTTGTTTGTTTGACATGGAAAATATTAATTTCACCTCTATGACGAGTGAAAAGGGTAAGCGTTCATTAATAATAGATGGGTTTAAATTTTGTTTTCAAAAATCATTATCTCAAAAATACGAAGGTGGTTTGGTAGGGGTAGGTTTGGTTGGGTTTTTATTGAAAATTATTATAATTTATTCTTCAAAAATTGACTAGAAATACGAAGGTGGTTTGGTTGGGTTATTATTGAAAATTATTAGAATTTATTCTTCAAAAATTGACTAGAAATACGAAGGTGGTTTGGTAGGGGTAGGTTTGGTTGGGTTATTATTGAAAATTATTATAATTCATTCTACAAAAAAATTGACTAAAAATACGAAGGTGGTTTGGTAGGGGTAGGTTTGCTTCGGTTATTATTTCACGTACTGTTTTTATTTTTGACGATACGCATTTAGCGTAAATTTTTAAAGATGCCAGTACAACAACAATAAGTGTGTACTGTTGGTCCTAAGCCCAAAAAAATGTGAAGGAAAATAAAAGTCAAATTAAACAAATAGTAGGTACATGGGACCCACTTCCGAAATCGCATTTTCGCTGGTGTGACCACACTTCGAATTTAATCCGTTACAGATAGTCCCTTCCGCAGGTAGCGGGACCGAATTCCGGTGCGTCTCATAGTTTTGTGTTTGTGTTACAAGCTGTCATGTAGAAAATGCGTTTTTTCGGAAATTTCATGACACTGTTTAAAGCTGAAAGAATGATTTTATTAAAAAACTGAGTATTCTCGTCCCAAAAAGGGTAGGTATAAAAGTATTTAGCGATTTAATTTGCTTTTTGCTTTAGGTGAAAAAATTGATAGATTAAAAAACTGACTTTGCCGATTTCTCGTTCAAAAAAACCCATTTATAATGAGTTTTTAGCATTTTTTTATGTAGAAAAATGGGTAGGTATGGAAATATATTTCGCGATCTAACTTGCTCTTTGCTAACCCCCTTAATGCTTGCAAATATCGACTCAAAATTAACTCATTTATACCAAATTTTCCTCTGAATCGATTGGTGATCCTCAAAACATTCTGTATGTCCAATCAGTCGAGTTATAAAACATAAACCCTCCAAATTAAGCTTTTGTAATTTTTTTTCCAGAAAAGACTGGTATTTTGAGAATACTCTTCTGAAATTTCCGTTCAATATTCCAGGTTTTGAGGTATTTACAAAAGTTTTTATGTTGAAAACTCGTTTTTTCGAAAATTTCATGACAAAAAAAAATGATTTAATACAAAGAAAATAAGAACCTCGTCCCAAAAAATCAAATGTTATGTTTTCAGTAGATTTTCCAATTTCATCAGACACCTTCTTAATTTTGTGCTCGCTGTTGGAATCCAGAAATATCAAAAAATATAATAAAATGATTTACAAACCTGTTATCCTACTTTTAATACTCGTACCAGTCAGTTTAATCCCTCCATTTGTCCTGGAAAAAATTGATTTTATTAAAATTAAGTACATATTAAGAATTAATTTTTGCAAAGTCCAGATTTTAATCAGCTGGCCGTTCTATTTCGTCGTCAGGGGTCAGAACAGGTCTGTGATAGAACACTCATCATATTATCAAGTATTTCTCATAAACCGTTTGATTTTCAAATATAATGGGTGTCGAATTTATAAAATGTCTAATTTTTTACAGATAAAAGAGACCTAGTTTATTTTGGTGTGATAGTAGAACAAATATGTGTGTATTTAGAGCGGAAAGTCTTTTGGTAGTTTCGACAGATTTCTGTCTCGACTACCAAAGTACTACTTCCTGCTCTTCATACACAAATAGCTATACTACGCTGTACAAAAAAAAAAACAATTTCAAGTCTTTTTCAAAATATATCGAATATTTTTTAGAAAAACAGATTTTTATATAAATTCATTTGGGTTTTAGAGATGTTAATTTACATACGACCATTCTACAGGAATCTTTAATGAAGTAAAATGAAAATTAAGTGTAGAAGATAAGATTTCAAGTATTTACCTAGTTTTTCATATCAATTTTCAGTTTCAACAGCAACACATTCTGAAATAATAAAAAATAACACGTTAGACCAAACGTTTTAGCGACATTCAATTATATCAAAGGAAATCTTTTTAAAACATCAGACATCCAAGAAAGTTAAGTCCTCACAAGTTTCAGATGGCAACATACAGATTCATCATTATATTATCATAAGAAAGACGTTTAAAACATGAAATACATTAATTAAATGTATTAATTACCTTTGCTCTTAATTTCTTGTTGTGATGTAGAGGATACTAGATTTTCTTACCCAAAATCTGAAACTGTAAGAAAATGAAACATTACAATTTGTATTTTAACAAAAATCCACATTATTCAATATTTTTAAAGTTTCAGACATCCAAGGAAGTTGAGTCCACATTAATTTCAGATGGCAACATACAGAATCATCATATTAAACTTTCAATTAACATTTTTTAAAAACAGAACTGAAATATTACAAAATTTGCAATTTTACTCACTTTATTTATCAATTGACCTGTCCTTGTACAAGTATATTTTGAAATCTGTAAAAAATAAAATTGTTTAACAACATTTTCGGAATTTATTAATAAAGTTATTAAAAATAATTGTATAAATCAGAAAGACTAATCAGTATTCATCGATAATCTCAACAATAGCTATGCTCATCATGAAATTTGAAAAATCGTTTACAATTAAAAGTAAACTATACTTACATTTTTATAGAAATAAAATATTCAATTTTCAATTAACGGTTTCGACAATATCTGTAAATAAATAAAAAATATGTCAACGTTGATGAAGTTAAAAAATGAATTTTAGTAGAATTTATTGTATATCAGGTAACTTTTTATAATCCATGATTATGTCTTAGGTGTCCTAAGTTAAATTCATCATTTAACTAATAATATTGTCAATAGATTCAAAATTTTAAAATTATTTTTAGAAACAAGAAAAACTTCCAAAGAATTTTTGTTAAAATCTGTAAAATACAAATGAACTACTTTATATGTTTAACAAAACTAGCAAACGTTGGTCCAAAAAAAGAAATTTTCACTCAAAACCTACCATACAAATGAACTACTCTCTAAAATCTTCTCAAGATGAGCAAGATTATTAAAAATATACAAAGTACAAATGAACTATTTTATAAAATCTCTATCAATGTTCAAAACCATCCAAAACTTTGATCAAAATAAAGGAGTTTCACTCAAATCCTCAACATACAAATGAACTACTTTATAAAATTTTTTTCAATGTTCAAAAAAAACCATGCAAAACTTTGTTGAAAGAAAATATTTTTATATAAGACCTCAACATATAAATGAACTACTTTAATTTTTTTAAATATACGACAAAACGAATTATTTAAAATATGAAAAGTTTGTAATTTATTAATTAAACAATCAAATTGTTGAATGTTATTACCTGAAATATCGATTTTTCTTCATCTGATTCGCCCAAAAGTAGAGATCTGAAATCAAAGAAAAAATGTACTCCACGATTTTTATAACAAAATTTTATGATGAATTAAAAAATAAAAATCAGAATCCTTTTGGCAATAAACATCGTAAAATGTTATGTGTCAGAAAATACAAATTACTTCTCCTGCAAAATGGTCATCATTTAAAAAACTAAAAAAAAAAACTATATACAGGGATAATCTGTACTCACCAAAAATTGTTGCAAAACTAATTTCCGAACGTAAATTTTAATGGAATAGAATCTGAAATGAAATTAAAAATGTAAGTTTCCTTTCGTAAACATATATTTACATTTAGACTTTTAGAATATATCAGATTCACCAATCAGTCATAGATTTCAGACTGGGGCGGTAATGCTAATCATCATTCAACAAGAAAACTAACAGGGGGTTCAGAAAAGAGTTTAATGGTGTAATGGTTAGTGACTAAGTCAAGTTCAGAAGTTAAGAGCGCCCAACGTGGGGCATCAATTTGTAACTCTTAAAGCATTTGGTTAGTGCACGCCATCCCAGTGATAACGTAATTAAACAGAAATATATTATTATACAGATTCATTCATTCACACTTACCTCATATTTATAGAAGATAATTTTCAGTAATATAGCCAAGTTTAAACGAGAAAGAATCTGTAAAAGAAATGTTACTTTCAATTTTTGTGTGTGTAAGTTAATAGTAAATAAAATGAATAGAATGTGGTCAGTTGGCCGTTCTAATGTCTTCAAAATGAGGGTCAGAACAGGTCTGTGATTGAACAATCATCATAATAAAAAATTTATTTAATAATACTTTAAATTAATACGAAAACATACCTTAATAATAAAAAGGTAGCTTGCAGGACAGTATTTCGGTAAGAAATGATTATAAAAAACCTGGAACAAAAAATCTATATTAGTTTTAGTTATATAACATTAAAAAAAGTTATAATTGTGAAGTTGAGTCAGTTGGCCGTTCTAATGTCTTCAAAAAGAGGGTCAGAACAGGTCTGTGATTGAACAATCATCATTTGAAAGTTTACCAATGCAACTACAGTAGAAACGGTGGAGCTTTACCATCACGTGACCTAATCATCATATTTTCTACACACTATCTCTGGACCTGAGTAATAAAAGCGCCAAACTCCATTTATGGACATTTGGAGATATTACCATTACTGAAATTGGCAGATTGAAAACTACATATACAAAAAAGGACCAACCTCCACTAAGTGTGGAGATTCTTTTGATTTAGAAAAGTGCTTGCCAACTCCTTACTTAAGAAATGGTGTATCTTTCTACAAAAGGCAATGGGCTTGTTTCATGGATATGAATTAACAAGTGAAATCATATCAGAAGGATTAAGAATAACTTTCGATGATAACGATATTTATCTCAAAAAATTACAAATATCTAGATTTAAAAATTATCTCAGATTTAAATAAACCGCTGTAAACCGACCAATGGTAGAAGCACTTCTTGCCAGATTGAAAGTACGTTCTGTTGACAAATCCTACTTGACTATCCAAGTTGATTAAGACAAAGTGAAAGTCGACTAGAAGAATTCGACAGTTAATAATTGACATAAATATCAATAACTACACTAATATCCAAAAACTATATTAGATTCTAAAAACACACCACATTTGCTTATTGTGGAACGAAACATTAGCAGGGCGTGGATCTTCGTGTTTAAGAAAGTATATTCTGGATCTTCCTTCCACAAATATTAAAACCCTTAATTTCTACAGCGATTCATGTTCTGGCCAAAACCGAAATATTTATGTTGCCACGATGTTTTGCAAACTTGTAAAAGAGCTGCCAGAACTTAGTTCTGTAACTGAGATTAATCACACATTTATGGAGCCAGGTCATACCCACATGGAAGCTGACACAATACATGCGCGCCAAGAAAAAAAACCACAATGGATGTTGAAGTTCCGCATAATTGGACCAATTTCATTAAAACGTCTATACAGAAAAAATAAACTTATTGTAACCGAGATGCGTCAAGAAGATTTCCTTAACTTAGGAGATATTCCCAAATCTTTATTTGTACACAGAAAAAAATATGAAGGAAATTCAGTTCCGTGGATGCACATCAAGCAAATGAAATTTCAAAAGGATCCAGAGTACCAATTTTTTTACAAAACAGATTTAAAAAAATGGTGGTTATAAAAAAGTTGACTGGAGAAGAGGAACTTGACTATCAGGTGCAACCTTTAAACAAAGAGCCCTTGCCTATTGCAAACCAGAAATACGACGATCTAATGCAGCTTCTGCCATATGCGAGCGATTATAACAAAGCATATTTTTGGGAAAAAGAATAGTTTACGTTTTATTGGTAAAAAAGCAATGATATTCTGAAAACACACTGGGCCTATCTCCACCAACCTCCACTGGTAAATCGGCCAAACTCCTTCTAAATCAAAAATATCTTGAGTTTGACACTACCGCATTTAAGGTTATGTCTTGTTTTTGGCGAATTTTTGGATTGAAAATGTATTTATTGTTAAAATCAGTTCTTGTAAGAACTTTTTATTCCGCTTGACATTGCATAACACTCAAGATGCCGTGAGAGGGGAATATTACTAATAAGCCAGCATGGTTAATATTAATTTTGGACTTTGTAACTTATTCATCCAGTATATCGATAGTTTTAATAAATTTGTCGAGGTTAACCATGTAAATTAAATAAATACATGTTTAATTACCGATTCGTAAAAGGCCGACCTTTGGAATATTAGTCATAACGATTATTTCTATTGAGTCGACAGAAGTTTTGACTTGATTCATATGAATAACAGTCACGTGATGTATAAAGCTCCACCGTTGCTACTATGGTATAGTTTTGAGAAAAATCAAGCCGTTTTGTGTCAATTTATTGTATTCTTAAAAATATTGTGTACCTACCTTAAGCATTTACTGGGAGTCTTCAAAAAAAAAAAACCTAAAATTATAACAAAAAAAAATGTTAAGTGGTTTTTAAGTCTTTTGCAAATTTTTGTTAATTTAAAATTAAATCAGAATCCTTTTGGCAATAAACATCGTAATATGTCATGTGTCAGAAAGTACAAATTACTTCTCTAGCTAATTGGTCATCATAAAAATAAAAATTGTAAAAAAAAAAAACAGATTTAAATAGTAATACTTACCAAAAAATATTATCGTTCGCAGCTGTGGTCATTTTTGTAGCAAACTAGAACAAAAATTAAAAATTTTACTTTTTGTTTCATTTTTAAATGATAGAAATTTTAATTTAATATTTAATTCATCGAAACAACCAATCAGTCATGGTTTTCAGACTGGGGCGGTAATACAATTAATCATTTCAATACCGAACGTCAAAAGGAGGACAATTATTATTATTATTGATTGTGCTGACTAGATTTTCAATGTGACCAATTCTTAAGAAAAAAACGATAAATTAAGACATTTTTGAAAACATAGAACTTACTTTTATTTTAAATACCCAATCAATAGCGTAGTAGAAATCTGCAAGAAAAAAATTGACTTAAAATACATGTTTTGGAAGAATTAGGGGAAGAAAAGAAAGAATAAGTATCAGTACATCCAATCACTCATAAGTTTCAGCCTGGGGCGGTAATAGAAATCATCATTTTGATACCAAAACACTTTACGTAGTTATAAAAAGTTTACAGACTCACTAACCGAAAAAAAAATAAGTAAGCAAAGTTTTAATCATGATGAGACACGAGGACAATGATTATTGTTGATTTGATTCGAATAAGGTCCATTTTAAATGAATATTCTGCAATTTTTCCTTCAGCATGTGGTCTATTATACACAAGGTGGTAAATAAATACATTTTCAAGAACTTACCTCTATTAAAAACTAGAAGTACCAAATCGATGGCATAGTAAAGATCTGTAAAGAAAAAAATTACTTAAAATACATTTTTTGGTAGATTTAAGATGATAAAAAGAGGAATAAGTGTCAGTACATCCAATCACTCACAAGTTTCAGCCTGGGGCGGTAATAGAAATCATCATTTTGATACCAAAACACTTTACGTAGTTATAAAAAGTTTACGAACCCACTAACCAAAAAAAAAAAATAAGTAAGCAAAGTTTTAATCATGATGAGACACAAGGACAATGATTATTGTTCATTTGATTCGAATAAGGTCCATTTTAAATGAATATTCTGCAATTTTTCCTTCAGCATGTGGCCTATTATACACAAGGTGATAAATAAATACATTTTTAAGAACTTACCTCTATTAAAAACTAGAAGTACCAAATCGATAGCATAGTAAAGATCTGCAAAGAAAAACAATTTACTTAAAATACATTTTTTGGAAGATTTAAGATGATAAAAAGAAGAAAAGTGTCAGTACATCCAATCATTCATATATGTCAGCCTGGGGCGGTAAATTGTTCATCATAAGTAAGGTTAAATCAGTTATTTCAATTTTAAATGGTAATAAAAATAAAACTTACAATAATTCCGAAGCGGCCATGGTTTCAGCTGAAAAGTCTCGAACAGAAAACTTTGTACAAATTTTTTAATAATTTTTCGTTCAACTACCGTACTTTTTAAAAACGAACTAAAAACAGCCGAAGAAAAAGCAATTTTCCTTAAAAAAACTGAGTTTTATTTTACATATATCCAAAAAATAATTATACTTAACATTAATCAGTACTCCTAACATAAATATACAGTAGATGCTCACACCAGGATTTTTAAAATCACTCGTTAAAATAAATACTCAAAATTTCATTTTATCAGAATTTACTTTTGATGTCAAGTAGTAATAAATATACAAATATCCGGATAATCAACAAAAAATATGTAACAATATCGATCTGCAGATTATTTAACTTTTCGCAAAATAGAAGGAAACAAAATAATTAAAAGGAGAAACAAGGTAAATCAGTTTATGAATAAAAATATCAAAAATACAATTATAGTTAACTATAAAAACTGAGTTGATTGCAATAAATTTATTAAATAATCTGTACAAACTTAAATTTTCTCGGTTGTTTATAATTTATCCAGATATTGTGCTAGGTCTGGAAGTCCGTCTTTAAGACCCTTCCTCTTACGTGTTTCCTGAAAGAAAAAGACGTTCAAGAACGCGTGAAAGCCAAAACATTCGAAATGTTTTTTAAAAACCATCGTATTTATATGAAGTAGTTCAAATGCAACAAGACGAAATAAACTAAATAAAAATAAAAACTAATATTAAAAAATAATTTTGACGAATTAAGACCATACAAAAAGCATTCGAAACTAGTTTGCATGTAGTAGTTCAAATGTACCAAGACAACAAACTAAATATAGAGATAAAAATGAATTAAGTTATTTGTTCTGGAGCATAGTCTGGGAAGATTAGAAAGGATAAAGCAAATTTTGGAATTGATCTTCAAGGACGAGATCAAAAGGAAACTAACAAATCTCGAATTCACTTTAACGATGACCAAAACACGGCACTGTTACTGCTTATATGGACTAAGTAGTTCAAATGTACAAAGAGAAAAAACTAAATATAGAGATAAAAATCAAGGATGAAACAATTTAATTGGTTTATAGCACAAAATTAAAGACAATTTTCGAATAGTTTCTGTGTATAACACTTTTTAAGTAGAATTGCAAAAAATATATTCCTGAATAAAGAAAACTTCAATTATATCAATAAATTTCAGTAATTTCTTACCTGGACAATTCCGTAGGGTCTGGTATTGGGCTCAGTTGGGTCACCTGGTAAGATTTGCCAATGATCGAAGACTGATTGTGGGAAAGCCTGTCCTCCCGTATTTGATCTCAAATCGGCGGTGAAACCGAAGGATTCGTTTACTGGCAAATATGCTTTTACCAAGAACATAGGCGTACCAGCAATCTGGGCTTCTTCAAATACATGACCACGTCTTCTATTCAATACACCATAAATACCACCAACAGCAATTTCGGGACACTAGCAAAGAAAAAATAAATTAAATAAAACAACAATTTTTGTAGAATCTCCAAATATGACTGTACATCTTACATCGTAGCATGCCACAACTGGACATAAAGATAGAGGTCCCATGGCAGCGGTTAAATGTAGGACAAAAAATTCATCTTCTTCCATTGCACTGCCAACTAAGTAAACGTTATCAAATAGCAACAAAGTTACCATTTATCAAACTGCTTAGTGGCTCTGAGTGTGCTGGAAGGTAATTTTAGTTATTTTTTTGTCAACACTTACCATAATTTCACATTTGTAGATGGGTTCCATGAGCCTAGGAGCAGCTGTCAACAGACATGCGTATAAACACCTACGTGTTGTTGGAATGATTTGACCACCACCACGATGGATGGCATCAGCGTGTAAGGTAACATCGTAAATGTTGAATCTGACACCTCTCAAATTTTCTTCGGATAACACACCTTCTTTGGTCGCCCATTGGAAACCGGCTACAACGGAATCTTTAATTTCATTAAGATATTGTACTCCCTTGGTACAATCGACGAGGATGTTGGGTCCAGTTCCATCGGGACCGAAACACCAGATCTTACGAGCTTCAGTTACATCATAATCGTATTTTTCGCCCAAATAACGTGCACGAACTTTGAAATCGTCACGAGGATTGACTTTTCCTTCATCGATGTCTTCGGCTAAACCGTCGGGCATTGGACAAGCCTTCATGAATAACCTGAGAAATAATTTGTCATTAAAATTACAGTTTTACTAGTTTCATCGGAATAAATAGTTTGGGAAAATTGAAAATGTATGCCCCCCTATTCAGACCAGAGAGTAGAAGGACTCTAAGGACGAAACTTAAAGGACATTTTAATCTGCCACCATATGCGAGTACTAAATAGCGTAGAGGCTATTTAATATTGTCTGAGGTGGCCAAAGGGTATATCGGGAATAAAATTGTTCAATAGTGCCTGTTAACATCATCTCTCGAGATAGAAATTGGAAACAAATCGAACTGATATCATTTCAATGCAGTAGTTCAAATGTATCACAAATAAATATTTGAAAATTGTAGTTACCTGTTATGTTTGTTGGCCGATTTTGATAGGCACATCTGGTCAGATTCTTCGCTGACAGTTTCACGATAAGATACGACAGGGTCGGATTTTTTGATAGGAATACAGGCGTGATCTTCTTCGAGATCTTTAAGGCAAATTTCAAGATGCAATTCTCCAGCACCGGCAATGATGTGTTCACCAGATTCTTCGATGATACATTGTACCATAGGATCGGATTTGGTTAGACGTTTCAACCCTTCTACAAGTTTGGGCAAATCTGCAGGGTTTTTGGGTTCAACGGCAACACGTACTACGGGAGATACACTGAACTTCATGACCTTCAAATTGTGGGCATCCTTAAAAGTACTGATGGTACCAGTTTTAACCAAAAATTGATCAACACCGACCAAACCACAGATGTTACCGGACGGTACATCTTCAATTGCTTCAACATAACGACCCATCATGAGAATAGTACGTTGGATAGCCTTTTCATATAAATCTTCTTTTTTACCGGGAGTGTAGTTAGGTCCCATAATACGAGCTTTCATACCAGTAGCTACTTTACCAGAAAATACACGACCGAAAGCATAGAAACGACCTTTATCTGAAGTCGGTACCATTTTTGATATGTACATCATCAATGGAGCATTAGGATCACAACCCTTGATACCAAGAGCAGCTTCGTCATCTAAAGGTCCTTCGTACAACATTTCCATTCTGTATTTTTGAGCTACTACCGGAGAGGGTAAGTGGATGGCTATCATCTGAAGTAAAGCTTCACCAGCTGGTAACCAAGTTCTCATTACAACTTTCAATAATTGTTTTCCGTCTTTGTCCTTATCTTCATGTTTGATGGAAATTCCCAATTTGGGAAGGAGTGCTTCATATTCTTCTTTCTTGTAGTTCATGATGGAATCGAAGATCTTGTAGATTGGGTCCAAGATGTACATGCAGAAAGAACGTTTGTTGTCATCATCTTTTTGTTTGGCCCATTTCTTTGTTTTGGCATTGAAGAAATTCTCTCCCCACAAACGGTTCATTAGTTTGACTACGTCAATCTTGAATTTTTCTGCATACATTTCAGAGAATTGTTTAAGAGTAAAGGCCCATCCGTGGAGACCTGAACCGAAACCTACTGAACCTTTGCTGGGGTCTACCTAAAAAATAAAAAAAACTACAATGAATTGCTCGGATTAACATTTCAATTGAATCAATTTGTGGATAAAAGATTGTTTCAGTGTAGGAAACTGCTGTAAATATTGAACGACTTACAGCAGGGCAAAATGTGAATTTGATCTTTGAGCCAACAACCTTTATTATCCATTTATTAGGTATAATAACTAAGAAATGACTCAACATATCAATATTAAATGTTCATATTAATATTTTACTTACTCTGACTTCACCCATTGGACCACTATCATCGTTGTAAGTGGCAATAATGACGTTGACGTTTTCTACAATACGTTGGAAAGTTTGGTACAATTCTTCAGAATCCAATTGCAATTCTAAAAGGGCACGGTCCATCTTGTTCATGAACAAAATAGGTTTGATACGTTCAGCAATTGCTTGACGGAGCACAGTTTCAGTCTGTACACATACACCTGACAAATAAAATCGAATAGAAAAATAAAAATTTTGTTAAAATTATGTACTTACCAGATACACAATCTACTACTACAAGAGCACCGTCAGTTACACGAAGGGCAGCAGTTACTTCTGATGAGAAATCAACGTGTCCAGGTGAATCAATCAAATTGATCAAGAAACCTTTTTCTTCTTTTTCACGCTGGTCGGGGTTGGTAATGAAGACAAGATCCTTGTCATCCAATTCAAAGTACATAGATATGGCACTGGAAATAAAGTAATTCCATCACACTTTGTTCTTTTAAGCCAGAGTTGAACATTAAATCATTGAAATTTCTTTAAAGAGAAATTTTAGGTCGAAAATAGTCATCTTCAATGCACTGGTATCTCATTTGAAGGTTATCTTAGAGATGCAAAGTTTTTCTACTAATAAACAAATCTTATTTCGTAGATAAGAAATTCATATTTATCTTCTACACTTGAGATTGGTTAAAGATATATCTAGAGCAGAGGTACCCAAATTTGTTTGTCTCAAGGTCCAGTTGCCCCTGCTCAACAAATATTAATTTTACACCAAGTACTTATATTCAAAACGTAATTATGTAAAGAGATGATTCCCTTTATTATTCAATAACAATCTAGTAACTCAAATCCACATTTTCTGGTAATTTTGAAGTATACGTTAATTATTAGCAGATGAAATAACTCTTGAATCTATTGGATGATATCCAAAGCTCCTTCCACTTACAGGTGGACATATTTTTAAACCACTTGTCCAGAGTAAAAAAAAGTTACAGAATGTTGAAAAATAATTCAAAACAAAAAATATTTAAATTAAATGAACATAATATAGCAGAATGTTTACAATTGGATTTATACTCATAAAAGTGAGTAAAGTATGCACAACCAATAACTCAAGAAGTAAAAATAAAGTATTTCAAATATTTTTCTCAATTTCACTCCAAGGTAAGTTTAAATGTACTTACGTTGATTTAATAGTAATACAACGTTCTTGTTCATCTTTTCTAGTGTCGGTAAAACGTGTTTCTCCGGCTTTGGCACCAGCAATAATACCAGCTTTGGATACTAAAGAATCAGTTAAAGTCGATTTTCCATGATCCACATGGGCAATGACGGACATGTTACGAATATTCTTTTTTTTGTCCATCATGACCCTGATTTCGTCTACTGTGAAGTTCACCTAAAATGAAAATCATCATTAGTATGCTTCCATAATAGACCTCTATATTGTTATTAGTACAACCAATATGTAATCATTTTCAACGTAAAGTATGGTAGTGAATTACTCACCATATTTTGATATTTTGGAAAAATTAATAAATTATAATTAATATTTATCTCGAGATATCAATGCCAATTAGTTAGAAATTGTATACAATATGTAAAGACCTTTGTAAAACAATCGGTAAACATACAAGTCGAGATCTTTCATACTGTTGTGCAATCTTACTAAAAATGTATTTATTTAGAAACAACCGAGAATAGTATCAAAAATTTTTACTCTAAATAACACGGTAATGGTTGTACAATCCTATAATAATAATAAAAATAAATAAAAGTACTTACCATTTTGGATGTTTGATGATTTTTTTATGAACAACCAAAACTTACGATACGCCAACTATGGCGCACTCCTTCGAAAGAAAGAGACCGAAAAAATCTCTGCCACGCCGAACACACTAGACAACTGACAACTTTTCAGTACAGCCAACCAGTAGGTTATTTATGCAGCCAACTCGGACATTTTCAATTATGAGCTAGGCACTTTCTAGCGAAATGTAAAAAGTACGGCATGCATTTACTGTGATTTAACATATTTGAAATATTAAAACAATTATTTTATATTTACTGTGATAACTGTGTTTCATAATAAATATAATCAAAGTGCAGTTTCTGTTTTGTTATGCTAGACTGTGTAGACACCTCTTGTACAAAATATATCCAGTTCATGTCCTAAATATATAGTTCACGTCCATAACAAGTACATGGGATGTCCATATCCTATAATATTCATGTCCAAGACGTATCCAGTTTAGGTCCATGAAAAGTCCATGGTTTATTTATCATGTCCAGTGAATGTCCATATTTGTACAAGGTATATCCATTCTTTGTACGAAATGGACATCCATGGGATGTCCATAGGATATCCCTCTGGACATGAACGGATATCCCTTCATATATTTTAGGTATTAGTGAATGTCACCCCAACATACATACATATATGCATACAACTGTGTTTCACAATAAATATAATTAAAGTGTAGTTTCTGTTTTGTTATTCTTAAAACAGTTTTACCCAAACATAACTTTGATTAAAACAATAATTAATATGTATAAGTTTATTATTTACTCGTGTAACATAATAAGTAATAATTTAGAATCTTAATTACAGAAATACATATACCTAAATCAAATTTAACTATAAGCTAAATTAGGTTCTATATTAAGTTTTTATTTAAATGAAATAGGTGCAACACAAACGCAAGCATCATTTTCACAATATCCAGATCTGTATCCAGTTTCGTGACAGTTTAATCTGCACTGAAGACCGATACAGCTAAGGTCGGGATTATTTTCCTGGATGATATTAATAACCTCATCTGAAACGTAATAAATTAATAGTTAGTCACATTAACAAGGGCGTATGTTTGGTTGCCTACACCAAAATCGTTTATTAATAGAAAGTCATAATAGTGGTCATTAATAAATGATTTTGTGTACACAAGTATAACTAACGGATGATGGAAAAGTATTTAAATTATTAGAATTTGAATAATCAGGTTGTCACTGATGATATTGTTCATATTATAACATTTATAAATAGTTATATTTAAAAGTATTTTATGTAACTTACCTACGCCGAGATCGTCACAGTTAGCCAATGTTGCTGCCAAAGTCAAAACCAAAAAACCAATGAAGAATTTCATTTTTTCAAAAATGTATGAATACTTTTACTTTATACAAGTGTTAATTGCTTTTACCAAAACTATTCTTGATAAAATGGTATCGTTTTGACGATATTTATACTCCTCTAAGATTGTTTGTGTGTAACAAGAATAAACAAATGTTAGGATTAATCCTACTTAATTACGCACGAGTCAAAGGATTTACTTGTTTTTTTACTGTTCGTAACTATTTTTTCTTGGAATCGGTTTAGTTTTATTATTATATTTTGCATGGAAACGACTCGTTACGTAAAATCAGGTGAATTACAAGGCAAAAAACAAAACCTTATTTGTATTATAAAATTTAAATTAAAAGGGATTATTGTATTAAAAGTATTTATTATTCATTCCAGTGGAAATATCGTAAGTTTACAGTCAAATATTTTTAATTAATATGAGGTTAATTTGAGAAGTGATAATACCAAGAGTTCTACCTCTTGAGGTTCGGGGGTTAAAATAGTAGGGTTGATTTTTCCACACCCAATACCCTCTAGATCCCATATCTTTATTGTTTTCATTTTTATTAAGAAAAATAAATATTTAGACTTGTGGTGTTTTCAGCACGCGCGAAAAGATATTCTTATTATTCTGGTAATTTTTGTTTGAAGAGATTTACTTTTATGACAATGTTTTTGCATGGAAAGTAACGCTTAAAAGCAATAGAAAGAACTGGCTTAGGAATGTACGGGCCAGGAACCAAACACTCCGAAGGGTTGGAAAAAGCCCCAAGTATCTTAGAAGCGGAAATTCACACCAGAGGAAAGTGTAGAAATAGACAAAGCCGAGAAAAAAGAGAAGATTTGATCATTGGAAAGAT
Source organism: Lochmaea capreae (assembly GCA_949126875.1). Taxonomy (NCBI): domain Eukaryota; kingdom Metazoa; phylum Arthropoda; class Insecta; order Coleoptera; family Chrysomelidae; genus Lochmaea; species Lochmaea capreae. The sequence goes on along the minus strand of OX421405.1, from coordinate 3,118,818 downwards.
CTAGTAGGTCTTAGACAATAAAAGATACTTCTGGGTGACTACAACTTGCTGAGAACAAATTAATGCCTATATAAGTCATAGTAAAACTGCACTAAGAGTTTTAACAGGATTCCTGAATGGGCAAAATAGAGGAGGAAGAAGAATGTAGATACTGTGGTGTAGAAGAAGAAACCTCAATTCACATACTTTTGGATTGCACAGCAATTCAGAATTCTAGGGTACAACACCTAGTATAGAAGAGTTCTAAAGGGGCTACTAGTCTGAGACTTACCTCAAGAACTATGGAGAAGTCATTGGACCGGAACCCTTCTGCATTCGCCTATGTTTACGGCAGACCTAATAAGCAAGGGCAGGAAAACTGTCAAAGCCGTAGTAGGTATATTAACAGGGCACTGTAAGCTTGACAGCCATGTGCAGATTCTATTACCAGGAAGAGAAAACTGCAGAGCACATCCTATGTCAGTGCGATTGTCTGGCGAATGTTTGGTTTCTTGTACTAAGCGATGAGAAGCCACCGGCATGAAATTACATGAAAAGACGTCAAAATAATACTGTAAAACTATTAAAACACTTTACAAATTGGAAAATTACATTCCAAAGGATAGACCGTTCACCAGGAAGCAACATCTACTTCTCGGGCAAGACAATGAATTACACTTCCAAGATAAACGGGGTTGGTATATATGAAAAAATATAACCAACCATTCTGGTTTATAATTAGAAGGAACAATATCGCTTGCGCCTCATCAGTCCAAGCTAGATATTATCCGTCCAGAAGCTTTAGGATCCTTAAGTCCATTTTCCACGGTGCGAGTTGACGATGCAACTCGAAAAAGTTGCATGCAAATTGGCGTTTTTTTTCGTTGGGCGCGTCGGTCGCATGAATTAGAACTTGCTCTATTTTCGAGCGAGAAGTCGCTGCTACTTGGTAACTTTTCTGGTGGATTTTGTCGCACCAACATAAAAATTTATATTGGCTGATATGCTCTGACATTGGTGTCACAGGATTTCTTCAACGTTTTCTTCTCGTAGAGCAGCACAGGCCATAATATTAATTACTGTTACTAAAACAATGCCCTCAATGTTTTCCTCATCCATTCTGTTAACTTCAAGACTTGATTTTAGAGAAACTACTCGTATTTGCTTTATTTTCATCCGCTAATTTTTTTCACACTGTGAGGTTATGAAACCTGAACTACCAGTTTTTTAACGAAGTTGGCAACAAGTACGGTTTCCCCTGAATGAGTCGCAGCAACAAACTATCGATGTGCTGATTGTACTTTTTCTCGCTGCGATTTGTTGCAACGTGGAAAATGTACTTAATCCTGTACTGAAGACAACGCTGAAATTACATTAATACATTATACCCAGTGAAGGGAATGCCAAGAATCTGATAATAGCGACATCTCCACTACTAAAAATAAACCAAAATTCTATATAGACAAAAAAACCATTTCGGTTTTGTAGGTTATTTACTTGATTACAGTTTCCTATAATAATTGTCATATTTAAGTAAAGCGTGTTATGAATAGACGTCAAAATAATAGTGTAAAACTATTAAAACTCTTTACAAATTAGAAATTTACTTTCCAAAGGATAGACCGTTCACCAGGAAGCAACATGTTTGGTTCTATATTTTCATATATACCAACCCCGTTTATCTTGGAAGTAGATGTTGCTTCCTTGTGAACGGTCTATTCTTTGGAAAGTAATTTTCTAATTTATAAAGTGTTTTTAGTATATTAAAGTATAAGTGGATATTAAGGTCTTTAAAACACGCGCGATTTTTCGAGCACGACGGCGAAGCCGGAGTGCTCGAAATAGAGCAAGTGTTTTAGAGACCAGTTATCCACGAATACTTTACGCTATTTTTTTTATTGGTGCTCTTTGAAATTATAAATATATACTGGTATCTATTACTACTACAACAACAAGAAATGGAAATAAGAACTAATAATGTAAAATGGTTGAATTCGTGATGCTTGCGTTGTCATGGAAATGAGAAAAACAAACTAATTTGCATTTTGTCTTTAAGATTTATTGTTGTCACCGAAGTGCATAAAAATGAATTCTAATATCGATTTTTTAAGTAGTAAAGCAGAATCGTGGTTAGTACCGCAAAAATCTTCTGATGCGTATAAAGAAAATTGAAATTGTTAAATATTGTTCGAATAAAGGTTTTGACGTTACAAAGTACTCCTGTCAGATCAATAATAAAAAAATTGTCATTTAGACTTCGTTTCTCGAGTTGTTGATGTTGCCATGGTAACTTTAAAAAACGCGCGTTTTTGAAAGTTCGATTTAAACACGCTGAGGCGTGCTTTAAATAGGTAAAATGGTTCACCAATAAAAAAAAATAGTTTTTCACTATTATTTAGATGTCTATAAATCATAACACGCTTTACTTAAATATGACAATTGATACAGGACATTGTAATCAAGTAAATAATTACATGAAATATTCAATCTCGAGGCTGGCTACTTAAAAAGAGTCGTGCTGGAAGATGTAATCAAGATTCAGAAGACCACGATAGATCTGAAAATGTCATAGCGGAATTGACTGATTAGCCACCTCATCAAATCTAATCTAAGAGGGCACAATAAATCTTTAAGGTTTCAGCGAATGCAACGTATACAACGTATATAGGGCATTAGACCTATTAACAATTGAGATTGTTAATCGCCCTTTCAAAAACTAGATGTATTCTATTGAACAAGTCAGTTTTGGAGATAATGTATGTTTGGTTGCCTATATCAAAATCGTTTACCAATTGAAAATAATTCTTAAATAGGGGCTATTGATGAATGATTTCCTATAGCTCATAGATAGAATACACAGTTGACGGAAAAAATTTTCATTCATCAAGTCCTGAAATAACAACAATATTATTGAATAATAAACGTTGAGTATGAATATGTTTGTTCATATATAGATAAAAAAAGATTTTAAATTACGGTTTAGATTGTTAGGACACTGTAGGTGATAACAAGTTATTAAATAATAAAAATATACGTAATTATTATTCATTCATTAAATATTAGCTGAATTAGGTAATTATTTAAAAAATAATGTTTGTGAATCATGCGTAAATCCAGATTTTATTGGTATCATTAAGTTGTTTGTATAAAGTAATCTTTACAGATAAACACCTAAAGGGCAATAAGGTCTAAAATTATTTACCAAATGTCAACAAGTTACAAATTAAGGTAAAAAAAAACGTTCTAGATACAAGAGGGAAAGTCACATTTAGACAATATGGCAACATTGATATCTGGTCCTGCATATATAATAATGACATTAGTCCACGGATACATAAATACCAATGAATGTCATTCAATCAACTGTCAATTATATAATTATTATTATATAACCTTTGTATGGACTTTACCAATACTATTTTAACGGATGCTTGGCCACATAGTCACTACAACGTACCGAGTGAAATGTTCATTCATTATTCATTCATTCATTCGATTGGGTTGTGCTCAAGAGCCCAGGCACTTGAACTGAATCTTTGTACCATTTCCCATGTTATCTACTTCCATTCCAGAAATTTCGTGTCTTGCATACAGGGTGATTGATTAGTGTGATAAAGTTCAGTGCCTCCTTTGTCCTTTGAGTTATCAATTTGAAAATTTGAGGGTTTATGGCCATCATCAGTCTTCACATTTTTAAATTATTTACAATCTTACATTTTTTTAAATAAAACACCCTACATTTTATCGCATATTTGGAATCAGCTTGACCTCCCTATCACAATAATATAGGGTTGTGATGTGTTCTACGCGGTATTTGAAAAGTTATAACCAATTTTCCATAAAAATCGTGACAAGTTCAATACCCTGTACATTGTAAGAGAAATTCAAGAATGAAAATATGTTGCGGCCAAAGTGTTCGAATAGTAGTAAAAATTCTGGAAAATTATTTATTTTGTTAATATTCATTGAATCTGATACAGGGTGAATCAAAATACGAATACATTATTTTCTCCGTTTTTTCAAATGGATCACCCTGTATTTTATGAAAGTATGGAAAAGTACTATCAACATACTTCTTTTTTTATAAAGCATTCCCTATACCTTAAATAGTTAGTTCTTCAGATATTTTGACAATAACATGACATGGCAGTAGGTACATTAGTGTTTTTTGATTTAGCGGTTTGGTACATTTTTTGGTGTTTGAACTAGGGCAAAAATGAATTTCACTAGTGATGTAATGATTGATATGATCTGGATATTGGGAGAATGCAATAAAAACGCCTTACTATCAGCAAGAGAATACCATGAACGTTTTCCTGAAAGGCGGCAACCTGCAAAACAAAAACTTCTGTGACAGAAGAAAATGAAATTAATGTTTTGCTGGCAGTTACTGAAAACCCACACACTAGTGTAAGGAGCCACGTTTCATAAAAATGGTTGTGTTAATAGGCACAACTTTCACTATTATTCATAAACTAATCCATATCACATAGTGACACACAGACAAACTAGATGGTCGTTAAATGTGTGGGGAGGTATTGTTGGTGAATATGTAGTAGGACCATATTTTTTTGATATAATCAATGTTTTGCATAGAAAAATCAAAATATCTCAAGAACTAATAATTTTAGGTATAGGGAATGCTATATAAAAAAAGATGTATGTTGGTAGTACTTTTCTATTGTCACATAAAATACAGGGTGATCCATTTGAAAAAACCGAGAAAATAATGTATTCTTATTTTGATTCACCCTGTATCAGATTCAATGAATATTAACGAAATAAATAATTTTCCAGGATTTTTACTACTATTCAAATGCTTTGGTCGCAACAAATTTTTATTCTTGAATTTCTCTTACATTGTACAGGTTATTGAACTTGTTACGATTTTAATGGAAAATTGGTTATACCTTTTTAAATACTCCGTAGAACACATCACAACCGTATATTATTGTAGTGGGGAGGTCAAGCTGATTCCAAATATGCGATAAAATATAGGGTGTTTCATTTAAAAAATGTAACTTTGATATGGCACAGCATTCTTGAACACCCTGTAAGATTGTAAATAATTTAAAAATGTGAAGACTGATGATGGCCATAAACCCTCAAATTTTCAAATTTATATCTCAAAGGACAAAGGAGATACTGACCTTTATCACACTAATCAATCACCCTATATGTAGGCCACTAGTTTGACTGGATGCATTTTCAGTAGTTGAAATGGTTGCATTATTTCCTCTCCAAGGTGCTTCCGTCTGAGTCCATGTAAGTTCTCGCGTATGTAAGTGTTTCATCATAGAGTTCACATTTCCTGCACATATATGTTCATTAACTTTGCCCATTTTGTGTTCCACAGGGTGCAGTGTCCAGTCACCAGATCAGTAACTGTCTTCAAATGTCTCTTACTCAGTTTCAATAGCCTGGTTGAGAGTTCCTTGTCTACCTTGTTCAGTAAACACTTTGTATGGAGGTGCCCTTGTGTCGTCCTCTATTTTAGTTCGTGTTCCCTATCTAGCCAGTTCCCGATTTCCCCTCTTATGCAATCTTTTGTGATTCCACAAAACGGTTCCGGACCTATGACGTCTCCTTTAGATCCTTCTTTAGCTAACGGGTCAACCATTTCATTACCAGCCTGTTAAGGGATTCTTTCCAGTGATTTAAGTTGTATTTAGTATAGACACTAAATGTCACCAGAGATGGACTTGTTATCATTGTGTAGTATACGGTTTCAATTTATTTGACTATGTTACATCGAAGTTACAAATAAAATTATACTTACTCAAGTCCACCACTGTTAAAGTAAACATACTGAAAAATTGAGAAAAATTCTACGTGACAATTGGTTTAGATTAAGATAATTTTATTGCCTACATTGTATTATGAGTATAAAAAAGCATGCGAGTTGATTTCATTAGAAAACGAACGAAATTATTTACGAAAGTAGAAATTATGCGACCTGTTTTAATTTTATCATTTTTTTGTGCCATTTTACTGGTGGCCGCTTTAGCCGTCAGTGTTGACAACAATAATGACGCAGGTATTTCATTCATTCCTTTATAAAAGAGACATTGTTTTAAGAACTTGTATATGTTAAAGACCTTCATATATTTCAGCCTTAAATTTGTTGATAACTATATTTACCTTTAGGTGACCCATTAGAGATCTTACTGGATGGACCTTGCGAAGACGATCTGAACGGAGAATTATCAACAACTATTGAAGATCAAACATCCACACCTGAATATACAGATTCATTTTCTTCTGATGGGACAGAGCTACCAACAAACTCACCTGAACATTTAATTGATCCAGGAGATAAAAACGATATAAATATTCAAACTGACGAAGCTTCCAGCACTATCAACTCTAAAAATCATACTGGTACTGGAAATGGTACAACTGATAAAAATTGGAACGGAGGATTTACTGATGCCAGAAGTGAAGAAGTAGACAGCAACAAAAATAGCAATAGTGTAATCAATAATGAGAATACTGCTGATGATGCTATTAATAATACTGAAACGCGTAAAGATGCAACTACAGAATATTCTGATAGAACTGATGATCATTCCAATGTAACTAATACCATTGAATATACTAATGTGGATGGAAATACTAAAGGTACCGTTAACAGCAGTGATGATAATATTACCACTGAAGATGGCTCCAGTACTACTGCTGCTAATGATGTTAGCGATAACGTGAGTGGTGATACTATCAATAATATTGATTCTACCCAAAAAGTTAATGAAACTGATGAATATAGTGCCGATACCAATATTGAAAAAGAAGATAATAACATTATTAATGAAGATACCGATATCGTTAATACAACTGATGAAGCTAGTGTCGATATCAATATTGAAAATGGTGAAAATATCAATAATAATGAAGAAACCAATATTGTTAATACAACTGATGAAGCTAGTGTCGATATCAATATTGAAAATGGAGATAACATCAATAATAATGAAGGTACTAATTCATTTAATAAAACTGATGAGTCTGGTGTAGATAAGCCTATTGAAAATGGTGAAAATATTAATAATAATGAAGAAACCAATATTGTTAATACAACTGATGAAGCTAGTGTCGATATCAATATTGAAAATGGAGATAATATCAATAATATTGAAGGTACTAGTTCATTTAATAAAACTGATGAGTCTGGTGTAGATAACCCTATTGAAAATGGTGAAAATATCAATAATAATGGAGATAGCAATATTGTTGATACAACTGATGAAGCTAGTGTCGATATCAACATTGAAAATGGAGATAACATCAATAATAATGCAGATAACATTAATAATAATGAAGAAACCAATATCGTCAATACAACTGATGAAGCTAGTGTCGATACCAATATTGAAAATGGAGATAATATCAATAATAACGAGGGTACTAATACTTTCAATAAAATTGATGAGTCTGGTGTAGCTAAACCTATTGAAAATGGTGAAAATATCAATAATAATGAAGAAACCAATATCGTCAATACAACTGATGAAGCTAGTGTCGATACCAATATTGAAAATGGAGATAATATCAATAATAATGAGGGTACTAATACTTTCAATAAAATTGATGAGTCTGGTGTAGCTAAACCTATTGAAAATGGTGAAAATGTCAATAATAATGAAGAAACCAATATCGTCAATACAACTGATGAAGCTAGTGTCGATACCAATATTGAAACTAGAGATAATATCAATAATAATGAGGGTACTAATACTTTCAATAAAATTGATGAGTCTGGTGTAGCTAAACCTATTGAAAATGGTGAAAATGTCAATAATAATGAAGAAACCAATATTGTCAGTACAACTGATGAAGCTAGTGTCGATACCAATATTGAAAATGGTGATAATATCAATAATAATGAGGGTACTAATACTTTCAATAAAACTGATGAGTCTGGTGTAGATAAACCTATTGAAAATGGTGAAAATATCAATAATAATGAAGATACCAATATTGTTGATACAACTGATGAAGCAAGTGTCGATATCAATATTGAAAATGGAGAAAATATCAATAATAATGAAGGTACTAATTCATTTAATAAAACTGATGAGTCTGGTGTAGAAAACCCTATTAAAAACGGAGAAAATATCAATAATAATGAAGAAACCAATATCGTTGATACACCTAATGAAGCTAGTGTCGATATCAATATTGAAAATGGAGAAAATATCAATAATAATGAAGGTACTAATACATTTAATAAAACTGATGAGTCTGGTGTAGAAAACCCTATTGAAAACGGTGGAAATACCAATAATAATGAAGAAACCAATATCGTTGATACAACTAATGAAGCTAGAGTCGATATCAATATTGAAAATGGAGAAAATATCAATAATAATGAAGTTACTAATACCTTTAATAAAACTGATGAGTCTAGTGTAGATAGCCCTATTGAAAATGGTGAAAATATCAATAATAATGAAGATACTATATTTAATAATAATAATGAATCTGGTCTAGATAACGTTATTGGAAATGGTGATAATATTAATAATACTGAAGATAATAATATATTTAATAAAACTGATGAGCCTGGTGAAGATAACCTCATTGAAAATGGAGGGATAGATGATCTGATTACCAATACTCAAAATAAATCTGATAAAATCAATAATGGAGAAAGTTCTAATGAAACATCAGACAATAACGGACAAATAAATAAAAAAGAGCTTGAAGAAAAAATACAAGAGAAGAAAGAGGAACTGCGACTGAAGGCAGAAGCATTTTGGAAAGAGCTAGAAGAAGCAAAAAAGCAGAAAGAAGAGATAATAAACCAAAAAAAGGAGGAGTTAAAACGTATAGAGGAAGAAGAGGAAAAATTAAAAGTTGAAGAGAAGAAAGAAAAGGAGGAAGAAAAAAGGCAAAAAGAAGAAGAAGATAGAACAAAGAAAGAGGAAGAGAAGAGACAAAAAGAAGAAGAAAAACGTAAAAAGGAGGAAGAAAAAAGGCTAAAAAAAGAAGAAGAAAGAGCAAGGAAAGAGGAAGAGAAGAGACAAAAAGAAGAAGAAAAACTTAAAAAGGAGGAAGAAAAAAGGCAAAAAGAAGAAGAAGAAAGAGCAAAGAAAGAGGAAGAGAAGACACAAAAAGAAGAAGAAAAACGTAAAAAGGAGGAAGAAAAAAGGCTAAAAGAAGAAGAAGAAAGAGCAAAGAAAGAGGAAGAGAAGAGACAAAAAGAAGAAGAAAAACGTAAAAAAGAGGAAGAAAAACGTAAAAAGGAGGAAGAAAAAAGGCTAAAAGAAGAAGAAGAAAAAACAAAGAAAGAGGAAGAAAAGAGACAAAAAGAAGAAGAGAAAAGGCAAAAGGAAGAAGAGAGAAGACAAAAACAAGAACAGAGAGAAGAAGAGAGAAGACAGAAACAAGAGCAGAGGGAGGAAGAGAGAAGACAGAAGGAAGAAGAACAGAAGCGGAATGAAGAAAATAGAAAACTGAAGCAAGACGAAAAAAGACAAAAAGAGGAAGACCGTAAAAAGAAGGAAGAAGATGACAACACACAAGAAAATAGCAGCGAGAGCCAAAATAAAAGCGCAGAAATTGAAGAAGAGTGGATAGAGATTCTCAAGTTAAAAATTGAACAGAAACAAAAATATCTAGGTAAGATTTGTTTGACAAACATTTTTTATTTATGAAAATAATAAAATATGAATGAATTTTTTTTTAAATGAAGTATTTCTGTTACAGATTTCATAAAAGAGGCGCATGGAATCGATGTACAGTGTGATTCAGAAATCTGTAGATTGAATTGTGTAATTGCCCGCAACAAATCTGGTTATTGCAACGCCGCTAAGGCATGTCGTTGCATATAGGATTACTAAAAATTCTATAAATTAATTAAATTATACTTTATATTTGTTACAAAAATAGTTTTACATAATAAATAATAAAATGTATTTACCGTGGTCGGTTAAACGAGGTTTTATTTATTTAAATTTTCATGACTGCATTTTTTTTTAATTGTTACGCCCTTGGGTATCTCCCCAACAATTGATAATAGACAGTTACTTTGCTGCTTAGGGTAGAAAGTTGCTATTTATCGAAATGGGTAAAGAGCTTTACATAGAGTTCATATAATAGCCTTTTTGGTGTGCGCCATTAATTGTTAATGTCCTTCTAACACATTATTTTGGAAGAAATGAGAAAAAAGGCAGGTCTGTGATTAATCCTAATCAAAATATCACAATAATGTACTGTTTTAACGTATTACAAACGTTAACCCTAATCTTTGACAGAAAAATTTGATTGGTTGATGTTTAGTTTAAGTGCAAGCGCGACCTATCAATCGGGCGAATTTATATCGTTCAAAATACGATGCCGACGTTCCCTTCGTAGCGGCAATGTGTCTTACGTCTTTTTCTAATAACCCACTGACAGTTCTCGTCAGGTCTGTACTTTGTTGTTTACGATCAATTATTATATATGAAAAGTGAATATTAATCTTATTGTTAGCATTTTATTTATTTAAATAATACAAAAATATACCTAGATACACGGAAAAAGAGCAGCATCTTATTTTGAAAGTTATCAAATATTTTCAGTTAGAAAAAGAAGCTGGTAAACCATTGATACCTTTAACTTCAGTGAACCAAGTAAGTATTTTTTATATAACAATAAGTGAAATTAATATAAATCAAGTTAATCATATTTCATTAGGATTGTTTAAATATTTTATTTTTATCTATTGTGTTTCAGCGCGTTTCGGATGCAGAAAAATGTTTTCTATGCATCGGACATTAGTCCGATGAGTGAACCGTTTTTTCACACTTTTATTTAACTTCACTTCTCTGTGTGTCTAGATCAAATCTTGCAATCCACTTTTTACCTTCTTTTACCTAACCGATTTCATTCAAATTTTGCACACGATCACATTTACGGTGACAATACATGTTTTTGAAAGTTTTGGTTAAAAAAATTTAATGGAATTCAGAGCCTACCACTTAACAGTATAACACAGAGAATATAATTCTTTTGCAGGACTATATTTACTAATGTAAAATTATTTTAATATGTAAATTGAATATACAATTTGTTTTATTTTGCAGTGTTTTCATATCCCAAGTATTATTAATTTCATAGCCTTTTCGAATTTGGCTGAATACGATCCTGATAATTTTATTTATCAAATTTAAGGTTAGCTATATGTCAAAATAGCAAATAAAATAAACGACATACCGAAAACCCGGATATACATCACAAGCTTTTTTTTTACGATCACACTATAATAAAAATAAGCAGGATGGGCAAATATTTATCGTTCATACGTAGAATCTCATATGGGACCAAAAGTGAGCATTATTCATAAAATTTTATGTGTTCAAGAGAGACCAGCATATTTTATCTCCACGAAACTCTCCATTTCTCTAGACACTGTCTCTCTGTTATTCTATAGACTCCTCCATTCGGAAGATCATTATTTGCTGAATCTGTATATAGTTTTTATTATTCTATTAGAATAGATTCTACAAAATTAAGTAAATTTATATTGAAAATACAGTAAAAATAAAATATTACTACGTAGATTGATCCTTCAAAGCAGCTTGGGCCGCTCTAGATCATTGATAGTGTCAAATTATGACAGATCGCAGAAAATGTCAACTTTCCAGGTAGATTTGGATATGTAGAAGCCTATTCTGGATACTGTGAACATGAGGCATTCTTGAGTATTTGTTTGACAAGCGTTAACAAGTTACTGCGTGAGTTTTTAGCTGTCAAAAAATATGACAATCCCTAAAAAAGGAATACAGCTTAGACTTGGTTTTAAAGGAGTTTTTTTCATCTAACTTTTGGATCGAATTGGTTATAACAAATTTCTGTACTATAATATTTATAAAAACTTGATAAATATTCTTTACGTATTAAATTTAAATTTTTTTTTCTACGATTTAACTAATTAATTAAATAAACGAGGTATAATATTTGTTTTGGAAGCTAATTAAGATTATTTCGAAACGCAAATATTTAACCAATGGAAAGGTATTAGACTATTCTTATCTTTACCTAGCGTAATTGGATACGTGAAACTGTTGCCAAGTTATTAAAAGATTATTAAAGATATCACTAACTGAGGTTTTATGAACTCCAAATTTTGGTGGTCAGTAAAAGCCAATTAATAGTTATCTTCTTCAGAGACTGAAGGTAATGTTTACAAATTGGTTTTTTTCTAATAAACTATACAACAGCCTATAAGGTCCTTTGTCTTTATTTAAACTATTATTACATTTAACTATTTCTGGGGAATACGACCTGAGGTAGTTCACTGGCTTTACACAACTTTGATAAGGCCAACGATCCCCTTTGGATAGTCCGGGGCAATGAACAGAACGAGGAAGGGATCAATGGAAGCCCTTATTGGCCTTCCTCCTTTGGAACTTTTTGTAAAGGCGGAGGCAATGATGGCAATTCTTAGACTGAAATCGGGATACTTATGGTTACCGAACAATGTTCGAGAAGGACACAGTGCTACAACTGGGACAATACTAGATGAACCCATATTTAACATGAGTTTTGATAGCATGATACCGGAAAATATATTCACTGAGCGAGTGAACATCATCATCATCCCATCTAGGGAACAGGTGATGCGCACCCAGGTAATTCTGGAGAAATTATCTGGTTCACCGATGGTTCCAAAACAAACCATGGTATGTAATGATCTTTAGCCTTGGCCGATATACGACTGTGTTTCAAGCAGAGACGATTGCCGCTATAGCCTGTATTGATGAAAACATAAAATGTACCAAACTGTAGGAAAATGGTCAAATTCTTTTCTGTGTCTCAAAGCAACTCATGAATAAATTAGCCATAAACAGCGATAAATAATGATCTTAAGTGGGGTCACACTGTATATACAGTGAGTTCCAACGAAAACTTGACGCCTCCTCTCAAAAAATCAGAAAAAAACACGTCAAATTTGATGTCATTTTGAAGAAACTCTCAGTTTCTGATTATCTGGAGGGGTTTCGTTGTAACACCCTGTACATATAGTCGTGGAAATAGATCTAAAGTCTAGTCATACTGTAAATGTAGCTACAAAATGTACCACTCACTTAAATGAGGTATAGGAAGTTTTAGAAATAAAGGTAAAAGAAATAAAATCCCCAACTAAAAACTTCCAATTATAACATCTAAAATTTCCAAGCAAACAATGATGATTTTTTAAATAAATATTGTTCATATTCTTGATAACTATGTTGACCTTTTAATAATCCTCTAGGCTTTTTATTGAACAAAACTTAAGCTGTTTTTCTACCATTGATGAATTAAAAGAAAATTTCGTTAGAAATGTTAATAAAACTCATGACGTCCAAGACAAGATTAAGATAACATTATTTCAACATTGTTTAACTATATAAAAAGGAAATATTCTTTACGGTTCGTGACAAAATAAACCAGAATATTGAATAAAATAGTCACCATGCAAGCAGTTAAAATTTTGTCTTTGATTTGTATCCTATATTGGGCGACAGTAATTGCTGATGATGAAATTGGTGCTGTTGATAACAAGCAAGGTAATTCTTTTAAGATATTTAAAGAGTTTTAAAATTGTTTGTTGATTTCATTCCACTCATACAACAAAAACAATTTGCTTTAATGGAAAATAAAATAGAATATTTTTTATTTTAGATGTCAGTGTAAACTTAATTGATGAAACCACTGAAGATACTAGTGAACAAGGTACCACCAGTCGAAATGATGATAATGTAACACCTTCCACACAAAATAATAATGAAAGTGATAACCAGAATGACACTGCTCAAGATACTGATAATAGTGGCAATGATGAAAACGACGCTTCTCAAGTAACTGATGAAAAGGAAGCACAAAATGATTCTTCACAAAATACCAACGAAGGTGGAGATAATACAGAGGAGAATAATGAAGTTAATGGTAATGAAGCTGATGGAACTGGTGAAAGTGATAACCAGAATGACACTGCTCAAGATACTGATGGAACTGGAGAAAGTGATAACCAGAATGACACTGCTCAAGGTACTGATGGAACTGGAGAAAGTGATAACCAGAATGACACTGCTCAAGATACTGAAGGAACTGGAGAAAGTGATAACCAGAATGACACTGCTCAAGGTACTGATGGAACTGGAGAAAGTGATAACCAGAATGACACTGCTCAAGATACTGAAGGAACTGGAGAAACTGATAACCAGAATGACACTGCTCAAGGTACTGATGGAACTGGAGAAATTGATAACCAGAATGACACTGCTCAAGATTCTGAAGGAACTGGAGAAAGTGATAACCAGAATGACACTGCTCAAGGTACTGATGGAACTGGAGAAAGTGATAACCAGAATGACACTGCTCAAGATACTGAAGGAACTGGAGAAAGTGATAACCAGAATGACACTGCTCAAGATACTGATGGAACTGGAGAAAGTGATAACCAGAATGACACTGCTCAAGATACTGATGGAACTGGTGAAAGTGATAACCAGAATGACACTGCTCAAGATACTGATGGAACTGGTGAAAGTGATAACCAGAATGACACTGCTCAAGATACTGATAATAGTGGTAATGATGAAAACAACGCTTCTGAAGTAACTGATGAAAAGGAAGGACAAAATGAGAATAATGGTGATGAAGCTGAAGGATCTGGTGGAAGTGATAATAGCCAGAATAACGCTGCTCAAGATGAAGAAGAAAGTGCTAGTAACCAAAATAACAGTGCTCAAGAAAGTGATGAAAATGATAAGAAAAACGCACAACAAAACAGCTATTGGATCAAAAAACTCACCAAGAAACTCGAAGAAAGACAAAAATATCTAGGTAATGATTCATACAATTAGAATTATTTTTTATCCTGATTTTTCTGTCAACCAAATATCTCCAGTATTCCTTACTTCACTTTGTTTGATATGTTCGCACACTATCTTGTGAGCAAATCATTGATCCACTCATTCGTTTGTATTGTGCCAAGCATTTGATCTAAATCAGTATCGCTTCCAATATTTTCTCTTTCCATCCCAGAAGCTTCGTATTTCCAACTGTCTTCAAATGTCTCTTGCTCAATTTCAAAACCTGGTTGACAGTTCAGTGTCTACCTTCTCCAGTAAACTTTTCGTATGAAGGTGACCTTGGGCTTCGGACCTTTAGAGCCTTCTTTAGCTAACTAGTCCACCAACTCATGTCCCGGCACCCACACTAGAGACACTGTGTAGTCTCTTGAAAGCATATTAAGGGATTATTTTCAGTTTTTTACCACTCTTGACTTAGTGGTTGGATTGCTGATAGCTAAAGCAGAGCCTGGCCAGATCATCCAGTTTTACCTTGATTTTCCGGAGTCTTGCCCTTACTGTGCAGTGTCCAGTGACCACTCCCGGGATCTTCCCTGCCCCCGTGCCATCCGCACTCTTTGATCCATCGGTAAAAATGGAGATGGCTTCATCTTCATCATTCACCTGTTCTGCATCTTTGATCTCTATTTCTTCTCCGAATATGGGTCTGGCAACCATAGCCCAAGACTTTTTTTGTCTAGAAAATATTTCCTCATTTTGTACACTTTCATTATTAATATTTTATTGACAATCGTCTTGTACGTCTGTAACATTTATTGGGTCTATGTATTTATCTCTAAAGATCAACTAATTTTTTTCTAGATATTCTGAAGAAGAAATATGGGATCAACATCCAGTGTGACGGACAGCTTTGCAAGTTGCAATGTGTTGTAGATGGTAATCATGCCGGATATTGTAACAAATCTAAACAATGTATATGTGTATGATGATTAACACAAAGCAAGAACTGAAGATAGCAATGAATATTATGGAATTATAAAGATTTAAAATTGTTGAATAAATATTGTATATACACTTCTAGTTTATATTGCTTTATTACCTTGTCTTTAAACAAAACAAATAACGATAGTCTATGAGAAACAAAAAGTACATCAGAGTAACCAGCAAATAAATTAAGTTGGAAAAATTCAGACTATTGGAATACTTTGACAACATTGCTAGTTAGTCTTTTAACGCTACCATCTGGTTGAAAAATAACAGAGACTCTTCAATAGACTACTCAAGATCAAATTTTATATCAGAAATGACATTACCTACCTCTAGGTAGGTCCTTAACGAAACTTGTCATCAAATTATCCTGTATATATGAAAATCAATGTCGTTTACGACCAATAATTACTACAATTTCAGAAAAAAACATGTGGTAGTTAAAATTGTTATACAAATTGGCAGTTTTACTTTTTTTTCCAACGTCATGTCAGGATAAAAACTATACATTGTTTTTCTGCATGTTCGGGCATGCAACTCAATTTGCAATATTGAAAATGTCGTTAATTTATCCAAAAGAAGGTCAATATAGAATGAGCTGTAAGCCATTTTGTTTGTTTATACTTTTGTTTAATTCTTATACTTTTCAATACCGAGCATTCGTTATAGTTATTCTATTTTTTTAGACGAACCGTTAAGTGCACTAAGAAAATGTATTCGGTTACATGATTTTGAAGGTCCTAAAAAATATTTTTGGCACGCAGCGGTACTATTAAAAGTATTCATTTTGCTGGGAAGAACTATTTACGCTGGACAAACGCTAAATCAACCCAAACAGCTTGCGGAAATCGTAGCTACATATCCGGTGCGATTTATGGTAAGTGTTTTCAACAATTAATGGAGGAAAAGCGGCGTGTTTGACTGTTAAAAATTATAAAAAAGTTGTCGTGTGACATATCTAATGAAAGGGATTGTTGCGAGGGTCCCAAAAATATATTTTTTATAATTCTAAAATTTAAAGCTATGTAGTTAGTTGAGAAAGTATCAGAGGTCCTAGTTCTTCCTTTAACTCCTTCGAGTGAATGCCATAACTGTCGTTTAACTAGTACTAATATTTGACTATTACTGATACTATTTTGCAATTTCAGGCAGTAACAAAAATCTATATGCTCTGCTTCGACAGAAATCGCGTCAACTACTTTTACAACACGGTATCTCAAGAATTCTGGGATTTTCACATCGCTGGTCCGGAAATAGAAAAACAAATAAAGAAAAGATTCTATGTAATAAATTTCGCTGTCACATGTCAATTTACAGCAGCTATGCTATTATTGATATTGTTTTTAATTTTTCCATTGGTTGAAATGCCGGAAGGAAAACGACCTTTACCGAATATAATTTGGACGCCGTTCGATACCGATCCAAGTCCTTTGTATGAAATTATTTACGTCGTAATGATTTGGAATTTAGCTTTATCGGTATTGGGAAATGCTTTTTTTGATGTTCTATTCACGTATTCGCTTCAACATCTTTTTGTTCAATTTATGCTTTTGAAGCAGTTAATAAAGAACATCACCAAGGGGATTATGGATGATATTTCGGATATTGACAAGTATAATTCTAATTATTTTCAGAAGAAGGTTTATGAAAGGTTTACGATATGCTCTGAACATCATGCAAAGCTTTTGAAGTAAGTTACAATTAACCCATGCTAGAAAATATCTACAATATTCACAATATTTTAAGGAAGGTCGCTGTTAATTAGATAATCTTGAGGTCGTTAAAGTTTCGCGGCCATGGCATACACACTATTTTTCATGCAATCGTTAAAGTTATTAAAATAGATAATTGTAAATAAAAATATTTTTGTAGATTTGGAAAGAACATAAAGATGTTTTCATCTCGAGCACTATTACCACAATTGTTAATGAGTTATGCTGTACTCGTGATAAATGGATATATTTTAAGTATTGTTAGTAATTTTTCTCATATAATTAGTAGTTTAATTACACGTAGATACTTAGAATAACCCTTGTAATAGTTGAAAATATTTTCTGCGCATGCCTCCAACTCCGCCATGTTTTTCCGGCTGTTTACAAATAAACATATAGTACAAATAAACATATAGTCCAACCGGTATCTCGTGAAATGAGGTGACGATGCGCCATAACAAATTTGAAAGTGGGGATCCAGCAAAGCCAATCGTGCGGTTATGCAGTGGGCAGCTCGATATTGGCCGGATACGTTCTCTCTCTGCGTACTGGAAGCTTCGCCTTGTCACGTATCCTGTACCATAGAGATACTACAGATAGACGCAACAAGCCAGCTTGTAACCTGTCAGCATGTAAGAGAGAGATAGAAAGTCGGAGGTTTAGGCTATCTTTCTCTAATAGCGCGTATGCTATATACAAAGACAAAGACATAAAAACCTCTGATCGTCTGTCTTTTTCTCTCTCACCGGAGTTCGGTGGGACATTCTTATTCACACAGCGGCCTATATCTGTGGTATCTCTATTCTGTTTATTGAAATAAAAAAATGCTACTATTAAAAAAGGGTGCAAAAAACATTGTTGTTATAGAGTATGCCGTAGTGATACACGGAGTAAATCTTATTTAGAAGCTCGATATTTTTTTGGTGAGCTTCCAAAGCCTTGCTTGGAATATCATCAAAAACGTATTAAGACAATAGTGAAAAATCGTTGCTTGTCTTGCTCTAGCTTCAACCACTTTCCTTTACCTAGACTTTGATCTACTGGAACACCGTTGCGAATAACATTCTTAACCATATTTGAATCCACAATTCAATAAAACATTGATAAGTATATTTAGGAATATCCCGCAATTTATCACGAATCAGTTCTAAAGTTAGTACTATTACTTTATAAATCGTTGTAAACCCGATTAATGTTAATTCGTGAATTCTCGCGATAACCGCATTATCAGAAATTTCAGAATTTTCTTTTTTCAAACACGCGTACATATTTAAACCAACGCGTTGACACTGAACATGTAAATCTTTGTTCTTAAATTCGGCCCTATCATCGGTATCATTTATTGCTAAGTCATTTGCATTTGTTTGTGGCGCCAAATTATTAGATTCCCGCGCATCATCTTGGACTGTCGTTTCTCCAAAATGCTATTCTAATTAATTACAAATTAATTATAATCATAAAACTCACCCTAACGTCTACGAACAAATAAATATTATATTGATATCAATTCACTCAACTCACTCGACCAAGAAATAGATACTAGATATTTACTACTATTATTTTAAATATTTCTTTAAAACAAAATTCACACATGCCCCTGAATCGACACACAATACCAATATCTCTCTAATATCGCAGGCCACCCTCGGAATTTAATTTTTTTTAGTTATAGTTAGTCCGCCTTAGTAAGTGACCCGTTACTCCATTATAATATAAACAATAATGTACTTGATGATTGTATAACGCTGAACACCTGCAATGCGTTGCCAGATATACAAAATTTTCTTAAATATAGTAGGCATACAAAAAGTTGTTTTAATTAATTTCTCTTTTTACAGCAATTTCGAGCGACTTTTTTTAATGCTTACTAATAAATTTATATTATTTTTTTTTTTTAAATATTTCCAAACTAGCTTTCTGAGAACATCACGAGCTAACAGTTTACTGAAGTAATGGAAAACATTTGTATAGTGAGCCCAACAATTTTAGAAAATATATCTAACAACATTGCTTTATTTTATGATCATCACACTGACTTTAGTTAGACTTTAACAGAGGTAATAATGCTTATTGCCGGGCCACATTAATAAAAAATGCCCGAAACTTTCATACTGCCGCCTTTTAAACATGTCGGACACGCGTGCGCTGAGCAAACCATTAAAAGATATATTATTCTTCAATGAATATACTAAAGGAGCTCCCAAATTAAACACACCTAAACGTATATTTTTTATTGACATATGACAGAAGTTTCTTTATGTCTGTTTTAGGACCACAGTGATGTGATGAAAACAACTGGACTTTTAAATCTAACAGGAATATGTTTGGTACAATTAGCGGTGTTTTCGCTTCAAGGGTCTTCGATCATGTACCAGGTGAGATAGGGTGTTTAAACAATAAAAGGTACTGGGATTGATTGGTTCAGCACATCAATCAGATAGGTTCCTTCCTATATATGCCGATTGTATGCATGTGCTTCCTTAGGGTACAGTGACCGGTGAGGAAACCAGTCACTATTCTTATTTAGTATTTCGTTAGCCAGCGTCTCCGAAGGTTTTTTGACCAGGAGTTTGCTGTGTTCCTGTTTTGGTACGTATCTCCAGTACGACTGGTGTTTAGTTTGAGTCCACCGAGATGTACAACCACGTGCAACAGTTTTAGGTATCCTAAATACTGGTTCAGGACCAGATATTGGGAACCAGTAAACAAAAACCGTAAAGTTTTGGGAAAAACCACAAATATCTGTCAAAAAGAAATTTCAATGTTTTCTCTTACTCAATAGATATTTAACACTTTTTGTAGAGTTTATCGATAATTGATGCGATCACGGATTCCGAATGGTATTTATTCAAAGCTCCCATAAAAAAAGCTTTTGCATTTATGATTATGAATAGCAAACGAGCCCTTACGATAAGTGCTGGAGGAATGGCGACTGTTGATAACGAAGTTCTTTTGGAAGTAAGTTCACTTCAATATTAACATTTGTCTTGTAATCGTTTGTGTTTTCAGATAGTTCAAAAAGCGTTTTCAGCGATAACACTTTTACGTGCATTAACCGCAGAAGCTGAAATGAAAGGTTAAAACAATTATATATTCAAAAATTTGTTGCGCATTCCATGTCAGCTATAAGTTATGTCATAAGCGTAGTGAAAAATATAATGTTTTAATGCCACATGAGTTTCATTTGTACTTTTAAAATTTTTCTTCAACCCCTAGTAGCCTGAACCTTCTCCTAATCGTGCCTTTGTTATTGTTGTTCTCTCTTCAACACTTGGTAACCAAATTTGACTACATTCTGCTGAAAGATAGCTAATCATTCCTTTGCTCTTAGTTGTATCTTCCTCCCTTTCTGCAAACAATATCATGTCCTCTACAAATTGATCAAAGATTTCCTATTTTGTTAAGGATCCCGCTAAGGATCACGTAGTCAACTTAATTCTTGGCAAACAGCATTTAGACCTATATCATGCAGGTCCACAAACTGTACTAGGCTTCGTTATTGGCCTTTCAATGGCTTACGAGCAATTAAAATACTCACAAGAAATTGCATAGTTTGTTTTCGTTTCCGAGCACAAGTTGCTCAACAAATAATGTCAGATCTTCCAAAATTCCGAGTAAATTTTTCAAAACCATTTCATATCTCGAAGAGGTAATCCTTTTGTCATAATCACTGACAACGCCACAAACTTTCAAGGGTCAAGAAATGAAATCAAAGAATTCTACAACTTCTTCAAAAATGATAAAAATAATAAAAACATTGAGGATTATCTCTCTTTTAGGGAAATTCAATGGGTATTCATTCCTCCCCGTAGTCCACATTGTGGTAGACTGTGGGAGAGTTCGATTAAAAGTACAAAGTATCACTTTAGAAGAGTAATTGGGGATTCTCATTTTACCTTTGAAGCACTATCTTGTCCCAAATAGAGGCAATTCTCAATTCAAGACCGCTTTGCGCTCTTTCAAAAGATCCTTTAGACCTAGACGTTTTGACGCCAGGTCACTTCCTTATAGGTTCAAGTTTGACGTCTTTTCCAGAAAAACCTTTGGAAACTACAAACTCTAATAGACTTTCAATGCGGAAAAATATGACAAAAATTCAACAGACTTTCTGGAAAAGGTGGTTAACTGAATATCTTAATCAGTTACAGAACAAACCAAAATGGCTAGTTCAGAAAGAAAATATAAAGGTCAATTACCTTGTCCTCATAAAGGAAGACAATATGCCTCCTCTAAAATGGCCGAGAGCCCGAGTAACGGAAATCATTCCGAGCGCAGACAACAAAGTTCGCGTCGTCAAATTACGAACAGAAAACTCTGAGTTCACTCACTTTATCCCAAAAATATGCCCTTTGCCTTCAAACGAGTGATGGTCCTTCGAATTGGTTTTTCTCTATTCTTGAAGCAAACGGTTCAAAGGGGGGAGTATGTTGAAATTTCATCTCAACCCGTCGCTGCTGCATAAAAATGTATTTATTAGTAAAATGGTATCCTGATCTCAATAATTTGGTAGTGATCTAACCATTGCTGTTTCATCTAACTCACTACTCTGTACTATAGATTAGATGGTGGGTAGAGCGGCTCTGTAGCAGAATAGCGCTGGTCAAAATCGCGCTGGTCAAAATAGCGCTGGACAAAAACAGCGCTCCATAAAATAGCGCCGCCAAAAGATAATTATGCTTCTTTATTTTACTATTACCTCATACATAAAAATAGACTACAGTACCGAATTAGCATAATTAGGAATAACATATTTTCCATAAATTACAGTCATAACAATAGTTTTCCTAATTCAATTCGTCAATTCAACATCGCTTCCCGACCAGCTGACAGTGATCAAAGTGTTGGTAACTGTCTATAACAATATCAGAATATAAGGAACGGAAAACAAGTAAGAACAACAATCAATATTTTTCATCATACTTCAACACATATTGCTTCCCGACCAACTGACACAGATCAAAGTGTAAACAACTACTTGTCAGTGTCATATTTATTTAAAAAGTCTAAAAAAATGCAATTTGGCAAGTCTCAGAAAGGAGGTGATACATTATTCCACGAAGGATATAATTACCGAAATGACAAGCAACGTGAAATTGCATTTTTTTAGATTTTAAATAGATATGACACTGACAAGTAGTTGTTTACACTTTGATCTGTGTCAGTTGGTCGGGAAGCGATATGTGTTGAAGTATGATGAAAAATATTGATTGTTGCTCTTACTTGTTTCCCGTTCCTTATATTCTGATATTGTTTGTTGTAAAGGAAGGTTGATGCTTGGCGGTGAAACTTGATTTTTCAATCACATCCTACAGTAATAGTTGATTTTCTAAGGATATTTCAACCGGCGCTATTTTATGAAGCGCTGTTTTTGTCCAGCGCTATTTTTGTCCAGCGCTGTTTTTGTCCTGCGCTGTTTTTGACCAGCGCTATTTTGACCAGCGCTATTTTAACCAGCGCTATTTTGTCCAGCGCTGTTCTGCTACAGAGCCGGGTAGAGCTGGCGTTAGCCTTCTGTCACTGAAATCTGAATGATTTATTGTGACACTCTAATTTAATTAAAGTACTTCGTCTAGCTCCATAGCCTAGGCAAAGGCTTTTTGAGGTAGCTTGTAGCCCTTGGTTTCATAGAGGCACAACACATGTTCTGCCGATTCCTCTTCCTCTTGACAGAACCTGCAAAGGTCAGTTACTTCCTGGAGCACTGTAGCATAGATTCCTAAGCTTATGTGGATACTCTATACCCTAAGAAAGAGCGCTTATCTATAGGAATAAACCTCATAATCACTCGGTTGTCCATGGAAGGAGCCTCACAAATAATAATCTTTGACTGGGCTAGAGTACACAAAGGAGGATTTCTACTAAAAGGTTGTAGTGAAAAGGCTGTTGAGCCCCCTTGTTATTTCTGTATAAAAGGTATACTTTTGTGGAATAGTATTCCTCCTAAGGATAAATTAACATAAATTTCATGTGAAAATATTGAAGATTGCGTCTTTAATTGAATATTATGTTGTGTTGTGTTGAGTCTACTGCAAAGTGTGAAAGTATCTGTTATGAAGCCCCACCTTAGTTTTGCAAATCACTCAAGAATTCTCGGGGCGATCCAAAGAGGGGTGCGGCTATAAAGACATACAATTCAATGTTTCAAATTCCATTTCGGTTAAAACGAAATGAGATATAGTGGTGATTGTTATTAAAATTTAAGAAGTGCTTTTTAAAAGTGAGAGTGAAAATGTGGTCGGGATATATTTGTGTTATTTTTGTGGTAAGTTGTAGAACAATTTTTTTAATAATTTAAGCATAAAAATACAGGGTGGATAGCAATTAAGTTGTATATGGATTTAGACTGTTTAAAAAAATCGAATATTTTATTTTTCATTAAATATACTGAAAATATTGTTGGTAATGACGAAAATAAAAGACTGTAAATGTTTGAACTCTTAATATTTATATTAAAAGGTGTCGCATTGATAAATTCCATTTAAATAGCTTTAAATTGTCTTCTGTAAGTTCCTTGTGGCATTACTTATTCTTTTTTTCTCTTATTTTTTTGAGAATCAAACCACAATAATGTTTTTTATTTTTTTATTTCGACGTTTCGGTAGCGTTCCAGCTACGGTTGTCAAGATTAACTAGTAATGAAATAATTTTTGGTCCCTATCTGACACAACGAAAAAAAATTGACAACTAGATAATCAATAATATTTTGAAGTTTAAGACTACAAAACTTTGTTGTCAAATTTTATTAAGGTCCATTCATAGTAGATCACACCTCTGGTAAAATGTGGAATAAAATATTTTATTTTATGACATTCTAACGATATGTAGTCCACTAGAAATGGAATCCAGTGAAGTGCACGTTCCAGGAACGGTTTTTATTGGGATGGCGCTTTTTTCGCTAATTTTAGAAATTTTGTTAATAAAACGCGTTTGTTGTTACTTTTTTGTGTATGATTATTTTTGTTTTCAAAATATGTATAACTCAGTTTGGTGATTTTGAGTATTGAAGTGTGTATCGATTAACAGCTATTCCAAAGATAAATCATAAGAAAACCTGGATAAAAACTTATGATGCTATCCTGATAACGCAGGTAATTGATTATTGGAAATTTCTCTGTCTAACATTGGTAACCAAATTTGACTACATTCGGCTGAAATACTAGCCACACATTTATCTGCATTTAGTTGTATTAAAGCACTTTCTTTGATTTTTCGTCTTTTATTATTGAGCTCCTTCAATATTATTTTTGTCGAATCCCATTGAATTTTATGCCCCTCTTCCCAAGCATGTTAGCAAATACCTGACTTAAAGAGCTCCCTATCTTTGATATACTTTTTATGCACATTTATTCGGTCTTTCAATGGTCTAAATGTTTCACCTAAATAGAATTTGTCGCATTCACAAGATATCTGATATATGCAGTTTTTTGAAGATTGTTCTTCATTTTTTGGTTTCGTTTTTGTTAGTATAGATCTCAACGTATTGTTAGATTTGAAGCTAATTCGAATATTGAATTGATTACCAATTTTCTTAATTCTTTCTGATAAACCCTTAACATACGGTATTGTCAAGTTTTAAAAAATTATGTTAGCTGAATTATTAATATTATTGTTATTATTATGGGGTACTAACAATGAGCCCTTCTCTATATTCTTAATTTCTTTATTTACAAATTCTGTCGGGTAATTATTGGCATTTAAAATATTTTTCAGCAAAGTTTTCTCCTTTGTGAATTGATTATTATTAGAACAAATGATTCTGGCCTTATCGTATAAAGATTTTACTATTCCTTTTTTAACGCTTATAGAATGATTTGATTCAAAATTCAAATACCTATTAGTGTGTGTTGACTTACGTTGTGTCAGATAGGGACCAAAAAAATTATTTCTATACTAGTTAATCTTGACAACGGTAGCTGGAACGCTACCGAAACGTCGAAATAAAAAACATTATTGTGGTTTGATTCCCAACAAAAAATAGAAAAAAGCATTAAATTGCTTTGGAATTTTATAACTCACGTAGGAAGCACTACTGCGTAATGTCTGTGATATATTCTTGTAGGAAATTTGACGTTCTTCAAAAAATGTCTCCTATAATTTTTTGATATTTTTACTCATTTCAAAGTTATTTATGGTTAAAGTTAAATTAGTAAAAAATTTTAACATTTTTTCAAATTTTTCGACGCTACAATCAACTTTATAAAATAGAATAACGAGTGTAATAATTACAATTATTTCAATTAAAAATATTAACTGTGCTGAAACTAATTGTTTACTATGTCTATCATATTATTACTTGAGGAAAGTAAAAAAGCGATAAATCTTACAAAATTAATTTTATAATTATAGTGTTTGTTACATAACATCACCGTATCTCAGAAAGATGGTTATTAATATAAAAAATTTTAATTAAAGGTTGAACTTTCTCAAAAAAATTTAAATTCATTAAATTAATATTGTATTATTACATAAAGGTATATTTATCAAGTGAAGGAGATTTATACAGTGAATTTATTTCTGTCAATAAATTGGAAAACAAAGAAAAAATTTAAAATAAATAATTTATACTAGAAGACCCGACAGACATTGTCCTGTTGAATTAATATTTAATATCACATGAACTGTTTCCTGCCTATCTCAATTGTTACTTCAATGTTCCTCTTCCAAATGAACCCGATTCCAGCGCCACCTACCGGGACTAATTAAACCATCCAGTTATTTACTCAAACACACATAAAATGTCATCAAAATCGGCCCATTCGTTTAGGAGTTGTTCAGTATGAACCCGATTGCAGTGCCACGTACCGGGACCAATTGTCAGTCTAAACCATTCTCGAATCCACTTGAACACACGCAAAAAAATTCATTAAAATTGGTCCAACTGTTTATTGGAGTTCTGTGACAAACACGTTCATAGAAGAAATATATTTATAAAGATTTGTTATTTAAGAAACTATTAATTTAAAAATATTACAAACTAAATCTTTCAGTATTCTCTACAAACCCATCCATCTTTTTTTCTATCGATCAACACGATTTTCATTCGAAAAAACTGTGGTATAAAGGAACTTTTATATCCCTTATGGCACCTCTCAAGTGATTCAGTGCCTTTATAACCACGATGTAAGTAATTTTGCGACAACGAAATGCATTTTGTCATCGCTATATTTTATGTAGACAGTAGACAAGCATTTTTTCGTCATAAAAGATCGATAGCTAGCAAAATTCCGTAGTTTTGATTAATTCACATGTTTTCGATAAAACTCGACAAAAAAAAATAAGAATTGTGGGGAAAAGAAGAGAAAATGAATAGATACTAATCAATGTATTGAATATTAAACGTAATTAAGAATAAAGACAATTTTTTTGAACAGTTGTTCTATAATTAAAATAATTCTAAATACAGGGTTCGTAGCAAAAATAATTGTAACACTTGCTGATTGTCACCAACTACACTTCATCTTCTTGTGCTTTTTGCGCCTAAAAACCCGATGTAAAGGCGACTTAAGATTATTCATATTTCTTTTGCTGTTAATTTTATCGAGATCATTTTATCAATCATTTGTGGCGAATCCCTAATAATATTTTAAATGATTAAAACAATTACAGAGCAGGGAAAACGAAATACATTCATTAAAAATTACAAAAATATGATTATTTAAGGAATATATAGCAGAGAGAAGAAAATGGATAGAATTTACAATTCATCGTCTTAATTGAATGTTTGTTGGACTTACATATAATAAAAAGTAAATAGGATTTCTAAACTCTTCTTATTATTTATAATCTTTTATACAAGAATTACACCAAAATATTCCAATCTTCCTAAGCCAGGCGTCTTTAACATTTGATCACCAATTGAGGAAAAAACTGCATCACATTTGAAACTTGGAAGTTTTAAAAAGCTTCTTTGAACTGCTTCTATCCGTTGAATGTGAAAATGGACTCCATACAACACATGCATATAGTTTGGACGTTATAAACGAGCAATTTATGATAGCCATTATTCACGCAGGGTGACGTTTGCGTCCTGAGCCGTAGGCGAGGGGCGCAAGTCACCCGACTGAATAATGGCCAGAAATTGCGAGTAGAATACTATACTTTTTCCACGACCCTTGATTTCTTTATTAAATTCAAGTAAATAGAGTGTAGAACGGAAAGTAATAATTTGGTATTTGGTATTATTGACAATTCTAACGTCAAAATTAATAAATTTCTGGAGTACGTCAAATAATGTGACATATAGAGATGGGCGATACTGCGTAAAGTATGGATACACCGTACCGTTATAAATATAGTGTTTTAAACGTATCAATATTAGAAAATATCGTTATGAAAAGTATCAATACTAAAAATTCTGATAATTTATTTATTCGATATATTTCAGAAACAAATTTCCTAAAGAAAATACGCAGATTTAATAGTTTATTTCATATTATACCTCCATCTCTATCTCCATCTTTTATTTAAGTGCAAGAGCGTGAATTATGGAACCATAATTCACTCTAGTAGATATGGCTCTGTAGCAGAATAGCGCTGGACATAAATAGCGCTGGTCAAAATAGCGCTGGTCAAAAACAGCGCAGGACAAAAACAGCGCTGGACAAAAATAGCGCTGGACAAAAACAGCGCAGGACAAAAACAGCGCTCCATAAAATAGCGCCGGTTGAAATATCCTTACAAAATCAACTATTACTGTAGGATGTGATTGAAAAATCAAGTTTCACCGCTAAGCATCAACCTTCCTTTACAACAAACAATATCAGAATATAAGGAACGGAAAACAAGTAAGGACAACAATCAATATTTTTCATCATACTTCAACACATATCGCTTCCCGACCAACTGACACAGATCAAAGTGTAAACAACTACTTGTCATTGACATATCTATTTAAAGTCTAAAAAATGCAATTTCAAGCTGCTTGTTATTTCGGTAATTATATCCTTCGTGGAATAATGTATCACCTCCTTTCTGAGACTTGCCAAATTGCATTTTTTTAGACTTTAAATAAATATGACACTGACAAGTAGTTGTTTAAACTTTGATCTGTGTCAGTTGGTCGGGAAGCGATATGTGTTGAAGTATGATGAAACATATTGATTGTTGTTCTTACTTGTTTTCCGTTCCTTATATTCTGATATTGTTATAGACAGTTACCAACACTTTGATCACTGTCAGCTGGTCGGGAAGCGATGTTGAATTGACGAATTGAATTAGGAAAACTATTGTTATGACTGTAATTTATGGAAAATATGTTATTCCTAATTATGCTAATTCGGTACTATAGTCTATTTTTAGGTATGAGGTAATAGTAAAATAAAGAAGCATAATTATCTTTTGGCGGCGCTATTTTATGAAGCGCTGTTTTTGTCCTGCGCTGTTTTTGTCCAGCGCTATTTGGTCCAGCGCTATTTATATCCAGCGCTATTTTGTCTAGCGCTTTTTTTGACCAGCGCTATTCTGCTACAGAGCCAGTAGATATATGGGTACCATATACCTTTTGTTAGGAGGTAAAATATTGACTTATTATTAAATGGTCGTGGACAAATATAATAAAGGGTTTTCAATGTGGATATTTTATTAAAATCGCGAGGGCAACGAATTAAAAAACGATACAAGCGATTAGCAGATGTTTTTTATATGAAATAGTATTGTCAAATGTCACATCAACATCAGTAAAGGTTTCAGGAGTTTGAATAGGGATGTTTTTTTTACAAACTTTAAGCAATCAGTTTTAAATTCCATTTGTTATCGAGCGTGAACTTACATAGTAAGGTAATGATATTTGATGTTTAATATTTAAAATGTGGATATTAATCATCTCCAAATTCAACTATATACATAAGATTATCCCCTGAATCGATTAGTGATCATTACAACGGTCTAAGGAGTTACGCATTGGTTTTTATTACAGCACAACTTGATATTTTTGAAGTTTTCAATGATTTTACTTTAATGATTTAGAAAATGAAAGCCCTTTAAGTTATGTTCTTGTCAATTTCTTTTATAAATTCGTCTTTCGAGAGTACTCTCCGAATATGTCAGTTAATAAAATCATAGTTTTGTGGTTTTTATAAGGCTTTTTAAGTTGAAAATCCTTTTTTTTTTGAAGGTGAGCAAATTATTTTATCAAAATTTACACATAATAATTTTCGAACAAAACAAATTTCTCCGCCTATGTTAATATAGCGTGCAATCAAACATTTTCCAGCTTTTGTTTTATTCATTAGATACTGTGAAAGTTATTGTGAAATTTGAAATAATTATTAAAGTTTTTGCTTCAGTTTTACAGTAGCAAAACTATTATATCATCTCTCTTTTACTGATGTGGTTTATTAGACTCCCGAAACGTACCTATATAAATACAGTTTGTGCTATAGTAATAATTTTGTTAGCATCTTCCACGGACGGTCTACTTCTCTGGCGTCCGCCGGAGAAATTGTTTGATGTCCCTGTCAAACCGTTTATCTAACAAAACTTTTGACGTCTTTGGTTTATGCTTGTCACTTTCTGACATTTCCAAAAAGTACACAATTATGACATTTTCAGATCGGGAGCTCGTCTTGATTTCTTGACAATATTCCATGAAATATTTGTTTTGGATTTATTTGGAAATAAATTTAATATGACATTTCCAGCAGCACGTACTAACTCTGGTTGTCAATTTTCAATCATCTGGACGTATTATCTCATTAAAATTTCTCTAATATTCATGCTAAATTCTAATATAAATAATAAATTAATTTGTAACACTCGTAAGAATATAGAATTGTCTTAAGCTAGATCATCATTCAACGATTAAAGCCGACAAAAATATGTAAAGAAAGTAGATCAGAAAGTAACTTGCGTTACAATAGCCCACGTTTACGTAATACCTTTTATATGCATGCAAATAAATAAATTACCGACATATACAGTTAAATTTATTTATTCACATTGCGCGTGGCAATTCAAGTGAATCCGAAAACCACCGATTTTACTTTGCATATACAGGGTGGTACTTGAGTTAAATTGTACGTGAAAGCATAAAAATATCTCTTCTACATTAATTCATTACTTTCTATCGTATACACGTATAGTATTAACCTTATTCTAAATTTCTTTTGTTCTATTTTAACCAATAGAGCATCCATTGCTAAAGTAATGTTTGTATGATTAAAATAAGTCTTCTTTTGTATTAAAAATGGCGATCTGAGAGAGCCCCATCAGTATCCTCATGGAATTACTATGTTCAGACATTTTAGGCAGTAGCCGACAATCTCACCGGCCTTGCTAGCGCCACCTGCTGATGTCTAGAGGAATCTCGATCATTTATATAACATTATTCTAAATAATTATTAATTTTTGCGTCATAAAGTAAATATAAAAGCAGATTAACATTGCTACTGTGTATCTTTCGAATAACTGGATATATTGTAGAGATAAATATATTGAAAAATAGGTACTTCTTCTATTGGATTAAAAATGGCGATCTGTTTCCAATACAAATAAGCTAAGTCTCATTTTGTATTAAAAATGGCGATCTGATAGAGCCCCATCAGTATCCTCATGGAATTACAATGCTCAGACATTTTAGGCAGCAGCCGACAAACTCACTGACCTTGCTAGCACCACCTGCTGATGACTAGATGACTCTCAATCACGGCCTCTTCACCATGTGATCGAGGCTGAGGCTGGGACGGCACTCCTACGCTTGAAAAGTTTGGGATATGTGTGAAACGAGGAAGGGTGTAGGCACGTCAATAAGCTCAGGCTTCTGGGAGATGTCCCAGTTCTGGCTCGAGCGGCTGATGTCTGCCTGCACCGGTACTCATTCGTAACCCCCTAAGGGATGAAGATCCGGAATAGAGAATTCTGGTACACAGATGGTTCATGCTCCAGCGATGAGGCGGGGGCTGGAATTTACTCCAAGAACCCAAGGACACAAGTCTGTGTTCCATTGTGTAAGGGTGTGTCTGTATATCAGGTTGAGGTATAAGCTATTTTGGAATGTGCGCAAATAAACCTAGACAAAGGATATACGGATCGACGCATAACCATATACACCGACAGTCAGGCGGCAATTAAGGCACTGAGTGGGTATACTATTAACTCAGGGCTTGCTGCTGAATGTCGTGAGCGCCTTGCTGACCTAGCAAGGCGGAACACAGTGTGGCTAGAATGGATTCCGGCCCACTCTGGTTTTGAACGCAACGAAGGGGCGGCTACTCCCTTTAACGGCCCGGGCCCGATCTTGGGCCTCACAAAACAAACAGTCCGTAAGGAGACGAGGAACTGGTTGATAAACCAGCACCTTTCTCACTGGAGGGCTCTACAGGGTCTCAGGCAGTCCAAGCTCCTATTGAGGGAATGGATTGATGGACATGCTAGAGCTGCTCTAGAACTACCAAGGAGTAGGTTAAAAAAGATAGCAGAACTCCTAACAGGGCACTGCTGTCTGAGGAAACACCTCTGTAACCTAGGTTTAGAGGAAAGCCCCCTATGCAGGGGTTGCGGCATGGCTGACGGAACGTCGGACCATGTTCTCCTCGTATGTCCACATTGGGCTGGGGACATAAGCAGGCATCCACGAAGAGGATTGAGTCCGTCATCGAGGGATTCGGCATAAGTAGCAGGAATGACACAATGGGCCCGCCAGAGGCCTCAGTGCCGGAACCTTGGCTTGAGTTTGTCTTGGCTAAGGTTCGCCTGACTAAATTAGTAGTAGTAGTAGTAACTCACTGACCTTGCTAGCACCACCTGCTGATGTATAGAGGAATCTCGATCATTCATATAACATTATTCTAAATAATTATTAATTTTTGCGTCATAAAGTAAATATAAAAGCAGATTAACATTGTCACTGTGTATCTTTCGAATAACTGGATATATTGTAAAGAAATATATTGAAAAATAGGTAATTCTTTTATTGGATTAAAAATGGCGAAATGTTTCCTATATCTCACTCTGTACAAATACTTTTCAAAAACAAGCCTTATTGATTTCTTGGTATTTCGTAATAAATTCCAAAGCGGCGGTTATGGCAGCGGTCAGTTATATATGTATTTTACAAGTATAATTGCTTGCAGATATAATATTAAATCAGATTGATAACCTTGCAACAATATTTTTATTTTCTCTACAAAACTAGTTTAACTGTTTTGTACTTACTTTAATGGGCGTAGCAGGTATACAGAAGTGAGCAATAACCTTGAATGTTCAGTGAGTAAGTAATTTCATTTTATGGGGTGTACAATTTTACCTTTTGTTGACATTTTACAGGCCATTTATTTTGTTCTCAGTAAGGCGCAGGCGCGGTAATGGTGGTAGCTTAAATTATCAAATAGGACAATCAGCATAAGTCATATTAAACCTGTCAGCAACGTAAATTATGTTAATTTTTGTGTTCGCTTTGTTTCGTCCTGTAAAAAGCTAAAAAAGAATGTCCTTCACCCAAATTTCTACACATCTTTATGTACAACAAGTTGTTAAACATGAACTCATTAATCTAGATTAAAATTACATCAGCACTTTACTTGAATAATAAAATATTCACCAACTCTTTTTCAGATTATTTTTAATTTTTCCACCGGCCAAATTCCACCTAGATTTCAAATACCAGCTGGAGCACAGTTTATCGGAGACAATTCACGATCTAATCAACTCAAACAACAACGGCTTAACGCGCAAGATTTCATTCCAAGACCTCGTCGACCACAAGCACCTCCAAGAGAAATAAGACCAGTCGTAGAAGAAGAACAAGAAAATTACCCTTCTTCCCAGCAATCTTTCTCAAGTTTTGATGCAGAAGTTAATAAACTAAGCATTCCAGCTCTTCCTACAGATGATGGCGAACCGACTTTAAGACCTACGCCTGTATCCTTCAGGTATAAAATTGAGTTCCAAGCTACGTCTTGGAATAAGTAACATGATTTTAATTTTTTAGACCAGAAAAACCCATTCCTGTATTACGAGAACAAATTAGGGAGAAGCCAACGGAATTTAATGCACCACGACCTTCACCATTGTCTGTATTAAGACCAGCAGTACAAAATAGACCAATAAGACCTGTCGTTAGACAAGAAATTGACGTAGACGATGAAGAAAATATTCCCAGACAACCTGTGAGACAAAAGGTAGGAGTAACATATTTATAAGGCTTGCCGTAGTGATATATCCCAAGGTCTCTGTATCTATCGACTCCCATCTTTCTGTTTTTACTCACCTTTAAATGTTTTTGTGTTGCAGCCAAGACCTCAGCCAGCGCAACAGCAATTTAGACCAGCTCCCGCTGCTAGGCCGGCTCCTAGACCTCAATACAATGAGGATGATTCAGCCAGAAAGAAGAAACCTGTCGTACAGATTTTAAAGAAATATAGAACTGATAATCCAGATGGAAGCATAACTTGGGGATTCGAAAATGAAGATGGTACTTTCAAAGAAGAAACTTTGGGTATTGACTGCGTAATTAAAGGAAAATATGGATACATAGATCCAGAAGGAACTAAAAGGTATATGTTTATTTTAATATACTGGGTGTTATACTCAGATGAGTTTATGTTTTATATTATTTTTCAGAGA
Source organism: Lochmaea capreae (assembly GCA_949126875.1). Classification (NCBI taxonomy): domain Eukaryota; kingdom Metazoa; phylum Arthropoda; class Insecta; order Coleoptera; family Chrysomelidae; genus Lochmaea; species Lochmaea capreae. The sequence goes on along the minus strand of OX421405.1, from coordinate 3,084,800 downwards.
GTTCGAATATGAAGCTGGTAATAAATGCGATCCAAATCAAGCAGCGCTGGACGAGCTGGAAGATGATGATGAATTGCCCCCGCAACCTCCAAAAAATGCACCAAAAAAGCCGGCAAACGTTGGCAAACCTCAGTTCCAGTACAGGCCAAATTAGGTCTAAATGACATTTTTGCCATGCTTATTTAATGTTTTGTATTTTTGTTAATAAAAGATAGAAACTAAACTCTACTTCTATCCAACTTCAGAATGGGTTTTCAGGCCAAACAATTACTAGAATTGCTGTTTCTAAACGCTGCAATCCTGTAGCTTCAGATCGTGTAGTCGGTTTCTCATTTCTGCTCTCGGCAATTAATTCCAGTGCATAAATTATTCCAGACTATTACTTTTCTAATGCGTAACATACATCATGTCTAGCAGACCAACGAGTTTGAGAAAGAAACGTAACTCTTAAATTTGTACGCTGAACCGAGAACTCCCAATGATGTGAGAAGAAATTAGAACTTGCAAAGTAGAAAATAGTCGACTGCTTATGTTACAGATTCAACTGCACGTGATTTTACTAGATTTAAAGAAAGGGCATTGAATTTTGAATAATCAATGTGAACTATTGGTTCCTCTTTGTTTAAATCTTTAGTTATCGATCTACAAATGATATGGGACATGCCACAAGATGGTATGATGAAAAAGTATAACTTTTCAAAGAAATTCGTTACGGAATTAAGCAACAAGAAGGAATGGGATCCAAATACCATTACCAGACTTGGAAAGAATGCCATTCAATGGTACACAGACGGCTCAAAAGCAATAGAAGGAACTGGGATAGGAGTGTACGGGCCCGGCACCAAACACTCTGAAAGCTTGGGAAAACCCCAAATATCTTTCAAGCGGAAATTCACGCAATAAGAAAGTGTGCCCAGTTCAATATTGACAAAGGATATAGAAGGCAAAGGATTATCATAATGTCTGATAGTCAAGGAGCCATTAGAGCGCTGAGTTCTTGTGTAATCAGTTCCAAAATGGTGTGGGAATGCCTAAGGCAAACGTAATGAACTAAGCGAGAACAATATAGACACCTTACTGTGGATTCCAGGACACACTGGAATAGAAGGAAACGAAATAGCAGATGAACTAGCGAAGAGGGGAACTGAAATACCCTTTTGGGGGCCGGAACCTTTTTGCGTAATCAGCTCCAATGTAATATTGGAAGAAATAGGTAAAGCCGAAGAAAAGAGAAGATCTGACAATTGGAAAGATCTAGTAGGGCTTAGGCAATCAAAGATTCTTCTGGGTGACTACAACCTGTTGAGATCAAATGAATGCATAAGTCAAAGCAAAACTGCACTAAGAGTTTTAACAGGAATCCTAACGGGACATTGTCGCCTGAATGGGCACCTTAAAAAGCTCAAAATAGTGGAGGAGGAAGATTGTAGGTTTTGTGGAGTGGAAGAAGAATCCTCCATCCACATACTTGCGAACTGCACAGCAATTCAGAATCCTAGGGCACAGCACCTGGGAGACTACTGGATAGAAGAGGGACAGTTACCTAAGTTGAAGCCTGCAGATATCCTAAAATTCCTCGGGGAAATAGGACTAAAGGAGCTACTAGTATCTGAGACTCTCCTCAGAAACTAAGTAGAAGTAAGGGGGCACAATAGATCTTTTAGGTCTCAGTGAATGTTACCCCAAAAGACATACATACATACATACATACAAATGATTATTATACGTGGTAATTTGGATAAAAACAACAAAAATTGAAACCAAGAAATTGAAATAAAGTGTTTTATTGATTGTATCAAACTACTAATATAATAGAAACCAAGAAACAAAAATTACACATCTGTTAATAATTTTTTTTATTATGAAATATGTTTATTTTTTTGGTGCTGGGCTCTAATACAAAAACGGTGGTGGGTATCAGGTTGATTATTTTTGATTTTCGGATGTTCTTCACACTTTTCTTTCTGCAAATTAGCTAAATTAGTAAAAAAAAATAGTCCAAATTTAATTCATACTATCTAAATACATTTTTTTTTTTAAAAATAAATAGGATTTTCAAAACAAATTTCAAAGAATAGCTCAGAGCAAGGAAATCTTATCGAACTTCTTGTCACGTTTTCAATTCAAGTTTTACACAATATCTACCGACGCACACGAAGCGAGGAGATATTATTTTTCGGTATTAGATGCTTGCTAATTTAAATTTGATTATTTTACGCTGTCAACTGAAAACTAAAACGTCTTTCCTCGATAATTTTCCAATTTTATAGACAATTCCTAAGCACTTGACTTTGACAGGTCGGTATTGTTGTGCTGGAGGGCAACCGAATCGATTAGTTTGAGCTGAGCCTTTTGTGTTTGTGTTTTATGAACAAAAGTTGATTTAGGTACACTAACTAACAATATAAATAAAATCACCTCGCTTCGTTAAAACAGCCGGAAATATACCTTCCACACTTAACAATACTTCAAAACGATGGAATTTTAGATACCTTTAAGAATTAAATGTTACAAAAAGCCTAACTAGTATCCGTTGTTTACCAATAAACACAAAATAGAATGTGTGCCCTCCAGCACAATATGCCCGACCTGTCAGTAAAGTTATTATTTTGGAATAGAGGAGTTCATTCTAAGGTCAGTGTGGCCAACAAAAATGACGTTTTAGCTGGTGGCCAATATTTCTAGGAACTTTTAGAAATACTCCATTCCGTTTCTGTCATTATGTCAGATGTCACTGGAAAAAGCAATCAGAAGAATTAAGAGGTACAACTAACTAGAACTAGAAAAGTCTAATTGAAAATAAACATGAACGATTAAACGAATGTCAATAAAAACAAATAAAACTGACATCTGACATAACTAGTGACAGAATAACAGAAATGAAATGGTGACATACCAAAAGTTTCTGGAATTATTGGTCATTGATGCGTTGATTATCCAGCTAAAACGTCATTTTAAATTTTAAGATTTACGCTTCCGGGGTGTATTATGTTTTGATAAAGCAGTATACAGATTGCGTAAATTACATCGGAACCCTGGCCTCGGATTACACAAGTACGACAAGGATATATGAAAGAGAGAGAAAGAATAATTGTGCGCGGTCATCACTTTGTTTCGTCTTAGGGGTGTATACTTATTTCCCGAGACTGACCGAATGGTCCTTTACAGAGAGAATTCACTAGCTGTTGGTATTCAGTAAATAAAAAAATACAATTCGTCATTACGTAACCTGTACCTACATCTTAAAATTCATTTTTGTCAACATGATCTAAACATAAAATATAAACTTCTTGAAAAAATAAAAATCCATTCTAAAGGTAAACAAAATTTAAAATGAATGAATTAAGTGCTCAAATAAACCACCTTCCTGTGCCAGACAATAACCAAATCTGTGATAAAGATTTGATCTCATATCTCTAAGATTATTTGGCGTAATGCTGGCACAAACGTGCTGTATTTTCACCCTCGAAAAAAAGTCAACGATAACGAGACAAAAATATCATTTGTACAAATTAATCTGCGCTTCTGGCAACAGGGGTTAAAATAGGGGGGCAATGAGCATTCGGCCAGTCTCGGGAAATAAGTATACACCCCTAAGGTGAAACAAAGTACACGCCTTAATGACCGCGCATAATTATTCTTTCTCTCTCTTTCAGCTGTTTTTCTGTCGTACTTGTGTAATCCGGACAATTCGGATGTAATTTACGCAATCTGTAGATGTTCGCAATGTTAAAAAACCTGCAAAAACCTTAAGTTTTGAATGGTAGACATTAACTGTCATTCTTGTCAGAAAAACCACTTTTTGTTGGCTACACTGACCATACACTGAACTCCTCTATTGTCTGTAAAGAAAACAAACACCGTGGGTAGATACCTTTTGTGACCAATGGAATAATAAACTAACCATCTGTAAATATAAATTTTACTTAAAAAATAGGATATTTACAGTTTAATGGTTGGCAAAACTTCAATTTTAAAAATTAGCTGCACCAGAGCAGCACTGGAGCGCACCGTACCTATTCGATTGACAGTTTCAAGTCGCTCGCGTCGACTAGTTTCGTGTTCGATTGGACTTGGGGTTCGGTAATTTTTGCACTCAGTGCGTAGAAGAGTTTTGTCAGTACCAAGACAGCGCAAAACAGTATGGCGCCGTTATTATACAGGAACAGCCCAATAAAAAAAAGAATTTCTAGTTTTATTTATATAAAGAACAAAACTACGTAAAAATACCATATTTGTATGACACAGAAAGAAAAGTATATGAACATCTATTCCATATATCGATTATAAATTTTCCTTTTGGATAAAATATGTTCACTGATTTTTTTTTATACAACCATCATATATCTAAAATTGATAATTATATACATATAGATATCTACTGATCGTTATGAGGTACGTCTATTTAAACAACACCACGCACGTTGAAAACTAAAACCTTTGTGATCCTCGCACTGTTCCTTATCTGCATCGTTTATTATTTGTTGACTTTCTTTGATTTCTTCATCTGCTTCTTCGTCTCTTATCAAAGTTGTTATTTCGTCGAAATTGTCATCCTTGGCATTTTTGGTCCCCGCTTTTTTCGTTTGTTCCGGTGATGTTTTGATTTTTTGCTCTGGTTGTTGTTTTGATTCAGCTTCCATAGGAGACATTTTGTTTATTTCGACTACAACCTGAAACAAAAAGACAACTTATCGTCCTTAACATGCTGCTAATTTGAAACGTGAGTCTGCCTAACGCATAAAGTTCACTTTAATGGCTATAAAGCAAGATTTCGTTGGACCGGAAAAATTATTTTGGACAAAAAATGGCGGTAAATTGATATTTAAATTCTTTCTATATCGTTTAAGGTAGAATTGAACGGTTTTCACGGGAAAATCGAAATAATAAATGAAAGTCAGGTTAATACAGATGACAAGTGACGGATGACAATGACAATGACAAGTGACGGATGACAATGACAAGTGACATATATTGCTATCTCTCTTTTGCACATTAGCAATTCCAACAAAAAGAGACCTCTCTCTCTCTCTAACAAATTGATTTCCCTATGTTGATAGTGAGGGCCTAATATCTACTCAACATTTATAACTAAAAATACTTTCTCAACATTTTATATTTTCATCAACTTTAAGTCGTATTTACACGCGGATACTCTGTAAATACGTGGACAACATTTCACAACGAATTACTCAATAATTTTAAATTATATTTATATATTTATCAATAATAACAGGACGAGGAAAATTTCGAAGTGTGCTTATTTGTTTGAAATAGGATCAGATTTTCAATTATTTGAAGTCTCTTATAAAGCACAGTTTTTAAAGTGATGTGAAAACAAGGGTTGTGAAAAATATTTGCTTGAGGAGGTGGTAGATCAACTTAAAAAATCACAGAAGCCACAAAACTGAGCAGAAATTTCAATAGAACACTCTTTCAAAAGAAAAAAATCGACAATACTTGAACAGGAAAGATTTTTATTTCAAAAATTATTAAAGAAACTAATTTCTCAAACCAAAAAGAAATCAATAACCAGCTGCACTTGTCTCTAGACACTTCCGTTTCCGTGTACTACTTGCTTTTCAGTTCAAGTTTCCATAAATACGCCACTGCATCCTACTGCTCGAGGTCTATCAAAAAACTTTTTGATGAAAGTTTACCGACTGTTTCACACCTTGTTTAATGCTTGGATTTGAATCAGACTCTGTCCTACTCAAAATTTCTGAGGTTTCCAATCGTTCGCGGTAAATTAGAGCTCAACAAATATTCAAATTTATAATACCGTACATATTTATTCAATTACCTGTTTCTCCATATCTCACGTCCCGTCCTTTTCCTGTTTGACAACATCTTGACAATGCGTCGCTGCCGTACTGCTTCCGGCTTCGTCGCATACTTCCTTCGCTCTGATTGTTTGCTCATCCGCCTGAGATTGATGCGACGAAACCTCTGCGTTCGGTTTCGCTCTTAACAGCGTTTCAGTTTGATTTTGATCGAAATCGCAGCAAGTATGCATCAGAGTGAAAGGCAATTTCAAACTGAGATCGCCTCCCATTCTATTCATCTGGAGTTTCACTTTCACGTAGTAAGAAACGTAAATGGCGAACACGTTGCGATTGTCGGGGTTGTTCTGTTGAAAATAAATCAATATCTATTATCAGTTAATAATTATTTTTATATTCAATTTTTAAATTATAATTGTAGAAAGTTATTTACCTGCCTCCTAAAAGAAGGCTCAGGATGTGGAATTTACTCCAGATCACTAAGCCTAAGGATTAAGTGGGGAATGAGAAAACAACACCAGCGCGGTTCAAACAGAACTGGCTAGTATCTCAATTGCCACAAAGGAGCTAACCAGAAAAGGAATTTCTTGCAAAAACATAATAATCTGCACTAATAGCAGACAAGCTGTACTAGCTTTGAACAGACAATTAGAGTGTCATTGAGATTAAGCTAACGCCTAGGTGGATAACAATATTATCCTGAGGTTATAACCTACAACACGAAACAGTTCTGTATATTCGTGAAAAGAAGCTTTGACAATGGGATTACTGTCATAGATTTATACATACGAAAGGTTAGCAAACAAAAGTAAAGAAATTGTAATTATTTTTCTCATTACGTCTATCAAAAGAGCATTCTTTTGATTTTACGTATTTCCTTATAGTATATTTACCCGAATTTGACTCTGGAACTTAAGGATATATCACACCTTTCCGTTCCAGAGTGATTTCCATTAAAGTCTGCGAATGACGGATAGGTTCCTCCAATATTTAGTTAAAGAGGCAGGTCTAATAAGATTCTCACAAACATCAACCACTCACGTCTACTGTTTCCGCTTAAATTTACTTTATACTCAATCCCTCAATAACGTCTACTTTGTATGATATCAAAGAACTTTTAAGGATAAAATAAATGCAACTACAGTGGCGTCGTGAATAAAATTCTTTCAGTAAAACCTTATTGTAAAAAAGATGAAGTTTTAATACAAAAATGGGATTCGATGAAATATCGACAGGATAATTAGGTCCGTTTATATGACAAAAAGGAATTACATCGATTTTAAATAGAATTTATTTAGTTACTTACTGTAGAAGTTACGGTAGATGCAAGACTGGTACCACATTTGTTGTATGACTCTTCCAATGCTATCCAATTTTTTGTGGTACTTTTTGTCGGTACCAAGGAGTAGGTCTTTTCGAAGGAACTGCCGCTGTGTATAGGACAATCTTCTTTCGAGTTTAAGGACGATACGACGTTCTTGAATTTCCCATTGGAAAACATGCATACATCGACGTGCTGGACAATGAAAATCTGTAAAGGAAAATTTCGATACAATGGGGCTGGTAAAGGACGATAGTACCGATTTTGAAAATTTAAAAATTCAAAAAATGAGTTTCCGCAACGGTCGCAAATACACAAAAAATTGTAGAGGCTATAATAATGCGAATTTTGAGCTGAAATTTAGAAGACACACCCTCAGATACTGAACAAATATGGAAAAAAATCGGTGAAAATGTATCTATAATATTTTGTATACAGGGGTAACTGGAATTGAGGGGATAAAAATTTCGAAAAAGTAAAAATTTTTATTGGAGACTTTAGAAACTTTTTATCAGGATTTTCGGAATCTACGAGGTCAAATTAGTAGATTTGGATATATTAAAATATCATGAAGACCTTAGTTTCGATTTAGAAAATTCAAAAATTGAGGTTGTGTAACGATCTCAAATACACTCGGTAAGCCAATAAATTTTAGAGGCCATAATAATGCTAATTTTGAGCTGAAATTTGGAAGACATACCCTCAGATACTGAACAAATATGGAAAAAAATCAGCAAAAACGTATCTATGATATTTTGTATACAGGGATACCTGAAATTGAGGAGATCAAAATTTCGGAAAAGTAAAAATTTTTATTAAGGACTAGGAAATTTTTATGGAGATTTTCGAGGTCAAATTAGTAGATTTCGATATATTAAAATATCAAGAAAACTTTAGTTCGGATATTGAAAATTTGAAAATTCAAAAATTGTGTAGGTTGTTTCAACATTTTCCAGACAAAAAAATAAAGGATTATCATTTTCTATCTTTCTTAAGCCTGTGCCCGTCGTTTTTGTTCGTGAATTTCCTAACTGCCACGATAAGTTTGTCTATTTATAACTAATTTTTTTAAACTTCCTCACGCCCCTGGAATTTTTTATTTATTTCTCAAAAGTAGTTATTTTTAAAACAAACGAATTTATTAAATTTTTTCTCAATTCAAAAGAAAAGCATTTCCTTTAATCCAATCTTGCTTTATTCATCCTTTTCTAAACAAATTGTTGAAAGTTGAAATAGGATCAAATTGAAAAACAAATAAAGAATTCCGACAAAGTAACAAGTTTGTCGGAAAATCATCAAGTAGAAAGAATTCAATAGCCGTAAGTCTTTCAGGCATTTCTCTGCGAAATTCTAACAAATATATGAGTAAAAGTTGTTCCTATTTTAAGTTTACATACAATAAAAACAACAGAATTTTCGTAATGAATAAATTCCTTTTAAATATAAGTATGGGGCGACTACTTGGTACGAAAATACATTCCATTTAAAAAGCGAGGCTAGAATAATGTTAGTAAACAACTACAGTAAACAAATGTCGAAAGGAATAATTATAAATATTCAACACTCTATGAATTTTTTGAAAAATGATATTTTTCAAAAACAGTGGCCGTTCAACTAAGGAGCAACAACTACTTCCCGTGCATATGCACCGCCGGATATTGAATTACACCCCAAAGTCAAACGGGGTTGGTATATCTACAAGATATTTTAAAACCAACCTTTCTGGTTTGCAATTAGAAGGGACAACACAACTTGTAGACCGGTTTCGGCGTATTTGCGCCTCATCAGTACAAGGTATGTGGTGTCCGTCCGAGAATCTCTAATCCCGGACTGAAGAGTACACTTCAATCACAATCAATACATGTCTTCCAGTAACGGAAATGTAAAGATTGTGACGGTAGCGACCTCCTCACTTCCAATCGCAAACCAAAAACCTTGAATTTTTGACAACAAGCCACGTAGGCTTTTCAAAAAAATTCATAGAGTGTTAAATATTTATAATTATTCCTTTCGACATCTGTTGATACATTCACTCTATTAAATACGACAATATTACAGGAAATATCACTGACAGTGTATGTCCAATTTAGGGGTCTATTTTGTAATTCGTCGTTTCCAGACGATATCGTTACGCAGACGACTTATTTGTCAACGACAATTTCTCTTATACTCTAACTATTGTCAGTGTAATGACCATAAAATAAAGCAATGTTGTTAGATATATTTTCTAAAATTGTTAGGCTCGCTACACAAATGTTCCTCTTACTTCAGTAAACTGTTGGTTCGTGATGTTATAAGAAAGCTAGTTTGGAAATATTTAAAAAAAAATACATAATTCAAATTTATTAGTAAACATTAAAATAAGTCGCTTGAAATTACTGAAAAAAGAAGACTGCGAAACAACCAATCATCAACTGCAGTATTCATCGTAATATAACGAAATAACCTAAGTATACTCCGTTTGACGTTTTTCGCAGAAAAAATTCTACGGTCTTGAGGGTGTTCGGGGGAGTTGTGTTGTGGTTCGGCTTATAATCCATTAGTATCATTCAGTGTCGGGTGTGAATTTTGTTTTAAAGAAATATTTAATATAATATCTATTTCTTGGTTGAGTGAGTTTAGTGAATTGTTATAGGTATTTATAGGAAAGTGTAAAACGTCAAAGTTGTTCAAAGCGTCTTCGAAGTGACCGAATACAATATTTGGAGGACTCCGAGAATCAGAAGAAAAATATATTAAATAAAATTATTTCATCTACAAATGACTTAAAACCGTTACCGTCACCGTCATCTACTTACCAGTTAACACCAAATAACTCCACTGGACCGGCAATTTTAAGTAATTTACAGAATGCAACAAATTGTGTTTTTATATTAATATTTATAATAATTAGTAGTTTTTGGTTAAAGTTTTGTATATGTATGTTGAAATGAAATAATTTTTGAAAAATGGGCTGGTATACTTTTTTGTATATACGGTCGTAGAAAAAATAATGTTCCTAACTCATGCGTAAAGTGTCTTTCCCGCCCTTGACCGCTTGCTGTAAAGTATCACTTTCCGCAATTGTTAGGAAAATAACTATTCTAATCTTACCTTCAATCTTTTCACTGACTTATTGCTGTTATTATTTATGTGGACTGTCACTCTGACGCACTCGCCGTGGGAGTAAATAGCTTTGTCAAGCGTTGCTGTTAGGCATATCTTTCCTTCGCTGAGTAGATAGATTTTTTCTATACAAGCTCTTGGTGATGGTATGCTTGCTAAGTAGGCTGCCAAACTTGGTCGTTTTCCACCGCAGTGGTTGTAGAAGACTTCTGAGAGTTTCATCTGTAACAAAAATAACGAAAACAAGGAAAACTAAGAATTTTGCACCTCGATAACGCTCCATGTCATAAGGTTATCATTGTGAAATAATTTCTAGTCAAAGCTCAACAAATCTTATGAAACAACTATCGAATTTGCCTGATATGGCTCCGGCAGACTTTTTCTCTGTCCAAAACTCAAACCACGAGCTAGAAGCACTAATTTTGAGATGATAGAGAATGCGCGATGGCTTAGAGTCCTCGGCACCTCAGTTTTTAGGCTTTTTGTGTTCTTGGTTGTGCCGTTTATGTGAAGAGACCAGTGGCTCGTATCAGGCGTCTTTTCACTAGGTTCTTCTTGGAGAAATCCTTCCTTGGATGTTTTAGTCCTAGGAGTCTATATCTCCAATGAGATAATGCTTCCCAATCGAAGAAAATGTGAGAGTGTGCACAACCGACAGATAGGTTCCTCCCTATATATGCCGATTGTATGCATGTGCTTCCTTAGCGTACAGTGACCGGTGAGTAAACCCGTCACTATTCTTATCTCGTCCCTGCTGTGTTCCTGTTTTGGCACGTGTCTCCAGAACCACTGATGTTTAGTTTGAGTCCACCGAGATGTACAACCAACAGTTTTAGATATTCAGAACCAGTGAATGCAGTCTCAGACCCTAGCTTTGCTACGATGGGTACTAGGTACATATTTCGTTTTTTATTGACCAATTCCTAGTACATTTTTGATATAGTAGAATTTCTATTTTGCTTTATTTCAAATCAAACAGTATAATTCCCATATTTCCTTTTTTCAAAATTTCATTTCAACTTTAGAAATTCAGTTGATAACATTATATAGCATCACTTTTTTATTTTCTATACTCCCAAAGTGAAATTGAAGTAAAATTACTGGTCTCACTGCACTAAATTTATCCACCACACATGTCGGGAGCTGTGTGGTGATGTTTCAAAACTTCCCTTAGACATTTCATCTAATCAAAAGCAAAATTTAATCAAATTTTTAAAGTTGAAACTCAAATTAAGTGACGTGGTGAAAGTAATTTAACTTCAAAGTAATTTTTTCACTGTATTTTCAGTAATGAGTAGCTTTATTTAGACGCAAAGTTAGTTAAAAGTGAGGTTATGAAATAGTCGAAAATATTCATATGAAGTCAAAAAATCATAGAGACCATAATAATTGGAATTTCGCGTTGAAATTTTAGATACATTTCTTTAGAAGATCAATTAATGTAGAAAAAAATCAACGATATCGTATCTACGTTATTTTAGATACGAGGTCATGTGAAAATGAAACGTACTAAAACTTTTTTCGGATAACAAAAGGTGGTTTTAAAACACGTTATACAAGAAAAAATACACATATTTAAGAGTCCAAAAAACTCCTTTCTGTAGTAAATTTAGTGTTGAATCGAATGGCTTTAACTAGAATATGCTACAATAAACGGTTATACAGTTAGGGTAAAAAGTATGGAGGGATGTCATGACACATGCTTAATGAAAAGAAGGAAAGGAAAGTTTTCACCCTTTATCAAAGATCTGAACAAGTTTTCGAAAAGATTGAACTACCATTATTTTTACTCTACTTTTCCGCACAATTTAACACAAGGAATTTAAAAAGCTTCCAGCAAATAACGGCGTTTAAACTTTTTGAGTAAAACACTTACTTCCTTAATCTCCAAATTTTCAGCCTCTTTTTTTTCTACAATTTTGGCACTTTCCTCTTCCTTTTCCGGTCTAATATCCTGGTCCTTTTCCACTTCCATACTTAAATTGCTAGGCCTGCTGCTGTATACGACTTTTTCTCTAAATGTACCACCGACGTTCGTTGGGAATTTTTCAGAAGGCGAACGATTTCCTTGATTTTCTATATTTTCGAAGTTGCTGAGAATTTGGAAATTTTGGGAATCTGAAATTAAAAGAATTATACGTAAAAGGATCTGGCTGTATATACAGTATCGATAGATAAAAAAACATTTATATTAAAAATAGAAAAGAAAAGTAACTGAAAAATATTTTTAAGTTCGTAAAACAGTCACTAGAGGATAAAATATTGATTCGTTCTTACTGCGGCTTTCTAGGGAGGTCAACTTTTAGTATTAGCCACCAAATATTTGCTCCCCTAAATCCGCCACTGTACACGAGACGCCTTTTCGTACAAATTCACTTTTCCGACACTTTACAAACGATCTTTGTTAAAACCACTAACATCAAAAACAACCACTGCGTTGAATCGAGTTTAATTGCAAATTTTTGTTGTAAGTACGTCAGTAACTACTGATCTGTGGTTCAAATAGAAGTTTACGTGAACGGTCCTCGAAGAGCGTTCAAAGGCGATTCAAGATTGTTTTGGCATTTGACGTTGAGTTGTTAACCTCAAAAAGTGAGGTTGAATATCTGATAATTCATTATTTCAATCAAAATGAACGAATTATTAGAAGAATTAACCGACGATTAAGATTTTTTACAAATTTTGAATGGTTGTTTACATCCTAGAAGACCGCAAACCTTTAGAAATAGACCCAGTCATTTTGAAATATGGTCTGATATTGAATTTAAATGTAGATTTCGATTAGAAAAACGAACTGTGACCCTTATTCTTGTTCCCCCTGGTAAACTTTCTATGTTGTGACATAGCACCAAAACTAATTATCAGTACTTAACGATATAATGACGTCGTTTCGAATTATCGTTTTTGTACAACTCGAACAAATGGGATACTTATACCCTATGAAACAGTTTGGGTGTAATTTAAACGAAACTACCATCACGACAGCTATTTATTACAGGACGATGAATATTTCAACAACTGTGTTTCATTGTCTGGATCTCAATATTAAAAAATATATAACGAGATGGCGCTTTCAACCATAATTCCATAGGCGTAAATTGTATACATTTTTAAACCATAAAGATTGCTAAAAAGTTTCAAATGTTATGCAGTTCTCGAGACCTTTACTGTCGCGAAAATTTCCGTATAAAAAAATGGGTCAAGGAAAATTTCAAGGAGTTACAACTTTTTAATACCCCAATTTTATTGGAACATAGTTTCAATCCGGAAAAACCACTGGGGTATATTAAAAAAGTTTAGAACAAATTCGGTAGTTCAAGAGCTGTTTTGAAAGTAATAAAATCAACTTTCTTGGAAATGTATGTATGAATGCGCTTGCCCATTGGAGAAAAGTAGTCATTGTAATATTTTAAAACCAAACGCAGAAAACTGAATATTTTGGTTCTTTATACCGAAAGTATATAGGCAACACAAAATACTCAAAAAGTCTAAAACAAAACGGAGACTACTCTGAATATTTTAGTAGACCAACTAATATTTAAGAAAAATTAAGAGACGATTATAATAACGGAAAAGTTCAAATTGAACCTTACATATTTATAGTTTTATAAAATCTTCTAATTTGCATAGGCAACACAAAATACATACTCTTAAAAACTAAAAACTATGGTAGTAGAGCGAACCATAGAGATGGAGCGAACAGCACTACGCATTTTCTTTTATCTACTTACACTGAAATTAATTGAATAGTAGTTTGTAATTTTAATTATAATTGTAGATATTATATAAAACTTAAACGCCCAATATTTGAGGTTAAAGTTTAAACTGTTCCTTTTAATGTCAAGCAATGTAACCAACGTACGTTTTTCACATAAAAAAGTCCCTAAATATTACGACGTTGTCAAACTCCTTCAAGGTTTAACTAAACTTCGTACGGTGCTTTCCAAGGCATTTATTTTTATAACGAAATAATTTTGAAAAGATTTTGTCAAACATCAGTTCTTCAACTCCTTTTATATTTTAAAAACAACCAACAATGTAAAATAAAAATAAAAATAATTATTCACCTTTCTCACTTTTGGCACTAGTCGAATCCATCCACAGGCATTTATAAGTAAACAGTAGCGCCCTTCTATTTTGTTTCGCCTGTTCTCTGCACGTTTTTCCGCCCCCTCCAGGTACGTACATATGAGGCGACGGAGGAGGAAATGCCCTTTGAACTACACGAATACCCATGCGGATTGTTGAACGCCTGTGTAATTTTTCGTCTACTCTATCTAAAACACAATAAAAATAAGGAGTAATATAATAAGTATGGACGAAAACATTCCCAATTCAAAAGAAGTGAGTTTAGAAAATTGATCCCTTATAAAAATTCAATTGTACGCCTATGGTAAATAGAAATTTTTACATATTAAATCAAAAATTTTACGTACGTCCATGATATAGACATTTTCACAAATAAATTGTTTTTTAAGAAAATTTCATCGTACGCAAATGGTATTGAAATTATTACAATTACATTGAACCCTTACAAAACTTTCATAGTACGCCCATAAAAGATGGAAGTTCTTCTAATAAATGAATTCATTTTAAAAATTTTATCGTAAGCCTATGGTTAATAGAACCTGATATATTTGGCAACGGTACGTGAGAACCACTTTCATAGTGTACTCCACAGATCACTTAAATGTTTACTCTAATCTGTCATTTAACTTTGTGCAAAAGCACAATATAATAACCCTCTCACAAAGAAACAACTCATTCGTTCTTATTAATGACGGCCTACGTAATTTCATTGCTAATTGTAGATATGTGAAAGTAGACAACCCACGCTACTTTCCACATGTATCAATTTTGCATAAGTATTTCCACGTTGATTTCTCTCTACTCTTTTATTCCATTTGTGTAGTTTCTCTGTTTGTTTGTAATAGAACTTTTTACACAGTTTTTTCAATACATAATAGGTGGCTGTATTATCATCAAAATTCCTCATTCTAGCAACAATACATTTCTTCTGGAAAAAGTGTCCTTTCTAAATGAGTAGGTTATTCTGTGGTTAAAGCGCTCGATCAGTATTATTGACAGTCGGTAATTTATAATACAACCTGAGATAATTCGTCGTAATAATTTAGCCGGTGCCGGTAGAAGCAGCTAAGAACAAACAAACTGTTCATTTAAAGTTTGTTATAATTTTTCATTTAATTGTCGCGTATGATACACGGTGTATCCTTAGATTTTTATTTCGACTCGATAGTTATTATTAAATCGCATGTGTTACCGGAAAAATACCTAGTGTTTTGGATATTAAAGTGAAAACGATGTGAATTTGGTGGACTGACTAACGATTATGGTTGAAATTCAGCTTCAAAACAATTTGGTGAGTGGAAAGTTTTAAAATATTATTATCATGTTATTAATATGCTACAAAAACTACTTTTATTGATGTCTATTTGTGGAATTTTTCCAAGTAAATTTCAAATTGTAATTCTATTTCACAATTTACGCAGTTGTTTATAACGTCAGAATTGTGATACATATAAAGACCATATTATTTTACGTTGAATTGATGAAATGTTTAGCTTCATATTTAATTTTCGATATAATTATTAAAAAATGCTAAAAACAAAATATTTACTACGTATTTATTATATAAAACAGTGATGATACATTTTGTGCAGCAAAGAACTGTGTAAAAAAAACGAAAAAAAATTGTTTTTGCTCGCCACCTACCACGGAGGTTAGAGAGAGTGCGGTAACTAGAGATGGGATATTTAATTTTCCTAAAAGTAACATATATAACTGTTAAAATAATTGTTTGTATTATAAATTTTCCTCTTTCAATCCTAACCTTTTTCACGAATGGTAAAGTTGACAGCGGTAATTCCGTGAGTGGAAAAAGCATAAACCTTTATGAAAATCGATAACTATTCAATAATGTAGTTTGCGGTTACATTATCCAAAAATATCCAATGGCGTTTTTGATGGGGATTCGTTATTGGAATATTGGATACGTAACGGTATTAACACGCAATTTTGATAATGAACAGTTGGTTATTTGTTAACGCTACGTGTTGATGTCCATCAAACAATAATTTTCATTTAGCGCTATGAAACTGAAAATACAAATAATAAATATATATTTATTATTAGAAATCGTATCTTTGGGATATTAGTCATATTATACAGGATAATCTAGTAAATATTTTCAAGATTTTTTAACTTATTGCATGTGATATACAGGGTGTAACAAAAAGGCAGGTCATAAATCATACCACATGTTTTGGGGCTAAAAATAACTCGATCCAACCCAAGTTACCCTAGTACAAATGTGTATGCGAAAAAAGTTACAACCCTTCGAAGTTACCAAATAAAAATTGATTTTTTCAAATATTTCGACAGTTGTTCGACATATTATAATGAAAGTTGACAAGTGGCTTTCTTATGATAAGAGTATCTTAAAAAAAAATTAAGGAATTATTGCACTCCGTTAACAATTTATGGGAGTTGAGATCCCCTAAACCCTCCCCAAAATTTTTGTGTACGTTGCAATTTAATGCTTATTGTGGCACCATTATTCAAACACATTATTTTTGAAACTTTTTTGCCCCCTAGTACTTTTTACAATTATCAGTTTTTATCGAGGTTCTTTCATTATGCTTCAAAAATTTCGAGTAACAAAAATTAAAGTCAATGAATTTTTTTTGAGGGTCCCACATTTTTGATTGAATCTTATTTATTTACAAATGTGTAGTTTTTATTAGATGTTCGAAATGACCCCCATTTTCTTGAATACACAGTCGGCACCGTTCTACTAACGAAAACCGAATATTCTGGAAAAGCGATGGCTTCTGACGATATCTAATTGCAGCCTCAAGGATTCTATTCCTCAGTTGTTGTTCGCTCGTCATTTTTACAGCATACACCCTCGAAAAAAAGTTTCAAAAATAATGTGTTTGAATAATGGTGCCACAATAAGCATTACATTGTAACGTACACAAAAATTTTGGGAGGGGTGCAATAGTTCCTTAATTTTTTTTTAAGATGCTCTAATCATAATAAAGCCACTTGTCAACTTTCATTATAATATGTCAAACAACTGTCAAAATATTTGAAAAAATCAATTTTCATTTGGTAACTTCGAAGGGTTGTAACTTTTTTCGCATGCACATTTGTAGACTAGGGTAACTTGGGTTGGATCGAGTTATTTTTAGCCCCAGAATATGTGGTATGATTTATGACCTGCCTTTTTGTTACACCCTGTATTTGAGTAATATTATAAAGGCACTTACCAACGTAAGCTCGAATATCATAGCTGGTTCCAATAGGTGCGCCGTGGTATTCTTTAGCTGGTACCAATTGGACACTCGGAGGGGCTAAGGGAGTGATTTCTAAGTTGAAAGGATAGGCGTTAGTACCCAGTCGTTTTATTAAGGCTTCCTAGAAGAGAAAACAAGAATTACACAATTTTTATGTCAGTTCAATATTTCTGGATTTGTGGTATTTATAAGACGTTTTATGTTGAAAATGCGATTTTTTGAACATTTCTTTGAAGGTGATAAAATATTATGTATAAAACTGACTTTGCCAGCCAATTTCTCGTTCCAAAAAACCCATTTATGACGAATTTTTAGCATTTTAAATATAGGCTCAAGTTTCGTTTAGCCGAAATCAGTTACATGGAATATCGGTTTATAGGATGATTATACACTGTGTCCGTAAAGTATGGAACAAATTCATTTTTAGCTAAACAGACCATTTTAAGAAATAATCCTGAAACACGTCGATTTTTGATTTTAATTTACCGTATTTTGAAATAATATTCTAATATACAGGGTGAATTACTTTCGAGTAATGACGTCACCGTCATTTTTTTTCATTTTGTCTCTTACTCTAGCTGAGCTGATTCCAAAAATGTATCACATGTTGATTCCAATTGGTACAGGATGGACAAAAATACAATAATTTTTGTGGTATCTACATAAAATTAGAGTGTATTTGATAAATTCATGGAAGTATGACGTAACGAGAAACATTCGCGACTTTTACTGTATGTCACTCTGCAAGAAGAACGTGACTGATGAAATTTTCCATTTTTAAGATAGTCCAACTCGTCGAACGTTCTGTACTGAATGGATTATTTATTAATGACTTTACGTACCTGTAGGGGTGTAACTGGCTCAGTTATTGAACAGCTAGGCGGATATAATTGAGCTAGACACATAACAGCTTCATTACAAAATTTTAGTCCCATAACTTCTTCATCTTCTCTACCATATCTGGAAAAAAATGTAGATGCTTACTATACGGGATGTCACAGAAAAACTATTACTAATTTTCAAAAATGACAGAGGGTACTTGAATAAATATTTTTTATTGATAAACTAGTGTCCGGAAATTTCTCGTTGTGGAAATAAACTGGAAATCATTGGAAAAATAACATCGGGAAAGAGTATAGTTACCGTAGGGTTGGTCACTAGATATGTTTGTGTACGAAAACTACCTTTGATAAAGATTACCTAGAGATTACCTATTACTGAAAAATGATTCATGAAAAATGCCAAAAAAAACCTGGTTACCAATTTATGGCCAATTTCATGTCACAAAATTTTTTTTTTTAGGAAATTTTGAAGCAAGGAAATATTTCGCGATTTATATTCCTCTCTGCTATCTCCCTTAATGTTTGGAAATATCAACTCAAAATTCATACCTGTATGTAAAATGCTCCACTAAATCGATTGGTGAAGACTAGAACGTTCTATCTCTCCAATTAGTCGAGTTATGGATACATAAAGTTTAAGAAAGTGGATTTTCGAATATTTTCACGATTTAATTTGCTCTCTGCTATCTTCCTTAATGCTTGGAAATACAAACTGAGAATTCAATTCTATATGTAAAATGCTCCCCTTATTCGATTGGTGAAGACTAGAATGCTCTATCTCTCCAATTAGTCTAGTTATGAGTATTTTTGCTTTTAAAAAGTAGATTTTCGAAAATTTCATTACGTTATTTGAAAGCGAAAGAATGATTTTATTGAAAAACAGACTGTGCCAGTCGATTTTTCGACCCAAAAAACTCTTGGTTACCAATTAATAGCCAATTTCAAGTCGCAAAATTTTTTTTTTGTAGGAAATTTTGAAGCAAGGGGTAGGTATGGAAATATTTCGCGATTTAAATTGCTCTCTGCTATCTCCCTTAATGTTCGGAAATATTAACTCAAAATTCATATCTGTATGTAAAATGCTCCACTGAATCGATTGGTGAAGACTAGAACGTTCTATCTTTTCAATTAGTCGAGTTATAAATACATGAAGTTTAAGAAAGTGGATTTTCGAATATTTTCACGATTTAATTTGCTCTCTGCTATCTCCCTTAATGCTCGGAAATATATACTGAAAATTCAATTCTATATGTTAAATTATCCCCTTGATCAATTGGTGAAGACTAGAATGCTCTATCTCTCCAATTAGTCGAGTTATGAGTATTTTTGCTTTTAAAAAGCGGAGTTTTGGATACATAAAATTTCAGAAAGTGGATTTCCACTACCTTCACATTTATTAATCACCAGTGAAAACCCCCATTGTTTTTACGATGCGTCGACTTCAAATATATATTATTTCAAAAAGTTCGTCAATATGTTCACCTACTTCAAACTTTAAAGATTTCCTCAGATTATCTGAGACTACTTCAAGAATACCTGAACTTACTCATACATACAGGATATTCAAGATTACCTAGGATTACCCAAAACTTCCTTTGGATTACCCAAATTACCTTGGACTACCCAAAACTTCTTCTGGTTTACCCGAAACTACTTTTGATTACCCAAAACTTCCTTTGGATTACCCAAATTACCTTGGATTACCCAAAACTTCTTCTGGCTTGCCCGAAACTACTTTTGATAACCCAAAACTTCCTTTGGATTACTCAAATTACCTTGGACTACCCAAAACTTCTTCTGGTTTACCTGAAACTACTTTTGATTACCCAAAACTTCCTTTGGATTACCCAAATTACCTTGGATTACCCAAAACTTCTTCTGGTTTACCCGAAACTACTTTTGATTACCCAAAACTTCCTTTGGATTACCCAAATTACCTTGGATTACCCACAACTTCTTCTGGTTTACCCGAAACTACTTTTGATTACCCAAATCTTCCTTTGGATTACCGCTATATTACCTAGATTATATGAGGGACCAGCCCCTCGGTAGTTCTTTACTAAATTGAAGCAATTCAGTTAAAAAACATGCTAGAAATAATACTGCATCAAACAAGTGTCGCATAAACCAGTGATTTAATATGACACCAAGTACAAAAATCAACTGGAGTCATATGCGGTGAACGTGCAGGCCGATAATTTTGGCTATTTAATCCAAAGTTTGCTGGTGCACCATCTTGCTGGAAAATACTCTTACTCCGAACATTAAGTGGGACATATTCAAGCAATTCTGGTAGAGTATGTTCTAGAAAATGTCTATTTTGAGAGGATGCATGTGACAAAATATTCAAAGTTCAATCATCTGGATACTATTTTTTATTTATGCATATGAATACATCACCGTTCCGATATTTCCAGTTACCGATCGCGAAACTTATCCCAATATAGATGTATAAGCGCCTTAAGTACCGGTAAAATTTTCAGTTTCGCTCTAACGGTTCATTCCGCTCCGCTATCTCTCCATTTTCCCCATTATTTTTTGTGTTTTTCCCGTGGGGATCCAAACAACATCATTTTGTTTTGTAAATTGATAACTTCCGTCGAATAGGCGAGAGTTTTAAATTACTTTATCGAATTTTTCATAACAACATCTTATCAAATATTTGTATGGAGTGTTCGAAAAGCAGGACGCTACTGGGATTTTAATTATATACAGAGTAGCAAGAGTAGGGACTCCTTGACCACCCCTCTTCATTCCAATTTTAGTCACTCTTGACCTTGACACTTGACGTCTAAGTGACATTTGACGCGACGTGCGTGATATTTGATTTGACGACGGTATGTAAATTATGATGTAACGCTTGAGGTAATGTGTGTTATTTTCGTGAAATTATAAAATCAACCAAATTTGCTCCAGAAGTTTATGTTACCAGTTAAACAGTTTCCATTTATTTACATATTGCTCACATCTAGTCGAACTTAGTATACTCTTCTCATTAAGTGTAATAATTTAGTTGTTAACGGTAGACTCAAGGATGAATTCAGGATCGGCTTGTTAAGTGTTTGTTCTACTTTTGCTAGGCCAATTGTGTGTATATGATACCTCGGCCTACAATGTCCGGTCAGCATTCCCACTATCATCCTCGTCGTTTCTTGACTTTGACATAGTAGGTGGCGTGACAGTTTGGCCGAAGGGCTTAGGAGGAATAGTTTTTTTAGCGAGCCTTTGTCCTGGGATTTTATGCCACCAGCGCAACGCATGGTTGTTTATTCATTGGTGGATACTTTCCTTAGGCTCAGTTCTATCACCTCTAGTTAAGAGTTCTAGCTATGGTTAACAAGATCTGACAAGAGGTTTGCTGTTCCATGGCCGCGAAACTTTTTAACGACCTCAAGATTATCTTGCCTCGGCCGCAAACGGCCTCGGCGATAACTGTTCTTTCGGTACGTTAAAAAGGTATTTCGCGGCCTAAGCATACAAATAACTATTTATATATAGAATTTTATTTGTACCTTGTATGTATGTATTTTGGGGTAACATTCACTGAGACCTAAAAGATCTATTGTGCCCCCTTACTTCTACTTAGTTTCTGAGGAGAGTCTCAGATACTAGTAGCTCCTTTAGTCCTATTTCCCGGAGGAATTTTAGGATATCTGCAGGCCTCAACTTAGGTAACTGTCCCTCTTCTATCCAGTAGTCTCCCAGGTACTGTGCCCTAGGATTCTGAAATACTGTGCAGTTCGCAAGTATGTGGATGGAGGTTTCTTCTTCCATTCCACAAAATCTACAATCTTCTTCCTCCACTATTTTGAGCTTTTTAAAGTGTCCATTCAGGCGACAATGTCCCGTTAGGATTCCTGTTAAAACTCTTAGTGCAGTTTTGCTTTGACTTATGCATTCATTTGATCTCAACAGGTTATTTGTACCTTGCTGTAACATTGTTTCAGAAGCAATAAAATTATTATTATTATTACATTTACGAAAACTTTCGATGTTAAGTAACCACTAGTCAAAAGTAGCCAACACATGATGATAGAACACATTTTTTCCTAACCTCAAGGTCAACACCTGACCAGTGGTTGACAAACTATCACTTTTGATCAGAGATGATAGAACTGGACCTTAGTGAGGTTTTTTGCTAATCCACAGGAAGGTTCTGGCCCTATCATGACGTCAGTTGTACAAATATAAAAATATCAAAAAACATTTTTTGTCCAATGATTTTTTTTATTTAATTTCAAATGTGTATTTACAATATTTCACAAAGAAAAATATAAAAACCAATAAATATGATCCAAAATTAAAAAATTTCATTAAGTGAAAAAGTTTTATCATCACGAATGTTTCCAGAAACAAAGTAACAAGCAATATAACAGTCTATAAGCCCTGTTAGAGGAACTAATCTAAACATAACTCCACCTAAATATACTTTTCCCCGCACGGAAATTAAATATTATTTATTTTACGCTCTCTAAAATACTTCAATTAATTTTCCATTAATCTTTACACCGGTTACTGGAGCCCTGGATTTCTGGAGCTGCCTTTAATAAAACTCAATTCTATGAGTTGCTTTGTCATTTCTACCATCAATTAATTATTGCTGTATACGTTCCAGATGTTTACCATTGAAATTGTCATTTATTTCAAACAATTCCCGATAAATATCAATAAGCTCTTACAGGTATATTTGTTGGGCACGGGTAAATTTCATACCGCGAGCTCTATGTAGAGGGTTGGTTTTCCCAAATTAAAATTTCAATAAACACCTAGACTACAGAAAGAGTTTTAGATATCTGGAAAAATTTACTAGGGTCTTTTTACACCCTTCTGTACTGTCGGAAGATCCGACTTGCCGTCTTGGCCTGGAAGATGATAAGACGGCACCACCTGATTTAGGTTTCTGATGTTCTCTTTCTCTTGCACTAAGTACCACCTGTCAGAGGCTTAGAGTCCTCGGCAACTCAGCCTTTAGGCTTTTTGTGCTTTTGGTTGTGCCGTTTATCTGAAGAGACCGGTAGCGCTTATCAGGTTTAACAGTCTTTTCACTAGGTCCTTCTTGAATAAATCCTCTCTTGAATTTTCTAGTCTTAGGAGTTTATATCTCCAATGTTTCCTCCTCTTTCATGCACAACCGATGGATAGGTTCCTTCCTTTATATACCGATTGTATGCATTTGCTTCCTTAGGGTACAGTGACCGGTGAGTAAACCCGTCACAATCCTTATCTAGCCCCTGCTAAGGTTTCGTCTCCGAGGGTTTGTTTGACCAGGAGTTTGCTGTGTTCCTGTTTTGGTACGTATCTCTAGTACGACTGATGTTTAGTTTGAGTCCACCGAGATGTACAAATTCTGGTCCAGGACCAGTGAATGCAGTCTCAGTTAATAGTTTTAGTGCTGCCCTAACCCTAGATTTTCGCTATCGTCCAAAAATGTATAAACACCATATAATTGCACACTTTTTGGCGTCACTACACTTGTAGATCCCACTTTTAGTCCTGGGACACCCTTTATATTATCCAGTACGAAAAATATCTTCGGTAAAAGTAACTTATCGACAAAGCTGAACCTCTCATTTTAGTAAATAAAAAAATCCTTAGGGGTTTCTCTCAAAGTTAAGATACCATTATAACTAACTTTAACAGGATAAATATTTTTTGTATACCTAACTCTCCTAACTAAAGTCAGAAATTAGGGTAGATTCCACAAAAAACAGAATTATGACTGGAAAATAATTAAGCTCTGCCCTAACTTTAAACAAAAAAAGTTTTATATACTTTGTCCAAATGAAAAAAACATTTTTCCCATTCATGGTTATAATTTCTAGTTTTATGGTCTTTATTAACGGAAGCACAAAAGATAGGAGACAGAGGATATAACGTTAATGTGAATATGGCACGTACGCTAGCACCCTGTTCCCTGCACCGGAACGTAAACGTCGTAGTGTGAAATTTATGTGCAGGACCAACAAGTTTTTACACCGACTGCCCAATTTTAACCCAATTTGTCACGACGTGAGATACTGGAGGAGCATTTTTATTGTTTATTATACAACGTGGCACAACGGAAGTTCACTTTTTGATTTGGTGGATTGTCTAAGCTGACCTAATATTAAAATCAAAGTAATCCATACCTCAAGGTGAGAAATGACGTATGTTATGTCTCTTCTTAGAATAACCAGTATCATCCAATTGTTATTGAAAGCAAAGCTTAAAGGTTGTCAGAAGCTAGTAATATAAATCTATTTCTGTTGAAATCTGGGGTTATCTTCATATCTGTTAATATCTGCTAACATCTGTTAATTTCTGTTAATATCCGTTAATATCTGCTAACTTCCGTTAATATCTCTTCATATCTGTTAATATCCGGAAATATAATATGTTAATATCTGTTGATATCTGTTAATATCCGTTAATATATCTTCATATCTGTTAATATCTGCTAACATCTGTTAATATCCGGAAATAAAATACGTTAATATATGTTGATATCTGTTGATATCCGTTTATATATCTTCATATCTGTTAATATCTGCTTACATCTGTTAATATCCGGAAATATATTATGTTAATATCCGTTAATATATCTTCATATCTGTTAATATCCGTTAATATATCTTCATATCTGTTAATATCTGCTAACATCTGTTAATATCCGGAAATATAATACGTTAATATATGTTGATATCAGTTAATATCCGTTTATATATCTTCATATCTGTTAATATCTGCTAACATCTGTTAATATCCGGAAATATAATATGTTAATATCCGTTAGCATATCTTCATATCTGTTAAATTCTGCTAACATCTGTTAATTTCTGTTAATATCCGTTAATATCTCTTCATATCTGTTAATATCCGTTAATATCTCTTCATATCTGTTAATATCTGCTAATATCCTTTAATATCTCTTCATATCTGTTAATATCTGCTAACATCTGTTAATATCCGGAAATATATGTTAATATCCGTTAGCATATCTTCATATCTGTTAATATCTGCTAGCATCTGTTAATTTCTGTTAATATCCGTTAATATCTCTTCATATCTGTTAATATCTGCTAATATTCGTTAATATCTCTTCATATTTGTTAATATCTGCTAACATCTGTTGATATCTGTTAATATTTGCCAACATCAATACAATGTTATACATAATTTATTCGTATACAAATTATACAGTTTTTGATAGTGGCACTTTGGCTTTGTTCCCCCTGGTATAGATTGATTGTTTTGCGATGAAAACTATTTAACGTCATTAATCATAAAAACTTTTATTTATCATTCCATCATTATGGTCCGAAACACTTTTTTTCTTCATAAAATATAGATAAGAAGAGACGTCGTATCCTATATAGAATTTCAGAAAAGAAATAAAGGGGATTATAATAGAGCCATCTTGCCGAACAATGGAGGCTAGGGACACACTATATTCGGAATCACATATTTTTCTTGGGAGAGGTTGAGAATAAAAAATGATATATTGAAACGGACTTAAGATGTCGGAAGAGTCAACCACCGAAAAGAAATAGAGAAACAGGTTTAATTTGAATTCCTGAGTTGGGTGGCGTCGGAATTTTAAATTATTTTCACGTTAGATCAGTTTTAGGAATGTGCTGAGGAGGTAATAACGAGAAGAATGTCCCAATAATTCTATTTTTCAGCGAAAAAACTTGACCTGGGGAAAAAGTGAAATTTTTCATCTGCGTCGCAGAAAAGTAAAATCGATTCATAAAGCGTGATGCTACATTTTGACACCATTTGATACAGTGCCGTTACTGCATCTTACAGGTTGTCTCAAATTTTAGGTAAAATACACCTTTACATTTATGAACTCCTTGCAGATTTATTGTTTTCGTAGTATAATCCTACAATTTCAATTCTATCTTGCAGATCATTTTTATGAAAACTAATTTACCTACTTAACACTTTATTTAAAAAACGTCAAACGCCAGTTTTTTCTATCGTTTTTCGGTTTAGAGGCAGCCTTTAAGCTTTTTGTGTTCTTGGTGAAGAGACCGATAGTCCTTATCAGGCACAACAGTCTTTTCACTAGGTCCTTCTCGAAGAAATCCTCCCTTGGATGTTCTAGTCCTAGGAGTCTATATCTCCAATGAGATAATTTGAGATGCTGTTTCCTCCACTTCCATGCACAACCGACAGATAGGTTCCTCCTTATATAATATGCCGATTGTAAGCATTTGCTTCCTTATGGTACCTAACCTAACCGGTGAGTAAACCCGTCACTATCCTTATCTTGCCCCTGCTAAGGTTTAATATCTCGTTAGTCAGCGTCTCCGAAGGTTTTTTGTCCAGGAGTTTGCTGTGTTCCTGTTTTGGTACGTGTCTCCAGTACGACTAATGTTTAGTTTGAGTCCACCGAGATGTACAACCACGTGCAGCAGTGGACCAATGAATGTAGTCTCAGTTCCTAGCTTTGCTAGGATGTCTACCTTTTCGTTTCCTACAATGCCCTTGTTCCCCGGGACCGGGACCAACTTAAGAGTAACTCTAATATGGTTAGCCAGGGTTAATAGTTTTTGAAACTAAAAATCTAATTTTACTTTCATCCCCTTTTTGTGAAACTCTTCACGACAGATAATACCTAAATAAAATGAAAGTTTGAACAGTCGACTTACCTGAAAGTTAACGTCACCTGTCCGTAAACCTTCCTCTCTTCTATGAATTCTGGATCGACTAATAGAACCCCTTGAATTCGATCGATTCCTTCTGGCGAAACGACCAAATCGCGAGAGCTCAAATATAGGGTCAACTTTTGGTTGGGGGAAACCTTTTTGAAAACTCTGCAAAGAAAAAAATTATTTAGAATGTTTCAAAAAGCGTCTATGGGAAGATATATTAGCAATTTCTAAAAAAAAAATGCATAGTTTTCACATTTTTGGAGTGAATATTCAAAACGTACGTATACCCTAATAAAGATTCAGCAGTTCCCAAATACAAATCAGTTTCATTACCATCATCAAAGCGATAATACATTTCTCGAATTCCAAATATACATCGGGATAATCTTTCACGCCGAGATGGATTCTCCATTTCAAATCGATCCTCAAATAATTGTGGTTGTTCGAGATTGTAGGAATGTATTATTTAATGCCAAAGAAGCGTTTTAAACAATAGTTTAATACTATTAGAATGCCTAATAAATTTGAAATTTACTTCAAAGAACAAACCGTTCATTAATAAGCAACAACCACTCCCCTGGCTATATGCCTCGAAGAGTATTGAATTACACTTCCAAGTCAAACGGGGTTGGTTTATTTGTAAGATATACCACTTGTAGACCGGTTACGGCGTATTTGATCCTCGTCTGTACAATGTAGATATCATCTCTCCAGAATCTCTGAGAGCTTCTGGCCTGGAGACACATAAATACATAAAAATAATGTTTTTACATGTTTACGAAATTTTATTCTATATTCTGATTTAATTACCCTATGCATTCGTTCATTTGAAGACGTTTTGAATGCATTCTGATGATCTCTTCCACCACCAATCTGTACATTTTCGTCATATATAGAAAGTGGCTAGATACCCCTTGTGGGGTTGCGCCGCATAAATGCTTCCTTTTGAGTGGATCAATCCCCATCATTTCATTATTTTCTCCTTGATTTTTTCCTTCCATCTAATGATTCCTATCTTTCTCAAGTCCTCCTCCACTTCCTTCAGCCACTTAGATCTGGGTCTTCCTTGCCTTCTCATACCACCTGGTTCCTACTGTAACATTGAGCAAGCGATTGCGCGCTCTCCTTCTCTACTTTCATACATTTTATTCTTTACCTTTTTATTCTCTTTACTATATCTTCCCCGTTCATTTCTCTCAGTAAATCATTATTCATACGTTGCCTGTATTCATTGCTGCCAACTTTTATTGGCCCGTTATAAGAAGTAAAATCACCAACTTCTTGAAATCTTGCTTAATTTGTCCTTTCTTTGTGTGTTAGCTTTCAAGAAGAAGAGAACGGTGGCAGGAGTTTAAGGTTATTCAAATGTCGAATAAATCATATGCTCAATAAAGTGATGTTTTGAGATTAAAGAGAACTTTTAGGGCGTATCGCTTTTAGGGAAATGTTGGGAGTTAACTAACCGTTACTGATTCTAATCCTAAAATTCCAAGAACGTCACGTTCCGGATTTAACTAAATGCGTCTAAAATATACCGCAGGGCTGTATAATTTTCGTGTATAATAGTTTACATAATTTTATAAAATGATGTTCAAAAAATTTTGTACCTTTGAAAGTTAAGCGGTATAAAAATGATGCTTCACAATCGAATAAAATGTGAGAGGCTGTTTCCTGCTCTTCCATGCACAACCGACAGATAGGTTCCTCCCTATATATGCCGATTGTATGCATGTGCTTCCTTAGGGTACAGTGACCGGTGAGTAAACCCGTCACTATCGTTATCTGGTCCCTACTAAGGTTTGGTATACCCCGAGATATACCCCGGGACCCACTTAAGAGTAACTCTATTATGGTTAGCCAGGGTTAATAGTTTTTGTAGACAGTCCCAGACCAGTCTAGATCTGATCTGAGGATATGCCAAAGACTTTAGTGCTGCCTGATCAGAGAGTATAAGGATCTTTTGGCCTCTATACCCCAATCGATATTCAATTGCAAACACATGTCAGTCTTAGATCTTAGATCTTTTGGCCTCTATACCCCAATCGATATTCAATTGCAAACACATGTCAGTCTTAGATCCATCTGTGTACCACATCAACGTTCCTTCCTGACATCATGCTTCCAACCCTTCCCAGTTTAGCTGGACTTGATACCATGGTTGTATTTTATATTTGGAATATAGAGCTATAAAAAAACGGTAGATAACTCTTAAACTTTATGTTTTTCAAAATATTCTCCACGAAGATAGATGCATTTTCGCATCCTTTGGGAGCAGTTATCGTTTTTGAAGACGTTGACTGGATCTTCTGGGCGACAACTGTCTTTGAAAATTGTTGCTTAAAAATGTTCTTGGCTTAATTCCATTTTTAGACTGAGTGTGGATTTATGCAGACACATTTAACAATTATCAATTAGCATTTAACAATTAACAATTAGTAAAACTGCCATCGTTTATGCAGACACAATTATAAATTAGGAGAAAATAGTAAGCGTTTTAAACTGTTTCTACATATAATACGATCAATAAAATAGTTTTATCTTATCCAATAATGAATATAGCTTCAATCTTTCGTATCCCATAAACGTTTACGTAACCTGTGTAAACGTTGTTCGCGTTGGGGTTTATCATCCCCTTCTAAATATTCCTTATCTCTTTCTACAAACCCGGATTTTAATCCAAGAAAGTGATACAGTTCTCATAGTAAGGATAAGTCCGACTATTTAAGGACCATTTAGATTCAAGTCAGGACGAAAATGTGCTCAAGCCACACCTTTTGCGAGATCAAGTTTGAAAATAATAAATTAGGGAAGAAAGTGCCTCCCAACTATTGACTGTTCACTTATGTATTATATATTTTTGTAATCCTCTTGTGATGACCAGAGGGTACCAAAAATGTTTCACGGTTCCTATCAAGTCTTCCTTATAATAATAATAAGATTCCGGATGATGAAGATAGGTTACTAAGACCTTGTTCTTATTTTTTTATTATACTTTCATTTTATTATTGTAAAGAGTGCTTAAACCGAGCAATTGGACCATTTCCCATCCTATTTGACTCAAATACAGATGAAAAAACACACAGAACACTGAATTACAATCAAAAACAGACAATGCGACGTTATTTCATCCAAAACTCTCAATTTCACGCAAATACGGTCCAAAACGGTCAACGGAGCTCAAAATCTCTCAAAAACTCTGTATATTATACAAAGAACGAAGATAGTCACCAGTAGTATCGATGTCTAAGTAGGTATTTTGGTCAGTTTGAAAGAATCCACTTTGTAAAATTTAAAATCTTTTTTTTATTTGAAGAAATAACCAAATGAGAAAAATTTTATCAAAACAAAATATGTTCAACTATGACCTATGCTAATAGAGTTGAACCCTCATTAATGGTATCTTTTCGCCAGTTTCATAACAAAGCAAACAAATGTTAATGAAAACGTATATGCTATAGAAGTTAGGGATAATTTGGGTTTATTAATATTTAATTGTAAATTATTTTACCTCTCCCGTGAGCTATTTTCGGTTCCGAGTTTGGATAAACTTCCATACGAAAACCAACAAAATATGTTAATGAAATAAGCGATGAACTACCCGTTTCGGTTATCGAACTGGAATTAATTTCGTTACGCACTGACTGAAAATGAAGCTGAAAGGCCCTTTTGAATGAAAACTTTTTAGAAGTGCGTTGAAAATAGGAAATATTTAATATTTGAACGAATCGTTTTTCTCTCTTTTAAAGCCTTAGGTAACTAAATTTCTATAAATAAATAAATTCCCTTTAATATTTATATCGTACGACAGTGGAAGGAGAAAATTTATGCAAATAAACTTATCCCTTATAAAAACTTTATATATAGATTAACCCTTTTTGAATTTTTTATCGTACGCTCATGGTTGGTGGTCATTTTTACAAATGAATGCACGCCTTTTGAAAATCGTATCGTATGCCCCTGAAAAATTAAAAAAATTGCGAATATATAAACTCTTCATGATTTTTATGGTATGCTCATGGTAGATGGGGTTTTTTCATAGATAAATGAACCCCTTCTGAAATTGTATTGAACGCCCATGAAAACCGAAAAATTTTGCAAATAAATCAACTCTTTTTAAAATTTCTATTGTACGCTCATGGTAGATGGGAGTTTTTTAATAAATAAATGAACCTCTTTTGAAATTGTATTGTACGTCCATGAAAAACGAAAAAATTTGCAAATAAATCAGCTCTTTTTATAGTTTCTATTGTACGCTCATGGTAGATGGGGTTTTTTTATAAATAAATGAACCCCTTCTGAAATTGTTCTGTACGCCCATGAAAAACGAAAATTTTTGCAAATAAATCAATTCTTTTTATAGTTTCTATTGTACGCTCACGGTAGATGGGAGTTTTTTTTATAAATAAATGAACTCCTTTTGAAAATAGTATCGTATGCCCCTGAAAACCGAAAAATTTTGCAAATAAATCAACTCTTTTCATAATTTTTATCGTACGCTCATGGTAGATGGGTTTTTTTTATAAATAAATGAACCCCTTTTGAAATTGTTTTGTACGCCCATGAAAAGCGAAAATTTTTGCATATAAATCAACTCTTTTTATAATTTCTGTTATTCGTTCATGGTAAATGGGAGTTTTTTTATAAATAAATGAACCCCTTTTGAAAATTGTATCGTATGCCCCTGAAAACCGAAAAAATTTGCAAATAAATCAACTCTTTTCATAACTTTCATAATTTTTATCGTACGCTCATGGTAGGTGGGGTTTTTTTATAAATAAATGAACCCCTTTTGAAATTGTTTTGTACGCCCATGAAAAGCGAAAATTTTTGCATATAAATCAACTCTTTTTATAATTTCTGTTGTTCGTTCATGGTAAATGGGAGTTTTTTTATAAATAAATGAACCCCTTTTGAAAATTGTATCGTATGCCCCTGAAAACCGAAAAATTTTGCAAATAAATCAACTCTTTTCATAATTTTTATCGTACGCTCATGGTAGATGGGTTTTTTTTATAAATAAATGAACCCCTTTTGAAATTGTTTTGTACGCCCATGAAAAGCGAAAATTTTTGCATATAAATCAACTCTTTTTATAATTTCTGTTGTTCGTTCATGGTAAATGGGAGTTTTTTTATAAATAAATGAACCCCTTTTGAAAATTGTATCGTATGCTCCTGAAAACCGAAAAAATTTGCAAATAAATCAACTCTTTTCATAACTTTCATAATTTTTATCGTACGCTCATGGTAGGTGGGGTTTTTTTATAAATAAATGAACCCCTTTTGAAATTGTTTTGTACGCCCATGAAAAGCGAAAATTTTTGCATATAAATCAACTCTTTTTATAATTTATATTGTTCGTTCATGGTAAATGGGAGTTTTTTTTATAAATAAATTAACCCCTTTTGAAAATTGTATCGTATGCCCCTGAAAACCGAAAAAATTTGCAAATAAATCAACTCTTTTCATAATTTTTATCGTACGCTCATGGTAGATGGGGTTTTTTTATAAATAAATGAACCCCTTTTGAAATTGTTTTGTACGCCCATGAAAAGCGAAAAATTTTGCATATAAATCAACTCTTTTTATAATTTCTGTTGTTCGTTCATGGTAAATGGGAGTTTTTTTATAAATAAATGAACCCCTTTTGAAAATTGTATCGTATGTCCCTGAAAACCGAAAAATTTTGCAAATAAATCAACTCTTTTCATAATTTTTATCGTACGCTCATGGTAGATGGGGTTTTTTTATAAATAAATGAACCCCTTCTGAAATTGTATTGTAGGCCCATGAAAAACGAAAAATTTTGCAAATAAATCAACTCTTTTCATAATTTTTATCGTTCGCTCATGGTAGATGGGTTTTTTTTAATAAATAAATAAACCCCTTCTGAAATTGTTTTGCACGCCCATGAAAAATTTTGCATATAAATCAACTCTTAATAATTTCTATTGTTCGCTCATGGTAAATGGGAGTTTTTTTTATAAATAAATGAACCCCTTTTGAAAATTGTATCGTATGCCCCTGAAAACCGAAAAATTTTGCAAATAAATCAACTCTTTTCATAATTTTTATCGTACGCTCATGGTAGATGGGGTTTTTTTATAAATAAATGAACCCCTTCTGAAATTGTATTGTAGGCCCATGAAAAACGAAAAATTTTGCAAATAAATCAACTCTTTTCATAATTTTTATCGTACGCTCATGGTAGATGGGTTTTTTTTAATAAATAAATAAACCCCTTCTGAAATTGTTTTGCACGCCCATGAAAAATTTTGCGTATAAATCAACTCTTTTAATAATTTCTATTGTTCGCTCATATAAATGGGAGTTTTTTTTATAAATAAATGAACCCCTTTTGAGAATTGTATCGTATGCCCCTGAAAACCGAAAAATTTCGCAAATAAATAAACTCTTTTCATAATTTTTATCATACGCTCATGGTAGATGGGAATTATTATAAATTAACCACTTATAAAAATGTTATGCACGCACATGATACAGTCGAGACGCAACAGGTCACATTAGCATGTCGATGAATTGAAAGAATTTCACAAAATTGTGACAAGTGACAACTAATTCTTTACAGTGTTCTCATTTAGTCGAAACGAAATTGTTAATAAATATTTCCAACGTCGAGTACCAGGCATAAGCTTATTGTTACAAAGCAGCCAGTATAATCCAGTCGGCTTGGTATATAAAAAAAGCAATTTACCAAAAAAATACGTGAGGCGTTTTCCAATTTACTTTTAGGTGTTTCAAGGGATACTCTTTGATGTGTGGTAACAAAAGTACAATAAAAGAATCGTTAATAATTTTTTGTGATAAATAGACGTTTTGAAGCCTCCTAAAAATGTACGCTACTGATGTATATCAAATGTTAGTAAGTTAAAGTAGTCCCTTTACCGACCGTTTTAAATTTGAAGTTCATAAAATGTATTTATTTAAGCTATGGGAAAACCCCAATTACAGAACAGTGAAAACGAAATATTCAAAACAAGGATAAAACTTGATAACAAAATACATCTACTATAAAACACAAAAAATATGATTATTTAAGGATTTTTCATCAATTTTCATGTTTAAAACAGCATTTTTTATGAATTTTTTATTGAAAAAAGGTATTTTTCATAAATTTTCATGTTTAAAACAGCATTTTTTATGAATTTTTCATTGAAAAAAAAGCATTTTTCATCAATTTTCATGTTTAAAATATCATTTTTTATGAATTTTTTATAGGAAAAAGCATTTTTTTATCAATTTTCATGTTTAAAATAGCATTTTTTATGAATTTTTCATTGAAAAAAGGGATTTTTCATCAATTTTCATGTTTAAAGCAGCATTTTTTATGAATTTTTTATTGAAAAAAGGTATTTTTCATCAATTTTCATGTTTAAAATCGCATTTTTTATGAAATTTTCTTTGAAAAAAAGCATTTTTCATCAATTTCTATGTTTAAAATAGCAGTTTTTATGAATTTTTCATTGAAAAAAAGTATTTTTCATCAATTTTCATGTTTAAAATAGCATTTTTTATGAATTTTTTATTGAAAAAAAGGATTTTTCATCAATTTTCATGTTTAAAACAGCATTTTTTAAGAATTTTTCATTGAAAAAAAAGCATTTTTCATCAATTTTCATGTTTAAAATATCATTTTTTATGAATTTTTTATAGGAAAAAGCATTTTTTCATCAATTTTCATGTTTAAAATAGCAGTTTTTATGAATTTTCATTGAAAAAAAAAACATTTTTCTCCAATTCTCATGTTTAAATAGCAGTTTTTATAAATTTTACATAGGAAAAACCCATTTTTCATGTTTAAAATAGCAGTTTAAATGTCATTTACAAGCTAAAAGTGCTATCTTAAGTCACATTGCAGATAAAGATCGTAATAAAAATGTTCCCAACGAAAATATCGTATTCACCTTATTTACATTATCCTAAAAACATCAAGTTAACGATACATTGTAAATTCTTCTAGTTGAAGCAAAACCGAACAACTTAAATTTCAAACGGATCTTCAGCCACTTTGTACCTTGATAATTATTGAATAGAGACTCCTCCAAAGGACTTAAAAATGAAAATTTATTACCATCAGACACGAAAGTTCTTTGTGAACTCGAGTCTACTATAACCTTAGAGTTTATGGGTATTTAGAGGTGAAAGAGATATTAAAAAACCTTTAACCTTAAATAAAATATACTAAATTCGTTGTTACATATACAATGTGTTCCAAAAATAATAAAAATCTCACCGAATTACAACTTTACGCATAATATTCCTTGATTCTGATTAATTAATTGATTATTCGCGATGTTGCCGAAAAGTAACTATCGGTTTGGGGGTTATTATTGGATTATTTTTAATTTTCTTATCAGTGACGGAGGTTGTTGATCACAAAAATCATTTTGTCGCCTAAAATTATTACTCGGTACATTTCAACATTATTTTATCAATTAAACTCAACTTATTATCAACTTCCAACTGACTTTAACTCCATATTTGTCGATGTACGTATACTGTTGATGATTTTAAATACAATGGTAACTTCTAATTTCAATTATGTATCAAAAATTCAACGTTGGCGTTCGGTAAAACTTGAATTGCATTAAATTGAAACGAACTAAACGCGGAAATTGGAAACAACAATTCGGGATTAATTGGAAATAGGATTATTCTTGGAGCAGCATTGGAAATTAACAAGGACTTATGGTTTTTGGGGGTTGGTAGTTGACATCTACTTCACTATTAATCACGTGAAAAAAGTAGATATTCTATTCGTGTTTGATAAATTGAACTAATCAATCAATCAATATTTCAGTTGCCTTTATTACTATTAATACATGATAAATTGCAGAAGCGGAATTTTAAAAATACGTTCCATATCTCAACAAAAATCGACGATTAAGCAGATATTTGTGGTCCTTCGAGCCGGATTTCAACCAACGACGACCTTTATCCTCATTTGCACTAAAAACCACCCCTAACACTTTCCAAACAGAAACGCTTGCGTTAAATACAAATTTATACCCCATTGCAGATCCAAGCGGTGATAATAATTAAGTGAATTATCCCCTAAAAAGTAGGAGGACTTATTAAAAGAACATCATTAAGAAAAATGAACGACTAAGCAAAGATTTGTTTGAAAGATGGTAAACTTTTTAAAAACAAGCCTTCATTTAAATGCCCTAAAATAAGATAACAAACTTTAAATTAAATCAAACCAATGAATTTAGTAGATACTTGTATTATGTATACACATTTATTAAATGATATAAAAGCTTGGACTATCAAGGGAGTATTTTGAGTTACAAGGGTATGAGGAACACTCACTTTTGCATTTCTATGTAAATATTTAATACCACCTATCAAAACTTGCTTTTATTCGTGACAATATATTTGTTTTTTCCTTTTTTTTTATTGAGCTATAAAAATTAATATCGTGGCTAGAAAACTACCTCACTTAACAGAACAGAGAAAGAAGATGAAAATGTACATTGATTAAAAAATTACTGGGCTATTGAAATAGGTTTGTTAATTATTCAGAATTACTTAAAAAAGGAACAATCGGTCCACTTACCAATTATTATAATGTATATTATGATTAGTTCGATATTTGTCTGAATTTGGAAAAAAAACTTAGACTAATAACCTAAAGAAAGGTAGAGGCAGTACTTATTCCTCCTCAAACTTAAGTTGAAGCCTGCAGATATCCTAAAATTCTTCATGGAAATAGGACTAAAGGAGCTACTAGTCTCTGAGACGTTCCTCATTAACTAAGTAGAAGTAAGAGGGCACAATAGATCTTTTAGTTCTCAGTGAATGTCACCCCATCATACATACAATATTCTTCCTCAAACCTTACGAGATAGACAAAGAGAGGCTATCTCAAGTCTCCAAAGGAAAATGATGAAGCAAAGAAAATATTTCATTCAGGTAAAAAGAACCGTGATCAAAACCAACTGTAATGTGCGGAATGGGAAAAGGAGGAACTACCCCTTCGTATTTATATCTTACTCCTATACGTGGGGCTCTGTGGGGATGGTTAATTCATTCCCTATCTACTTGTGGAACCTATATGGACAAAAACCTAGCCAAAGCAAAAAGGTCAGTAGATGTGCTTCCGTCTGAGTCCACGAAGTTCTCGCAGAAGCAGAGTATATGAGTAGGTGTTTCATCATAGAGTTCACATTTCCTGCACATAGAAGCTTCAAATAATGCCCTTAAAGCCACAGGATAAAAAACATCTGGAGAAAACCTAGGGACCGTTAGGCTCGATAAATCCAAAGAGGCTCAGCAAATTAAAAGGCAGAGAGTCTAGCAAGAAAGACTGTAGAATGCGTTGGAAGACATGGCTTCTATGACAGACGAAGAGATCTGGCTATATGAAGCCTCCAAAGCCTACTACAATAACCCAGAACACGATAGTCATTCGTTTATTAATTTATTAGAATGAACAAGGACGGATATAATGCGTAAATTTGTAAGCGTTGTTGCCAGTGGTGATATTTTACTATATATTCCATTACTAAATTAGGAAAGCTTTCCTTTTATACATTTATCCATGAAAATATCGTTTAAATTTTGAATTTTAATATCGCATCAGAATAGAAATGTTTCGCAAAGTGCAACGGAATGAAAACGAATACTTTTATTAAAAATTCCAAGATTGTCGACTTACATCATATGAAACATATTTCAGATTTCTCATGTTGACATGTAGGTGAAAAGAAATTGCGAGGAATATTTATAAAACATATTTATATTTGGAAATAAAATCAATTTTTACTTGCATTCTGGTGAAGTCTTATCAGATTCATATAAAAATACCGTTTATCTTGACCAATCCATAAATCCTTTTGTTGAAAGCAGCGAAAAGTATAAATAGTTTCGAAAAGTTTATAGAGAATTAGTAAGA
Organism: Lochmaea capreae; assembly: GCA_949126875.1. Taxonomy (NCBI): domain Eukaryota; kingdom Metazoa; phylum Arthropoda; class Insecta; order Coleoptera; family Chrysomelidae; genus Lochmaea; species Lochmaea capreae. The sequence continues at coordinate 3,046,874 of OX421405.1, read as the reverse complement.
AATGTTTTGACATTCATCCGATGAACCTTTCTAAGGGTATTTTAAAAATTCATCGACGTTCTAACCTATACATTAATTATATGCTCAACAAGCTAGAAAAAGTTATTGACTTTGATATATTAGACTTGAGAAACTAAATAAAGATAAGGTAGTCTACAGGACGGAATTTATCCGACTAGGCTAGGATTTTTGTGTAAAATTTGCTTTTTGGATTGTTTTTTGCTCTAATAGAAATCCAATAATTTGAGGAAATTTGATTGAACACATTATGCTGAAAACAGATCCCAATAAAGACCGAGAAACCCCCCAACCTGTTCATCTTATTATTCGGACTTTTTTTTGCAACTTGTAGGTATTCACGGGTAGATTACTCTCTGAAAATATGTCCTCGAAATTTGCCAATAATCCCAAAAATTGAGTTTTCCGCCGTTATCTTCGGAAATATGACACTTAGAGAAGTGGGGTTTTGCTAGGAATGGAGAGCAGTTTATTATCTACAAAAATGATCCTTATTATTTTTGTCAAAAGTTTAACCGTTTTCGAGATAAACGGGCCCAAGCGTACCTTGGATTTGGAGCTGCTGCGCGGCGTTTCCGGGAGCACGCTCCGTGAATGTAGACATGGGAGGGCGGACAAATTGGCCCATAACTTGAGTAAAAATGAATCTTTTTTCATGATTCAAAGTGCATATGAAAGGAGGGACCTGTACCTATAACATCGTGTAACTTTTTCGTTTTTTTTATTTTCCAGGAATATTGAAAAAACTGGCCAAACTTTATTTTTCCTGAATATTTGACCGCCCTTATCAATCCGTTCATATTTTTTAAATTAAGCGTAGTTTTACCGAAACCTTTTGGATAATGGGACTTTGATAGGTGGTGAATGTATTCCGAAAGAATGAATAAATAATTTTTGTGTATTTTTATAAACAACATGTTTTTCTTGGGACGTTTTTTTTTTGATTTCCGGAGTTTTCTGAAAATTCTCGGGTTTACGGCAAATTGATAAACAATGATTGGTCTTTAATGCACACCATTGGAAAGCTGAAAATGTCCTCTTTTCGATGGTTTTTAAAATTTTTGGCCAAGTTTTTTAGTTTTCCGGAAAATTGTTGCAAGCCTTTTTTTGCAAGAAATATTGATCCAGGGACAAAAATGATGGGAACCATTTTTGTAGGTAATGAACTGTACTTCATTTCTAGCAAAACCCCACTTCTCTAAGTAGCATATTTCGGGAGATATCGGCCAAAAACTGAATTTTCGGGATCATGGGCCATTTTCCAGCCCCTTCCGCAAATCCCGCGGAGGACATATTTTCAGAGAGTAATCTACACATGAATACCTACAAGTTGCAAAAAAAAAAGTCCGACAATAATGAGATGAACAGGTTGGTCAAATATTTAATATTTAAAAATTTGGTCATAATACTGATGGGAATATTAATGAAATTATAGAAGCAAATGTACCAAAAAATACTGTTTACAGCAAATAGTTTGCGTGGAAAGCATGGACTTTAGTAAAACCAGAAAGTATCAATTACATGGAAATCGAAAGATCGTACAGAGTTTAAAGAAGCCACTGGCAAAACCATGTGGAACTTAACAAGTGATCTGTTGCAAGAAAAATATAAAGATATGAAAGTTATTATTGACCAATTCAAAAGTGTTGTATTTCAACAACCGCGAGCTGCCCGCGATTCTATACGACGAAAACTGCAATTTTATCCCTGTGAAAGAAAACAAAGTTCAACAGAAATTATAAGTTTATGAAAAGAAAACACCCCCGAAGGGCTGCAACGGAAATTCCATCACAAAGTCTCTGTAGAATTAGCATGGCAAGGCGAGGAAGCTGCTGCTTGCATGACTGATTTTTTTAATATCGAATCAAACAACGAAGGTTCCGTAACAAATCGATTTGAGATAACCCTGTATTCAGCAAGACTTGCCAGGGTGGTTCAAGAATGTGTACTGAAAGCAAAATTTTAGTAGAAACCGATAGCAAGGCTCTATTTGAATAACTGATCTCTAAAAGAGGCCCAAATATCAGAACCAACATATTATTCTTAAGAACAAATCGTCACTGGAGATCCTATTGGAATAAATACTTTGTTTAAACATCGACACAAAATATCCAAAATTAAGTTTCCTTCACATCCTTAATTTAGAAAAAAAAAAAGGATTTTTTCTCGTGAGATGTTCAGTGATGTCTTAAGAACAGAAACAAAAAATAAAAAGCAGATCGTGTCCATCAAAAAAGATTTATGATATCTCTTCTTTACAGGCTAGAATATAAACGAATCCTCGAAACAAAACGACGACCATTGTTAAAGGACTTTGAAGGGTTATTACCAATCCCTACGTATTTGGATCATCGTATTGTTTACAAGTTAATGAACAGTGGGGCGATTAATGAGATTCTCAAGAGACTCGAGCTAAATTAATTCCTTTTTTTTTCCAGGAATATAAAATGTATAACGAATCCTCCAGAGATCAATTAAATAGCAATACAATTTCTACCCCAAAGAAAGTAGTGACAAGACTAAGACGGTTTTAAAACGAATCATTTCGTGCTTGGTGGAAATGTTATAGACGAGGCCCAATGTTAGAATGGCCACCTATTTAACCCCCCTAGACTTTTTATGCCACATATCATCATCGTAGATGATTTACGTCAGCGATTTATTCAAGAATGTCGACCAATAAACCCAAAAATGCGAGCGTATACTCTCCATGTTAATTATCCAATTTTTTATTTAATTTTTCTCGGATTGGAGTTCTCTTCCATAGAGGAACGGAACACCCCCAAATAGTCATGGAAAATGAAAAACCGACCAACCTCGTTCTAGTCGCTAAGAACAGTGTCATATTCGTGTTCAGCATCCTCGAAAATATAAAGATATATAGTACAGAGAATGAAGCTCAAAAAAAGGTAAAACCTCGCAATTTTTTCGTCCAGCATGGATTGACTTGAAATTTTAACAGGAGGTAGGTGATAGCCGAAGGTTCAAAATCTATATCGAACCGAAGGGCGCTAAACGGTTTTTAGGGGTGAAAACTACCCTTATTTGTCAAAAATTATAAAATAACATTTTAAACCTGAAAATGGGTAAGATTTGGTTTGGATAAGTTGAATAATGATTGTTTTGAGCTTTGGAAAACAATTTCATCATATTTCAACCCTTAAAAAGCAGCCCCTGTTACAGCTTAATGTAAAAAAAAATCACGAATCCTTAAAAAATGATTTCGCCTCTGATTGATCTGCATAAAAATTTGGGATTAGGCTCAACTCACCCTCTGCTTTATATATCATGTCATGCCGACGAACCCTGATTGTTTCTTAGGGGTGAAAACTACCCCTAAATGTCAAAAATTAAAAAATAGCATTATAAATCTTAAGATAGGTGAAAGTGGGTTTAAATTAGTAAAATGATGAATTTGTTACATTTCAAAATACAATTTTATACTTTTTCAACCCTTAAAAATCAACTGTTATTAGTGTTATATGTAAAAAAAAATTATGCTTCCAAGTGTACTATACTATACTATTGGAATTTTTCGAAAAAAAAATCGATTGGTTTTTTTAACGTATTTCCTTCATTTTTTATGATAAAAAGTTTATTCAAAAACGATTTTGTAGGGTTTTTCAAGAACTACAAGGATCTGTAAGTTAAATCTCTTTAGACCCTTTCGTTTTTAAATGGGGTGAGTTTAAAGGGCTAAAAAACGGTGGTGCTCGTGCGTAAATAGACGTTTTAAACGGCTATATCTCGTCAAATATTAACTGTACAAAAAATCTACTTACAGGAAAATTTTTGTCATAAAAAAGGGTTCAATTTCGTTTTTTAACTTTGCTTGTACCTCTAATATTTTCGGAGTTATTTTGAAAGAAAGGGTAAAAAATACAAAATTATGAAAAATAACTTTTTACTTTAAGCCATAATTTTTCGAAAACCATGAATTTTAAATTGGTCAAACTTCTTGGACATATTAACCATACATGTACAAAGAGAATTGCACAAGGGTAAAGATCAATTTTAATTAGGGGGGTAGTTAGGGGGTTGTTTTCACCGATTTTTTTGTATAAAAAATTCAGTACTGACATTATTTTTGTCATAATTCACTCAATTTTGATGCTACAGACCTTCTTTTTCTTAAAGAAAGGTCTAATTATGCTCTTTGAAAAAGATTCTATGAGTTTTCTACGAAAAATGCATCATTTTTCCGGTATTTGACTTTGAATCTATCACATTTTGCATTTGGGAAAAAAAGCTAATCATTGATGGGCCATATCTCGCTTCCCATTGGTTTTAGAAAAATTATAAAAAAAAGGTTTTGCTTGTTTTTTTAAAAGCTACAATTTTGCTCTACAGTTTTTTTGATAAAATGCATAATTTTCGAGTTATCCGCGAAAAACATATCAAAAACGTCGATTTTTTTCCTCTAAAAAGCGTTACTTTAAATCGCGAATAACTTAGAGAATATTGATTTTACAAAAAAAAGGTATAGAACATTTTTTGCTTAGAATCGCTTTTTCAATCGATTCCTGTGGTTAAAATGTAATAAAAAAATTTCACCCCCGAGATGGGGTGGCAACCACCCCCAAGGCTTTAGCGCCCTTCGGTTCGATATAGACTTTGATCCTTGGGCTATCACCTACCTTCTGTTAAAATTTCAAGTCAATCCATGCTGGACGAAAAAATTGCCAGGAGAAATGCTTCATTCCCTGTACTAATACGGTTTTTAGCGACTAGAACGAGGTTGATATCCTTAATAAGTATACAAAAATTTAGAATTTTCCGATAGTATACTCTCACCACGACAACTACCTTAAAACGCAATAAATTTCCGAGATCGTTAGCAGACTTTAAATAATTTACCAAGAAAAGTGATACAAAGTTTCCTATTTCATTAAGTTCGTCACGTATTAATGAGAAAATCTGAGTCCGGAGAGCGGAAAAACCGAAAAATATAATATAACAACTTCGACAACTCTCCTTCGAAGTATGCTTGGAAGTTTATCGATTGAAAAACGGAGCTGTAGGGAAAATTAAGTAATTAATTTAAGATTTTCTCTGGCGTTATTACTACCATCCCCGATCGGTTATTTTATTTCAATTTGCTTCGAAATTATAATAGTAACTTAAATCTGATTAATAAATCCACTTGTTCTTTACTGTTTTAATGGAATTTCGAATTGTATACCTGCCAGGAGTCCATCCTCTTTCCAACTTGAAACCTAACATTTAATTAATCGCTTTGGAAACTTTTGTCTCCCCAGTTAATCCTTCAAGAAATAGAAACCTTTTATATTTCTATTTACTGTTGAAACTGTCTGAACCAGCTTTTGTTCCGCGCGCCTTCTTTGAAACAATCTATTGATTTTTACAATGTTTTGATTGCCAGAATAATTTTTTTTTTCTACTATCACTATCGAAAGTTATCTTTTGTGCCTTGAAAAGCTACTGCAAAGTTGATGTTATCCGCGAGCTGTCATAATTTGACATTATTGGCGCTGAAGTTATTATATTAAAACACACAGCATTTCATTAACTTTTGATGAATGAAGCAGAAAAGTTTCTACAAGCATTAAACTGACAAAATCGCTCACTTACTTCGCGCCTTTTTTTCACAGCTACGTTCAGAGAACACATTTGTCGTCTTAGATGGTGTGACGCCATCTATGAACATGGAGTACATTTAGAATAAATGCTAAATCATTTTATTGAACCAGAAGACTGTCTGTAAATTGACGAAATCTGTTTAGGTACTTTAACAGGCGCTCTTAAGCAGAAAGTAACTTTGAAGGACGCCTAATTTTCCGCGAGCTGTCATAATTTGACATTATTGGCGCTCTCAAGCAGAAAGTAACTTTGGCGCACGCCTAATTTTATTTACAGATAAAAGAGAGCTAGTAGTTATTTTTGGTGTGAGAAGTAGAAAAAAATCTGGTGTGTGTTTAGAGCAGAAAGTCTTTTGGTAGTTTCGACAGACTTTCTATCTCGACTACCAAAGTACTACTTTCTGCTCTTGATACACAAATAGCTATTATTTTTCTCAATCCGAAGTATAGACGCTATTTTTATGACGATGAAGTTAGCCGCGTTTGGAAAAAAATCTTTGATAAAAAAATTTCTTTCGAAAACACTCACAATCTTTCATTTTAGACGTAATAATGTACACAAGGAGAGTAAGTCGAGACCTTTGAAATTATTTGAATTTAGAAGAGGTTGGGAATAAAATTTAGGACAAAAAAAAACGTGAGGCTTTGGGCAAGGTGCCAACTACCAGGATTTCGAAAAAGGGCAGCGATATTACAAATTGGATGAAGTAAAACACAAAGAGAATGCTTACTTTCGGGATTTATGGGACTACGTACAAAGGGTCCCAAATTGGAAGGTTTTAAAGGGTATTTCGAAAATTAGGAGGAAAAAATAGATTTATTTTCAACTTTTATCATCAAATTTATAAGAAATTTGATATTAACTGAGAAGAGTTCTTTTGTAAAAAACATAAAAACTGCATTAAACGCTAGTTGGAATTAGAATCGTCTAAGGTCTTTATTAACGGACTTAAATTCGTGTCACGATCGTTTTGCTGGAAATTCTTATGGATTCTCTAATAAAGTATTGTGCTGAAAATCTGGTAAAAGTAATTTTTTTTCGTTCGGCAAAAAAATAAAAAGGAAACTCACCTTTGTGCGCTCATTCCGTCGGGTATTTGAATCTCAGCATTTTCGCTTTTTTTAGCGTCAGGTTCGAAATTTTCATTGCGGCTTTTTGTTCTGGAAAAAATTAATGAGAAGATTTTATATTGTGATTTGCTACAAATGTTTTCTTTCGCTTAAACTTGGTCATGAGAAATCGTAATTTAGGTAAAGTAGCGATTTTGAAAATTACACATGCTAAGTCAAAAAATTGTAGAGGCCGTAATAATGGAAATATTAGGCTGAAATTTTAAATACACATTCTCAAGTAATTTACAAATATGGAAAAAAATTAGCGAAAACGTATCTGTAATATTTTGTATACAGGAATACCCGAAAGTGAGGGGAACAAGTTTTCGAAAAAAAAAAATTTAACTTATCCTTTAGAAAATGTTTTCGGAATCTATGTAGTTGAATTAGTGGATATCCATAAAAAAAGTGTCGGAAAAAAATAAGTTTTGATTTTTAAATTTTGAAAATTCAAAAAATGAGGATATTCTATAACCGCAAGTACGCGCGCCAAGTCAAAAATTTGTAGAGGCCGTAATAATGGAAATACTAGGCTGAAATTTTAAATACTCACTCTCAATTAATTTACAAATATGGAAAAAAATTCGCGAAAACGTATCTGTAATATTTTGTATACAGGAATACCCGAAAGTGAGGGGAACAAGTTTTCGAAAAAAAAAAAATTAAACTTATCCTTTAGAAAATGTTTTCGGAATGTATGTAGTTGAATTAGTGGATATCCATAAAAAAAGTGTCGGAAAAAAATTAGTTTCGATTTTTAAATTTTGAAAATTAAAAAAAATGAGGTTATTCTATAACTGCAAGTACGCGCGCTAAGTCAAAAAATTGTAGAGGCCATAATAATGGAAATATTAGGCTGAAATTTTAAATACACACTCTCAGGTAATTAACAAATATGGAAAAAAATTAGGGAAAACGTATCTATAATGTTTTACATACAGTGGTACCCGAATATGAGGGGATCAAATTTTCGAAAAAAAAATTAACCTTTAGAAAATTTTTATAAATGTTTTCGGAATCGGAATTAGTGGAAATCCATAAAAAAAGTGTCGGAAAAAACTTAATTTCGATTTTGGAATAAAACTCACCATGATTTTTCGAATATCTCAAAAACAAAGTTTATTCAAAACAAATCTCTAACCATTCCTATGAAGAAAAACTTTAATTTAGACACTATATTAAAATACCACAAAAATCTAACGTTTTAATCGTTTCTATAATGAAATGTGAAAGCTTTCAACCTAATTTCATACCCCAATTTATGTTTTATAACGAATCAATTAATGAATTACGTAAAAAAATCCGATAAATCTCGCATTACCGGCTGAACATATTTTTTTGTAATCAATTTAACATCATAGGAGATTAATTTAATTAGTGCGTGTTCGTAAATCTCTAGTGGCCTCTTCAGACCGTTCAGGAATTCCATCCGAGCTAATGGTTCAGGGATCAGATGGATTAAATACACATAAAATTTAATCGCATAATAAAATATTTGTTTATTAATGTATATTAAGTATCTAATCAGTGATCGATAGATTTATACACCAGTGACACATGTCGGTTGGATTATTTCGAATGGATGCTGTTTGCACCATCATGTGAAATAAGGTATTAAATAAAAACAAGAAATAAATTCATTGAAATTAATTTCAAATTAAAATGATACGTTTAGTTTATTTAAAACATTAGTTGTATCACGGCGAGGTTTCTGGTCAAGTAATTATTACGCCCCATTCCATTCAAACTAATTAACCCTACCTGTGTCATGGTCTAACGATCTATTAATTTTAAACGGTGTACTGTAGCAGATGCTCCGCTTGAAAGCTTTCTGAAATGTCTCGTGGAAGTTTTCGATCGTCTTATATGACTTTCCACACACGTTGGCGGACTCATTAAAACTTTCTCGCTATTAACTCGTCTTTTATCTCGTTAAAATTGCAATTACTTTGAGACTGTCTCAACGTGTTGATCCATTAAATTGAATTTTAGGAGGTAGTTTGCATTTTAAAGATTGATAATAAAAAAAACCAGTAAAGTTGAGCAGATGAAAAGCATTTTTATTTTATAAACCGTCAAAATAAGGGTAGTGGAAACCAAAACTAACCATCGGTATTTTCTAGAGAAACTAAACACACAAAAAAGCTGACAACGGATAAAGGATAAAGTGAAAAAGGAGGTTCAGATGAAGGGATTCAAAGGATGAAGCTTACATGTCTCTAGTATTAATTTGAAGTAGACAGAATATTTGATGTACCCACAAAAGTTGATCTCTAAACTTCGTCTTAAAGATAGGAAAAAAAGTCTTAAAACTTGAGTCAAATTTATCATAATTTTTTTGTTCAATTATTATTTAAATATGGTAAATTCATTTCTTAAGTAATAACATTTTTTTTCAAAAAAATATTTTGAAAAAGCTTTCAAACGAAAGCGATACGTCAAAAATAAATAAGAAAAACATTACAGTGTCGAAAAAAAAGTTTTTAGAATCTTTAAATTTAAAAAAATGAGTTTGCTTATCGGTCGTAAATTTTTTTGTTTCAAAACACTGAAAAAACTTACGTTTCGGTCGTGGCATCTTCAGCACCAGCCGGTGAATCATCCGAAGTCATTTTTAGTGTAGTAAGCTGAGATCAAAGATTAAGTTCAGTTCCACCAAACATTGTTATCCGATGAAAATTCTGTAAAAAAAAGGAAAATTAAATTTAATTCTTCCGTGAGAGAACGAATAATTCTCCCAGTATTACCCACGTGTCGTTATAACCTATTTGAACTTAATAAGATTGAATTCTGCTAAATTGCCCTTTCATAACTCCGCCAGTTTAATATGTAAGAGCACGTTATGTAACGTGGAATTTTGAGCAAATTGTACGATGTAGAACTGCAACGTATTCCCACGGGATAAATATATGATTCATTGAATCAATTTCATTTCTTAAGTGAAGTCTAATGTTATTAGGTAATATGTAGTTTGGTTACTCGTGAATATTGTTATATAATTTCAAGCTGACATAATAAGACACGTAGTTTTTCTAATCGGATTCGATTTTGGAATTTTGAAAATACAAAAACGTATCTATGATAGTTTGTATACAGCGGCACCCGATTAGATTAGATTATAAATGGAATGGCTCTTTGTTCTCCCTATTTTTAGAGCTAGATATCTATGCGTATTGCATTTGCATCACCTGGCTCTGTGTTCTGTTTTATTTGAATTTTGTAGGGTTTGTTAAACAAAAACCTGGGTTCAATTGCATCATTGGTTGCCTGCAGCAGAGGTAGCGCAGTGAGCGCTTCCTGCCACAGGCTCAACCTCAATTGGCCCACTCCTACTTCGGGGTTTACACCAGCCGTGCGCAATCGTACCATGGCCATTAACGCAACCTCCTTGACGTACAGGTCCAGAGGGGTCAGACCAGTAATTAGTTCCATTGCTGCGGTTGGTGTTGTTCTCATGGCTCCTGTGATGTTTAAGCAAGCCATTCGCTGTATTTGATATAATTTTTGGATGGCCGTTGCTTGTAGAACCTTCGGTCCCCATGCAATTGCTCCATACGTTAACATGGGTCTTATTATTGCAGTGTAGATCCAGGTAACCACACGGGGTGACAAACCCCATGTGCGTCCCACTGTCCTCCGACACTGCTCATAAGCCACATATGCTCTTTTTGCTCTGTTGTGTAGATGAGAGTTCCATGTTGGTTTCCTGTCGAGGGTAATACCAAGGTATTTCACCTCTTCCGAAAAGTTTAGTTTGCTTTTGAAGATTTCAGGAGGTTTCAAACCCGATAAACTTCTTTTCCTGGTGAAAAGGACCATCTCAGTCTTTCTGGGATTGATCGACAGTGAGTGTTCCTTGCACCATTTTTCAATTAATTTAAGCCCATCCTGCAGATGGTTCAAAAATGAAAGAAGGCTCAGGATGTGGAGTTTACTCAAGAGCACTAAGGCTAAAAATGAAGTGGGGAATGGGAAATAATACCAGCGTAGTTCAAACAGAACTGGCTGGTATCGCAATTGCCACAAAAGAACTAACCAGAAGAGGAATTTCTGGCAAAAACATAATAATCTGCACTGATAGTAGACAAGCCCTATTAGCCTTAAACAGACAACGTGTTATATCGAGGCTAGTACTAGAGTGCCACCAAGATTTAGCTGACGCCTCGGCAGATAACAACATTATCCTGAGGTGGGTTAAAGGGCACGACAGGAGTAAAGGAAATCGCATTGCTGATTCTTTAGCCAGGGAAGCCGCTGGACTAAAAATTCTAGGACCCAGTGACACCTACGGCCTAACGACTTCGACAATTGCGGAACTAGCCAAACGCTACACCCATACTCAATCCCTTAAGAGATGGGATGGAATCAAAGGATGCAGTCTTGCCAGGATCACCCTGGGCGACCCTGGGAAGCTGGAGCCGAAAAAATATTTGGCGATGACCAGGAGAAACCTACGTTTAACAGTAGGATTTCTGACTGGTCACTGTCAACTAGGGAAACACCTCCATACTATGGGGCTAGTGGACACACCTCTATGAAGGATGTGTGAACAGGAAGATGAGACTGTCAGGCATGTCTTATGCGAGTGTCCGGAGTAATCGTCAATAAGAGAGTGTGTGTTCGGTGAGTCTTGGCCTACACCTGCCGATATAAAGGAGATGTCTCCTAGTGACCTGTCCACCTTCCTGAGAAGGAAGACAACTCCTCGGGAGGATGTACAATGGGTCACATGTGGCCTAAGTGCTGTGAGCCTACACTCACCCTCCCTACTCTACAGATACAGAGCTAGACATCTATAGCTTTATTCTTTATGCTAGACCTATTATCCTGGATACCGCCTCCCTTGCGTAACTGTCTGCCCTCGGTTTTCCTTCTCCGAATAGGTGAAACCGCACCCTTACTAGGCATTCGCACTCACCGCGATTTCGTCTTCTTCCTGGCAAAACCTACATAGGCTGTCATCTGCTAGGCCAATTGTGTGCAGCCTAAAATGTCCTGTCAGCATTCCCACCATCATCCTGGGGTTTCATGCCACCAGCGCAACGTCTCATCAACTCTTCTGCACAGCATTGCACCTCCATTACCTCTGCCTGAAAGACAGTGGCCTTTTTCCCAATTCTTAGAGAGATCGTAAACTTCTCTTGTACCCCATATATTCCAGCTCCTACTTCAGTCTGTTTTAGAGCCATCACTGTACCAGTTGAGATTCGCTGTTATAAGAGGTCCTGATTCCCAGACCTTTTCTTCTGGAATGACTACTGTGTATTCATTTTTAAAGCAATATTGTGGGGCAATCTGATCCATTGACACTCCCAGTATTGGATCTGCCTTTATTTCTTCATATAGCTTTTTATAGGCATTGCCGCGTCCTAGACTTATCGGATCCTGTAATAATCCGTGACTAACAGATCTTGCATTTTCCTGAATGAAGAGATGCAGTGGCGCTAGGTTTTGTATTACCTCCAGGGCGTCGTTTTCATATCCCCGTGATACTCAAGCAAGTTTGCCTTTGAATACCACTTAGCCTGCCTCTGCGCTCCAATCTGTAGGTGCACCCGATAGTGAGACGATAAAAATTTCAAAAAATCAGTTTTTTTATAAATTTTACTATAAATTCCGCAAAAAAAATCCCTCCTGTTTGAATTCGCTACCATACTTGTTCTCAAAATAATCACAAAGTGAGTCAATAAAATTTTATGGACCCCATAAAACGTATACAAAGCAGATAACCTGTACTTACCATAAAATACATTTTTACGTACAAATAAGACGTCTGTGAAATTGTTTTAGCTTGATTGGTTTTTGAAAAGTTCTACGTTTGGTGGGAAAAAAATTTTTTTTTTGTATATATAAATCGTACGAAACGTATCCAAATAAAAGCTGAGCTGGATGCCGGGAAAACGAAAAGGCAATAAAACGGGTTTAATGATCAAACACGATGAGGTAGACGTGAATAAATATTTCGAAAGGATTATTGTTTCAGTCGAAAATTTCAACAAAATAATCTCAGGATATTTCCCTTTCATCATATATATTAAGCAAAATACGGCATGTATTTTAAAGCCCAAGTGTTAATTATAGAAGAAATCTTCATGTGGAAATAATTAATTGAATAAAACTCTAAATGGAAAAGACAGAAATTAAATTCGTATTAAAAAAAGAATATAATTTTGCCTGTCCATGTAACATATACAGAAATTTTTATCGCAAACCTGAAATTTCGGTGGGAAACTTGAAAGGACCCCGCGCTTTTCTTATGACAAAGTGGCGTTCCGTCAAATGTTAAAAATTTTGGATATGATGTTGTACTCGACTTCTTGACCAAAAGTGTCCAAGGGACCAATTCAATCCTATGACTAGTTTCCGATATACAGGGTATTAAAGTTGAAAAATCCTTGTTTTTCGTGACCACGTAATTTTATAATTAACAAATAAATATGTATTTTTAGTTGATTGTTCCATTGATATGTTCTAGTTTATTCTAAAATTACACATAAATAGTTCAAAATGTCAACATATACAGGGTGGGACTCAATTATATAGGGACGAATTTTTGGAATTCTAGGAAATACTAATATTGAATGAAAACATGGACAGAAATAAGTAGTTACTTCATATTTAATATTCTGGCATCAAATATACTAATTCTAAAGGTATTCCCTACAGGGTGATTCTTAATGCAACCTGAAATTAGTTTTTTCTATATGAAATAAATAAGTTACATCAAAATTAGTTTTTGATGCTGAAAACGTATTGGTTACCTAGATATTAGTACTTTTCTTATAATACAGGGTGATTTGCTCATACATCTTGTTGTTAAACCGACAAAAATTAGAGAAAATACACTTTTTCTGAATCACCTTGTATTTTATAATTCGATCCGTCAAAATGATTAATTTTTTTTTTTTTGTAATAAGCTTAAAATAGTGAATAAACTGAAAAAATTTCTAGTTTTTCAGAAACAGGGTCCTGAAGGTAGAGCACTCAACAATCCGGTATAAAAACGTTTTCATTTGATTTTCCTAAACACACAGTACAAACAATCGGAGTAAAAATTGTTGTTTCTCACGGCAGATAATCAAATTTACTGCCTTGTCTACCAGCGCCAGTAAATTTGTTACTTCTTTGCTTAATTAAACAAATAACTCGATATTGTTTAAATTTTTGCTTCAAACGAAGTTTTTCTAATAAAAGCTTGAAATTTACTACCAACAATATGTATATATTATTTTTAGCGTTTTTATTCTTTACTTATTCAGTAGGGAGTCGTGTTTACTTTAGTTGAAGCGCCTTTATAGCTGCAATTTCGGCCGAAGTAAAACGGAAAATAAAAACAATGTTAATTGAAATCCATAGTGTGCACGACGGGAATCGATATTGATTTCTCGTGGCTGTGCCTTATTCTCTAAGGGTGGTTGAACGTTACTGTTATTGCGTTTAGAATCTGGGATGTGATACTCTAACCAGAGAGATTTGTTAATGATTACAGGAAATTGATTGATTAGGCACCCTTATTCGATTTAGATCCCAAGGAAGATTGCTCTCACTTGACGTATTTTATCCCGTTAATTTGATTGATTTAGAGATTTTATTTCGATATACAGGCGTTACCGGGACCTCTAAGTTTTAACAAATCTAAATACAAGATAAAAAGGTTTAAACTTAATCTTTTTAACTCAGTATTTTTGGAAAATCGGACAAGTTGAGCGGTGTCAAATCACCTTTAAGAAGAGTCTCATGCCGTTATCTTTCTCGTGTGGCCACTCTAGTGCCCAAGTTATAAATTGGCGCCCAACGCACAGTGGCGCTGTGGCACCCAAAGTACTCTATGACTCACAGGATTGATCCGTTTTAGACGTGCGTCACCTTAAAATGTTCGTCTTGAGTTTGCCTATCGACCCTTGTTCCGGGATTTTTGATTTCGAATTTTATTTTTCTGTAATTTGTGTCCAAAAATTTACTTTCATGGAAAAATGGCGATTTTGGGTGCAAAAGTCATCCTAGCGAACGCAACATTGAGTTTTTACAAAACTTTTTTGAAGGAGACTCTTCCTCTTGACAACCCCTACAACCTTGTGTACGTCAAATTGCGAGAGAAATTGGCCGTCATGCCTAAAAACGACCATAGTGATCCAAAACTATTGATGCGAAAGGAAATTGTTCCTCAAAAATCTATTGGATCAAAAATCTAAATTTGTTTCAATAAAAAGTGTTTGTAATCAATCCAGCAATACGTACAAATTTTCTCAGAATGTTTGAGGATATTTTTGGCCAGGAAATCGCCAAATTCCAAAAATTCTGTAAAAATTCGGACATATTCCTTAGGTGATACTGAACACTTTTCGTTCAATACAAGTTTCTCATAAAGGTCGTCATTTCCGACAGGGGTTGTCAAGAGGAAGAGTCTCCTTCAAAAAAGTTTTGTAAAATCTCAATGTTGCGTTCGCTAGGATGACTTTTGCACCCAAAATCGCCAGCAACAAACTATCGATGTGCTGATTGTACTTTTTCTCGCTGCGATTTGTCGCAACGTGGTAAATGTATTTTTGGTTCGTTTCAATATTCAATTTATAATATCGTCTCTTTGAGTGGATTATATCTGAAAGTTATCCATCTAATAATCCGTGTCATGGTTAAATATTATGATGTAGTGAAATTTAGTATGCTCGTTAACTAGATACCCGTATATTAATTCTAATACTGGTTGTCTATCCCGATATTTACGACCCTAATTTGTTTGATTGATTGAACATTGGACATTTTAGTCGATTCTGTTTATACACCAGTAGGGTAATACAAACTGTTGTATTTAATTTCGATTTAGAGATTGGCAGGTGGGGAATAGTAATGTTCGTTACAAGACCGGAAAGTAGTTTTTTTTCAGGTCGAGACAAGCAGATTCCAGGGAGACTGTAGGCGTGAGTCCTGAAAGTTTGGAGAGACCTGAAAAACACTAATTTCCGGTTGCGTGACGTACAATATATTTTTTAAGACAAACATATTTAATTGTTTATCGGATAATTCAAAATCAGAATTCATATTATTGTTAAATTAGCGCACTTGCGAAATAAGTTAGATTTAAACGACAAATTAAAAATCAACAAACTGTCATCACTCGACAATATATATCGAAACGTTGTAATCATAGTAACGAAATCAAGGTAGATTGTATTATAAAAGAGCGATTGGAAAAATGAAAAATCAATTGTCACTTTGACAGCGGCAAAAGTTAGCTTTAACTTTTACAGCGACAAATACACTAGTGGTTTTTTGACTTATTCATTTGTTCATCAATTATCGCGGTGTTGGTTACCAGAATAAATAGTTTGGTATGTTTCTCAACAACTTATTGAATTTTCAAGAACTAACAATGAGTCGATTCGGTGTGTCTACGAACGCCGAAATTAGTCATATTGTTAATACCTGTGTGCCTACTAATACAGTTGCGACGCAATCATCAATCTGGCGACAATTTTCTACGTTTTGCGATGCAAAAAGATACACATTTGAGCCAGATACTTCCATCGAGAAATTGAATGTAATATTGCAAGATTGGGCATTTAATATGCAAAAAAGTAACGGAGAAGACTACAAAGAAGCGGTAGTTAAAACAATTTGGAACACCACCGCTAAAATGCTACAAAGTAAATATTATAATGAACTTAATATTGTATTCAACCCTTTCACCGATGTTCAGTTTAATTCATCACGAGCTGCACGTAATGCTAAACGTAAAATCCTACAAGCACAACCCGAAAAGAGAAAATGTAGTGCATCAGCTCTTTAAATCTGAAGTATTTGCAATGGCCAGATTATATAACGAAAATGAACCGGAAGAACTTCAAAAGAAATTATATCACATTTTGGCGTTTGAACTAGCTTGGCGCGGAGGAGAAGCAGCTTACTGCAAAACCACTTATTTCGTATCTGAAATTGAAAATAATGGAAAAGAAACTGGACGTATCGAGTATAATCCTCTATTTTCGAAAACGAGACAAGGCGGCAACAATAAATTATGTGACAGCAAATGGATCACGCAAATAGAGGCAAAAAGGCAGCTCAGAACCCGTCAGTACGTAAGAGAGAGATCGGAAGTCGGAGGTTTAGGTTTGTCTTTCTCTAGTAGCGCGCATGCTATACACACACACAAAGACGGAAAAACCTCTGATCGTCTGTCTTTTTCTATCTCACCGTAGTTCAGACGGATATTTCCACTTACACTGCGACCTATGACTTGTTGCCTCTAACTGTAAGTATCTCTATGGTCGCGATCCGTTTTTTTATCACATTGGTTCTACCTAATTATTCGTATGGAGTTGAACGTTGATATTGATGAGTTTTCTGCTTTTATTTTCGTTACGAAATTTTGTCTTTCAAACGGTCCAAATTCGATTAGTCTCCCACTTAATTAGAAGACTGAACACTTGTCCTCCCGAGAGATGACATAACATGCTAATTTATCGTTTTATTCAATTTACATCTTAATGGTTTTAGTAAATACAAACAACTGGGCAGGTTTAGTCGAGTACAATGAACTCTTGTCATTGAAACTCCATCAAAACAACGTTATAAAGAAAAAACTGTGTGCATTCCAGATAGAATAGTGTTTGTCACACGTAAATAAGAAATATTAAATTGTTGCTGAAACTTATACAGGGTAGCTGATAAGTCACCACCCCGAACTTTTTGAAATGGCAACCTAGGTCGAGTGACATCCAAAAAAAGCTTATTTTTAAGGTTCCGTACCCTATTACTAAGACTCCGTCTGTCTGTCCATATATCACTAGGCTATATCTCATGAACCGTGATAGTTAGACTGTTGAAATTTTCACAGATGATGTATTTCTGTTGCCACTATGACAACAGACACTAAAATCAGAATAAAATAAATTTTTAAGGGGGATCTCATACAACAAACGTGATTTTCTTGCTTGATATTGTTAACGGCAACATGAAATATTCACAGAATATTTAGTTATATATTCACTTTAAAAATAAATAATTGAATTGAAATAAAATTAATAGGTTAACTCTGGTATATCGACTTTCCCTAATTTTAAATTTTGGCGGATGCGAACACAGCGTGCTCGCCAAAATTTCAAATTTGTTTGTAAATTTCAAATTTTGGCGGGTGCGTTCGGCATAATTTTAAGTAATTGTTTAATTCTTGTAATAATTATTAAACTATTGGTTACGATTACTATGGCTTACTTACTTACTTAAACTTATACTGATGATCCAAAATTTAACAAAAAGTTGCAAATATTTCATCACAAGTGCTCATCATGCTGGGCGTTTGTGGAGTAATTCGAAACGTGATCTTTTGAATCGTTAGTTAGTTAGTTGATCTGTTAAAATAAAGTGTCAAGTCGGGTGATCTTGCCGGCCACTCAATTGCACCTCTTCATCCAATCCATTTCTGAGGGAAAATTTTATCCTAATATTTCCTAACGTCGTCTCTTTGATAATGTGGAGATGCGCCATTTTGTTTTGTTTATATTAGAAAATAAGGCATTGGAAATATCGACTGAATTGAGGAGCAAACAAGATAAACATTTTTTGACAAAAATATATGGATTTAAACACTGATTTCTCCAAATCACATTTTCGGTTAACACAGTTCTTTGTAGAGAAAACCTTTGGCGAAAGTTGTTAAAAAGAACAGATGTTGTATTGCTGTACAAATTTTCGCGTTTCACTCAGAGTGTACCTTCTTCAACGCTTGGATTTTTATCGGAGTCTGTCCTCGTCCAAATTTCCAAGCTTTACTATTCTTCGCGGGGAAATGTGAGCGCATTGACTCTTAACGGAAGGGCGCTAGGAAGGTCTTCGTAATGGATTAGCAAATTTTCCTTCACCTTTATTTAATTTACTAGAGGGATTCGATTCACTAAACGATCGTTAAAGATTACAGCGTTGCCAGTTGGCAGAGTTGAATGTTGACCAAAACTTATTTGGTCTTTTTGAGAAACGAAATTTTGAAATTTCGATAACATTCACTTTTTCGAATTTCAAAATTTTGGCGGATGCGAGCATCGAGCGCTCGCCAAAATTTTAAATTCTTGCGAAAATTTCAAATTTTGGTGAATGCTAGTAGCGCGCGTACGCCATAATTTTGAGTATTTAATTTTTGTTATAATTATAATAATATTGATTACGATTACTTTAGCTTACTTACTCACTTGACATACAGTGGAGTTCGTCAATATTATACAGGTTTGTATTTGGATGAATACAAGTGCAATTCCTTAAATACTGTTTTTTTTCATAATAATGTAATTATTTCACATAAGAAGGGATGAAACTGCGTGTTGCGTACTAGCTTTCATCATAAAGGATAATTTTATCAAAAAACTAAGACGGCCAGTGGATTTCTCGTCTTAAAAATCCTTTTCCTCAATACTCGGAAATGTAGACTCAAAATTCACTTATTATACGTAAAAGTTTTCCTTGAATCGATCGGTACTCATTGACGTCAGCAGCTTTAGCGAGCTATAGAGGTCGTTTGAAATAAATTTAAGTAACACAAAACTTTAAAGTATGTTTCCCAAGTTAATATTGATTTAAAAAAACGATATTGAATAAAAAAAGTTGGAAAATTCCCTATTGGAAAGCGATTGTAATAAGTGTTTTTGAAAAAAATAACATTTTCAGTAATGCCAGTCAAAGGGGTTTCTATTCGAACTATTTTTTAATTGAAGTTTGAGAGTGTAAACACTTTTTATTATTCAGTTCGACATATTATGTCTTCAACAGAGATTACTATTACCTAACCAATGAATACAAAGTTAAGAATGGAGAAAAAACAGACAAAGACATCAAGAAATCCATTATCATAAACACCCTTGTCCTTTTTCGGTGTCAAACAGAATTTTAAAGGGATGTATCCCAATTTATTTTCCAGTAACGACTTGAAGATTTAGATATTTTTTCCTCGTATTTTGGTTATTTATTTGGACAGTTAATTAATTTCAGAATGACCAACTGATTTAATTAATTTATTAAACATCAAACAAAATAATTTTTAAATAAATATAGAGGTAGATTTGTCTGTCACAATATTGAACATGCCATATCGTTTGATTGATTGTAATTCATTATTTCATTCAAATTTGTTCGACAGACTTTCCAATTATTCAATATTGAAATTAAATAATTGAATTTCTGACACAAAACAAACTCGATGTCTGGTTAACACTCGGATTTTAAATTTTGGTGGATGCGAACAGCGCGTGCACGCCAAAATTTTAAATTTGTTGGAATTTTGGTGGGTGCGCATGGTGTGCGTTCGCCATAATTGTAAGTAATTATTTATTTATAAAACTATTGATTACGATTACTCTATGTTACTTAATTACTTGACATACAGCGGAAAGCACTTAAAGTTACTTAGTAAGGGATAAAACTGCTTGTTTACATTCAAAAAATTAGGTTAGAGTCCCGCTAAGAAGCTTCGTTTCCTCACTTATATTAAAAATATACAAAATTATATCAAGTTTCGAGGATGCTTTTAGAAATAAATTTAAAAAACATGTCTGATTTTAACGTCGAAAAAAAAAAGAACTGAATTGATAAATTCCAGATTCTACGATTCCATTTTTGTTTATATTGCTTAATTCAAGCAAAGGGAGCTTCTGATATATACGCCACCATCAAACTCGATGTTTATTATGATAAAAATTACTTTTTTCCCTTCAAAAATAAAAAGCCTGCGTATAACTGGAAATAATAAAAAAAAGAAACATCTGCAAATGACCCTTGACAGAGTAAAAAAGAAGAAAGACGAAATAAATGAAATCATTTTTGCAGGTACGTACTAGATTTCATTATAAGGAATAATTTTATCAAAAAACTACAGACAGTTGATTTCTCGGCACAAAAACCTCTGCTAATTTCGTTAATACACGGAAATATCGACTTAAAATTCACTAGAATATGCAAGATTTTCTAGGGAATCGATTGGTGGTCATTACAACGTTCTAAATATTCAATTAAACTAGTAATGAGTACCTTTTGGTTTCAAAATTAGGATTTTAGAATATTCTCACAACTTTTACATTGATAATGGATAAAACTAAACAATATTGAAACTGAATTATTGAATTTCTGACACAAAACTAACTCAATGTCTGGTTAACACTCGTATTTAAAATTTTGGCGAATGCGAACACAGCGTGCTCGCCAAAATTTTAAAATTTACTGAAATTTTCAAATTTTGGTGGATGCGACTTGTGCGCTCTCGCCATTTTTTAAAGTAATTATTCAATTCTAGTTCACGATTACTCTCTCTTACTTACTTGACATACAGTGGAGCATTTAAAGTTAATACTGATGATTGGAACTCTCTCGTTACCTTCCAAGTTATGCTCTTGTAAATTTTCAAGACACTATCGGAAAGCGAAAGAATGATTTTATCAAAAACTAACTGTGCCAGACGATTTCTATTCCCAAGACACCCCATTTTTAACTTAGGGAGAGTGAATACAACTACAGCTTGTAATATCATAACTTAGTTTCTTTATAAAATTGCTACAGGACCTTTTAACAGATTAATATTGAAAAGGAAGACTTAATTACAATTTCCAATTAATTTCTTTTGATTCAGTCGCGTCTAATAAGTCTTACAGCATTTTGTCATTGTTTGTATTGGCAGGTTTTTAAAAATAAAACCATTAAGTACGTTACTGTGCTTAACATAAAAGAATAAACGAGAGACCGAAACTCTTGACCTTCCTACAACTGAAAAGATAAGAAAAAACTCCGTCGAGAATTTGTCTCGTCAGAATTTCCTGAGAATCATCGAATTTATAGCGCGGGAAATATCTTCTTACAACGTTCAAGATGGGTTGTTCAGAGTTTGAACCCGAATCTATCTGTCGGGTCGTTCCATTATTGGCAATGGCAATGGTGAATTTTTGTACCATATTCCCTTCTCCCAATTTGGATGTACTGTTAAAAATAATCTTGTTGTTGTTAGATAAGGATTGGATTCTCTTTTTTCAATAATTTTTAAAAATAAACGAACGGGACACAAATTGTTGTTAGCATTATTTCTTACCAGCCACTTACTGCCAGATAATGCTTTTGATCCTCCTTGTGTCGTTTTGGAAAAGATTGGATTATATTCTACTCTGCCAGTAAAATTACCTTTATTATCATATTCTTTTTTAAAGTAATTAATATCACAATTAGCAGCTCCATTTCCACGCCATGCTAATTCGAACGAACATAAATGAAAAAACTTTTTTTGTAACCCATCAGGATTATCTTCAGAATAGCTTTCTACCATTTCCATTAATTCTTCTTTGGTAAACGCGTTAGAACTTCTTTTTATGGTTTCAGGTTCAGCCTGAAGCTTTTTACGTTTTGTATCCCTGGCCAATCTAGCAAATTTATAGGTAATATCTTTAAATGGATCAATTTTGATGTTAAATTCTAGAAAATATTTTTCCTGAACCATTTCAGCAGTCGTATTCCAAAGTGTTTTCACACTAGCTTCAGTATAATCAGTTCCATCTCTTTTTTTCATGTTAAAACCATAATCTTCAAGAATTTTTGCTATAACTTGTTCAGGAGTATCCTTTTCTAACGTATAATTACGTGCGTCCAGAAACATTCTAAACTGTTCCCACTCAGACTTTTTTGTCTTCATTGTATTTCGCGGTATACTTTGCTTAATTGTACTCTCTATTTCATTTATTGAATTGTTTCCAAATCTTGTATTATTCATGTTAATAATACTTATTTAAATTTTTGAAACAGTTTTAATAATTTTTAGACAGTTAAATAAATAAATAAACAACTTAGTTTCCTTAGAAACCACTAACAAAGATTTTATATTGAATTTTATCACAGAGTGATAGAATTTTATACACATAGATTTGATATATTAAACGTCAAAAAATTGCCGCGACAAGACAAAAAATTGCCAGTTCAAAACCTTCAAATTTTGTCAGCTATCAATTTACTCTAGTGAAAAACGAAAAGATGCCGTTTCTATGGTAAATTCCCAGTGAAATAGTCACTGTCCTTTTCGTTTAGGTAAGCGAAAGTTGTTTCATGATTAAATTTTCCGGATCATATCATTCAGATAACAATGAGCATATAATCCACAAATATAACGTTATCCAAAGTTGCTGCAGAATTAAAACTATCTAATTCAACCCCACAGTTCCTGATATATGTTTCACAAATCCTTTAATGCTGTGGAACGTTAACGTTATAAGGATTTAAGATCTTTCAGGTGGGAGATAATCCATAACATTCTTAACGCTTTGTTAGTGTTTGGAAAATAGAATGTTTTCAAAGTAGAATTACTTACTCTGGAAGAGAAGCAATAATTCGATTATATTTTTCACAAAATTGTTGAAGCTTGATGAAATTTTGGAACTAAAAAAAGTAATTTCGATGAGAAAAACTCTATATCTTTTGTACGACACATTGTTGTTAAAAAAAAAAATAGCGCAAGAACGAATTGTGATAGAAATAATGATAATCAAACATTTAAAAAAAGTCTGAGTGAATTTGTATAATGTGTGTCAAAATAGTTTTTCTGTTTTATTTGTAACACTTTGTATATTTGTCACCTTTACCGTTGAAATGCATTTAACCGTTATTCAAAATCAAAATCATTTTTGGCCATCCTGCATTCGTATTATTGAAGATTCTAATTTTCGACAAATAAGACAAAAACATTTTCAAATATTTTGTACCAGATATCAAACGTGTAGCCAGATTCTGGATCGAATTGAAACTCTGTTATACTATGTCCTACAATCAAAGATTCTGATGGGTGACTTCAACCCGTTGAGATCAAATTAATGCATAAGTCAAAGCAAAACTGCACTAAGAGTTTTAACAGGGATCCTAACGGAACAATGACGCCTGAATGGGCACCTGGAAAAGCTCATGCATACTTACTTTCCATTCTGAATTCTTTACTTATTTCATTTGATGCCTTTGGATTTACTGATCCAAAACTGTTTGCTAACTCAATCAATTTGCCGTCACCTTGTCGCTAATTACTGTTATGGATGAGAGGCTGAATGAAATGCAAAAGGCTTTTATTTAATCACATTCATGACGTTTCATCTTTGCAGAAACACTGACAAACAAGAATTCATTAATTTTTCAGCAAACGCTTTTAAAGTTTTTAATTTTTTTGTTGTTTTTGGCAGTAAATAAGAAAACAGTTGTAAGAAGTTGGATAAAAAACTATGCAAATTATTAGTTGATGTGTATATTATACGAGAAATTGAAAATATTGTTTTTCTTTGCAAAATAACCACTTTTAAATCCATTTTGGAAAAAGTTACATTTTTCTGAATTACGTTAAAAAAAAGGGTATTTAAAGACAAATTTATGGTTGAATTTGGTACTTATACGAGGATATATTGAAAAATTCTTAGCCTACTATAGAACCAAACAAAATTTCAATATAAAAATAGTTTATTTCTCAACATATCCTCCTCTTAATTGGATACATTTATTACAGCGAACCTGCAACGTCTCTAGACCTTAGAAAAAATGTTTCTTCTTGCTCTGCAAACCAGACCTCCGCGTTGGAAGAAAATGTACGACCTTTTAAACTTTTTTTTCAGTTGAGGAAAGAGATAATAGTCGGACGGAGCCAAATCTGGTGAATAAGGGGGGTGTTCTAGTAATTCAAACCCTAAATCACGAATTTTTTGCATATTTGTGTGCAGGGGCGTTGTCCTGCAAAAACAAAACACCTTTGGATAGCTTTCCGCGTCTTTTCTCTTTAATTTTTTCCCGTAGAGTGGTCAGTAATGTCGAATAGTAATCTCCAGTTATTGTTCTACCCTTATCCAAAAAATCAATAATGATTACTCCATGGCAATCCCAAAAAACTGAAGCAAGAACTTTTCCTGCAGATTTTTTTACACGAAACTTCTTAGGTCTTGGAGAACCAGAATGTCGAAATTCCATCGATTGTTGCTTTGTTTCTGGATCGTAGATATGTACCCAAGTCTCATCCATAGTAACAATTCGGTTTAAGAAGTCTACATCGTTTTCAAATCGAGCACAAATCGAACGCGATGCTTCTACCCTTGCACGCTTTTGGTCAACATTCAAACATTTGGGGATCCATTTTGCAGCAATTTTTCTCATGTCCAAATTGTCGTGAACTATATGATGACGCGTTCGTATGAAATATTCAGTGCTTCAGATACCCGTTTTAGCCCAATTCGACGGTCTGATAAAATCATGTCATGAACTGCATCGATATTTTCGGGAACTGACACAGAAACTGGCCTTCCCGATCGGTCATCATCTTCAATGGAAAATTTACCACTTTTGAAGCTTGCAGTTCAATTTTGCACGGTCGCATACGAAGGACATTGATCACCAAGGGTATTAAGCATATCTTCGTAAATCTGCTTACCTCTTAACCCTTTTAAATACAGGTACTTGATGATTGCTCGATACTCCAATTTTTCGATTTTCACAATTTCGGTGGACATCTTTTTTCTTTTAATTTATTGCGTAACTCTGCTTTACTTTTTTGACGTCAAACTTCACACTGACACTTCTAATAAGTTATTGTTCGTTGCTATGGTAACGCAATATTTTGTTAATGCATGGAACTAGTCTAGGCTAACTAGATATCAACACATTCTCGTATAATATATTGGAAAATCGTATAACCAGAAGTATTTTAAATCTTGGTATAATATGATACAGTGATTTTTACATGAAAACATTGAAGATAATCCAAAATAACTTGTAATTTTTCCATTATTTTTGTATTTACAGAGTCAAGTGTCCTTTTTTAATTTAATATAATGTCAATTAAACAAAAAAATACCACTGAAACGGTAGAGAAAGCACAAAATTATGAAATTATGCTCACCGATCCAAGTTTAATTTGCAATAAGCCATGCCAAAGCAAATATTTTGTTTTGTTTGATAATAAGATAATATTTAAGATACCTCCGCGGAATCGAAATATCTCTTGTAGTGAGTCGATAAACATGCCAGTGATGGATTTAGGCATTTTATATGGTTCAGATTAGTTTTTATAAAAAAAAATTCTATAGAAATAAACGCGATCTAAAGCTACAGGATTGCAGCGAAAATTACAGCAGTTTAGAAACGGCAATTCTAGTAATTGTTTGGAGTGTAATTTTAGATCGTTTCAACACTGCTAGTAAGAAGCTTCTACTAAAAGGGCGGCGCATCAAACCGGGCCTAGGACGGCAAGAATCCTATATCCGCCTCTGTATGCTCAACTATTCAGTCTCGTATTATCCGTAGGGATTCTATCTAATTTTGTTTGGTACACAAATAATATTGTACAAACTGTACTTGTCGGTGGGTACATCAAAGTGGGTTTGTTAATAAGTCGATTCAGCTGCGTACAACAGCTTTTATTAGAGGCACGTTTAATTAAATTATTAATTAACTGATAACATAGAAACTGTTACGTATAATCTAATTTGCCATTTGGTGTATATATATATTTAGATTGGAAATGTTATGTTGATGGTATTAGAAAGATGGACCGTCGCAATCGAATGGAAATACGCCGAGTGATGTAATTTTGAATCACGTCAACTTTCGATTACAGACTAAAATTCATTGTCTTTGATTTTAATTCGCCGCTGACATCTGTATAATCAAAAAATGAGAACGAGTGGCAGTTGAAGTTGGGTGAAAAGCTTTTGGAAAACAAGGGTTTTGCGTTTCGAGCTGAATTTGTGAAATTTTAAAACTTTACGAAGACCTTGCATAAAAAATAAAATACTCTTGATCCTTGTTGAAGCTTATTTGATTCAAAAAAACTGCGGGGAATTTCGGACGTCGTGTTATAAAATAATAGATTTTGCATCATTATCACATTTGCTGTCGGTAGTGTTGCCGCTGAGACGAGAAATTCTCGTCTCTCTCGAGGAAAAAACGTTACATATTTGAGATTTTTAAAGTCTTCTTAAATTCCTCTTTGCAAAAACACTAATTAGTCGAGGCAATGAAGCATTATGATAGGAAATCTTGTAGGATAGGACGAATCGGAATGCGGTTTTTTGCATTCGCTTGCAAAAATTATTTATATCATTTGTACCTATTACAAACCGGAAGTTGCATTGCTGCAGCCAAAAATGCGTCTTTTGAGAGGAGTTTTCAAGGTCGCTGATCACGATTATGATGTTCAAATTGACCCCCCGAACACCTGGGGCTCAGGAACGCCGACGACCGTCATCTCCGGGGTCTATCCCGAACTTTATGCGAGAGAGGAGAGAAACTGGGCACCCGGAGGTTTTTTGAAGTCACTGAATTCGAATATGCCATCAGCGAACACCCCACGGATAACCTGGTGGGCCCCAAACTAGACGCGGACATCATCTTCGAGAATTTTTCTGGAAATATCGACAATAACGAACAAAAATCGTTATGGGGGCTTTTTGTGTGCGCTGAATCCGAGTTTTATGTTGAAAACAACCACCTGGTGCGCCCTAACCTGGCCCTGAAAGTCATCCCCGAGGGTTTTCCAGACATAATTGAAAAAAACCACCCGAAAATCGTTACGGGGGGTTTTTTGGTTCGCTGAAATCAAATATAGCACCGGCCAACACCCCACGGACACCTGGTGCACCCTAACCTGGCTCTGAACGTCATCCTCGAGGGTTTTCTAGACACAATTGAAAAAGACCAACCTAACCAGGTGTACTGTGGGGTGTTCGTCGGTGCCATATTTGAATTCAGCGACCCCCAGTAAAGATTTTTGGTTGGTCTTTTTCAATTCCGATACGTCCTATCCTAACAAATTTCCTTGGCCTTTTTAGCGCTTCATTGGCTCGACTAAATTCAACTCGGTTATAGATTCCGAAAATAACTATAAAAGTAGTCTTAGGTTATTTTTTTTTCAAAATTTTGATGTTACTTCCGGGTTCCTCTGTACACAGAATATTATTAAATACACTTTTGCTGATTTTTCCCTATATTCGTTAATTATTTGACAGTACGTATTTCAAATTATTTCCGTTATTATTACCTTTGCGATTATAACAACTTAATTTTTCCAAAATTGGAACCAAAAAATTCAACAACCGTAAACTTCCAGCAATGAATGTTATATGACACTTAAAGTAACCAATACAAAGACAGTATTTTTATATCAGTGTAGGAGTATTATGATAAGATCATTTCATTTTGGATTAACACAGGACAAGATTATTTTTATAGTTTAATTTCAAAGTAACTTCACTTTTTATATCATTCTTGCCAATTTTTCTCCATCGTGCTGGTTTTTCTCTATTTCTGGTGATGAAATTACTTTTTTAGGGCCGTTTACGCAGCTTATTTTAGGCTTAAATTTGATATTTTAACATCAGTAGAATATTTTTGTCCCTTTTACGCTCGTATTGTTGTCTATTGCTTGTTTTATGCTTTAAGTAACGTTAATCCGTTCTGGCATAAATTTTCCCATTTCCTTAAAAGCTTCGGAACACAGGAACACTGGTAAGCCCTACAATTAGCTTAGAGAATTACCAAAAACAATGCAGAATCAAGTTTGGTAAATATTTTTGTTAAAATATAAACTGTTTCACATAAAATACCAGGTAATAGTACAGCGTGTCCACGGATGGGGTATCCTATAGGTGAAAAATGTTTAAATGTCAGTTTTAGCGAAAAATGTTTCCTAGCAATTTGACGAGAATAACTGTAAACTATTAAAAACACGACACCGAAGGTGGAGTGTTTTTAGGTTGACAGTTATTCGAGTCAAATTGCTAAAGGAAACAGTTTTGAATTTGAACAACAGAAATTTACCCAATAGCAATACAAACCTCGAGTGTAATTCGGCAGGACAATTTAATGAATGCGAAATTAGGAAACATATCAATGCAAACTTTATTTATGAAACATTAAAAATAAACACATTTTTATTTTAATGTACAATTATTAAAAACGCAGTTATTGAAATTCATACTAGGAACAGTGATATCGCTGCGGGTGCCACAGCTAATCGTTTCTGTAGTAGATGTTGAAGTTTTTTCATTTTCTAAACCAATTGATTGAATAATGCTTGAATGATACTTTTTGTCAACTTGTAAGTATGGTTTTATTGATGATGAATTGCTGTGTCCTGTTATTTTTATTAGAGCTTGTTCTTCAATTCCGCTTTTACTTAATTCGCTAACTGCTGCCGCTCGATTTGAGTGATTTGTAATTTTGACACGTTTGACATCTAAACCAATGCGTTGTGCTGAGCGTTTAGTCCATTTGGAAATTTCATTAATTCCAATCGGCAAATTCTTGTACCAACCTTTAGAATTTTTCTTTTTCCAAAAGGGATTTGGTGTAAGAAATACTCTGTCCGAAGTTATAAAAGTGTTTCGTTTTTCCATTAACTTTTTGAATAAACGTATTGGGCAAATATCTTGGTCGAAAATATTAGGCGTGATCCATTTGCTGTCACATAATTTATTGTTGCCGCCTTGTCTCGTTTTCGAAAATAGAGGATTATACTCGATACGTCCAGTTTCTTTTCCATTATTTTCAATTTCAGATACGAAATAAGTGGTTTTGCAGTAAGCTGCTTCTCCTCCGCGCCAAGCTAGTTCAACCAAAATGTGATATAATTTCTTTTGAAGTCATTCCGGTTCATTTTCGTTATATAATCTGGCCATTGCAAATACTTCTGATTTATTAAGAGCTGATGCACTACATTTTCTCTTTTCGGGCTGTGCTTGTAGGATTTTACGTTTAGCATTACGTGCAGCTCGTGATGAATTAAACTGAACATCGGTGAAAGGGTTGAATACAATATTAAATTCGTTATAATATTTACTTTGTAGCATTTTAGCGGTGGTGTTCCAAATTGTTTTAACTACCGCTTCTTTGTAGTCTTCTCCGTTACTTTTTCGCAATTAAATGCCCAATCTTGCAATATTACATTCAATTTCTCGATGGAAGTATCTGGCTCAAATGTGTATCTTTTTGCATCGCAAAACGTAGAAAATTGTCGCCAGATTGATGATTGCGTCGCAACTGTATTAGTAGGCACACAGACTAATTTCGGCGTTCGTAGACACACCGAATCGACTCATTGTTAGTTCTTGAAAATTCAATAAGTTGTTGACAAACATGCCAAACTATTTATTCTGGTAACCTACACCGCGATAATTGATGAACAAATGAATAAGTGAAAAAACCACTAGTGCATTTGTCGCTGTAAAAGTTGAAGCTAACTTGTGCCGCTGTCAAAGTGACAATTGCACTGTGGCATATGCGATTTTTTATACATGAATTAAATTGTCACTATCAAAAGTAACAATACAGAATAACAATGTAAGAAACACTAAGTAAACAAAAAATATTTATTCAATATATCCTCCACGAGCTTCAAAACATCTCTCAATTCTCTTTCAAAATTCTTTGTAAGTATTTCGCAGCATTTCTGGGGTAATTTCGTTGACGGCATCAATGATAGCTCTTTTCAAGTCTTCAGTATTATGGTTTAAATTATTTGCGTAAACTTTTTGTTTTAAGTAGCCCCATAAAAACAAATCTAAAACAATTAAATCGGGGAATTGAGGCCGAAAAAATATTGGTCCTTAACGTCCCATCCATCGCCCAGGAAAATATTCATCCAGCCAGCCTCTAATTAGCAAAGTCGAATATGACGAACATCCATCATGTTGAAAGTACATTTTACGCCTATGCTCTAAGGGAATATAATTCAGGTATTAAGAAGTTTCTAGTTGTGTCAGATAGGGACTAAAAAAATTATTTCTATACTAGTTAATCTTGACAACGGTAGCTGGAACGCTACCGAAACGTCGAAATAAAAAATAAAAAACATTATTGTGGTTTGATTCCCAAAAAAATAAGAAAAAAGTATCAAGAAGTTGTCCAGGAAATACAAATATACCTCCTGATTTAATATAATCTTCCAGAAAATACGGTCCAATTATTCGATCTGGTAAAACCGCACACCAAACATTAACTTTTTTAGCAAATTGATTATTACAGTTAATCCTGTAGCTCGGGTTTCCACTAGCCCAATATCGACAATTTTGGGAAGAAACAACTCCGTTTGTTGTAAACGTTGCTTCATCAGAAAACAAAATATTATTGTAAAAGAATCGGTCATGTATAAGTTTTTCACCAATCATCGCACAAAAGTCTAACCTTGCATCATAATCATAATCGCGTAAGATATGAATAAATTTCGGTTTAAATGGATGAATTTTACAAAAACCCACCTCCACTGCTCTTTTTCGTAGACTCAGCTTGGGATTTTCCCTTAATGAAAGCGTAGCTAGTGCACAAGCTGCATCATTCTTGAACAGATCTTGTCTCATCAAACTTCTTTATTAATTTTTTTTATTCCACACCTTGTAATGGGTACATCTGGATATTTTTCGTGAAATTTTGCAATGGGGTGTTAAACCGATATCCGGCTTTTGGTATTTTATTAAAGTATGTTGGTACAACTTTGGAAAAATTAATTTACAAATTTTTTAAACCGAATATTTTAGGAGAAAACTGGAAATTAATAATTCCTAAATGTTTGCAACTTTCACTACAGATACGTCACTTCACCAAATATTTCTGATTTAGATGTTTTATGAACTAATAACCAGTTACAAAAAGGCCATTCGAATTTGAAGTTTGTAGAACTGTCAGAGTCTATAATATATTTGAGTGTTTTGGTTTTGTTTACATTTTATTCAAGCTTGACGTTTCAATATTATAAAAAAATTGTGTCAATACTTTTTTGGTTGAGTTTAGTTAGTTTTTCTCCACAATTTTTCATGTTGGAATAATGTCAATATCGTATAAATCTTGTTTTGTATCATACTGCACGAGTACAACACTTACAACGCCTGATAAAAAGTTTGTAACTGTGTCTGCAGTAACAGTTAAAAGAAAATTTGGTTTGGGGCTGCTAGAAGCAAATATAAACAGACTAAAACTAATTACTATTTCTGTGAAGATCATTTTTATGTAAGTAATTATATACGTGTGGGTATGTTTGATTTTTAGTTTGATAGTGACACGGACACATTATACTCAACACTCGATGATGGGAGGAAAAAAAACAATTCCTAAGTCACTATAACAGCAATATGACATAAGTATAACCTATAAGTACTTCATCACATCAGAATTGTGGTCCTATGTCAACCCTTATGTAGCTAACTTCTGTTCTAGTGAGCATACGTCACTTTGTGAATGGCGGATTATTTAAATCGTCCAAAAGTTGAATTTTCAAATCGGCATAAAAACCTTGTGAGATTAAAAATATTAAAAATAATCGATTCCCATTATGATTTTATCCACCACTAACTATTAACATAGAGAAAACGTCATATTTTTGTTAAGTTTAACACCCCATTGCTGGTACGAACTTAATAATATATACTCTTTGTTGAATAGTTGACATTGTTGTTAAATATTTATTAAAGAATGACAATTTGAAAATTATTTATCAAAGTTGACAGTTACTTGGTACATCGTAAACGTCACTCACTAGATTAATACATTATTTTCGAACTTTCTGCAAAAATTCATACGGTTTTCGTATAACTGGCTATAAAATGAGACGGGTTTTGAAAAACTTGAATTTTATTTCATTTTATTGCGATTCAGAACAAGCAGAACTTTTTATCATGAACGACATTTTTCACTAAAACAAGGTCAAATATTAAAGTATACCTGAATTGAATGGGATCCTTTTCGAAAATAGGTAATGCCGTCCATTCCGGGAGACAACCGATAGAAATGTAGGCACCGGAACTAGCAAAATTTTGAAAGTGGTTTTTGAAAAAAAAAGTTTGGGAACCTATGGTTGAAATAATAGAATTATTAAGATTAAGAAGGAACACTCCCAAGAAGAAGCTAAAATATAATATTTAAAGTCAATACTGAGCTGACCCATTTTCCAGGAGTGACCTTGGTACACTTTTTATACAAATACCGCAATCGAAATTTTTTTCTTTCTCACTCAAATCTTTATCAAACAGCAAAAATAAATTTACCTGTCAACGACAAAACCAACACAAATTCTACACGAAAAAACTTTAAAAAAAAACCTTCACGACTAGACGATATTCTTATCTTAATTGAAATGTTACTAATTGTTTAATTTCTTTTTGTTAGTTTTTGATTTAGTCGCGCACTCCGTGATTATCGAGAGATCGTTCTGTAAATTTCGTTCAACGGTCCGGAATTCACTGAAGGTCGAAAAATATACTCGCAACCTGTAGTCCTCGCGTTTTCCATTTTCCACCTAACATGGGCATACGCGATGCGCCTCGACAATTCTCAGCGAATCCATAGAGGGTGGAAATTTTGGGCAACTGGCATTAATATATTTAACCAAGAAGGTAATTAGCTTCTAATTCAGAACCGTACTTCAATATAGTTTGTTTGGGCGAAAAAAATGTTTTCCCTATTTATATTAAATATTGGTGTATATCTAAATGCTGACGCTACTGGTCCTTGACCAACGTATCTTTGAGAAAATTAATAGTTTCAACCCTTACACTGTGAAATTCATACATATCAATGTTTAAAAATACTCATTATTTTTATTTAACAATATTTTACAATATTTTTACAAAAAACCCGACCGGTTTCGATGTTTATACATCATTTTCAAGGGGTGGAATGAAAACATTGTTTATGTAACTAAGAAAATGGAAGGAATACTTTTAGGGTAGGATAGTAATAGGTATCATATAGATAGTGAAATTAAATAAAGTAAACAAGTGTATTATTAGCTAAGTTAAAAGGTGTATATATGTACATATTTTCGCGATGAGCAGAATTTAGAAAAGATAGGTGGAAACACATTAAAATATATCGGTCAAACAGTCTAACAAAGGAGATTGTAAAGTATCTATTTGCTCATTTACAAGAGTATACTGAGGATCATTGGAGTACCTTCTTATTTCTAAAGACTCTAAAAAGTTAAGTTTAGTATAATTCTGACAGTCATGTAGTAACTGTATTTTATTGTTCAAATTTGGTTTGTGGTTTTGTTCTAACAAATGTTTTGCGTAATTTGATCTGTCAGGGTGCTTGTTTCTGTAGGCTCCAAGATGCTCACTATACCTTATATTAAGATTTCTTCTTGTTTGACCAATATATACTGCATCACATTCAGAGCAGTTGATTTTATAGACACCAGATTTCTCAAGTGAGGGAGTCTTCTCTTTAACATTACTTAAAATTGAACCAACGTTCTAACATGTTTTAAACGCTGCATTAGATGTTGGAATAGCATTTCAAATAATTTCTCCTAAATATGTTAAACAGAAATAATTTGAATTGTCTGCGAGTTGTTTTGGATAGATCAAATCTATTGCCATTTTGTAAGGTTTTCCTTTTATTATTGAATCTATCATTTGGTATGTATATCCATTAGATATTGCTATTTGTTTAATAATATTTATTTCTTGTATGAAGTCTGCTTGATGCATTGGAACCGAAAGAGCTCTGTGTACCATAGAGTTATAAGCTAAAATTTTATGTGAAAAAGGGTGATAGGAGCTTGATGGTATAGTCATATCAGTATGTTTTGGTTTTCTGAATATGTTATAATTTAGTTTGTTATTTACACGTTTTATTGTTCAATTTCATCTAGGTACCTTCTAACATCTACAGCATAATGTTGCACCATCCTGTTGAAACCATAAACTTTCATCAAAACCTCCAGGATAACTTTATGAGCACACACAAAACTATTGTATTTTTGTCCACGCTGTATCAATTGGAATCAAAATGTGATACATTTTTGGAATCAGCTCAGCTAGAGTAATCCGAAAACTGAGACAAAATGGGGGTGTTCCATTTAAAAAAAATGACGGTGACGTCTTAAATGCGTTGCTATATTTTTTAATCATTCACTTGAAAGATGATGAAATTTATTAAAAAAAAATGGTAAAAACCGCATCTCAATATTTGTTTTCTATACTTGTTTAAATTGAAAAGATGTCATGAATTGCTGACAAATTAAATATAAAATTAATGCAAATTGAATCTATAAACTTGCAACGGTGATATGATAAAAGTGTATTTTGAATGCTCCGTTTGCAGCAAAAAAATATGCATTTGGATATCCCTTGCGACAACATGCAATTTCACGTATAACCTAGGGCGGTATGAACGGTAAACCCAGTCCTATTAAATGTATCTCTTTCATGTTAAAATAAGTGAATTTAAGGGAAAAAATTAGGATTCTAAAGGAGAAAAAGGTTTAAACAAAAAAAAAATTATTGTAATCAATGGCGTAGCATATTTACTGCTTATTACCAAATATAAGTTCTCAGGTGAATCATCACTCGTCACTCATTTTATTCACATAATTAGGTTATCTTATAGCACTTGGTCTCTTATGTACCTGTCCAAAAGCCTTTCTAACGTGTTCAGTAGAAAGGAGGTCTATATGACTTTGGTGTTAGGTCTGATATTTTACCTACTTTAGGTAGATATATGACTTTAACTTTTTGCCACATTTCCGGTATGACCCCCATGCCAGGCTGGCTTTAAGGATTTTACTTAAATGCGGTATCAGTACTTCCATTCCGATCTGCAAGAGTATATGTACCATCGGTCCCTGGGGAATTATATGGCAGGAATTTATTTATTGCCCATCTATATCTGTTCGGTCTTGTGATCTATTGGCCGTGGCCTACTTGGCCTATGGTCTTGATTGATTTGCCTAACAGATTCGTTCAGAATAGTTGAGGCCGCAAAGTGGACGTTTATTAGTTCCTCAAGACTCTCCTCTTTGGTTTCTGTGTAAGTGCCATTAGCTTTCTTAATGAAACCTACTTCTTTTATGGTTGATCCATCCTTTGCCAGGACTTTATGGATTCGAGAGCACGCCAGG
Source organism: Lochmaea capreae (assembly GCA_949126875.1). Taxonomy (NCBI): domain Eukaryota; kingdom Metazoa; phylum Arthropoda; class Insecta; order Coleoptera; family Chrysomelidae; genus Lochmaea; species Lochmaea capreae. The sequence goes on along the minus strand of OX421405.1, from coordinate 3,011,276 downwards.
GCATCTCTAATTTCCTCGCAGAACTTTTTCCATGAATTCCTTTTGGCTTTTCGTATTTCTTTATTGTATAGCGTGAGCTTATACCTGTAGGTATCCCAGTCTTGGGTACTTTGTTAAATAGGCTTCGAACTTCCGATCTCAGCTTCTTTAATCCATTGTTCCACCAGAATGCACTGTTACCCGTGCTATTTCTTGTTTTTTCCGGACAGTTTTCTTGGTAGGCCGCCATTATGGCTTCGCTTACCTTTTCCGCTGCCGAGTTTATGGCCTTTACGCCCTTAACCAGTTCTATATACCTCCTTCTAAATTCCTACCGAGGGACTCTCTGTATCCTACCCAGTTGGTATCTCTTGGGTTTCGGTATTTGAGTTCTGAAGGAAACACATTAAGATCAAATCGTATATGTCTGTGATCCGAGCAAGACGGTTCATCAGACACATGCCAATTTGTTATGCTTTCACTTATTTTGCCTGTGCAAAGTGTTAAATCTAAAACTTCTCTATACGCGCTTTAGTGACAAACGTAGAAAAACCATTATGAAAGGTTCAGTCTCCACGCTAATAGACTTTTTAAAAAGAGTCAGGCTGGAGAATGTAATCTAGAGTTTAGAGGACCACATAATAGATCTGAAATGGTCGCAGTGGATTAGGCCAAAAGCCACCTCATAAAATCTAATCTAATCACATAATTAGGTTCTAGTAACCTATATTGTATCGATCGTCTGGAGCGGCGGCTCCTCAGAAGAAACACAGGAGACTAAGTTTCCCCCTAAAGATGTCAGGAAATTATGTTTTCCGCAAATCGCTAGGACATTTTGACATTCCAGACAAAATTTCTTAAAGAAAAAGTCAAGATTTCCTTTCTGTAAGGAAATTATATTGTTAGTGTTCTACATAAATGAATGCAAATAATAATTTTAATGAAGCAGTATTCACTGCCTCAACCAGCTCTGGAAGAGTTCCAGAAATGGAAAATTCATCATCACCCAAGTAATTTTATTACAAATTTCAAAGCACCATTTATTTGTGAATAAATTTTTTTCAAAATTAATTAATATCTGTCAAATTTTAAACGATTTGCGGAAAATAGTATGTTTACCTCGTAGAAAAAGCCACATTCCTGTTGCTAAGTCCCTACTTGTGCCTCGACTTTGCAATCTTCACAGTCGTCCGGGAATGTTAGACTTTACCTACTCGGTAAACAATCTACTATTCTAATTATAATTCAAATAACAACTCGCATTAGTATCCAGTCCCTTGGTAATGTAATTTTTAATAGCGACCATTTGCAGGCCACAGGCACTTCATGTCTATCTATGTACGGACGATACAGGCCATTAAACATATTATGGTGAATACCGCAAACTATCAATTTCTGCATAAAATATACTATTATAGCATTTCATTAAAAACGTTTACTTAACCATAGGAGCTAGGCTTCAAATTTTCTTCGGTAACGCTTGGAAAATTGTTTTGGTTTATTTGTACATCTAAAATTATGATACAATGAACAAGAGTCAAAAATTTTCCTTGTAAATATCAATATTTTTCTGAAAACGTTTGCCTCCTCGTTTAGAGTAGCCACTAGATCTTACTTATTATGTTTTTTGATAATTTTACAGCGTCTTATCATTCTGTAAATTCAAATTAAATGATTAAACAAAGATTACTTAATTAAATTGTATTTAAAAGACTTTAGGTAAAGTCTAACTAAAGTCAGTGTGATAAACCATATTTTTAATCCCCTTGAAGGAAAAAGCCGCCCAATGGCGTGCATATACATTTTTTATAAATTCAAATATTGTGAAATAATGTTAATCTAGGTACTATATCAATTTGAATGAAAAAAATCAGCCTGCATACAAAATTCGTAAAATTTGTAATACAATAATAACACGTTTTCCTCTAGAACACGGAGTATCTAAAGAACCGTTTTTTGTATCGTCAACCCAACCATACTTGATAACATCATGCGTATCAAACCAAGTTTCGTCTAAATAAATTATACCTAGTTCTATTTGAATCACGATACCCTTTTATTTTGCGCAAATACTCCTGTCTTAGTTCAACGATACGCCGAGATTCCATTATCACCATTCGATTATCTAACTTCTTATATTTGAATCCACAATTCAATAAAACATTGATAAGTATATTCAGGAATATCCCGCAATTTATCACGAATCAGTTCTAAACTTGGTACTATTAATTTATAAATCGTTGTAAACCCGATTAACGTTAATTCGTGAATTCTCGAGATAACCGCATTTTCAGAAATTTCAAAATTTTCTTTTTTCAAACACGCGTACATATTTAAAACAACGCGTTGACACTGAACATGTAAATCTTTGTTCTTAAATTCGGCCCTATCATCGGTATCATTTATTGCTAAGTCATTTGCATTCGTTTGTGGCGCCACAATGCTATTCTAATTAATTACAAATAAATTATAATCATAAAACTCACCCTAACGTCTACGAACAAATAAATATTATATTGATATCAATTCACTCAACTCCACGAACAAATAATAAATATTATATTGATATCAATTCACTAAACTCACTCGCCCAAGAAATAGATACTAGATATTTACTACTATTATTTTAAATATTTCTTTAAAACAAAATTCACACACGCCCCTGAATCGACACACAATACTAATATCTCTCTAATATCGCAGGCCACCCTCGGAGTTTAATTTTTTTTAGTTATAGTTAGTCCGCCTTAGTAAGTAACCCGTTACTCCATTATAATATAAACAATAATGTACTTGATGATTGTATAACGCTGAACACCTGCAATGCGTTGCCAGATATACAAAATTTTCTTAAATATAGTAGGCATACAAAAAGTTGTTTTAGTTAATTTCTCTTTTTACAGCAATTTCGAGCGACTTTTTTTAATGCTTACTTATAAATTTATATTATGTATTTTTTTTTAAATATTTCCAAACTAGCTTTCTGAGAACATCACGAGCTAACAGTTTACTGAAGTAACGGGAAACATTTGTATACTGAGCCCAACAATTTTAGAAAATATATCTGACAACATTGCTTTATTTTATGGTAATCACACTGACTTTACACAGTGGATAAAGATAAATTTACGCGTAAAATACCTAATTGTAGATGGAAACGATTTATTTTACGTGAAAAGCAACAGAAAAACATAAAACAAATTCTCGAATACAAAATTAAATTATACATAGTAAACTTCAAAGCTGTTTTTCACGAAAAACATAAAATTACTTATACAGTTAAAAACGCATCAAAAGAAGTTTACAGAGGAAGTTTTCTTATTCACGATACGCTTATTTCCAACAGAGCATTTAATTATTCAAATACCGGGCGCCACAAATTTCATTTGTGTTCGGAAAATTGACTTACAAACGACCTTGCACTAATTTATTTTAATATTTTTATGTTAATTTGCGTTTTTTTTTACTTTTTGATTTACATGTTTATAGAAGATTTTTTAAACAGTTTCAATTATAATAATTAGCAATTCAGTTGGTTATCTATAAGAGTGTCTGGAAGGGTTTACCCTGATTTACTTCTAACAAGACGATATTATTTAAATGAGGTTAGGACAAGAAGCCGCGTGCAGCAGCACAAAGAGGAAATAATTGAATTTATTCACAGTGCTGTAGAAACAAAAGATAACTTAAATCCAGTGGTGTAGCGTGGGTTCTCGCCGACCGGAAATTTACCGCCGCCCTATTTTAATTAACTGAGATTCCCATAATTTTTACATAGGGGAAGAATTAAACAAGTTCATGTAAGATTGCAAGCACATACACAAGTAGTATTTCATCCCTTTACAGGTCCGAACAAGCGTTGCGGGTGACACGTTGCAAGTCTCGACACGTTGTACTGAATATATGGAATATAAAAGTTTTTACAAGTAACAGTTTTTAAAATACAAGATAGTTCAATTGAAACCCATCTTTGGTCCAGGAAAAATTTATTGACAAGTACAGATACAAATAACTACCACTACAATTGAGGCACATATCCCACTGTTTCACCAACCGATGTATACCCTGCTTACAGAATTCTTGTGGCTGCTGCTGGAAGAATTCTTTCACAGCGTTTTGTACTTCTGCGTCCGACTGAAAACGGTTACCTTTTAACGCCTTTTTTAGTGGCCCAAAGATGTGAAAATCGCAAGGCGATAAATCGGGACTATAGGGTGGATGCTCTAATATCCTCCATTTCTTTCGTTGCAGATTTTCTTTCACTACGTTGGCAACATGAAGCCATTATCGTGAAGCAGAATAACACCACGTGAAAGCTTCCCTGTACGTTTTCTTCTTATTACTTGATGGAGCTTGTTCAAAGTTTCATTATACAGGTTTGCGTTGATATGCACTCTAGGTTCTGTAAACTCTATCAGCAAGGGTCTTTCATGGTCGAAAAAAAATGTCAACATCACCTTGCCTGCAGAAGGTTGAACTTTAAACTTCTTTGGTGGCGGAGAATTTGCGTGTTTCCATTGCATCGATGACAGCTTACTGGATGGTTCAAAATAATGACACCAAGATTCATCGCCAGCAACTATTGACGAGAGAAAGTCATTACCATTTTGACTGTATTCCGTGAGGTGTTGCAAAGACAAGCCCATTCGCAAGCTTTTTTGGTCCTCAGACAAAAGACGAGGAACCCAATGCGCACAAACTTTGCTGTAACCTAGTTTGTGTACGATACTATGGACAGATCCTATACTCACACCAACATTTTCTGAAATTGCTCTGATTGAAATTCGACGATTTTCTCTAATCAGGCCTTCCACACACGCCACATTCCTGTCTGTTGATGCAGTAATCAATGCACCTGGTCGTGGCTTATTATTCGTCCTCTCTTCTCCATTCTTAAATTTTCGACACCATTCCTTCACAGCTGGATATGCAAAACATGCGTTTCCATACACTGCTTGCATTCGCGTATAAATTTGCAACGGTTGCACACCTTCAGCACACAAAAATTGAATGACCGCACGCTTATCACATTTGAACGGATTGTTAACAACAAACGCCATTTCAAAGTCACAATACTTAAAATCGCTGTCAAATATAAACGAAATAAACAGATCAGTGTGACGTTTGCATACACTACTAATGTTGGAAAACGTCAGTTGAATGATTACAATTGTTTCCAAAGCTAACCTGACCAAAGATGGGTTTCAGTTGTAGTATTATTTGCCTACATCGATAGGTGACGTCAAGCTAACATTTTGGTTGATTCCACAGATGTTGCCAGTAAATAAAATAAGTTGATTGATTGTTGTGTGGCATAAAACCGGAATATTTTGTTGTTAAAATTTTTTAGGGATTTGAAACAATAGATAAAAAGAAATTTGGTACGTTCTAGTCGCAATGACCTTACGGTTTTAGATTTTTTTTCACGAATGGGGAAGAATCAAAGATTCGGTTTTTAAAACACGTGCAGCTACATCTATGAAGGTAGAAAGTCGCGCTTATTTACGGTGCACGTGTTTTTCACCGACCGTTATTCAGCAATGTCTTTATAAGCGTGCCAGACGAGTGAATCTGTATTCATTGTTTATTTACGATGCCACGTGGAACTTTCTTTTTGTCTCCCCGTTTGAATACTTGAAAAGGCAATACAATTCTAAATAAACAAAACTAAAACACATTTAAGTACACTTCAAACCATTGAACACATTTTATGTTCGATTATTATTTATAACACGTACTTAAAATAATTTTGCGTTTGATTAACCATTTATTATAATCCTGAATACAATCATGTTCCTTATTGAATATGAAAATCGGTCGTTTAAATGAGTAAGCGACAGTAATAACGTAATCATTTTTACTTTTACAGGTATGATTTAAAACAAATTATGTAAATTTTCTCAACTAAGTAATAAACGTAAATAATAATTTCATGTCATTAATACAATTGGAATTTTAACTTAGTCATGTTTATTTGCACAATTTTGCATATTATATCTAATAACAAATATGGAGAAATACAATATTAATATTTCCTTTGTTGTCTAATAGTTTTTCATGTTAACAAGCCCCTCTTGTAGCAAGATATGCGTCTATAAATTCACACAAATGCTATCAATACTTTCCAAAAGTTACAGTGCATCAAGGTTGCTCGAGCTATTAGTATCGCACTGTTTTACAATTTGTCGGCGAGATAAAGAAATCTGTAAGCAGATGCAGAACCGGTTTCAGACAGATTTTTCATTATTGCAGAATCCACACGCGCTACCGATTTCTGTCTATCAATTGCATAGGCCAATCGGAAGCTACATTGCATCAATAAGAATCAAAGGTTCGCTTGTGGGTAGGTCAAGACTAGAAATGATTTATGGCTTTTTTATCTTTTCGGCTTTACTCTCTGTCTGTTTGAATTTCCCTGTCAAATTATACTACTATACTGAGGTATATTGCTACTAGATGTTTCTGTTCTAGTAACGAAATAATGATGTACGCAAATTAAGAATTCTTTGCACTACACAGCATTATAGAGTTCAGTTTTCATTCTTACTAATGACTGGGAGCTTAGTCTTCCCTTTATCTACGATGTCTATATTATTTCTATGGTCGAGACCATCAAATACATTGGAAGTTGGAGCGACATACAGAATGTCAAATTATGTTTACAAAAGTGTGACGTCACATGATATAATATAATCAGTAGGACCTAATATGTCTCTATTATTACTAAATGAATCTATAACATATGGTTCGTGCAATTATAAGCAGTATAATATTGAATTAGGGTGACAAATATTAGATAAAGCAAATATTATTTTTGATTACTTTTATCTGGATTTATTAATTTGTTTTAGAGATATGTGAGTCTTTAACGAAAGGGAGTGAATCAGTGTATGTCAAGCATTGAGTGGTCGGGTTTCATGAGATCCTTTTAATACGGGGACTCTTCAAAACATTCACCTCAATTATTATTTTCAAGGAAAAATTAAAAATGTGTTTTGAGATTACTCACCTAAAATTTTAGTTCAGTATTCCTAGTTTTGTGGTTTTTACAAAACTTTTTATGATAAAAAATGGTTTTTTAGAAAATGACACTGTTTGAAAGTGAAAGAATGATTTTATCAAAAACCTATCAGTCATTTTCTCGTCCCAAGAAATCCCATTTTAAAATATTTTTTTGTTCTAAATTTTGTACAAAGGGAAATATTCCGCGATTTTACATTTTCCCCATTAAGTCTCTAATTACTTCGTACCTAATACCAACTCAAAATTTTATGATTCAGAATTTGACTTTTTATGTTATGAACATCTGACTTTGATAGGTCGGCCATATTGGACTGGGTCCTCCGATCAGCTGGAGTTGAAGTTTGTCCGACCTGTCAGTGACATCATTCTGGAATAGTCTATAAGTTTTCTATGACGATTCATAAAATTTTGCAGGTTGTGGTATTGTAAATTTGTTTCCTCACACTGACAATACGTTAAGAATAGATTCCAGTTAGTAGCGAGTTTGACCACTCAAGAGAATCGAAATATAAAACAGTTTTAACAATTTAAAAAAAATGATGAATCTGTTCCCTCATCGTTAATTAATTCAAACTGACCAATAAACAATGTTCCATGAACTTTCCGGTTGCAATCTCGTTTTAATCAAACTGAAATCTGTTTGCAAAACCCGTCAGTGTTGGTGTAACTTCAACTCATTATCCTATCAAACGTAAGTTTTCGAATATCTCACTATATTCTTGTTTGTTTTATTAGAAACGAGAATAATCGATTGATAAAGTTGAAATGTTTGTGGGAAGACAATTTATCGAACTCGGTTCGCTCTTTACAGTTTATATTGTCTACTCAATTTTCGAATTGAAGACAGTCTGAAAAAAATAACGACGTGTTGTTTACGTTTGGTGATAAAAATAGATAAAAATGCTTTTATATCAGACCGTCTCCGAAAAGAAAATGGGTAACGTATCTTTTATCGGCGAACTTGTTGAAAATTGTATTGTCTTAAGTTTGATAAACTATTCAAAGAACAAGTTTAAGCCGGTTCACACATCAGCACAATGTGCGGTCAAAAAGAATAAATTATCCATGAAAAGATTAAATACTCGTTAAAAACAATAAATGCTCGGTCAAAAAGTGAAAATACTCGCTCTAAATGAATAAATGTGTCGTAAAAAGATTAAATACTCGGTAAAAACAATAAATGCTCGGTCAAAAAGTGAAAATACTTGGTAAAGAGATTAAATACTCGTTAAAAACAATAAATGCTCGGTCAAAAAGTGAAATACTCGCTCTAAAAGAATAAATGCTCCGTAAAAATATTAAATACTCGGTAAAAACAATAAATGCTCGGTCAAAAAGTGAAAATACTTGGTAAAAAAATTAAATACTCTTTAAAAACAATAAATGCTCGGTCAAAAAGTGAAAATACTCGCTCTAAAAGAATAAATGCTCCGTAAAAAGGTTAAATACTCGGTAAAAACAATAAATGCTCGGTCAAAAAGTGAAAATACTCGCTCTAAAAGAATAAATGCTCCGTAAAAAGATTAAATACTCTGAAAAAAACAATAAATGCTCAATCAAAAAAATAAATTCTGCATAAAAAGATTAAATACTCGGTAAAAATAATAAATGATCGGTCAAAAAGAATAAATGCTCGGTAGAAAGATTATATACTCGGTAAAAACAATAAATGCTCGGTCAAAAATAGAAAATAATAACGACGTGTTGTTTACGTTTAGTGATAACAATAATGCTTTTATATCAGACCGACTCCGAAAAGAAAACGGGTAACGTATATTTTCACGGCGAATTTGATGAATATTTTATTGTCATAAGTTGGATACTCTTCAAAGAACAAGTTTAAGCCGGTGTACACATCAGCACACTGTGCGCATTATCCTCTGTAGTTGGAAAACCGCCTGTTGGAACCGTCAATAACAAGAAAATGGTTATGTAGGTTATAATAAGATCGAAGGTCATCGAAATAATAAAAATGACTCGATACGGTGAGCTTTACAGGTTTCTTGACATGGTACTCGGTTACAAATAAAACTACATATAACGTTCATGAACAATAATTTTTTTTATTTCGATTATGCTATAAATTATAAATTTTATATATATAAAATAGACGTATATATAAGAAATGATTTAAGATCTACAAAAAATTCTATAAAATCAACATTTATAAATTATTTACAGATAAACACATCATCGTTGAGTATGTCTAACTCTATTATTGCAAATTTAACTTTTTTTGTGTTTTGCTTGACTAGTTTAAAGTATTTGATACTTCATTGTTAAGATTCAAATCGAATTTCTCCATCCACTCTTAATATGCTATGAGGAACAAACCCAATCTGAAACAAACAAAAAAATTTTGTAATTTCGCGTTAAAAGAATTTTCTATGCTGCGTACCTACCTCACTATTTCCCGATTTCACTTTCCAAAACCCGTCTTTGTAACCTTCTTTTCCAATAATGGTAACAACGTCATCTCCCTTAATATTTATTTGATATTGATCTTTAGCATCGTAATTTCGAATTGCTACGGCTCTTAACTGACGAAAGGGCCATAGTAACCTTGTGTCTTCGGCCAAACTATAACAGAAATAAAATTGAATATTAAAAACGATTTAATTCCATTTGCGACTAAAGATGACTGGAACTTTTAGTTTCGTCATTGTCTAGATGTCGCCACAGATATCCTAACCATAACAGAGTATCAAAAGTCAAATAAGCTTCTCTAATAATAGAAGAATTCTACACGACTTACCCTCTGAAAATTTCATTGAGTCCGTAAGATTGATAGTAGAGCACTAGTTTCTCAATACTGCTGAAAAATTTTGATTTTGATAAAAAATACTTCTTTGAATCTCTATTTAGTTCATTTTCGCAATAAATTTTCATATGTTTTACAGTATCAGTCCTAAAAATAAAAAATAAATGCTTCGGTCAAAAAGTAAAAATACTCGGTAAAAATAATAAATGATCAGTCAAAAAGTGAAAATATTCAGTCAAAAACAATAAATGCTCGGTAAAAACAATAAATACTCGGTCAAAAAGTGAAAATACTCGATAAAAAGAGTAAATTTTCCGTAAAAAAAATTAAAAACAATAAATGCTCGGTCAAAAAGTGAAAATACTCGGTCAAAACGAATAAATGCTTGGTCAAAAAGAATAAATACTCGGTAAAAACAATAAATGCTCGGTCAAAAAGTGAAAATACTCAGTCAAAAAATGAAAATACTCAGTCAAAAAGAAAAAATGCTCCGTAAAAAGATTAAATACTCGGTAAAAACAATAAATGATCAGTCAAAAAGTGGAAATATTCAGTCAAAAATAATAAATGCTCGGTAAAATATTAAATCCTCGGTAAAAACAATAAACGCTCGGTCAAAAAGTGAAAATACTCGATCAAAAAGAGTAAATGCTCCGTAAAAAAAATTAAAAACAATAAATGCTCGGTCAAAAAGTGAAAATACTCAGTCAAAAAGTGAAAATACTCGGTCAAAAAGAAAAAATGCTCCGTAAAAAATTGAATACTCAGTAAAAACAATAAATGCTCGGAAAAAAAAGTGAAAATACTCGGTTCGGTCAAAATGAGTAAATGCTTGGTCAAAAAGAATAAATCCTCCATAAAAAGATTAATTACCTTAAAAAAACTATGTAACTTACTTTAATGTGAGAGCATATATGTCATCTTCGCCACCTTGAGGCCTTAACCTAACCATAAACGTTCCAGTTTCCCTCCTCTCCAACTTTAAACTAGCTCTATTCCTATCCATTTCTCCAGCGAACCAAAGCTTATCGCTTAGCGGGTCGTCGAAACCATTCGATGTAGAATTGTTCAAATGTACCGTTTGAAAGCATTTCCCAGATTTTTGTATGCAGTCTTTATGTACGCTTACGCCACAAGTTGAGCATTTATATCCTTGGGAAATTAGACCTTTGAGAAATTTAGAGCAGAATATACATTGTGTTGGCTGAGGGAATGTGTGAAGCTCGAAAGTGTGGGTAGTGTGCTTCAGTGATTTGGGTTTTAGGTTGTTTCTGTAAAACAAATAATTTTGAGATTGTTACTAGCTTTCAAGTACGCTGCCTACTCACATGCAATCGTTGATGGCTTTGATAATTTGTTGTTTGAGCTCTGCAGTCCTTAGTGAAATCGTATACGCATTTTGATTATCGTTTTTGACTAAACAAAACTGAAAAAACGCTCTGGCTTCTTTGTTCAAAATTTGCCTATTGTGGATTTCGTCCACACGGTAATCTGCTATATTGATGAGAGCACGAAAGGCGAACTGATTACCCTAAAATTTAAAAATATTTTTATGGTAGTCTGTTTTTTGGAACTAAAGTGACCCAATTACACTATTTTGCAAGCTGGAAATAAACCGATACTAAAAAATGAAACCTGTACCTTTAATTGTTTACATATCAAAATAGATTTATCAAAAATAAACACATATCTATTTCTATTTTTCTGATCGTCGTGAGCCTTTATTCGCAGACTCGCGTCCTTAACTAATCTACCGTAATCGGTTAATTTTTGGTTTGGCATGAGATTCCATTCGGTTATTGTTTCTTGTAAGTTATTTATCACATCTAAATGTTCGCTATCTCTCGCTACTTCGTTGATATAACCAGCGACATCTAGCATAGCTTCTTTAGCTCGTTTCAGGTCATTGTACTCTTCGTGCGTCTGAAAAAAAAGTTGTCAAACGTCAAAAATTTGCATCTATTAAAAAAATGTTAGGTTAGGTTATCCTACCTCACTTGTATGTTCTATAAGTTTATCAAGTAATAGATGATATTTCAATATCCTCTGCATTGGTACGGATAAAACATCTCTTAACTTAAATTTACCATTATTATCTTCTTTTTCATATTTCTAAAAAAAAACCATTTGATCGCTATGATAAACAAATTAATTTTTAGTGTTAACTTACTATAATTGTTTGGTTGTAAACTTCTTGATTATCGCATAGTTCTTGCAGTATCGTTGTTGCTTTCGTTAAATTAGCACAGTACATTCCGTAAACTAAAAATTTCTCTCTATACCTCATAAAAATATTACTAATTTTTGTACTCGAATGCGTCCGGATGTTTAACAATTCATCTAAAAATTCTGCATGTACATCTTTCAGTTCCTAAAAAAATGTGTAACACCCTGTATATCAAGTTATTCAATTCATAGTCAAGGACCAGTAGAGTCAGCATTTCAACATATAACAATATTTAATATAAATATTGTTTATTGTGTTAAAAGCGTTAAAGTTTTTTTATTACAGACATCTTGTAACTGATTAGTTTAAATAGTGACAATAATAAATGACCTATTTGTTGAAACGAGAGTGATTATTACCAATACCTTACAAATGAATGTGTCTATAAACGGTTTTTGGCATTGACAGTATGTAACTTTCTAAACTGGTTCCGCAGGTAGTTTTACGTTTTATACTGACTATTCTTACCTTTATTTTAAAAAATACTGTCATGTGATGCTCAGGTGTCATTTGATTCATCAATGGTAACATAAAATTTTTCCTTAATTTTTCTAAAACGTCTACGTAATTTTTTTCGGTGTCTAACAATTCTTTTATCACGAAATCTCTTTTTTCAGTTGGTTGAGGTTGCTGAAATTTAATGTATTTAAGCTCTATTACGTCTTAAATTTATTGTCTCAAAGAAAACTAGGAAATTTCTACGGCTTTTATCAATCAAACTTTCATCAGCAGCATCAGAAAATATTGAAAATTCACGACAAGGTAAAAATGTTTTTAATAGATTAAATATAGTTGTAGATTGTTTCATAATCCAAAATCAAAGCAAAATAAACAACCAACAATAACTGAATTCGAGCTGAAACCATAAAAGAAGCAAAGGAAAGTTAAAATATGTTGAATTAAAAAAACTAAACGGTTGAAACTACCTAGTTTTCTTTCAGGCTTCTTATAGTTTCAAATTTTTACACTCACTACAAAAATAATGGTGCTGGCATCGAAATGTTAAAAATTGTTGGTATTTATAAGAATAGACATCGACAATGTCATATCTAAAATATTTATGAAAAGTTTAACATTCCGATACTTGGTGATAATGTAACAATAATAATAAAAGTACCTCAGCAGTTGTTTTGTCAAGACATAAATCTTGATAGATTTCTTCACTAGAAACATTAAAAGCGCAATGCGGATCGGCTAGGCTTCTTGATCTGTTTGGCATCTCTCTAACATAAAAAAGCCATGCATGATGATAATATTGTGAACAATAAAAAGGTGTCGGCAATTTAAAAAATGTGAGATACTATTAGATATGATGTTTATACTGAATACAACAATAACACGTTATAATAAATTCGTTCCAGCAAAGTATTTTCAAAAATGAAATAACCACAATTATATTTAAAAGTGTTTCGAATAACAAAAATGTATAACTAAACTGTAATTCACGAAAAAAAGTATAATAGTTAGGACCACATTATTTATAAATCAATATAAATTTCAGTTCTAAGATTTAAAGTTCTTATTCGGTACCAGAAAGACTATTATTGGTCCTAACTAACATAATATACAAATAACATGCTAAAAGAAAATAAAAGTGAAGAAAAAAGACACTGACTGTCAAAAAAAGTTGGCAACCAAAAATTTTACACATTTTCAAATGTCTTATCTCTTGAACTGCTCACTGGTATTCCAAATTTTGTGTGAACTGTTTTTTTAGACAAAATTTGAAACACCCTATAGGATGCAGCAACTACAATAAAAGGTGATGCACCCCAGTTTCAGGGTGCTTCAAATTTGGGGTAAAAATCATCTTCAGATTTATGTAGTTCATTAGTTATGTAAAATTTTTGGTAGCAGGATTTTTTGACCATCAGTGAACCCAAAAATGACATGAAGCCTGAAAAAAGTGTACAAAATAAATTTGTGGCATTTCTAACTACTCTTACAACACAAAAGTGAACATTTACACACAAAAAAACACGAAAAACTTGTTCAACATTTTTGAATTCAGCGAAAGACCAGTGCGGTGTTGACATTTTTGGAAAATTTTAAAGTGTTTCCAATAATTTTTATGTTATGGTACAATGTAATGTAATGGAATTGTAAAATATTTGCATATGGTTCAACAGCATCCCAAAATTTTTTTAAAAACGCATACATTCATATTTTTTCTTTTTTCTATCTTAAAATTTTTCAAAAATGCATTTCACGACCCACACTTGAACTGCTGAAAACCACACCGCATTCACATTAATCTTTAATTTCCCAGAGTCCATACCTCTGGTAAAGGAGACGCTAGTGTTACATAACACAAATCACCATATACTTCTTCCTCCCAGTCATCAGACTGCGGACTCGAAATCCTAAATTGTAACCAGCTCGGTCGAGCGTAAGTAATGTTTGATTGCAACTCTATATCGCTAACGAAAGACAAGAATATAAATGAGAGATTTACTCTTAAAATGTCATTTAATTAAAACCTTCAACATGTTAATTTGTGACAGAGTTCATGAGAATATCCAACTACACTACATAAAAAACTTCAATGTCTTTTGAAAAAGCAAAAAATCAAGTATTATATGCCAAAAGTAGTGAATTTGCAAAAAAAATGTGTAGAGATCTATTTATACTCCTGGTATATATTCTTAAGCATTTTGAGCAGGGAAAAAAGAATTATAATCTGATACTTATATCAATAACTGACAAATTACAACCAAGAGATTAAAAATGTAATAAGTAGTTCACTATTTACAAACATTTATGAAATTATCACTGATATCCATTATTGAAATATCGATAAAAGAAATACACAGGAAATTATGTAAAGATAATTATTTAATCAATAGTAGAAACTGTAACATTTGAGAAATCAAAACTGCAAAGGGATCAAATACGTTTCTTAATATTTCAATTTACATCGTGTCATTTTCACAGTGATTTTGATTGATAAAAAGTTGAAACAATCTCAGAAAATGGCAATGAACTCGTACTGAACTTAACGACACAAACATAAGAGATACTGATTAATAAAAAATATATAGATATTGGACAGTTAGCATAGCTGTAAAGCATAAAACAATTTTAAACACACAATATGCTTTTTATATTACTTCTTATTATATGGTGCAATTACATACAAAAGCATTTTTTCCAAATATCTAATTAAAAATATATATTACAACTAATTTAAATGATATACTTACACATTTTTAAGACTCTGAAAAATGACTTCCTCTTCTCGTTTTAATTTTTGGGCGGCAAACCCTCTACAATTATTATTACTGTTTAATAGATTAAAACGTAATTAAAATAATATTGTCGTTACACTCACGGTATTCTGGATCTTAATGTTCTTGGACATAAAGAGAGCTTCGATACTGTACATAAGACTTTGTGAAAATTTGTCAAATCAAATAACATCGTATCTTCGAATAAATCAGACTGTTTTAGACCAAACTGTTTCTCACATATCTTTAGGAATAGATTTATATTTCTTAAACATAAAAACTAAAAAAAATCATTATTGACACACTTAAACTGTTTCAAACTAGTCAATTTACTTGGGCAAGAGTAGGTTTCAGGTTAACATCTTTCATATCTATACAGCCAGGATCAATTCTATTGAGCAATTTACAAAGCAAAACTCCATCTCTTAGTATATTTGCCAGATCTACGATACAAGCTGTGGGCCAATTGGCTTTGTGATCTGGTCTAAGCATTTCCCATCTTGTAAGCCAAGCGGCACATTCCCTCCACAGTTCATCATTATTGAGCTGAAATAAATAAACAATTAAAAAATTGTTGCAATTTTTCTAAAGTATTAATTGGTACCTCAAAAATATTATATAAATTCATTGAAATATACATATCATAGAAGAGGGGTAAAAAAATTTGTTTTTGTTTATCAATTAATAGATAATAAAATTTGTAAGTTGACAACCACAAACATTGTGAAATTGGCTTTAGTAATCTTAGAATTTACTTTGATAAGAAAATATGAAGGGCAGATATTTCAATTTTATTGTGGTTTAATAGTCACTTTACTGATGTTCGTAATGTCACTCTACATATAATCTGTGCACTCTACCTAGAAAGGTTTTTTTTAATGTTTGATGCACACTTTCCATTTTTCATTTCTGATTTACTTCATTGTCAATCAGTTGTAAGTGATAGGTAGTAAAAACTTACTTTCTGTACTCAATTGAACAAAAAACATAATACAGTTACAAACATTTTCAGTAACAGAATTACATAGCTGTTTAATTCATGTTTATTGTCAGCAGTGTTAAATCCATAATATTTTTATATTACTTAATACCTACTTGTAACCATATAATAAAGTGTTTATATACATAAACAAAATGATTTTTCTTCAAACATCCAAAATAATAACAAATCTCCTGCACATTTTCCAATAATAACTAAAATTGACTTAAACATACCAAATTTACTTACCAATGTATCATTTTCTGAAAATAAAGCTGTAGCCATGGCTGTTTAATTAAACTGAACAAGATATGTACAAAAACTATTGTGGCATTCAGTGACGTAAATATATTGATACACTGGGTTATTATACCAATTTTGCTTGAAGTTTGTTAACATTTACAATTATTTATTTATAAAACTTCATTACTCCCTACCCTAATTTAACATATGAATGCAAAAACTACAGAAACAGAAACACATTTGTGAGAAGATAAAATTCGTAACCTCAGTGGTAAATCCACGACAATTAATTAAGCCGGCAACAGTGCAGGAGAAAACTTTTTTAGTTTACCGATACAGCACTGCTGGCGCATTCTGACATTTGCTATACGGGGGAGGGAGAATTAATATTGGTAATCATTTGTAATACAAATCTATAAGTTTAAAATGTATATTTTATAGGTCGATTCTGTGTTTTTCGTAATAGCTTACGAATCTGTAGCTAACGAAAGTTCTGTAAATGGGATTTTACAGAATCTGTAACTTTGCGATTCTGTGATGTTGTCTGTAACTCACTGAATTACAGATAGACATTTGAACTACTATACGTCAAATTTCGATACTTCTAACCTACCTATAACTTTAATCAAATAACCCGATTCCGTGCCAGAGACAACCTCGCAAACTGTACAAAAATATTCCATTTCCTACGACAGCAGTCAATACACACGTAAATATTTACCAAATCTGTAACTATTTTAAAGATTCCTGTAAGATACAGTTGTATTTACGCAGAATAGCAATTCCCCTGTAAAGTTACAGATTATCTTACAGACGTACACAGAATAGACCCATTAACAGTAACTTCGAATAGAAATTTTTAATAATGGTAATTAATTAATAATCACATACCTACTTGAATCTATATACAATTGAATTTCATTATTACAATTTTTATGACTTAATATTTGGTATTTATAAAACATGGAAGAAAGTACAGTGAATATGTAGAAATGTAAAACCAGGGCTGCTGTTCGAAACTGGTCAAAACCTGTGGTCAAAACTGCATAATCAATTACCTAAAAACCATTTCAAAAATCACATGATTTTTTTACATGTTTTTTCATTTCTTCATAAAGGTGACACCTTCAGAATGATGTGGGGTGGAGAGTTTTCATTTAAATGAATAATATCCCATATAAAATTATAGCCTCCTCCGCCATAATGCTGCATTTTTTAATGATCAAGTACCACTATTCAAAACTACAAATAATCCAAAATATTTCATGCTCCTCGTAACACGGCAAACCGTTGACCGCCATGCGGTGTTGCCATATATTTTTTCGTTTGTTGTGTGTAACTTCTCACTAGTTGGAAACTCGGGTTACCCTCAAGATAATTTACTTCCGACCTCAACAATGCTGACGCCCCGATACCAATATTTTACATAACTTTTTATAATAGCATATACTTTCCAAATTCTGCTCAAAAAACACTGCTGGGAAGAACCCTAGCGATAAGAGACATTCAGTAAATTACTTTGTAGTTTGTAGTAGTAAATAATATGGGGTGAGTGAGAAGACATAGCTGATAGAACATACAATTTTTTGACAGTAATTAGTTAATTACTCCAAGTCACGTTTACATACTAAAATTGTCTTATGTCGGTCTGGTTAATTTAACATGTTTATTCAGCGACAAGCGACTGCATGAAAATGCATCTTTATAAAACAGAAACTTCATTTTCTTACGTTTCTCAACATGAAACTAGTATCCATGTTCTCTCTATCTCTATGGTTACATGCATACCAACCACTCCAGTGCTGAACACACGGTCTTTACAATTTTTTTTAGTTTAAATAATTCTATGTAATTCCATTAACAAATTGTTTCATTTGCATCTGTATTTGATTATTTCTTATTTCCCAGCTTAATGCAATACCAGGAAGAGTCGAAATTATTTCACAAGTTAGGTAACTTAAAAAATCCTATGAAAAATCGAAAATCCCTAAATTTTATCTTGTATGCTTGTCATCGTTGTTCACTAGCAAATGGCATGGCAGAATACAATGGCAGCGAGCAGTGGCGGAGTAGATTGGACGTCTGTGTTGAAACCGTTCTTATCTAAAAATTATGAGGCTTCTAACACAGCAGAATTAATAGAGTTATGTTCAGCTATTGTTAAAAGGTACGTTTTTGACTAATTAATAATAACTGATAAAAAAATTGTACTTATGTTGTTCTAAAAATACTGACAGATTTTTTTTACCAGTCATTTTGTTTATCCAATTTTTTGTTTTCATTTTAGTGAATCTGAGATTTTACGCCACAAGGAAAGTAATAAAAATTTCTTTAATTCGATTGCTGTTCTAGCTTCAGATTACATTAGCAGTAGCACCAGTGGCTGTAAGTATTTTCTAGATTACAGTTTCAATTATTACACAAATGTCTTCTACCAGTGGCAGTTTGTGCCAAGGAATCAGCTCCAAACTGCGTATTTATTTAAAGCCTTTTAGTTTTTGTAATGTGCATTATAAACAGTAATGCATCACGATTTATTTACAGTTTTGCTATTTTTAGATGTATACCTGCATTTCATGAAATTACATTGTGTATATTATAAGATAAATTAGGCTCAGGTACTTGTATTCAATAAAAATAAGATTTAGGACCTTTATATATTAAAAAAAGTTATAAATTGTGTAATCTAAACATTGTCTTGAGAAAAATTGGATTGAAATTTAGTTACCTATCAGAGATTAACACTTTTTGGCAATACATGAGAAATTTCTGAAATCCATACTCTTGAACTCTTGAAACGCATTTTTTTAGTCATTGCCACTCTTTTTATCATTTTAAGTTTAGATGGTAAACCACTCAATATATTGTAGGGTAAGAATGTAATCATAATAATGAATCAATCATTTGATATAGGTAGTTGTTGCATCAAGTTGCACAATATTTATTTATTATTGCTTACTTAAATATGGTTGAAATGCTTAAAATAAATAATGAAGCTCTTAGAAAAACACTAATATATAATTTTTATAATATTATGATCATACATCAGTTTTTTATGTTCATAACTACTTGCACTGTTTTTTAATGCATATTAAACATTTTAGACCATTTATATTTCATTTCAAATGTGTCTTTTTTACATGTTTATATGTTGGATTAAGGTATTAAAATCATGATGGCCACATTCTAATGGTCAAAATAAATCTAATGACCTTATTGCTAATTATAGTTTTTTTTTATATACGGGAGCTTTGTCCTGTTATATAAATATATTTTTTTATTTAATGTATAATGTAATAAATTGTAATTTATGGTTATTTTTCACTTGGTGGAACCATTTTAAAATTTACAGTTCTCACATGAATATTTTTTAATTTTTTTTTGGAATAAGTTGATAAGAAATATTTTAGATAGTTTTTTCTAATATTCAAATATTGATAAATTACCTCTGGCAAGAATGAAGAATGTAGCAAGAATAACAAATATTGAAATTTGTCATATTTCTGTTAATGTGACTTGGCATAATAATCTAATTTTAACTTGATATCTTAAAAAACATTACAATGTACCAATTATCATAATTAACCTACAAGAATGTTATCTTGCTACCACATTAATGGTATAAATAATTTATAGTATGAATTTTATATTTAAAATTATTTCTTGTCTACTAAAATTGAATTATTTGCCATACTTGTTAGAAAACTACATCATATTTCAGCATATTTATGGGAAATACTCAGACTATATATAATTATGTTGTCACGATTAATACATATTTTAGTACCATTACAAATAAAAGTTAATCTACTCTTTTTCCTGTATAGTGTTAGCCAGCCAACTAGAGACTGTAAACGCCGCATGTCGTGTGTTGTTAAAATATTTATTAAGTGCCCTGAATGCAGCGTGTAGTGAGGCGAGTCCAAGTAGTGGCCAAATTGAGAGATATTTAAATGCGATTAAAGTATTGTGTATAGGTACAGGTTTGCTCTCCACTACGGAGGTAACCGTTCTAGTCGACAGTATGAAGGGAGAGAATTTACCACAGCAAAATCCAGTGCCTCCAGGTAATTTTTTTTTTCATATCTAACACATAAAAAACTAATGTGATCCATTTCAGGCAATGAAAGAGATGCAAGTAATAAACAAGAATCGTCCAAACATCGTTCCGATCTCTCAGTCAGCATTTATGAACAGTTAACTTTACCTTTAAGAGATGGCCGAACAGCGTCTCAAGATATCGGAGCCAGTGGCACATCAACTGCACCCGAACCTGGAAGTGACCCGTCATCAGAAATAAACGTTAGTTATCTGCCATTATTTTAATACAATTATTCTATATTTGATCCTCCTTTTCAGCGATTATTTTTAAAAGCAAATACTGAAAGTTTGCAAGCCTTACGAGCAGGAGATACATTAATTGATCTTTGCCTCAGTTTACCATCCATCAAGAAGGCTAAAGGCAAAGTAGAAGATGCTCTTGCTGGTAAACCCTTTTGTATACCCAACAACCATACTGAAGCAACAGCTCTTCGAAATAGGTAAGTGGTAATATATTTATGAAATTGTTTTGGTAGATTTTCTAAGTTATTTTTTCTACTGCTTTTTCTTACAAATTTCTATTTCTATTTTTTTCAGTTTATCCTCAACATTATCAGATGTCAACTTAGCGATGTCAGCTATAAACTTACCCGTCTTAGAACCCTTAACATCGAGTAAATTGGACAAATTGTGTAGCCTAGCAATGGCTGTACTACATTGTGCATTGAGTCAAGCAGCAGCAGCTGCAGTACTTTCCATGGGGTCAGTAGTTTCACCAAAATGTTCCAATCAACAATCACAAGCTGGTTTAAAAGAAGATGACTTAGATTCCAATGCAGTAGCCTTAGTGGAAGAAGCTTTAAATATGTACAATTTCATTGGAAATGTTATTAAAGGTTCAACAAGAGCTGGAGGACATGTAAGTTTTAATTTCCACATCTAATACATGCAATATATTAACATTAATTTCAGGTTTACCAAAATTATTTACTTGCTGGTGCTTGGGTGCTCGTATCCGGTCTTCAAACTCACCTAACTTCGAGTACTTCAGCTGAAAAGACTCCGCATCTTAGAGAAAGGGACGAAAAAGGCAGAAGCCCTTGTAAAACTCGAGATGGAAATACAGCTAGATCGGGATTACAAAAATTTCAACAATCTTTCGGCGTTTTATCAGTAGCCCTCGCTTCTAGAGCCCTCAATTTGCTGTCAGAGTTATTTGATGATTTATATTTAGAAGTATGTGGAGGAGCAGGAAGTATTGTACAGGTAAGCACAATTTTTTCCATGTATCTACCATATTTTTCAGCTGAAACAAACCAACTTACCATTGGTACATTTGAACTAATATTGTTTTAATTACATAATCTTAATTATGTAAGTCTGTCAATATTGTGCTTTATTTTAGGTGGAACCAGCGCCTTTGGCGATAATGGGGCAATTTACAGCATTACAAAGAGTCTCAAGAATATTAAACGCCGCTCCTTTGAACCATCTTCTATTTTATCTAGCAATTGTTAGTTACAGAAAAGCGTGTACGCTTAAAAGATTACATCCACCAGAGGGCGATACTTTTAGTCAATCTGATTCTACTACATATTATGAGGACATGATCATATGCTCAGATGATAGTTCTACAGATGAAGGTAATTTATTACAATAAAAAAACGCAATGTCTTATTAAACTTATTTTGATTCCAGATGACGATAGCGAACCGATCTTAGGGCAATGGTTCGAAGAAACTCTAGCACCACCAGAAACTACTGATTCAAAGTCACCTTTTTCGGAAAACGTCGAAACGAAAACCGTACAAAACGAACGATCTCGATCGATGGTGCCTGAAAAGGGAGAAGCGCACGGCTTTATAGCCTTGTCCACTAACGTTTTTGTGTTTTTAAATAAACATTTTTTGAGTACGAAAAGTACTTTCATATCAAGATATGTCAAAAATGGTCTTACCGAACAACAGATGATTATTCTAGCGGCGATTATTAGAGATTTGGACAGGGAGACTGCTAGAACTGAGATAGGTGAGAATTAAAATCCAATATTTGCTTAATTCTTTCAACTTGGGGGAAAGAGGGAATGATATACTTTTTTTCTTTCAGGTACAATTTCTGTATATTTTGGTCAAGCTCTAGGTCAGCTTTATTGTGAATTTTCTGGAGCTTTGACAAAATTCGCCCATAACTTAGTCACAAATGGTAACCTAAGCAACCTACAAGCTTGTTTACTCAACCATCTGGGAGTGTCCCCTTGGAACACGGACGTACCACACGCGTGGCCATTACAAGTTTATCCCAGAACTCTAGCGGTACTAGCCCAGGTAAATCCAAATCCCATTTAAAATTTGTCATAGATAAAAATCACATATTTTCTATAGGTTTTGCTGTTGAGACCACAAAACGAAAAAGAAGCTTCTGTGATCAGCATTTGGCATAGACTAGTGAATACTTTAATTGAAAACGTCCTTAATAATTCGCATTCTGTTTTTGAAACTGAAAGTGAAGGTAAATATTTTACTAATTGTACAAAAATTGATGAAATTATAATTCGTATTTTTAGATTTGAACGTGGAACATGCCCAAGTTCTTTTATATTTATTCCACTCCCTAAATTTGATGCAGAAAAAATCTGTCGTGCTTCTCATGGCAGGTGGGGTTCTGAGGTGTTCGGAAATAGCCAGAGGTCCGTTAAAAGATTTCCAACTACTACATTTATCTAGATTGTTGTTACTGTTTGATTATATAATGAAACATCTTTACGATCCACCTACGTCCTTATTAGAACAGGTAAGTACAGATTAAAAAATTCACTCATCTTGTACTCTTGAGAACAAATATGTTATTTTAAGTGTTTTTTATTGACAATTTCATGTCAAAGCAGGCTATAAATGTGATAAATCCTTTAAGGAAACACAAGTCTATGTTTGGGAAATATTTTTTCCATCTATTTACCGCATTTTTACATTTGGTACATTTGAACTACTCGTATTCAAATCCAACTTACATAGTTTATTAACCACATAACCTTTCAAACAATATGTCTGCTTTTTATTTAAAATCGTTTATTATCAATTACTTTAACGATACAGGGTGAGCTTTTTAATATTTCAAGGTTCAAACTCAATTTTTAATACCAAATTGGAAAAAAAAACAATTTCTTTGTTACTAAGTCTATCCAATATTAATCTTCAACAGATCCAATGGAATCTCTTCTATCTAACCAACTTAAATCCTGATAAAGAAAAGGACAACACCATGACCAGAATGTACACAGCTTGGCAAGACATCGAAGACTACTATAGGAAACTTTCAGGAGTTGACGAATTTGCTATGAAACCGCGTTTTTATGTTTTAACAAATTTAGAAGTGAACAATCAAGACGCCCCTAAACTGGACGGTCTCGCTTGTAATTTCATTTTGGGAACACCGGACAAATTGAGGTATCCTTTGCTGTTGGATGCTCTGATCGAAATTCTGAACGTCACGCACATCACTTCTGGTACCAACGCTTTGAAGATGAGTTTTTTGGGACTGTGCGCTACGCAATATTGTTTCACGATTTGCTGGAAGTAAGTGAAAGAAAAAGGGTTACACCTTGTATAAAATAAAAATGAAATTTTTTTGTTTTTAAGGCTACTACAACTGCTTCCTCCATCGGCTTCGTACATGGAACGCTTGGCAGCGGGCGAAAGTTTAACGGCAGGTCCTCTTTTACTGCATTCTTTGGTGTGGGGACCGAGATCTTCGCATAAAAACTTCAGTAGGTGGTTAAAAGACTGTCTAGTCAAACAGGGGATGTACACGCAACACACTGACAAATTACTTAAAGAAGTTTCAGAGGCTGTCAATAATATTAAATATGATATTATGAATGTTAAAAATTGTATTATATCTTTGACTCCTGACGTTAAAAAAGGTAAAACATCTTTTTTATTTAGTTTTTTTTTTATGTTATGTTTTATATTTTTTCAAGGCTTGATAACTAAAGAAAATCTTCCGCCGTTTTGGCATTTATATTTACTCGATGCTCTTATGACTAAGGTTCAAGTAGCCTTGGAAGAACCGGAAGGTTCTACGGAAAACTCTTCGATTACTGTTTCTGATGGTACTTATGTACAGGATTTGCTGCCGTACGTTCTAAGGTAAGATTTTTTCACATTTCACGACAAATGATAGTTTCTTAACTGACAAAGCTGTGTAGTTATTTTTTGCATCTATATACGACAATTTTTAACAGGAACAAATTTTGGTACATTTGAACTAATCATATTAAAATCCGACTCGTAATGTTCTTGAAATTAAATTAAACGTGGTTTTTATCCAAGCTTTACTAAAGTACAGAATGGGGTGCTTTAGTCGCCCCATTTTTTATGGAAACATGTTTTTTGTCATGGAAAGTACCAAATTTTATCTCAACCATTTTTGTGTGTTATTTTAGGCAATTGATAAATAAAAAAACCTTGCTTTTTCGACAGGAAAAAACTTTGGTACATTTGAACTACTCGTGTGCGGAAATGCAAAAACTCTGCTACTTGACATTACTTGTATGGGAATAGATATTTTATCAGTGAAAAGTAGAATAGGTAGCATGGGGTGCCAAAAAGACCCTACTCTTTATTCCGTATTAATTTCTGTTACAATAGTTACACTCTTTTAACTTTCCTTCTTTTTTTCCTTCATTTATCTGAATTGTATCAGATGATTTTACTATCTTCTGTACGTCCATTCTTGTTTTTTTTACCCATGCAAGTAGAAACTTTTGTTATCATGTAGTATTGTCACCTAGTTTACTCTATTTATTCCAGAAACCTACAAAATTTGAATAAATCTTTATTTTTTAGGCTAACACAAGCAATTTTACATTGCACTAGATGGTCTTTATTACACACCATCGTAGACCAAAATCCTTCTTGTGAAAAATTCTTTTTACAAAATTTCGAAGGTTTACAAGACGTTCTAGCCATTGCATCTACTAAAAACAGCCTCACCAGTTCATTATCTTCCGAACTAACCAGCTTATTACCATCTTGTGTCACTCCAACGCAATTGCAGAATTATAAAACGATATTAGAAGACGTTTCTTTGGTAAGCGATTAAATAAAGTAGAAATTTTTCTTTTATTCTAATGTTCTTTTTAATATTTTAGAGTAGGTACCAAAATGATATAATACCATCCGAAAGCGCTGTGTTAAAAGTAGTAGACGCTCACATATCCACTCTTTCAATGAGCAATCGTTACAGTATCAATTTCTCTCTACGTCGTTTGTTACAGTGTTTGGTTAAATTTATTTGCGACCACGCTCCTAAAACCGAAAATACAGACACTAAAAACAAAGCTATCGAGTTGTTAGTGTCGATAACACTCGATTTGAGAACGGAATTTTTAAATGACGGCGTAACTAAAACTTTGGACAAAATGATCGGTGACACCGAAACGGACGAACACCAAAAACGAGTCTATTTGAGAGTATTAGATCACACGTACCGTTTAATAACCAACTACACGTCAGATAATTCCGTAAAATATTCCGCTAACATCGACGAAAAAATTCTGCATCACTGCTTAAAGTTCTACGAGAAAATAATCGAAAAATCCTCAGGCAGACAAGCTTTAGAAATCTTCTTTACCGGCGATAGAGACTTGGTGAAAGTGTTGATGTCCGTTTCCAGTCCTCAAATGTCGCAACACTACGGTACCCGAGTACTACATTTCTTTAACAAACTTTTCCAAGCTGCCGAAAAGAGTTCGACAGATCCAAGTTTGAATTATTTATGTTCGAGTATGAGCAAACTAGCGAACGTCGACAGCGATAAACTTCAAATTTGGTTACGTCAAATTATCATAGGTACCAGCACAATAGAACCGACCGTCACTACTACTGTCACTCTCAATAAAGACGAATCACCGGCGACGTCTAGCGGAGGTAAATGGACAATTACAGCTGTCGATAGTAAAGACGCACCGTCTCCAACTTCCAACGATGATCAAAAGTCTTTGGTACAAGAAAACAGTCAACTATTACAAGCTCTGACGAGTTTTATTGTTAAGCAAAATAGTAACGTGTCTGAAGAAGTGTCTATAACTATTTTAAAAGCGTTGATTCAGTTGGGGAAGCATTTGTTATCGCCTAGTTTAGAAGGTACTGGATTTACTGATTTGATGGTCGATATGATTATGTTGGCAAATGCTGGATCCGGAAAAGGTAAGTTTAACAATCTTATCGAATCCTTCATTCATTCATTCGATTGGAGTGTGCTCAACAGTCCAGGTACAATTTCCCTCCATTCCAGAAGCTTTGTGTCTTTTATGTAGGCCACTGGTTTGACTGGGGGGATTTTAAGTAGTTGTAATGGTTGTGCTTCCATGTATGTGTCCATGTAAGTTCTCGTAGAAGGAGAGTATGTGTTTCATCGTTGAGTACACATTTCATGCACAAAGGTTCATTAACTTTGCCCATTTTGTGCAGATATTTCATCAGGATGCAGTGTCCAGTCACCAGGCTGGAAACTGTCTTTGAGTCCTTGTTTTTTCTTTATTTTTTTTCTAAACTGAGCGTCATATTGTTAAGGTTGTGTTTTACAATTTAATTCGAAAATATAATAAGTGATATTTCTCTTTAGGTCACAGTTACCTCTTTCCGGCAACAGCCGAATGGATCGAAATATGCAATAAACGCATTTCCGAAAAAGACGTCCTAGAAAAACTAACGAGCGATCCAGAAACTATAAAAAAGAACGCAATGCTTGAAGCGTCATCTTGCATATTAGATTACGTCAGTGATGTCGTATCAACGATTACATCGCAGCTGCCGCAATCGATAAGACCTTTAAGTCCTCCGTGGGAAAGCGAATCACCGCTAGATTTGGATTCCGAGTGGCAGGATTTCGCAAATGAAGACGACGAAAGCGGAGAAGACAGCGACGAAGATTCTCTTTGCAACAAACTTTGTACGTTTACGATAACTCAAAAGGAATTCATGAATCAACATTGGTATCATTGCCATACTTGTAAAATGTTAGATGGCGTTGGGGTGTGCTCTATATGCGCTAGGGTGTGTCACAAGGGACACGATTTAAGTTACGCAAAGTATGGTAACTTCTTTTGCGATTGCGGCGCCAAAGAGGACGGAAGCTGTCAGGCTTTGGTCAAGAGAAGTCCTTTGACTAGTGAAATTAACAACGTAGCCACAGGAAACAGTTCGGAGCACATGTTAACCAGTTCGTTAAGAAGAAGAACATCCAGTCCTGTACCCGCAGATAAAGTAAGTTTTTCCCCAATTAATCATTGGAAGTTATAATTTTTTTTTTTTTATTATTCTTCACAGATTGTTTTTAAAGAAAGAAAAAATTCCAACGCGGTAAAACAATTGGACGGTTCCAAGGAGTTTATTATCAATTATTTGGGTTCCAGTCACGTGACCGGTTCTCTTTTGGACTTTTTACAATCTCTAATACCGGCAATTGAAGAGAACTGTCGAAAAAATTCCCTAGTCGGCTGTCACATTCGCGGAATCAAAGCCCTAGATCAGCTTTATTCGAGTGAAAAGAAATTCCTGCACACGGATCAACTAATGGTACCGACTTTAGGTGAGTTATCCGGCTCGAAGGACCAATATTAAAGAGTGTTGTATGCAATTATTTATATTTTGTTAGGTTCTCAAGAAGGAGCTTTCGAAAATGTTCGAATGAGCTACGCAGGCGAACAAGGACAAACGATAAGACAATTGCTGTCGGCACACATAGTACGAAGAATAGCCATGTGCTGTATGACTTCAACGCAAGGTCGTAGACAACATCTAGCAGTGTCCCACGAAAAAGGAAAAATAACCGTCCTACAATTATCGGCTTTATTAAAACAAGCCGATTCTTCAACAAGAAAACTGACATTAACTCGATTATCAACCGCGCCGATACCTTTCACGGTACTATCACTATCTAGTAACTTGTGTAACGAAGATTTCCTAGCAGTGTGCGGCTTAAAAGACTGTCACGTGTTAACTTTCACATCGGGAGGCTCCGTTTCTGATCATTTAGTGCTACATCCGCAGTTAGAAACGGGCAATTTTATCATCAAAGCGATTTGGCTACCGGGATCTCAAACTAAATTAGCCTTAGTAACGGCGGATTTTGTCAAAATATACGACTTGGCTTCGGACGCTTTAAGTCCGCAGTATTTCTTTTTGGTACCCAGCGGGAAGATAAGAGATTGTACGTTTATGTACGACGAAGGTACTTACCATATTTTATTGATGTCTTCACCCGGGCATATTTACACCGAAGTTTTAAACGAGGATTCGTCCACGAAGTACGGATCTTTTTACGTTACTAATACCTTGGAGGTTTTCCATTTAGAAGCAGCGGTAAGTACTTGAAGTTCAAATTTATTTATTCGCGTAAAGGCAACAAAAAGTGAAGAAAAAGGGGCAAATGCTTTTAATTCCCTGATTATTAATAATGGGTTGTTAAGAATTTATTTTAAATATACAAAATGAATTAACTTAACACAAATATATTTGCACAACATAACTAAACAATTGTTAATTAATAATTAAACATTGCAACCACTTAAAATGATATCATTAATAGCTACAACTGAATGCTTTTCTATATTTTCTGTTTTAAAACTCTTCTTTTAATACTATGTATTAACACCACACGGTTTACAAAATGCTCCATCTCTAAAACGTCTAAAATTTTTTAAAATGTGTTCTCTACTTTACAACAAAACTAAACTCTGATTCAGTAACTGTCTGTACCAGTGCTGCCATTTGACAATTGACAAAATGCTGACCAGTTTCTATCAAAATGCGGGGTTTTACTCCCAGATTTTTGAGATTGCTTACAAAATCCTTACAAACTTTATTCATATGTAATATATGGATTATTTTGTTCTGATCGAGTGATCTATCACCATATCGATACTGAATCGAATCCAGAGCAAACTAGAGCACATTCACATTGTCCATTGATTTAGAAGAGAAAGACTTAACGTAATACTCTGAACTGACAATTCCACTTATTTCTCTTCCTTTCTTTCTCCTTAATTCCTTATTTATTTTACCTTTTCTGTCTATAAGACATGGCATTGATTGAGGGTATAAGATTGGGGTATAGTATAGACATAGACAAAGACTCGAATAGTTAACGAATAACGAGTTCTGTCGTTCTGTGCCACGACATGAGAATTGAGACATGATCTTTCAAATTGCTTACAAATGGAGTAATTACTCTCAAAACGGTAGCGCTGGTCTGTACAACTGATATAAAGGTCAAAACATTAGGGATTTCCCATTTGTTAAGCCTCTTCTTAATCCGCAAATAGGTAGGTAAATTTTCCCAGAAAGCCATTAACAAACAAACCATTAATATTTCATTACTAGCCCAAAATTTTATTACAGAAAGGTTTAGTAATAAAATGAAGTACCGAATATGAATAACATCATCAGTAGGGTAGCATAAAAGTTTAAAAAATGCAGAATTTACGAAAAAAGCTTTAATCGTGCTAATATTTGCGTGTTTAACTGTTTTTTGCTTTTTTTAGGACGTTAACGGACAAGTAGCCGGCGGAGGCGTTTCTATTTACTATTCCCACACCTTGGGTCTTCTTTTCTACAGCTACGCTCAAGGAAAAAGTTTCATATCTCCAATTAATCCTAAAAGCAATAGCCTTCCTTTGGTATTCCCGATAAATCTTCCTCAAACTAATAACAGTACTTCGAAAAGCAACGGTTCTAAAAATTCCTCGGCTCAACCGTTGTGTCAATGGACCGAAATCCCTAATCATCCCGGTTTAATATGTTGCGCTATGCAGTCGAATAACAATCCGGTTATTTTGATGCTCAAACCCGATACGATCATGATTCAGGAAATTAGAGTCGTTCCCGCTAAAAGCAAGATCATGGATATGGTCGCCATTAGACATAATTCCGGCAGTGAGCAAAGAACTACGTTGATTTTGTTGTGCGAAGATGGAAGTTTGAAGATGTACATGGCAAATATGGACCAAACAGGTAAAAAGTTTACACAGTTGCGTATATTTTCAACACTCCTTATCATAATTCATAATTTTCACTTTATGGGAGGTTGTGATGTCTCTTAGCATTACATAAAAAGAGAACCAAGAACATTTCACACACATTTCAATGTAGTTCATTGTCAAACATCGATATTATATCTTATTTAATTAACATGACAGGCTTAAGTACAGCAATTGTCAGAAATAAAGTGAAAATAGTTAAGTTACATAATAAACCTCATCCCAGTGAATCCTGTAGTTTTCATACGATTATTTGAGAGGCTCTCAAAGGACCCGGACTTCCACTAGTTCATGTGGAATTCAAAACAACATAGGTGCTTGTAGGATTTTACGTGCAGCTCGTGATGAATTGAACTGTACGTCGGCGAAAGGTTTTTGAATTGTTTTTTTTATCATAAAGTAGTAGGAAACTAAATTGCAACCGTTTTCTTGAAGGTTTCTGGATGTCTTCGAGTATACAAGCAACAATTACCAACGCAACTGTTAAACCCAAGAAAAAGAAAATAGTAAAATCGGGCAAAACGTCAAACTCTCTAAACTTTCCGGTCGACTTTTTCGAACATTGTACGGTTATGAACGATGTAGAAATAGGCGGAAACGATCTCTTACAAATATACAATCAAGCTCAACTGAAACATCGACTAAACACCACCGGATTGTACGTAGCTTGTAACAAACCTTTAGGATTTTCCATAGATGTCACTAATAACGAAGCAAATATCGTAATGGTCGGTTTAAGAGTATTGGTGGGAAGTCAGGACGTACAAAGATGTCCGTCGTTTGTTGAGGTAACTTTATATAAATAGTTCTTGTTTATATATTCAATTTAAAAACGTTATTTTAGATATTTGGTCGAATTATTACGATAATAGCAACGCGAAGTCGTTGGTACGACATTCCATTTTCCAGGGAAGAAAGTTTGCAAGCCGATAAAAAACTAACGATACTTTTCGGTCCTTCTCAAGACCCCGAGACCGTAACGATGGTCGATAGTATAAAGATTTACGGAAAAACGAAAGATTCTTTTGGATGGCCGGAAGAAAGTGACGAAAACGTACCGTCTACCGGTACCGGAACTACGCAACAAGTGATTCCAGCCTCGGAAAGTGAACAGAATACCAGCAGTAAAATGCAATTAACCAAACTCGAAAAGTAAGATTATTTACCAGCTTAAAAATGTTTGTTTTAAACATATTTTTATTTCAGACTCGTGGTTGGTATCTTAGAATCTCTCGACGGTAGTTTCTCTCTCCATTCCACCGAAGACAAACTATCTACTTTCAAAATACCGACTTTAAAAGTAGCTACGTCTTTAATAACACTCCCTACTCAACCCTCGATACAAATCCACTCTAAAGCTCTATTATCATCGCTTCACTCCACTCGACTACTCTACCACAATTATAAAGACAACGCGTTACTGCAACACGTTTTGACAACTTTGACAGAAATGACAAGTTCGAACGTAAAAGATTTGGATACCGAAAGTTATTATAGATTGGTACTAATTGTGAGAGGTATTGCTGTAGCTAGACCGCAGAATTTAGTGAAGTTCGCCGACAGTCATACTTCCATACAAGACGTTGTGCTGGAAGATCCCTTGGAGAATACCAAAGAAAAAGAAGGTACTT
Source organism: Lochmaea capreae (assembly GCA_949126875.1). NCBI lineage: Eukaryota > Metazoa > Arthropoda > Insecta > Coleoptera > Chrysomelidae > Lochmaea > Lochmaea capreae. The sequence goes on along the minus strand of OX421405.1, from coordinate 2,979,126 downwards.
CTAAAACAACTGATCGTAAACCTCAAAGTCAACACCTTCTACTCCAACTTATAGAAGTTTTGTGGCTGTTACATTCGTCAAATCCCGAAATTCCGTCCTTATCTCTAGTTGTTACACAAGGCCTTAAACACACCGAACAAATAGTCCATGCTTTAGTGGAAATAGTCCACGCTTTCAACAGCTGCGACACTTACAGTAACATCACCATAGCGGTGTATCTTCAGTTGTTATTATGCAACGATCCGTTGATAGCATTCAGCGCAAAGCAAGCACTTAGCATTGTTCTTAAACCGAAGACAAAAAGAAGAAAAGTTTTCATACCCAGTCCTCCACATTGCGTCTCTCCACCGCCCCCGAAGAATGTAGACGATAGAAGTAAAACACCGCCTGTAATTCGACCATCTTCCAGCCACGAAGAAGTTATCCAACCAAGACAGTTTGACGTTGATTCCGTCGAAGCTATTGCACTGTTGGAACAACCCGGTCATCAGCAAGATAACGTTAATCCTTTAGAAGCTTTGCTTGGAGGTGGAGTAGGATTCCCGCCTTTGCTGGACATTCCACCGGATGCAGACGATGAAGCTATGGTGGAGTTAGCCATAGCGTTAAGCTTACAGGTAAGAATGAATATCGCTTTAAAGAAATTAATGTTACTTTATCAAGTTTGAATTTAAAGGAACATGAAATCGGCGGGGAGCAAAACCAAGTCAACTTGCAAAGTCTTCAAGTTCAACTCGGCCAAGACGTGCTAGTTCATCAAGGACAAAACGCGCAAGCTCAAGAAGCGGCTAATTTCAGCGATACAACCGCCTCGGCGGCTGGTTCGGATGATGAAGGTTCTACCGCCGCCACCGACGGATCAACTTTAAGAACCTCGCCGGCGGAACAAGCGGGATCTGAAAGCGGAGGTAGTGGAGTTGAGAGTATTACCGGAGAACACAACGTTTCTGGAAGGTTTGTACATGAAAAAAGAAAGATTCTGAATATATGTGTAAAGTGTTTTTTGTTGTAGATCGTCCGCGTATGGGGATAACATGCAAGAAACAATCAACTTAGTATCCAGATCCGATACTAGTTCCATCGCCAACACCGTCGGAGGTATGGTCGAAACTGACGCGCATCATGAAGAAGTTGAAGTTGAAACGGAAAATAGTAGCAGACTTCACGTGCTTCGTTTGCAACTGCTTGAAAAATTGATCGAGTATTTGCCGAGGTTGAAAAACGTGGACGGTGTTAGAGCAATACCGTTTTTACAAGTAAGTATAGTAAGTGTAGTTGTCTTATTTTCTTTTCTTTCGTATGCGTTTTTTAGGTGGTACTTCAACTTACATCCGACATCGACGGCCATTGCGAACGAGACCGAACGTGTTTGAACGCCCTTTTGTCGACTATAATAAACGAATTGCAGTTAACCAATGATAACTTTGTTGATATCTGTACTAGAACTAAACAGCGCGAAGTACAGTTGATACTTTTAAGACTTATAAGTAAGTAAATTACTTCTTAATTTAAAAAAAAACGCTAAACGAGTTTATTTCAGGCGTTTTCATGCAAAGATGCAAAACTTCTTCGAGCTCTTCAACGTCTAGTAAAACTCCAGTAGCGGATAATTCGAGTTTCGTTTCCCGTACAACTGCAACGGCTTTACACAAATCCGACATTATCAACTACTGCAACAAACTACTTCAGTCGCTTTTGAATTATTGGAGAACATCGTCGGACGAAGACGATTCGAACAGCGTCACCGGTAATCTTCTCAAAGAACGTTTACCTCATCCCCCACCGGATATGACGCCGTTTTTTCAACGACAGTTCGTCAAAGATAATCAAGACGTTTTCCAGACTTATCCGCAACTTTTAACGGAAATAGCTCTAAGATTGCCTTATCAAGTTCACAGACATTCGGAGATCGCTGAACCTATCAGTGCTGCTTTCGACGTCTCGTGGTATAATCATCTTTGCGATTATATGATGACGCCGCAGACACCTTTTGTAAGTAACTTCTTTGATTATTTGTTCACTACATATTATATATTATTATTATATTATATATATATATTATAAAGATATTTTGTTGGAGGTGTCGGAAAAAATAAGCTTTCAACGAAAACGTTGCCTTAACCTTTTGATATATAACAAAATAATGTACGGTGGAATTGTGTAGGTCTACAGAAAAGTCTGCGTTGGTTTATTTCTATCTCTTGAGGATAACATACTATATTCATTTTAATACTAATAATAAAAAATTGGCAATTATAATACAGCAATGTAAAAGCTATTTACACAAATACCGTTTTAATCCTTATCATTTTAAATTAGTTAGAGGCTTTAAGCATTTAATGCACATTATTTTACTTTTTTACACCATAAAATTAAAATAATAACCTACGAGTAATCACAAAAAAATTACGGACACTAGAATAAAATTCAAGCGTCTCGCTTCGCTTGATGCAAACGCCGCGACCCTCCAAGAATTCTTATGATACCCTCCGAATTGCCTTTCCAATTTAAATGGCTACAATTTCCCGTAAAAATAGCGTTTGGATTGACAATATTGATTAAGCGCATTGGTCATTAAAAGTTGCGGGAGTAGGTTTAAGCACACAGTGATTTTCGCATGAGCAATTGTATGTTGCCCTGTCAAGTATTCCTTTGAAACAAAATCTGTTCTTTTTTTACACGTGATCAGGTTATTAATCACACAACCAATTTTACCGAAAGCTACATCTCTTCAGAGTAACATCTCGTGCGAAGCCTGGGCGGGTAGCCAGTGTTTTTATAAAAATAGAAGTTAGAGGCTTTAAGCATTTCATGCACATTATTTTACTTTTTTACACCATATAATTTAAATGAATAACTTAGTAATCGCAAAAATATTCGCGTCTCGCTCCACTTGATGCAAACGCCGCAACCCTCCAAGAATTCTTATGATACCCTCTGAACTGCCTTTCCAATTTAGACGGCTACAATTGACAATATTGATAAAGCGTATGTTCTTTTCGCATCGGCAATTGTATGTCGCGTGTTACTTTGAAACAAAATTTGTTCGTTTTTACACGTGATCAGGTTATTAATGTCGTATTTTTTTATTTTTAAATTAATATAGACACTCGACCAATTTTACCGAAAACTACATCTCTTCGGAGTAACATATTTTATATTTACTGTAAAGATTCCGTGCGAAGCCGGTGCGGGTAGCCAGTATTTTTAAAAAATGGAATAGAAAATGCTTCTAGGAAACTGTGCAGGACAGCGAGCTGTGTTTCCGACAATGTTACTGCACTCTATACAATGTCGGGAACAGATTTATTGTTAACTACCTGCGGAACCAGTTTAGAAAGTAATATATTATCTCTAGGAAAGCAGTATTAATTTTTGCATTTATGTTGAAATTTATTACGACTGATACTGATTAACAACGGATAGAAATGTTGAATCATTAATTACAAAATTAATTGTCACACCATTTCATCTACCCTTCCCCTTCTTGAAATATATCCAGTTTGTACTATAAAATTTGAAGACACCCTCCAAAAATTACGTTAACGATCCTGCAACTTTGGATTTTAGTGCTACAAAGGATGATTCCAGTAGTCCATTCAGTATTGTTACTACAAAGTTTTCGGGTTTGAAACGACCGACATTTTCTTGGTCTTTTTGGGAACGATTCAAAGTCGAGACAGAAATAATTTTTGTAGATGTTCCCGAATATCTGAACTGGACTATTAACGTTTTTATTGAAAATCTGTCAAATCAATGTCACATGTCCTGTTTTTGACATCTAATCTAAGCGAGTAATTCAGAGTAATTTGTGATCCAATCTAGCATATTTTGTGGTTAGTTGTTGTCTTACATTATTTTCAAATGTCAAAAACAAGACATGTGACATTGAATTGACAGTTTCGTCCATGCAGCAAACACGTAAATATCCAAGTCCCCTAGGTTATTTTAGTTATTTCAATAACAACATTAATAGCCCAGCTCAGATATTCGGGAACATCTAGAAATCTCTAGAAATTATTTTTGTCTCGACTTTGAATCGTTCCCAAAAAGGCCAAGAAAATGTCAGTTGTTTTAGACCTGAAAATTGTGTAGTGGCAATACTAAATGAACTACTGGAATCATCCATATTTATTGGTCTACTTATATATTCCAGGTAAGAAGACAGGTGCGAAAATTGTTGATGTTCATTTGTGGAAATAAAGACACTTATAGACAACTACGAGACTTGCACGGCTTAAGAAACCACATGAAGAGAGTAATGGAGTGTTGTAGTAAAGCTGGTTACCAACCAACAACCGACGTACAACACGCTCTTAGTCTTCCCTACGATTCGCTCGTCGAACTAATTGAACATCTCAAATATTGCGTTGAAGTAAGTCCATTAAGTAGTTTTGTTCTTGTACATTTTTCACAAATAAAATTATTTACAGGTGGCTCAAAGTCGCACGGGTAACTGGCAACGTTTCTGTATAAAAGAAGAAGATATTATCCAATTTTTGATGCGTGTCAGTTTCTTATTAGACGACGGGGTCGCTCCGACGGTCTTGCAACTCTTACAAAGCGCTTTGGTTGTAAACGTACCTAGCGTAAAAAAAACCGACTCTGCCAAACCGAGCGCTTCCAGAAAAGAACGCGAAAAATCCGACGATTCCAGCTCGGAAGCTCTATTCGAAGAATCTAATTCCATAATTTTAGTCGACCAAATTTCCAAGCAAATTTCCAGAGAAGTTTTCGCCAGATTCACAAAAACTTTTATGCTAGAAACTAACATAACCTCAGTAAGATGGCAAGCGCATGCGTTGATTCAAGCAATTTATAAAAACTCTAAAGCGAAAGATCAAGAATCAATTTTGGAACTATTATGGCAATTGTGGCCTTTATTACCGGCTTACGGTCGTAAAGCTGTACAATTTGTAGATCTTTTAGGTTATTTCTCTCTGAAACACACAGAAGTACCGGAAGGAGTACCTCTAATTCCCGAATACGTCGAAAGAGCTTTCAGCGTTCTTAAAGCACAGAACGAGATGCTGGCACATCATCCCAACGCTAATCTGTACGCGCACATGGGGCAGTTCGTTGATTTAGACGGGTACTACTTGGAATCGGAACCTTGTTTAGTTTGCAATAACCCCGAAGTACCTTTCAGCATGATTAAACTTAGTTCTATAAAAATCGATTCGAAATTCACTACAACTACACAAATAGTAAAACTTCTTTCCAGTCATACTATTAGTAAGATAACGATAAGGATAGCGGAGTTGAAGAGGACCAAAATGGTGAGAACGGTTAATATTTATTATAACAATAGACCGGTACAAGCAGTGGTGGAATTGAAAAACAAACCAGCTTTGTGGCATAAAGCTAAAAAAGTTACTCTACAATCAGGACAAACTGAAGTTAAAATCGAATTTCCTCTACCGATAGTCGCTTGTAATTTGATGGTGGAATACGCTGATTTTTACGAAAATATTCAAGCTTCTTCGGAAACTTTACAATGTCCAAGATGCAGCGCTTCAGTGCCCGCTAACCCCGGAGTGTGCGCAAACTGCGGCGAGAACGTTTACCAGTGTCACAAATGCCGCGCTATCAACTACGACGAAAAAGATCCGTTCCTTTGTCACGCTTGCGGGTTCTGCAAATACGCCAAATTCGATTTTAGTTTACTAGCCAAACCTTGTTGCGCGGTAGAACCAATAGAAAACGACGAGGATCGCAAAAAAACAGTTTCCAGTATAAATTCTTTGTTGGAAAAAGCCGATAGAGTTTACAAACAATTGATAGCGAATAAACCGACTTTGGAATCTTTGGTGATAAAAATAACCGAGCATAGATCCGATAGGAAGGTCGAAGACGCTAGTACTAGTTCTAATAATTCGAATTCGACTACGAGCGCTAATACGACGGCCGGTACTCAACTAAAAGTTAATAAAACCATACAGATGTTGGCGCAACAATATTGTAATGAATGTAAGACTTCGTTTGAGGAATTGAGCAAGATTATACAGAAAGTATTGGTGTCCAGGAAGGAATTAGTGGCTTACGACAGAAAACACAGGTAAGCATGATCCAATACACATGCCCAAACAAATTTGACAATTTCATTACATGGGTAGTATATATAAATCAAAAATGGAGTCGAATTAATTTTTATTCAATCGATTCGCAACCTGGGACAGCTGTTTCGGCCTTTAGGCCTCATCAGACAGGCTATCGAACCGATTGAACCAAAAATCAACTAGACTATATATAATCAGAACCTTAATGTACCCTAAGGTGTTTAATTATGTACAAATTTAGCCCATTCTCGTTTATTTCCAGCCTTTAACTTCGCCTCCTGTCAGTTTATTCCCCGTTCTTTCAGGATTTCCGCTACTGCATCATCCCAGGTTTTTCGTGGTCTCCCCCTTGGTCGTCTTCCACATGTTTTTGTTTGCCGTATCATTTTTGCTTGTTGCTCATTTTTCATGCGTACTAAGTGGCCAAACTGATTCCTTTCTATGCTTCTTTCTAGGGGTTCTACTTCTAGCTTTCTCGTATAATCATTTCGAATTTTGTCCCTTCTTTGATTCCCAACACTGCTCTTAGATACTTCATCCCAACCGTTTGTAAGAACCCAGCTTTCACTCCCATAAATTAAAATGGATGGCCTTATAGACCCACTCACCATAAATCTAAAGTAAACTGTCTACAGTACGCTTTAAAGATCGACCGCTTGATGGCGTGACGGAACATTTACATTTATCGGTTGTTTGACAATCTTGAATTGCTTACAGGGATATGGAACTTCCGAAATCCACGCCGGTGTTGAGCGAAACTTTGATATGTTCACCTTGCGTGAATAATCGCTGTTACGGTTGTTCGACTGCGGCTACCGAACACTGTTTAACGCTGTTGAGAGCGCTGGCACACAATCCAACAACGAGACAAGTTCTTTGTTTCCAAGGATTGGTACAAGAATTGGTATGGAATAATTTAAGAAATGGCAGTGTACACAATCAAGAAGAAGTAAGACAGTTGCTTTGCGTGCTTACCAAAGATAATAGAACTGCCACCGAGGAATTGTGTAATCTCTTAATGGAGAGGATAAGTTTGAGTTTGAATGGACATATTAGTTCTGCGGATATAGGTAAGTGGAAATGTAAATTTTCATATGATTTTGATGGTTTTTGCGGCCGATTTCATAATGAATAACTAAAGTCCACTTTACCGAAAGGAGACTTTACACTAAAGTCCCCTTTAAAGTAGCTGTTGACGCCGTTTAGTGCCATAATGAATATTAAAGTGTCCTTTCCATAAAGTATCTTTTAAGTAATTTTTAAAGTGTTGGTTAACCTGGAATTCACTCGTTACACAAAATGATGCATTTCATAACTGGTTACATAAATAGCTATTCTGAAATCGGCCGTTAAGTAACTAGGACTTGATTTTTTATTTGGTTCGCCGAATTATTGTTGGTTCTTTTTGAATTTGATTTTGATCTTTGCTATAAAACGTCGAATCAATTTTCAGGCACAAGTGTTCGGCATGAAATAGCACTTCTGGCGGCAATGGTGCAGAAAGAAGACGATTGTTGGGAACTTAAGTTGCACTGTATGATGGGACTGTTTTTGAAAGCTTGCGAAGGTTCCAAGAGTCCGTTGGTGATGGAATCCGTCATTTTACCGTGTTTGAAAATATTACAAAGTCTAATGAAAACACCGGAAATCAATGTCAAGAAAAATAAGGTAAAAAAAAATTCGAAAATAAAAAGTACAATGGCCGTCTTTTGGTATTTTATTAAAGTTTATTGGTACTACTTTGCAAAAATTGATTTAAAAATTTTTGAAATTCAGAATTCCGAAATGTTTTCAACTTTTACTACGGATACGTCACCTCACTAAATATGAAGTTAGCCACTTTCTGATTTTAATGTTTTATGACTCAAATATCCAGTTACAAAAACGCCATTCGAACTTGAAGTATGAAGAACTGTCAAAGTGTATAATATTTATGAGTGTTTTGGTTTTGTTTACAGTTTATTCGAGCTTAATGACGTTTCCATGTTTGGTTTAGTTTAGTTAGTTTTTCTTGCATCATTTTTAATGCTAGAATAATGTCAATGTGTCTTTTATCATACTACACGTACACAACAGTTACAACGCCTGGTAAAAAGTTTGCAACTGTGCCTGCATCAGTAACAGTTAAAAGAAAATTATGGTTTGAGGCAACTAGAAGAAAATTTATAAACAGATTAAAACTAATTACTATTGCTTATAATGGTAACGATAAAATTTATAAAACAATGTAATAGCCGTAAAAGTAATAAGTCACTATAACAGCAATATAACCTATAAGTACTTCATCACATCAGAATTGTAGTCCTATGTCAACCCTTGTGTAGCTAACTTCTCTTTTAGTGAGCATACGTCACATCATGAATTTTCAAATCGGCATAAAAACCTTGTGAGAGTAAAAATATTAAAAATAATTATGATATTGTCCACCACTAACTATTAACATTAAGAAAACATCATATTTTTGTTAAATTTAACACCCCATTATTAAACGTATAATTTTTAGGATAAACAAAATAGTGTTCAAAACATGTCGTTATCCGGCGCAACTGTGGACGTCCGCAAATTTTTAGAAAAAGATTCAGAGCACACTTTCAACGGTTGGAAACACAGATTCCCCAAATCAACAGAATCTACTACCATAATCAAACCCGGTAAAGAAGAGGTTGGTTTAAAAATAACTCTTAAAAGTGTTTTACTACAAAATATTTTAATTTTCCAGACTAGAAAGTACTATTTAATGGAAAAATACTGGCGCAAATGGCGTAGAAACTCCAAAAATCTCTACGCCCGCAACAAACTTACTCTCAACGACACTTCCTGGTTAAAAGCGGTAATTTTCAACACCAGTTCGCGCTTAGCTCGCCAGGTAGCGTGTAACATTATAGAAATGATGTGCAGTAGTTTTGAACGCAAACGCGACATCCTCGATCTACTCACTCACTTCTTAGTCGAACTTAGCACCGCTGGCGAAAGCGCCGCCGAATTTTTAGCAATCTATCAAAATCTCATCCAAGAAGCTCCTTGGAAGCAATACCTAACAATAAACGGTGTACTGTTAGTACTAGCGCATTTAATAACCGTGGAAATTGAACAACTACATCGACTTGAAGAGACCACGTTGACTTCGGACCTTGCTCAAGGTTACGCTTTGAACCAAATCACTGAGTTACTGTCGTCTTTCTTAGACGATGCTGCTATTAGAAGACAGTATAAAGGTAGATTAGTAGGAGCTGTTCTAAACGGATATTTATCTTTAAGAAGACTTGTAGTACAGCGCACTAGATTGATAGACGACACGCAAGAAAAACTATTGGATTTATTAGAAGACATGACAACTGGTAATAAAAACACATTTTTTTTTTGGTCCTTCGAGCGAAAATTTAACAAATATTAATTTGTAGGTACCGAAGAAGAAACTAAAGCCTTTATGTCGGTCTGTATTAAAACTGTCGATCGGTACAGTCTTCAAGACATCCTAACTCCAGTTTTTATTTTCGAAAGACTTTGCTCTATAATATATCCCGAAGAAAACGATGTCGGTGAATTTTTCCTAACTCTCGAGAAAGATCCACAGCAAGAAGACTTCCTACAAGGTCGGATGCTGGGAAATCCTTATTGTAGTTTGGAAGCTGGATTGGGACCATTAATGAGGGACGTAAAGAATAAGATTTGTCAAGATTGCGAACTGGTGGCGTTGTTAGAGGACGATAATGGAATGGAATTGTTGGTTAATAATAAGATTATGAGTTTGGATTTGCAGGTTAAAGATGTATATAAAAAGGTGAGTGACATTTTTCTTTTTTTTTATATCCGAGAAGAAAGTTGCGATACGGTGTTCGTTTTAGATTTGGTTGGCAGAGGGCGGTGATCACGAACCGATGCGGATTGTTTATAGAATGAGAGGACTTTTAGGGGATGCAACTGAAGAATTTATAGAAAATTTAAATAATAAATCTCAAAGTGATATAGATAATGAAGAAGTCTACAAGATGGCGAATGTTTTAGCCGATTGTGGAGGACTGCAAGTAAGTATCGTTAAAAAAGCTGTGGAATTCCTGGTCCTTTGGGAGCCTTCTCAAATATTAGTAGAAAAACTACGTGTGTTACTAGGATATTAGTTTATTGGTGCCATAACTATTTACTTGACCTTACCTTGATACTTTTAATGTTTTAAATAAACTAACTTATTGTAAATAATTTCGAAAGGCGGTTAAAATGAAATTCACGAATAATTTCACGTTTCCAGATTATGGTTACGAGATTGGGAGCAATACAGAGCGTTAGCAGAGCTCGACCACTTCTACAGGTGTTATTAAAATTATTTAGGTTATGCGTTAAAGTTAATCGTTGTCAAGAAGTTTTGATACAACCGCAGTTGAAGTCCATGGAAGTGTTTTTACGTACTTTGCAACTGTGTTTAGATAGCGATAGGGATTCTAGTCAGACGGGAGTCACTGAACAATTATTAGACGTAAGTAAAAGACTACGAAATGTATTTTATTTCATTATTTAAGATCTACTAAGAAAATAGGAGGCGTCACCGACATGCTAATGCGACGTTTACTCCTTTACTGCTGTATCATGTGCGTTGTAAATTCTTTTTGGATGGGTAGGGCTGAAATATTTGAAGGGGGTTCATTTATTTACCATAATTTCCATCTACCATGAGAGTACGATATTATTTTTATGAGGGGTTTTTTAATTTGTAAAAATTTCAATTAAATTTTTACAACTTATCTGTAAAAATGTCTATTCACCATGGCCTTACGATATAGTTTTGATACGGGTTTCATGTATTTGTAAAAATGTTCATCTATCATTGGCGTATGGTAAAATTTTTGAAGAGGGTTCGTTAATTTGTGTTCCCATGACTTCTTATTTCGTTTTTATAGTGTTTTCTCCGCATTTATGGAAAATAGCATTGTAGTTTCTATATTTTTAAGATAATGGAAACAATATTGTCGAAAGCTACAAGTGAACCTGAAGAAAAATTCACCGAATTTTCGACAACTCTCGGCAGTGCGGATTACGTCAAATCCCTATTGTCAGGCACCAATCAACAAGTAATAAAAAGCAGTTCCGTTCTAGTCCATTTAACCAGAGTATTGGCGGCTTTGGTATACGGAAATAAGGAAAAAATGAAAATTCTACTGGACCATTTCAGGTAATTGAAAAAAAAATTTATTCGAGGCGTTCCACAAGGACGCGTTACTTGGCCATTCTTTTTAAAAATAGTTATAAATTGTGTTGTCGAAAACAAGTTTTGTGGTTCTAGGGTATTTTTGTTTCAGTTCCGTTCTGGATTTCAACAAATACGACTTGGATCACTCGCAAGAAGATCAACAGAAATTAGAAATGTTTTGCGTTTTAACCAACAGCATAGAAAAGAACGGCATCGGAAACACCCTAAAAGACTACATAATTTCATTGGATATAGTCAAAAACGCCGTGGAATACATCACCATGCATGCACCGTGCGTTAAACCAACTCTACTCAGAGTCGACAGCGACGAATTGAAAGATTTCATCTCCAAACCAGCTCTGAAGTATATTCTAAGATTCTTGACAGGCTTAGCGCACAGTCACGAAAAAACACAGGTACTAACAACTACTATAAACGTAGGGGATTTTTTTTTTAAACAAATTGTTTCAGTTGGCAGTAGCAGCAGCCGAAACAATTCCCATTATCCATCGATTGGAACAAGTATCTTCAGACGAACATGTCGGATCTTTAGCAGAAAACTTACTAGAAGCACTTTGTACCAATCCGGACGTAGCCAAACAAATAGACACCGTCAGAGATTTTACCAGATCTGAGAAGAAGCGACTTGCGATGGCGATGAGAGAAAAACAACTCGGTCAATTGGGAATGAGAACCAACGATAAAGGTAAAGACCGTTGCTGGTGCTTTCTTGACAATTTTACAATTTTTCCTTTTCGAATAGGTCAAGTTACTGCAAAATCGAACATACTTCAACAAATCGAAGAATTAGGCGACGAATCCGGTTTGGTGTGCTGTATTTGCCGCGAAGGTTACGAATATCAAGCTACGAAAGTTTTAGGACTGTACACTTTTACCAAAAGATGTAACGTCGATGAATTCGAAGCTAAACCAAGAAAAACCGTTGGATACACGACCGTCAGTCACTTTAATATCGTTCATATTGATTGTCATATGAGCGCAGTAAGGTAAATAAGATTCTGGGTAATTGAAAAATTGATAAATTTGAAATGTTTTATATCCGACAGATTGGCAAGAGCTCGTGACGAATGGGAATCGGCGGCGCTTCAAAACGCAAACACCAAATGTAACGGTCTTCTTCCACTTTGGGGTCCACAAGTACCAGAGTCCTCCTTCGCCAGTTGTCTTGCCAGGCACAATACTTACCTACAGGAAAGCACCAATCACCGAGATATCGGACACAATTCCACCATTCACGATTTAAAAATTTTACTATTGAAATTTGCGCACGAAAAGTCCTTCCACGAAGATACAGGTGGCGGCGGTCCACAGAGTAACATGCACTTGATACCATATTTAATACACGTCGCTTTGTATGTGATAAATACGTAAGTAAAAATAATTGTCAACTGTCAACAGTTGTTTATATATAATCTGAAAATTTTAGAACAAGAGTAAATAAAAGAGAAGAAGGCTGTCTGATGTTGTATATCGAAACTGCCAACATGGATAAATGGATAGAATCGTCTTACGACGCCGAAGGTCCTCTATACTGGGCGACTATGTCTATTTTACTCCATTCTCAACAACAATGGCAGATACATCGCCTTTCTCACCTTAGGAGGTTAATAATTTTAGCGCACGCGCGACATTGTCAACCGACAGGTCCTGTCAAAACTTTGTCGGACAAAACAGTCAAGGACTTTGCTGTGTATAAACCATACTTAATTTTCTTCGGTTTTATTGATGGAATTTACAATTATTTCTTCAAGGTAAGTCTGTTGAAAACTGTCTTTCGCGATTTTTTAATTGTTTTTTTTTTCTTGTAGAATGTGAGCGGTCCAGACGAACAATGGTCGAATAATTTAGCTGACTACATCCGACACAACGATGAGGCTCTAATGAGGTCTTCGGAAAAGCTGCTGGGTGCTTACACAGATGAATTTTTACCGTGTACTTCCTTTTCTGAATTCTGTGATGTGACAGGTGAGTTCGGATACTTTTTTGACATTTGACAGATGAGTATCGGAATAGGTATGACGGAAAGAGCTTCAATCTTCCGGTTATGCGCATGCTGATAATATTTTGTTCTTGTGTACTGTAAAGTAAGAGTTATTCTATATAATATTATGTAATGAGTGCAATTAATTTCTTTCTTTGGGGGATTCTCTTGCAAAAAGCCAGTTAAATCTACAGATTGCGAAATACTTGAATAGATCATACGATTTATACAAGTACGACAAGGATAATGTGAACAACACTATTAGAAAGAGAGAGAGAGACAAGAAGTATTGTTCTATTTGTGAAACTCGCAATTAGATCAGTCCCCTTTACCAAAACACAACGAATAAAAGTAAGGAGAGCAGTGAACACACGCCCATCTGTTTTGGTAAAAAGGACTGAGTGAACAATTCTCTCTCTTTCAAGTAGTGTTGTTTCATATTATCCTTGTCGTACTTGTGTAAATCGTATGTCAGGCTAAGATTTTTCGCAATCTATATTATGCTTTTATCTATCTTTCGAGTGACAGTAAGTGTTGGTCGGAATCTGACAATTTTACCAGTATAACTTCCGCGCGATAAGGAAGTTCGTTCTAAATAACGGCATATAATGTGTCTAATGTTTTCGGGGGTATTTTTTTTTAATCTATTTTAATTGTTGGTCTTTTAATTTTCAGGTTTACTAGATGTCGTAACGAATCCAGATACTTACATAAACGACCTGCTGAATGGGATATCTTAAAAGAATGTTTAAAAACTATCCGAATTTAAAACTGTAAACAAAGGCTGTACACTGTTTTTACTAATCGCTTGATGCTAGGTTGTAACCTAAATAAATGTAGTATATATTCGCTTGTTGATGGAGTTTTAGGAAAAAACTAAATTATTGTAACTATTATTGATTTAATTATATTATTTGAATTATTATAATGTATTCTGATTTGATCTCCTTCCACCGTTCTGTGTGCATTTCTGATGAATTAATAAGATGAAATAATGCGAAGAACATAGTTCGAGAGATTTTGGACAGATGGCGCTAGTTTTGGTATACCATCATTGTACTCGTGAATTTCCAAATTTTTAATAAAAAAAAATAAGAAAAAGCTGTGCTCTATTATTCCCACCATCCTCCTATCTCTATCTGGACACTTACTTAAGTATCCTACAGTGAGTGAAATGTTGGTGTACTATAACTAGCGCCATCTATACAAAATCTCGTGAACTACTTTGTTCCTATTATTTTTTTTGTTAAAAATTCAGAATTTCTCAGAGAAAATCTCTTGTCTTATTATTCCCACCATCCTCTCCCTATCTGGACACTTACTTAAGTATCCTACAGTGAGTGAAATGTTGGTGTACTATAACTAGCGCCATCTATACAAAATCTCGTGAACTACTTTGTTCCTATTATTTTTTTTGTTCAAAAATTCAGAATTTCTCAGAGAAAATCTCTTGTCTTATTATTCCCGCCATCCTCTCCCTATCTGGACACTTACTTAAGTATCCTACAGTGAGTGAAATGTTGGTGTACTATAACTAGCGCCATCTATACAAAATCTCGTGAACTACTTTGTTCCTATTAGTTTTTTTGTTCAAAAATTCAGAATTTCTCAGAGAAAATCTCTTGTCTTATTATTCCCACCATCCTCTCCCTATCTGGACACTTACTTAAGTATCCTACAGTGAGTGAAATGATGGTGTACTATAACTAGCGCCATCTATACAAAATCTCGTGAACTACTTTGTTCCTATTAGTTTTTTTGTTCAAAAATTCAGAATTTCTCAGAGAAAATCTCTTCTCTTATTATTCCCACCATCCTCTCCCTATCTGGACACTTACTTAAGTATCCTACAGTGAGCGAAATGATGGTGTACTATAACTAGCGCCATCTATACAAAATCTCGTGAACTACTTTGTTCCTATTAGTTTTTTTGTTCAAAAATTCAGAATTTCTCAGAGAAAATCTCTTGTCTTATTATTCCCACCATCCTCTCCCTATCTGGACACTTACTTAAGTATCCTACAGTGAGCGAAATGATGGTGTACTATAACTAGCGCCATCTATACAAAATCTCGTGAACTACTTTGTTCCTATTAGTTTTTTTGTTCAAAAATTCAGAATTTCTCAGAGAAAATCTCTTGTCTTATTATTCCCACCATCCTCTCCCTATCTGGACACTTACTTAAGTATCCTACAGTGAGCGAAATGATGGTGTACTATAACTAGCGCCATCTATACAAAATCTCGTGAACTACTTTGTTCCTATTAGTTTTTTTGTTCAAAAATTCAGAATTTCTCAGAGAAAATCTCTTGTCTTATTATTCCCACCATCCTCTCCCTATCTGGACACTTACTTAAGTATCCTACAGTGAGCGAAATGATGGTGTACTATAACTAGCGCCATCTATACAAAATCTCGTGAACTACTTTGTTCCTATTAGTTTTTTTGTTCAAAAATTCAGAATTTCTCAGAGAAAATCTCTTGTCTTATTATTCCCACCATCCTCTCCCTATCTGGACACTTACTTAAGTATCCTACAGTGAGCGAAATGATGGTGTACTATAACTAGCGCCATCTATACAAAATCTCGTGAACTACTTTGTTCCTATTAGTTTTTTTGTTCAAAAATTCAGAATTTCTCAGAGAAAATCTCTTGTCTTATTATTCCCACCATCCTCTCCCTATCTGGACACTTACTTAAGTATCCTACAGTGAGCGAAATGATGGTGTACTATAACTAGCGCCATCTATACAAAATCTCGTGAACTACTTTGTTCCTATTAGTTTTTTTGTTCAAAAATTCAGAATTTCTCAGAGAAAATCTCTTGTCTTATTATTCCCACCATCCTCTCCCTATCTGAACACTTACTTAAGTATCCTACAGTTAGTGAAATGATGGTGTACTATAACTAGCGCCATCTATACAAAATCTCGTGAACTACTTTGTTCCTATTATTTTTTGGTTAAAAATTCAGAATTTCTCAGAGAAAATCTCTTCTCTTATTATTCCCACCATCCTCTCCCTATCTGGACACTTACCTTAGTAGTCTGCAGTGAGTAAAATGATGGTGTACTATAACTAGCGCCATCTATGCAAAATCTCTCGAGCTATTTTATTTTTATTTTTTTCTGGGTTGGCACTGTTGGCAGCAAAGTTACAATTGAAAGAGAATTGCACATTGTCAAACAACAGGCAAATTCCATAATTTGTAAGAACTTCTATTGTTCCATGACAAGCAGTCATCAATTTCAGAGAAACGCGTCTTGGACTTCTACCGACAGGTCGCTCGTTTTGAGCCACCAGAAAAACAATTTAATGCCTTTTTAATGTTAAAAGCCGATATATTAAATTTAAAAAATATACAAAACTAATTTTTTTCTCCAATTTTATTACAAAAAACTGTGTTCTTTCATACATCATCTTTCAAGATACCCACTTAAACTAGATATAACTTTGGGATACCTTATATATATATATATATTATATAGCCACATTGGTGTTAACCATTTTTATTTATTTTTTGTTAAAAGACAGGTACTGTACAATTTTTTATATTTCCTAAAATTACAAAAAAGAAAATATAACAAATATATATATACTTTTTTTTCATTTTAAACTACCTTAATTATAATAAATTTTAATATCAATATAAAATTTATAAAATTAAATAAAGCCTAAGTTACAATAAATACAAAATTTGAAAACAACAAGTTCTAGAATATAGATTAGTTGAAGCAAAAATGGCAATTTAAAAGAAAAAAACCTTTTAGAATTCAGGACCATTGAAAAATTAACCCTTAAGGCTGATTCAAAAATTTGAGGCACCCCTCATCGTTGCCGATGCCGACTGCTTTTGCTGACCAACATCAATGCTATTGTTGTAGTGTTGTTCGTCGTCTCTATATGTTCTTCGACAATGAAAACTGGAGTGCCACGTAACTTTACATCTGCCTATAATGTCAGACTCAAAACTCGAACTACTGCTAGGACTACAGCCAAGAGAGGCGCTAGATACAATCGGATAAGCGTTTCGGCAGCATGAGAAACCAACTGTCGAGTCATTCATTTATACAAAAACACCAACCAGATTTACCCTTCTGGTACACGAATTTCGCTTATGAAATTTGATATTTCTTGGTGTTGCTTATGTTTTCAATAATCAAATTTCAACATCTCCAACAACGAACAACATAACCAACAAAAATTAAGGTAGATTTATAAACTCTCTTGTTCTCGTTGTTCGTTACTCACAGAGTTTTTCATTAGCGTTGATTGGACGATATCAATACACGAGGCGCTACCTCCAGTTTTCATTGGCGGAGTTCATAAATCCAGCTTTAAGGTGCGAGGTGTATTTACGATGTTGAGGATGTTTTCCGAGCTTTTGTATTAAACATTCCATTCTTCACTTGATTTTATATAAAACATACAATTTAAAGATGCTCAAAATCCTCTGTAGACTAATAAAATTGGGGTGAAAAATA
This sequence comes from Lochmaea capreae, assembly GCA_949126875.1. Classification (NCBI taxonomy): domain Eukaryota; kingdom Metazoa; phylum Arthropoda; class Insecta; order Coleoptera; family Chrysomelidae; genus Lochmaea; species Lochmaea capreae. The sequence goes on along the minus strand of OX421405.1, from coordinate 2,961,397 downwards.
AATACTTTTGCTTGCCTATTTCAAAAATTATGTCAAATCTCTATTAAACTAACTTTTGATTGTTTTCGAATGTATAATGGTACTTCCTTTAATATAATTTCTTCCTTCTACAGTTTTAACAGTCAATTTTATATAGTTATAAATAATATTTGTTTATTTTGATTTTTCAGTTTTTGATTTTAATTTTGAAAAGAATGACTTCTGTCGTTGTTGAATTATTTTAAAATGGTGTTGTCAAATTTAAACCACACACTGTTATCGAAACAATTTGTTTCAAAATTATTGATATTTACAGCAAATTTAAAAAATAGACACGATGACTATATGCGACTATATTTATTTTAGTAAAAATGTTAATAAAATAAATAAAAATCAACCATTTTAGCTCAAACACTAATCAAAAGCATGCGACGTCACAGTTTTGTAAACATCATTGTATATGATTCGAACTTGCATTGTATTTGGAAGTTTCGCATGTGATATTTCCTCGTTATAAACTAGCTTTGTATTACCAAAAGTACGACAAAGAAACGTCAGCTTTATCAAGACAGATACTTCGAATCTGCCAAGAATCGACTAGTTGATGCTGGGAGTCAAATCTCTCAGCCACACATTTTTTATCCTTGGAATATTAACAAATCTATTGTTGGAAGTTTTCGATGTAAGTATTTTTACTTTGTGAAACTCACATCATCGATACCCATCAGAATTCATTAATGAAGCACAAAATAATTTAAATTCTGTTTCAAAATAAACTTTTAACTTGCAATCTGTCAAATCTTCGAAGTGTTTACAAAAGCGTGATGTCATAAGCAGACGCCATTGCTATTCTATCTGTTTTTAAAAATAAGTCATCATGAAGGGGCATTAATAATAATAAAAATTAATTAAATAGATTCCACTGTCCTGAATTCTAATTCTGTTGTCAATTTTTCAGTTCCGACCAATAAAATCTGATGATCTTAGTTAATATTTCAACACATAATATAGTTATATACAAAAGTTAAGGTAATTAAAATAACCAAATAAATATTCAACAATTATTTTGAAAAAAAAAAAAAGTACAGCTCAAGCGAAGTGAATATTTGTCGAATAATTATTTTTTTTTAAATACAGTGCTTAATATAAGCAAGTTAACGTGGTTTTAAAGTAGATATATAAAATAAAAAATATATTTTAAAAATTTTATTCTTAATTTTGCGATTTTGAAAATTTAATTTCAATATTAATTGTTTGACAATAGGAAAATATATAATTTTTAAATAATTTTGAATCATAAAATAGAGATATTTTGTATCGTACCAGGTTTGTCGAAAAATTTAAAATCAGTAAAAGGGTATTCAAGAAAGATTAGTTTAAACGTTAAAGGAACTGTCATTGCTGTCAAATGTCATTTTATAAAGCGAAGTTAACTTAGCATTGACCGATTTGTAAAGAAACTCACTGGAAAAGTAGCAAAAATATTCACTTCACTTTTTATTCAAAGTCCAAAATCTAATCCCACTTTTGCTCAACGTATTTATTAATTGATAGTAAAATAATAAAGCCAGAATAAAATAAAAAGGAAGAAAAAAAAATACATATTCAACAACCTTTTTTTTACTCGTTCCTCGGCGATACTGTCGTCTGCGCCGGTGACTGGTCTGCTTCCGATTCACTTGCTTCAGTCTTTGGCTTGTCCTGCAAACTCTTTCGTAATTCATCGACCTGACTACCGGTGTAAAGACGTTTTATACCGCGAGGGAGCGCCCTACACGATTGTAGATTGATCGAATACAATTTCGGGCATTTTTCCAATACTGCTTTCACTGGTTCCAGGCTGACAGAAGATCCGCAAAGATTCAAAAATCTGCAAAGAAAAGTTATCAGTTTACAATAAAATTTGGTGTATTTACTGTTAGGTACCTTAATTTAGATTCCGATCCTTTTTCGGCTAAAGCTAGTACAGCTGCATCCAACGGATTTGTAGCGGTACTCCAAGCTAAGTCAACCTCCACTAAACTATGAGACCATTTTTGAACAATCAACTCCAAACCGGAATTTTGCAATCTGGTTATGTAACAAGCTAAAAAAAAATAGAAAGATTTGATGTTTGACACTTCAGTCAAAATATGTGTGGTGATTATACAGGGTGTTGTACGTATTTTCTTACCGCTTAAAAACAAATGTTCTAGGTCCCAAGCCGGCACTCTCACTAAACCTGAATCTGTAAGTTTACTGCATCCTCTAACGTCTAACAGTCGAAGTTTCGTACTGTTTTTCAACAAACGTTCGATACAATCATCGTCTACGGATCTAGAAGTTGTTGTTTGATCCTCTTCTAATCCTGCTAGAGACAGTTCCTCCAAACGAGGAAAACCTGGTGAAGCCACCTGTGGTTAAAAAAAAATTTTTAAAGTAGTAACACGGAACACAAATATGGAGATACTCACTTGTTCTGTGATACTAGCTGCTGCTAACCAGATTTGACTGTTGGTGATCCGAAGGACCCTCAAATCAGGACAGCCTATTTGTAGTTTTTCAATATGTAAGAGTGACATGTTGTGAGCAAAAGTCCTAATATTGGAAATGTCCAGGAGGTGTAAATTTGGACAGTTTGTCTGAAAAAAAAAATGTTTTAAGGTTTTCGTTTAAAATATACAAATTTTGTGTGGTTCCAGTTGAATTTTGTTTGAAATTTAGTAGAGTGAGCATGCAGTGTTTCAGAATTGGTTTTTGGTAAACTTCTCGTATTAAAAATTGATGAAACTTTGTTAAAATATACTATTCTTAATGAAACACTGCAGACTAGTTAACAGAGGGTTTTTCTTGTGACTTTCCCATAAGATGGTGTTTAAAATGTAGTAAATAAACATAAAGGGTGTTTCAGAATTGGTTGTTGGTAAACTTCTCGTATTAAAAGTTGATGAAACTTTGTTAAAATATACAAATTTTGTGTGGTTCCAGTTGATTTTTGTTTGAAATTTAGTAGAGTAAACATGCAGAGTGTTTCAGAATTGGTTTTTGGTAAACTTCTTGTATTAAAAGTTGATGAAACTTTGTTAAAATATACTGTTCTTAATGAAACACTGCAGATTAGTTAACGGAGGGTTTTTCTTGTGACTTTCCCATAAGATGGTGTTTAAAATGTAGTAAATAAACATAAAGGGTGTTTCAGAATTGGTTTTCGGTAAACTTCTCGTAACAAAGGTTGATGAAACTTTGTTATAATATACTATTTTTAATGAAACACTGCAGACTAATTAACGGAGGGTTTTTCTTGTGGCTTTCCCATAAGGTTTTGTTTAAAATATAGTAACTAAACATAAAGGGTGTTTCAGAATTGGTTTTTGGTAAACTTCTTGTACTAAAGCTTGTTGAAACTCTGGTAAAGTAATTATTTTTAAAGAAATACTGCAGTCTAATTATAAAGGGTTTTCCTTCAGATTTTGTTTAACATCTAGTGAACTAAACATACAGGGTTACAGCATTAGTTTTTGGTAAAATTCTCCAATTAAAAGTTACCAAAACTCTGTTAAAAAATACTATTTTTAATAACTAGTTATTGAAAGGTTTTTCTTGTAGCATTCCAGTTGAATTTTGTTCCAAATAAAAACAAATCGTAATAAAAATGAAACTTACCGAAAGTGCTGCCATAATTTGTGTAAAATTAGCGATTTTATTGTGTGCTAGGACGAGATGCGTCAAACGACCAGCCATACTTTGAGAAAGATTAACTAATGGTTGTGCATTTATTGGAGAGGTGAACTGAAAATAAAATAATCATAAATAAATAAAATTTAAAATTTTGTTGAATACTTACGTTTATAGAAGACAAATCTAAACGTTCTAAACTTTTACTTTCAGTTGAAATACACTTCAAGTGATCGGGTGATATTCCCTTCCAGCCACTTAAATTTAGACCTTTCAGTTTGGTACAGTGCTCACAGAGGGCTTCAAGAAATGCTTGGATATCTCGAATTTTCCATTCACCTGTTGAAAATTAAAGTTACAATAATTACAATAATTATTACTATAAGGATAATTCTTACCCATATTTAAATCCTGGCATTCCACAAGCCTGTTCAGTATGAGCCAATGTAATCGTAGGTCAGTTCGATACTTTTCTTTAACATAATTTAAATCTGCTTTATGCCATAGTTTTGGGGTAACTGATACATCTCGCCATAAACGACATACTTTACCATATCTGAAAGGATACCAACTTATTATTTCATAACAATACTTAATATTTATTTATAGCATTGTAAGTGTCAGTATTTTCCTTGATGTCCCTTGTCTGCTCTAAATGGAAGTTTCAGAGAAGTTTAAAGTATCCCAAGAACTGGGACATCAAATTCATAACCTTAAAAACGATCAGGGTACTTTACATACAAATACAGGACATAAAAACAGTCACTTACTTTACAAGTGAAGGCAGACAACCTTCTTGAACAACAACATGATCAAATATCCTTTCAAGTACAGAAACTGGAAGTTTTTCTGGATCACCCCAAACGCTTTGTTCCAGAGGTTCTTGTTCCTGCGTACTCGATACGTCATTTTCTGTCGTGGAAGGTTTAGAGCGTTTCGGTTTCTTTTCATAATCAGAGGCGTCCGTGTCTGAATTTACTTTGTGTTTTTTCCGTCTACCAGATTTCTTTTTACTTGGTGGTATCTAAAAACAATATATTCAATAATAAAAAACTATCAACAAGAATAAAATCAATTTTAATTACTTGTGTGCAAAAATTGCTCTTTTTAATTCGAATTTTTATGGCGTTTTTATCCCCGCTGATCTGGCTATGGTACATGGTTACTAGAGCTTTTCTTGGACGTCCCCTACCGGGTCCACTGGAAAGTTTCTTCTTTTTATTACTTTTCTTCACAACACCATTTCTGTGCTCCCACGGCTCATAATTGACATCATCATCAAATGATTTATCATTGTTAATGTTGTATGGATCATCTTCGTCGTCCTCTTGGGAATCAGGATGAAATTTTCTGAAAATAAGATCACCAAAAGTGAACTAACTCTTTTAAAAGAAGTTAATATGAATATAGTGTATTTACCCATCAAGACTTTCATCTTCTGTGTCTTCTTTTAGACCTTCCATTCCTTCGTCTCTCTCACTCGATGCGGTTGTAGTCTGTGGTGTGTCACACTCTGTGTCAATATCAGTATCAAATTTAGCACTGTTTGAAGACACTATGTCTTCACAAATGTTATTATTTGGTAAAAAGTTGCACATTTCACCATTAGTTTTTAAGTCAATGTCACTTTTTAAGATTGTCGAACAACTTTTTGTTGTCGGTTGTTCATTTAATAAGTTTATCTCGGACATTATACACTGCTCTTATTACATCTTATGAATAAATGCACATTAATTAATTGCAGATATTAGGTGGGCAGGAACATTTTCGGAGATGTAGGCATTCCCCTAAAAGAAAAAAGATTGAGGATAACAAATCACAAAAGTAAAAATGTTTTTCCAGACAAATTTAAATTAGTAACATTTATTTGAATGAGTTTATAACAGGAGTGTATCAAGGTTTTAATCAAAATAACTAAAACATAAACAACAATATTTCAAAATGATTCACTTGCAAATTATTTGAAAATATTAGATACAATTTTTACAATTGATTGAAATATGCATTTTTGTGGCATTACACTCAATTGAAGATTTCAAGTATTTCTTCACAATTGATCAAAATAAAACAAAAATTACTATGATGTGGTGCTTTACCAATTGCATTATTAAACAAAGGAATCTATCTTGCACATTTGATGGTAATTTTTATCTCCAGTAGAGATTTTTCATTTTATTTTGTGACACTGTGTTAATTTTGGATATTAATGAGATATATTGCTACCTCGTCAATGAATTTGAAGTTATATCAGTGTATATTACGTGTTACTGATTTTGGTACCATGTGGTATACTTATGAAATATGTAACAAAACTACCAAATTATTTGTTACATAAGAAAAAGTATTTTTGATTCCCTATATAGAATTTTTTAAATGCAGAATGTACCTACATTTTGATAACCTATTTTTGAAAACAAATATTAGGTCATTCAGGTATTTGTGGATGGTAAATCATGAAATACCTTCTATTTCACCAATAATTGGAGCATATTTATTTTGTAATCTTTGATATTATACAGATAAATACAATGACTGTGGGGGGTATGCCAACAACATAAAAATTTGTTACTAAAACAGAAATTGAATGGAAAAAAATATAGTTTACTTAGCAGTTTAAGAACAAACTAAGTTGAGTAAACAAATTAATACACGAACAGATATGATTATAAAAGAAATTTAATACAACAAAATTTGAATTCGGCGCAACTTTCATATAAGGACAAGTGGTAAACAATTAAAAATACCAGATTTTTTAAACAACTGAAATTGATTTCGCATATGCAATCGTTGTCAAAATCGTACGTGACTATCCATTAAATCATAAATTGACTATTTATTCAACATATATACGATTACTGGAAGGTTTAAAGTAAAAAATCGTTATCAATACAAGGAATCCATTGTAACACTACAAAGAAATAACATTACCTACTGTACTTACCTCTGATATTTCAACACAAAATTGTATATCACACTTATAATTACATGTTAACCACGATTTGAGTATTTAGTTGTTAAAAACTTTTCGATCTCATCAAACCTAATGTTGATGACCTTGTTACCCAAGATGCTGATATTTTTTATTTTTGTGAAATGAAATGAAGTCGACCACAGCGACCTCAAACTAGTTTATTATCAACTATCGTCTAGACTGTTCTATCTGTTAGATTAAGTAAACACTATATAAAGGACTCGTCAATTTTCATATACAGGTTTCTGTAATTTCAAATTTTGTTTGAAAAAATAAAAAATCTGCTACTGGCCAATAGAGGTCGCACCCAACTTTTTGACAAATGAATGTTTATATCATAGATAATACACATAGAGTAGGCATGCCATACGGGTCGTGTAAGCGTATTCGTCCACCCATTAGAAAGATTTGGACAATCAGTTTGGTATTGCTTTCTCTTTCTAATAGCGCATACATTCTTAAAAAGTTAGTAGTGTTAGTTTTCGCGCATATGCATCACGCGATGTTAGAAAGAGACAGCATCATCAATTTCATTCGCCATCTCTTTTTATTGAGTGGACGCTTCCGTGTGTATTATCTCTATGGTTTAAATCGTCGTGAATGTTATTTGTAGTCACAGATTATAAAAAGAAATTTGTAGTAAAGAATACACCATTGTAGGGATGTTAAACTCGATTCCGATTCTAATCAAGAATCGAGTTTTCTCATAAAATAATCGATTTTTAGGAATCGACCCAAGTTTAATTTCCAAAGTCGATCAAGAATAGATTAAAATCGAAAGAATCGATTCTCGGAATCGAAAAATAAAATCGGAATCGACTCTTTAAAAAATCTTTCCATCCCTACCTACACCATTGTTGATTTTCTTATTTTTTGTTTGAATTTTTGTGAATATTCGTGTTTTCTACGAAAAACACATTTTTGTAGAAATTGCAAGAATTAATTTAAATAATGATTTTTAATTTTAAAATGCAATTAACTTGACCATTGTTTGGACCAGCTATAGAGAGAAAAAATTCTAAAATAAAGTAAGAGAAAATACACAAATGAACAAGTGGGGCTCGGTGAATTATACGTTTTTTACTAATTTTGCAAAAAAAAGTCGATAGTACTCACCTATTTTGAAGATTATCCGTCGAAAAATTCATAATTTCCAGAGAAAAATCTAAAAAAAGATTTTTTTTTTAACATTTCGTCCGATATTTTCAATAGGGTGATTATTAAAACTTGAACACTTTTTTCTGTACGTCTTTATTGCTTATACATAATTTCAAAATGCATACCTTTTACATTTGAAATTACACTTGTTTTTAGATTGCGCCTAATTTACAAAAATATAAATAATTAAACAAAATTATATACTTATTAGCTTCTCTTCGCTCTTTAGCCATTTTATACACTGTTCTTTTCAAAGAGTAATATTGAAAAAATACATATTTACCTTTACCTTTACGAGTGTGATACTTCTGAGGTTGCAAATTGCTGGTAGTAACTAAGGAATACCTCCTCTGTATGTATACTGGAAATACGTACAAAAACTTATATTCACGACCAGACAGCATGACTGAAATTTAAAGATATCTTTTAATTTTATATTTTACGAAACAAAATCCCAAAATTAATCGCAATTTAATAGACCATTTCAAAACACCTCAATTTCACAGGTCGGTCATATTGTGCTGGGTCACCGGATTGGTTGGAGTTGAAGTTTGTGTGTTTTGACATGTGACGTAAATCAGTTGGTTGTCAGACAGACTTTTTCGCACAATGTCAATGTAATATATTGAATTAAATAATAATTAACATGTAAGACGACGAAAAAAGGAATCAACCAAGAATTTATGTGATTCCAACGAAAGTCATGAGCAAGGAGACTGGATAAGGAAATCGGACTCCATATATTCCAATTTATGGTCGTGATAGAGGGCGCCAAAAACTAAATAGAATATGAAATGAGGACCCAGAACAATATGGCCGATCTGTCAGTGACGTCATTCTGGAATGGTTTGTTTAATTGAGAATTTCAGAAATCGTTATATATACCTTGTTAAATGTTTCACATTTTTTGATTCTCGGACATTTCTTGAAGCTTTCAGCATAAATATAGAAACATAATTAACAATATTTCTTAATAAAATTACTTAAAATATGAGTTTACAACACTTGCTTTATATTTTTATAACAAACTCAATCAGTCGATACTCTTAAAAATGAGCAACATCATCTTAAAAGTAGTTAAACAAAAATGGGAACGTTGCTATAAAAGTGACAGATAAACATGTTGACATGACAAATGACACATATGACATACAACATGAAATTGGAGACGTGCCTAAATCAACCAGTGATAAGGAGAACATCAAAAATTTGGAGTCATTACATTGTTATACAAGGTGATGACGTTGGCAACAGAAGAACATTACAGGGTTTTGTTTAAAATCGTAAATTGATGCAACGTTGCCAATTTTGATATAATAAATACCATTTACATAAAAATGTAGATTTTAAAGCAACAATAGAAAAAGGTAACATTTATATTGATAATAATCGATCTATTTATTTAAAATTTACAATAGTAACAAGCTAGAATCACAGGAAAAGGGTAACAACAGTTTTCTAACCTATAAATAGAGCGGTTTTGGTTTAAAATGTTTGAATTTTTCTTCTAGCCATTCCGAATATACTTTTTAACGTTTTAATTTTGTATCACTTAAAAAAAAATTGATTGTCTCTCCTACAAATTTAAATATAATACCAACCTATTTATAAGTATAGAATAATAATATTTAATGTGTTATATGTTTGTATAAAAAACAGGCCCTGACTTTCAGTCAATTGTAAGAAAAACGGGCCAACAATAAACGACACCAAATTTAAATAAACAAAATTGATATAAACACTTTAAAAAAAAAATTGGTCTACGATATTTTTTTCAATTTCAACATAATTATTTTATACAGGGTGTATAAAAAACATCATTCGTTACTATTAGGCATAGTAAACCTAAAACATTGAATTTTTCGTTTTAACAAATTGCAAGCCCTTCACATTTAACAGACTCTCGGAGCAAATCAGAGGATATGGATGACATTTTTAATTTTTTTTAGATGCACACATCAATACTTTTGACTTCAAAAGATCTGATACTATTTCTGAGACCGTTTTTAATGTAGGGGTACGACAGACTTGAAGCCAGTCTTGAAGGTCAAGGTCAGATGAACAAAATTATATCATCAACTGATAAATACTTCCATGGAAAATAATCGTGAAGGTTTCTAGAAATTATAGTCTCTTCCTCCAATACGTTTCGAGTTGATAATTTTTTTTAACCATTAAAATCCGCACTAGATTGTATTATATGTATAACTGGTACAATATAAATAACAGTAAACGTCACAGCTGAATTTTGTCGTCATACCTAGACTGTTGCCAAGACGTATGGAGATATTGTAGAACTTCGTTGTAGCAGAAAGTGGTACTTTATACGAGGTGTTGTCTAATCCCTACTAGATCTTTCCAATGGTCAGATCTTCTATTGCCTATTTCTTCCAATATTACATTGGGGCAAAAGGGTTCTGGTTCCCAAAATGGTCTTCAAGTCCCCCTCTTTGCTAGTTCATCTGCTATTTCATTTCCTTCTATTCGAGTGTGTCCTGGAATCCACAGTAAGGTTACTATATTGTTCTCGCCTAGTTCATTGAGTTTGCCTAGGCATTCCCACACCATTTTGGGGCAGGGGGCCAAGTCCGGTGAATACGGTGGTTGAGGCTTGATTATGATGTTGGGTTTGGTCAAAAAACTACAAACAAGCAACGATGTGCTAGTATTATCGTGTTGCAAAAGCCTCGAATTGTCTTTTCACACAAACGGCGCATAACTTCAAGGTAGTACTGCGGTACTAAACTGTAGTAATCGAAGAAAATGGTCTGCAAATCTTTTAACTGAGCTTGGCGTGGTTTTTTCGGTCTTGGCAATGGTCCATGACAATTGACAGATCTGTCTCGAGCTGTCGAAAACTGTTTACAGGATGAGTCCTTTCAACGTGCACTGTGACTTATGTAGTACCAGCTATACAATACCTCGCCGCCTGTTAGTTATTTTTACAAATACTGAGCATTTTTTTTTTATAAAATCCAACCACTAAAAAATTCAGTCGTAACAAAAGTCTTTTAACAAATCGATCGTTTTAACTTTAACCCCGGCGTTTTCGACTTCCTTGACGCTGTCTTCGTTGGCGTCCAACATGAGGATGCACATTAAATTTTTACCAGAAACGTTATCTTTGGGATACATCGTAACCGGGGTAAATTTTGTACTAACATTCGAACAATACTCGAGCAATTGCTTGTGGATTTCGGGTTGCTGTCTTTTCAAAGACACCCCTCTGTTTCTGAGATGATCTTTTAGGTTTTCCACGGCTTTTTCCCTGTTTTCTTTAATAGAGGCGGGATCGGTTTCGATAGGGGCTGTTGTTAAAATTAAAATTTCCGCATTTTCCGATGGTTCTCGTTCTCTTATTTGTATATCTTTGCTGAGTCGCATTTTGGCGCATCTAGATACGAGCTGTCGTTCCCACTTTACTGAACCAGTCGCTGGTGATTCAGAAATCACGCATATCGATACATACAGGATAAGTTTACTATCTGGATTGTAATTTTTGCACATTTTCACTATTTCGGCATATAACTGAGGACCCATTTCTGAGGGAAGCAAATCTTGCCAACGTACGTAGGTTAATTCGCCCAAACTTGGTAAACCTTTCGAAAGAAACTGTTCAGCAGACTCCGGGTTCGGGAAAAAACACTTTACCGATCCTATGCCGTGAGATAAGTAACCTCTACGAGCTATTTTCGACAGATGGTAAAGGGCGTCCTTCTTTTCCTTACAAGCAGCTATAACCTGCCGGCAAAGTGTACCTATCCTAGAAAATAAACAGGTTTTTCTATGTTTTTCCCAATGAGCACGTCTACAGGCTCTAGAGCAATAAGTGTATGAGCAATTGTGGCAATTCTTAAATGCACTAGCCTCAGCAGACGACACCAATACCGTTCTTCCGCACCTTGAGTATCGGCAACGTAGCACTGGTGAAGAATTGAAGGATACTCGGCGAGAGTTGGAGTTTGAGGCTGGTTCTGAGCCTTCTGAACGTCTCCTGAACTGCTCTTGAAGATCGTCCGAGTTGGATTTATGGCACGGGCTAGTATTAGCTGACACCGTCTCTGGAAAAAAAGTCATATAATATTTTTGTTAAAAGCGTTTCGAGTTTAAATGAAACTGTTGCTTGTCAAACGTAGGAAAATACGTGAAAATGTGGGGGGGTGCAAAAAAGAAAGAGAAACTGTTCAGATAAAGATAGGTAGGATTACAGTGCGGTTAACTCGTCTAACAACTGATGAATTCAGCCGCTGTACATTGTGCACCAGTGGGCGTGGTCATATTTAAAAACTCCCCTCTTCCTACTTTTGACAAACTGTACACATGCGTAACAAAAAGGTACGGACTGAGCTCTATGGTTAATTATGCAAATGTTTTTAGTTCGCTTTTAAATTTCTTAAGCATTTTTAAAGAAGAAGCGTTCTCAATAAAATGAAGTGCTTAAGAGATATGGACAATATTACGTCGAACGTCACATCGGTCATGAATGATATAAATTAGACTCTTTTTTTTCTAAGAAATGAGTGCTACAAGGACGTTTCATCAATACGTAAAATCCTTATTGCTCCTGATAGCTTTCTCCTGTGCTTTTTTGAAGTGTCCAGCATCACTTAAAAGTCAATTTTGACAGGTATAGTTTCAAATAAATATCTTTTCTGGTCCTTGATTTTGTAGCAGAAATTTGTGCAAAAAAAGATAATGATGGAACAATGAACTTGATCTGGGGATACTAACTTTTTATGGAATCTACTTTTTACTGATTTTTATTACCAGGAAGGGGTAGAGTCACAAAATCACCAATTTCAAGAATTGTCAGCATTGTAAAGACATTTCATTAAAAAAAAACTACGATACTCTAAATATTTGTTTTTCTAATCAAATTTTCAAGCTTCTCTATTATAAATTATCATACGACGTTTCATGCTTTCTGCCTCTAACTACATCAACATGCTCACACGAGTGACTAATTAGCATTTACGCGCGAGTTGCACACTATATTTTTCCTACGACCACCATACAGAAATCGCACAAATGACTGTATTGCACACGGTACTTTTTTATGAGCACATTTTCTAACTATAATAAATATAACGCGGTTAAGATGGCGCCCTCAGCTCGACAGTTTGACAATAAATAAATAAGCAGCAGTTTCCTAGTAACGAATTAGAAGTCGGACTGTTTTGCGGGTTTATTGTTGAGATACCACAGACTACAGATAAGCTGAAAGACAATTTGCTGTAGGTATTTATTTTGGATATGCCTAATGTCACTTTTGGCTAAGCTTCATGTCACTTTTTTTGGATGGTGGTCGTAGGAAGACTTCCTTTCGTGCCGCAACTTTCACACTCCTGAGAAATTAGCACTTTTGCGCACTTATTGCATAATATACTAATTTCGTATTGCACACAAATTTTAAAAGTGGAATTAACAAAAATAATAGTGACCACCCTGTAAAAATTTACACATGCAGGGATGAATGGACTATGGTTACATATTAAATAGTATTTTCAGGCATTTTGTATAGTTTGTATGATAAAACATAAAGACAGAAAAAAATAATAACGAAGAGGTTTAATTTCAATTTCTCGTTTTTAAAAATATTTCCAATTAGCTCTAAAATGTGCATTTTGTTTGTTCTGAACACGATTAAAAAATAATAAAAATTTAAACATATAAAAAAAGTGTTTTTTTTTTGTGTAAATTGTAACTGAATAAAAAAATATCTGACTTGGAGGTGCTGAAATTAAGTGTAAGTGAATCAAAAGTGTAGATACCTGAAAATGAAACTTACACATGTCTCCTACCTTGGAGACTGGGACTCGGTGCTCTGCCGCTCGATGGTAGTCCCAGCAAGGAATCTAAAACGTCTTCCAGCGTCGTCGAACTTGGAGATGGTTTCAGCGTCGATGTGGCAGTTGACAGTAGAGCAACTTCTATGAAAATGTATGTACAATTTTTTTTTTTTGGAAAATTAATATTTTTGTTAATAATAAATAGAAAATTAGTAATTAATATCAAGATTAGTAGTTACTAAAAAAAATTTAGTGGTACTTTCCGAACAACACAAGTTTCTGTTTTCTGATCGTTTTTAATATTACAAGAAGGGGAAGGGAAAATACTAATTTTATTCACCCTTCCCCTACTTGAAAAAGGAAAGGAGGAATTAACTTGATTTTCTGTATTGATAGTTATTTTCTCTCTCCGGCACTGATTTGCGATAATAAATATCTGCCATCAATCATTTTTAAATAGAAGATAGATTAGAATTAAGCTTTTGACAGCAATTAAAAAAATTAAAGGAAAGTATTAAGTTACATAAGTTTAATTGTCGATTCGTATTTGATTTGATGAATAGAAAAACTAATTAGATGTTTTAGAACGAAAATCGCATGCCTTTAACCCAATTTTCTATTAATTTTTGGGTTTAAGAAAATTAAGTTTTCGGCACAAAATCAAAAGTTTATCGCAATCAAAAATAAGTCAATTAATATCAATAAAAACCGTAAGCAAGTTATACAGTTATATTTTATAACTGTAGATGTTAAAAGGGGTCAAAAACTTTAAATTGTTTGATCAAGTTAAAGAACTATATTTTTTAATTTCAATTTTATGCTATTTTTAATTTGATTTTGTAAATTGTTGTTATAATTTATTTGAAAATGATTGAGAGCACAAATTTTAGAGTTATAGATGTTTTGGTCCTTCGATCCGTAGTGTAAGTAGTGTAAGTGGATTTATTTTAATAATTTGTAAATTGGTGTTATACAGTGTGACCCATTTTGTTTGGAAGCACCCCTATAAAATCCGCATTTTTCAACCGATTTTGATTTAGTCTTTTTTGTTGGATTCAGTATCAAAAACAGTATTTGAGCACAAATTTTCATACCATAATAGCTATTTTCAAGGCCCTCTACGTTAATTTTTCTTTGCCAAAAAAGACGAAAGTATATTAGGCATTTCTTAAATATGACTACACCACTGGATTCAGAATAATCACAAATGTAAACTATCAAAATTTTATAAAAAAAAGTTTTATTAACAACAAAGTTATCACTACATGAATTTGGAAAAAGTTGTTTTTCAATTAATTTTTTTACTAAGAATGTAGACACATTTTAAAAATGGCAACATGGTAAACAAAAACTAGGACTCAAACATATTGCACTGTAAAAATTCGAAGCCGATATCTTAACCGGTTCTGGCTTCTGAGAGTAATGTAAACTTGTGCTGATGTGACGAAAATACAAATTAACACCAAATAATACATTTCAATTATTAAACTACTTAATAATAATTGAATTCTGCATTTTTGTAGCCTCGACTAGACCTCCGTTAAGTTCCACACATTTCTCGTATCGTTTGCGACTATGTCTTAGCGCTTTTTTATTTCATGTGGCGTTATTCCAGCACACGCCTGTCGTATTCTGTCACACAGTTTTGCTCTATTCCTTGGACGTGTCTTATACACTTTTTGTGTCAAAAGACCCCAAAGATAAAAATCCAATGTAGTTAAATCGGGCTATCTAGGAGGCCATTCGATTAACTCGCTACCGTGACCTATCCAACCATTTGGAAATTTTTCGTTAAGCCACTGCCTGACAATCCTAGAATAGTGTACAGAACAACCATCTAACTGAAATATCAAATTTCTTTTTTCTGCTAGTGGCAGTTCGTCAATCACTGCGGATAACTCACCTTCCAAGTTATTGGCATTCATGTTACCCTCAAAAAAGAATGGACCTATTATCCTGTCTTTTAAAATTTCGGCTTCGAATTTTTACAGTGCAATATGTTCGAGTCCTAGTTTTTGTTTACCATGTTGCCATTTTTAAAATGTGTCTACATTCTTAGTAAAAAATTGATTAAAAAACAACTTTTTCCAAATTCATGTAGTGATAACTTTGTTGTTGATAAAACTTTTTTTATAAAATTTTGATAGTATACATTTGTGATGATTCTGAATCCAGTGGTGTAGTCATATTTGAGAAAAAAAAATGCCTAATATACTTTCGTCTTTTTTGGCAAAGAAAAATTAACGTAGAGGGCCTTGAAAATAGCTATTATGGTATGAAAATTTGTGCTCAAATACTGTTTTTGATACTAAATCTAACAAAAAAGACTAAATCAAAATCGGTTGAAAAATGCGGATTTTATAGGGGTGCTTCCAAACAAAATGGGTCACACTGTATGATTGAGAATAATCAAATTGATTTTTTCATAATACTCAGAGAGAAAACGATTTTTCAGCAGCAAATTTTTATCCTTCAGTTAGCTACAGATCATAAAAAAATACGAGGAGTCGTTAAAAAGTTAGCATATGTCACATTTTTTTTCGAAAAAAATTTTATAGGAAATTTATTATAAATATTAGTGGTAGTTAAGTAATTAATGAGAAACACTGGGAATTAATTGGTTAGATAAAGCGACATTCCAAAAGTAAAAACATATTTACCTAAATAAATAAAATCCTCAGTGATTCGAGTTTAATCATCAAAATGTGGGTGTCACTTTGACAGTAAGTTTACTTGGAACTCTTATGCAGTACCTACACTTGATATGTTGAATTTGAGTGAACCTTTCACCAGAATAATTAAATACATTTTTATGACATAAAATAATTGAAAAAAAAAACAAAAAAAAAATTGAGAAAATAAAACAATTTATTGATGAAATTATATGTGGTTTTTACAGACATGCATTTAAAATAATGATACGTAACACATAAAAAATAATAAAATCAAAATATAAACACTGGAAAAAAAAACAACGGTACAAAAATTGCACTCTTTTGTTATAATTATAGTTATATAATAATAATAATAAAATCTTCTTAATATCTAGTTGAGTTAAATATTTTTTTAAACTGTACAAAGAAGTTGATTAAAACAAAAATGTTTTTCGTTAAAAGTTCCTATAGTTACTTAAAATTCCGTTGCTCAAAATGTCTTCCATAGAAACTTCCGATTAATACTTTTTTTTGTCCTACATCCCCAAAAAAAATGGGAAATTTTTAACCTTCAAAAAAAGAAGGGTGCACAATCTATATAGAGTGCGAAAGCTCTAGCTCATTTTTAAGAAACGGAATTATAGAATAAGTGTTAAATAATAAACAATTGTTATTTCCGCACAAAAAGTAGGGAGCAGTTCTATTTGAGACTAAAATCGTTTTGAATAGAACCATAATTTATCTTTACCCTACAAAAAGAAAAACAGCCATTATCAAAACCATCACAATTTACCAATTACCGTAAACCGTGAGGTGACATGAAGCGTTTTGACATTTAAATCGACCTTCACATCAATTAATATCAGCAAAAGTTCTTTTCCCCCTTGATTTTATAATTAAAAAACGGTACACCACTGGTTAATAATGT
The DNA here is from genome assembly GCA_949126875.1 of Lochmaea capreae. Classification (NCBI taxonomy): domain Eukaryota; kingdom Metazoa; phylum Arthropoda; class Insecta; order Coleoptera; family Chrysomelidae; genus Lochmaea; species Lochmaea capreae. The sequence continues at coordinate 2,944,264 of OX421405.1, read as the reverse complement.
TTCCGCGGTTAAAAGTCGAAAAAAAAAGTAACACTTTATCACGACATTCGCCCGCTAAGCTTTTTGAATCATAATAGCTAAACAATAAATACATAGGCAACACACAATACAACAGTAGCACCAATATAAGAAAATGACAGAACATTTTGTCGATTAAAGGTTGGTACAACTAAGTAAAAAAAAAACTAAATAAATCGCATCTAGAAACGATGAGGTATCAAAAAAACGAGTAGTCGATGGGATTTACATGAAGAAACGAAACGAGACATTTTTTAGAATATTCTACAAGATACCGAGACCAAGACTGTATACGACACAATCCAAAAGTAGTTTCTGATCTCGCCAAAAATTGATTTTATAAATTTCTTATTAGAAATATACGAAAAGGTCTGAATAAATTTTACGAAATATAATTTAAAATTGATTATAATAGACAACTGGTTACGAGACGAGACCTGAACTTAAGCGAGACTTATTTTTTCAAGAACTGACGAGACCGAGACCAGAATTTTGAAAGTCTCACTTTATCTTGTCTAGTGGCAAGCCCTAGTTCTCTCGTTATTTAGAATACTATGCGAGACGAGACCTAGGCTTAGCGAGACTTATTTTTTTTCAATAACTGACAAGACCAACACGAAATTTTTGAAAGTATCGTCTTATCTCGTTTAGTGTGGAGCCCTAGTTTCATTATGATATAGAAATTTAGTATAATAGTCGAGACGAGACAACTTTTAACAATACGAGACCCAGACTTAAACGATAGTTGTTTTCTTAAGAACTAGCGAGGTCAAGACGAGATTTTTGAAAATCACGTCTTATCTCGACTAGTATAAAGCTGTAGTTCTTTTGTGATGTAGAATAATAGGCAAGACGAGACAACTGGTTACAATACGAGACACAGACTCGAGCGATGATTATTTCTTCAAGAACTGACGAGACCAAGACGATGTAGAGATGTAGAAATCATTTTATCTAAATTGAATCCTTTTTTAAATATCCACAATACGATTTTACAATATTAAAATTTTTAATCTAACATTGGGTATGATATAAAAAAATAATTGAAGTTTGCTTAGTAAAAATTTTTTGGTGAGTGTTCAAGAGAAAAAACAATGCTTTGTTTTTTTTTTGTATTATTTTTTTGAAAGTTGTTTTTCAATACCTCATCATATTTTACGCTTTATCTATTTTTGGCAATAAACATAAAACAAAAATTAGAATATTAGTAGTGAATTTTTATTATATTATATTATATTTATATTTTTCTTTAAACTAGCTTACTAAAAAATTATTTTGTAAATGAGAGATTTTAAAGAAAAAATAGAGGAAAAACTGTGCTCTAGTTTTAAATATTTTCTATAAATTGGGACTTTTTTTTTCCTTTTAGAATTTGTATTTCCTAGAGGTAACATTAAATATTTTTTCCCAAACTTAAAACGATAAAAATTCACTACTACATACTAATATCCTCTTGGAAAAACCTTTACAGCGCCGACACTGACAAAAAAATACCAACCGTAAAAAAAATCATCCAATTACTTGAGATTTTTCAGATTCGTTATTGCTTTTTATCTTAACTTTTGTTAAAAAAAAATATAATAATTTCGAAATAAATATTCAAAATGTAAAGTCAATGCCAAAGTGTTTAAATTAAATATTTTAAATCTTCAACAAATAAAGATAAAATATGAATATTCATAAATAAACTTTACTTAAGAAAATTTTCAAGGTTTTTTTTGTACTTTTAGGATGTGACTAGTACTGAATCCCCCCACTGGATTATACGTATGTCATTCTGTATATATTTTACAATTTTTTTGACATTTATTGCCATAACCATTGAAATAATGACAATTTATTTTTGAAACTTTGATAAATTTTAATTTTTTTTACCCCCTATAATTTATTTGATAAAATAAAAAGAGAATTTTTAAAAAATAAAAAAAAAAATTAAAAAAAATTAAAAAAAAATAAAAAAAATTAAGAAAAAATAAAAAAAATTAAATTTATTGTTTTAATAACGGTGCAAAATACTTTGACATTATCCCACACTTTAAATGCGACGATTCCATTGAAGCATTTTGTTTATGAAGCTGTAACTGACTTACCATTATGCGTCTGTAAATCTAGCCTAAGTTTGTTACTGGTTATCGGTGTGTGACTTTGGCTTTCCGATAAAGTGACCGGCGTCTGTGGTGAATCCAGAGGTCTCGTACCTACAAAACTACTCTCCACCCAACATAACTTCTGACTACCCCTCGGACTGACCGAACTAGATCTCTGACTAGCAGTTTCTTGGCTATCGTAACTTCTATCTCTAGCATCTTCCGGCCTTAAACCACTAACGTAATGTACAATAGCCGAAGTTACTTCTTTTATAGACGTTTGTATCTCGGGACTTTCTTGCTGCGCAGGAGCATTCTGCGAAGATAAAAGCGAACTAGCTAAACGTTCCGCTGGAGTCCTCGGTCTGCTGAGTCTCTCCTGCGATCTCCAACCTAAGTACGGTTGTCTGTAACTGAAGCTGGATCTAGCCGAAGACGGCGAGATACTACCATTAGGCTGTCTGGTGTTGAAGCTCGATCTCGTAGAAGCGCAAGGCGACGAAGCTGTCGAGTTTAGCTTAGACGTTGACCACCGTACGAAAGGCTGACTCAGCGGTGTGGGGGAAACAACTGGGGAAAAGGTATTTGATCCTAAGCTGCTCAAGGAGGTTGTTTTGCTTCCTGTTCCGTTCCATCGAGTTTCGCGGGCTGATTGTTTTTTAAGTAAGAATCCTTCTCGGGGTAATGGAGATTGTTTGTACCAGTCGGGAAGGGTGAGTTTTTGTAGGGAACGCTGGACTCGAAGTTGGTGTTCAGACATTACTCTCTCCCCTTTTTGTAGTTCATTTTCCGGTGGCTGTAACAAATTTAAAATAATGTAAATACACAAAATAACAATCCGCCTTCTTAGCTCAAATACCGATCAAAAGGTAATGACGTCATGGTTTTGTAGTAGACAGTATTAGGTGGGATACGTAGAGTGTTTAGTCTTATTCGATAAACTTGATAGTCTTGGTCAGCATATAGGAATAAACTTATTAAAATTATTGTATTGTCATCGATAAGTGTACGAGGAAGTATTGATATCTAGTTAGCCTAGACCAGGTACATTTCTACGATTCAGAAACAAAGCAACAATCGATGGAATGGCGACACTCTGGTTCTCCAAGACCTAAGAAGTTTCGTGTCCAAAAATCTGCTGGAAAAGTTCTTGCTTCAGTTTTTTGGGATTGCCATGGAGTAATCATGATTGATTTTTTGGATAAGGGTAGAACAATAACTGGAGATTACTATTCGATATTACTGACCACTCTACGGGAAAAAATTGAAGAGAAAAGACGCGGAAAGCTATCCAAAGGTGTTTTGTTTTTGCAGGACAACGCCCCTGCACACAAATCTCATGTTGCCATGCAAAAAATTCGTGATTTAGGGTTTGAATTACTGGAACACCCCCCTTATTCACCAGATTTGTCTCCGTCCGACTATCATCTCTTTCCTCAACTGAAAAAAAGTTTAAAAGGTCGTAAATTTTCTTCCAACGAGGAGGTAATAAAAGCTGTGGAGATCTGGTTTGCAGAGCCAGAAGAAACATTTTTTTTGAAAGGTCTAGAGACGTTGCAGGTTCGCTGTAATAAATGTTTCCAATTAAGAGGAGAATATGTTGGGTAATAAAATATTTTGACATAGAAATTTTGTTTGGTTCTATAGTAGGCTAAGAATTTTTCAATATATCGTCGTAATTAAATATTAAAGTGTTTTAATTCCTTTGGGTCAGATTAGATGGCGATGATGTGAATTATAGGAAAAAGGTTATTGGAATTTTTTGGAAATTCGTTCATTTTTAACGCTCCAAAGTGTCGCAATTTTAATAAAATTATCTCATTTGTTTTATGACGACAAATAGATTGAGAATTCTAAAAAAATAAATGTAACAGTGTATCTGCCTTAAACATTATCAATTTGCAATCGATTCGCTTAAAATTTATTGATAATACAACTCTAAGACTTAATTTGATAAGATAGGAATAATTGATTAAAAAAAACAAAATGGTTTATATTTTCAGTAAATTGATAAGTTTTCCACTCGTTCGAGTATATTTGTTGTTTTCTCTATAAACTTTTCTAACAGTTCTAAGAGATCCACCAATCAAAAACAATTCTAGAACGTTGTTAATTGTTTTTATTGGTGTTTGGAAAAATCGTAGAAAAAATGTAGTGTATATCTCGTATAGCTCTACTTTTAGGTTAAATTTGACGTTTCTACGGAAAATTTGATATTTTCAGTGTAACGTTTTGATATGCTAGCAAAATTTGTATTTTTTCGATTTAAATAGAGCTATGAATTCTGCGTTTGGCGATGGAAAACCATCAAAAAAATCTATTGGTGAGTTAGGATCTTTAGGAATTTATTTCTTTAAAAAAAACTGATTTTACCAAAATTTGATGTTACCTTCAATATTTTATTTTGTTTATATGAATAATGCTCTAAAAACCTACACAAGTTTGATCAGCCGACATTTTATAAATTTCCTTCCACGTTATTGGTATCTCGTTCACTATTGTCACACAAAAATTTCACTTTTTAATCATTATTATAAAAGTTTAAAACTTATAGAGCCACGCGCGACTTTTTATTATTTGACTTCGATACGTGTAATACCACACTTTGGTCTAAGGCAAAATTTGCGATAACAGTGACTATTATATTATAACTACGAGTACAAAATTGACCTTCGCTGGTATTATCAGTCATGGGCGTGTTTGTAGGGGACTATAATTGAATAATCTGCCCTGTATCTATTGACATGGGAAATCTAAATATTTGTACTGATTTATTTAGTTTGATGATGACGATTTTTATTTTGTAATTTTTGACGTTTTGTGGAAAATAATCAGTCCCAAAGTTCCATACCTTTAAATTGTACCAAAACTTTTTATAGGTATGAGGGAATATGGGGGGGAATAATAAATTTTCATCTATTTTTTTAAACAAGAATAAAACAATATTTTATAAAATACCAAAAAACTATATTTGACATCCTCGCCAAAATTAATTTGAAAAAAAATTTAATATATGTCCTAAAAAGGGACCTCTTTTTCGTGTTTGGCGCATAAATATTACCAAATTTACATTAAAAAAAATAGAAAAATATTATAAATAGTGTCCTACGTTAAACCCCTTCGTACGGCTATGATTTTTATTGTTTTCTACTTTGATTACGTACAATTAATTAGCTTTTTAAAATTTCCGACATACAGTCAGTATCAGCCGTGGCAGTTTCGTTTTACAATAATTAATTTGTGATAACCGCACCGGATAGTGTCCCAATTTTGTTTAAAACATCCTTTCAACCGAATATTACTAATTAAGAAATGAAAAATTTTCAAAAGAAGTCTGCATTCAAAAGGCAACAAACGCCTTCCTGACAATTATCAACACCACCAGAAAAACCGAAACTGATAGTGAATTTGAAGGTCTAAAGGATAAATATGAATACCAAGCTAAGAATCTCACAGTCTCAATGAAAAAAATGCAGATATAAAACGTGCAAAGAATACAATTCACTGTAAAAGGACAATAAATGTAGCACAAGAAAGAAAAATGAAGAAGATGGAATAGTAAATAGAAGGACTAAAGACATCGATGTAAAACAGAGGAGCAAAGAAGTAAAGCTGGTCAAAGGGGGATCGAAGGAAGTAATAGGCACAAAAAAATATTCAGAACCAACAGATGAAAAAAGCCATGTAAGAAAAAAAATGCTGGACGAAGTTATGTAAGGAAATAAAGAGACAATGATGAGCAGACCTCCTCTGGAGGATTCAATCCAGCAAGAAAGGCTCTCAAGCGAAGGACCCGAGGACTACTCGCTAACAAGGTATCTGAGCGAAGATAGGAAGGAGTCTGGATCATGAAAATCAGCCAAAAGCACTTTATGTACGGTGAAAGAAAATCACTGCGCATCATGAAAGAAAAAGAGAAGATAAGGAAGATTAAGGTGGGAAGAACTAAGAATATATCCTACAGCTCGGCTAATAGTATCAGGTAGAGAGCTCAAGAAAAGGACCTATTTAGGCGAAAGCTCGACACATCGAAGTCAATTTAGGTTTATGTAGTTTACGGTATTGTTTTCTGAGGATAGACATATTTATCAAAGCAGCTATCTCGGCTAAAGCTAAAACTCTACCATAATCCAAATTCTAATTTAACATAAATGCAACTCATTGGAAAATTAAGGACTGGTTCTACAATTTGAGTACAAAGCTGGTATTCGCTATGCGTAGGATAACGAGTTATTATTGCGTTCTACTAAAAATAAAATAAAACTATACCTACTGAACAGGTAAAAAATTTAGTGATGATTGGGGTTTTATTATATACAGATTGCGTAAAGTACATCCGAACCGTCCAGATTACACAAGTACGACAGAAAAACAGTTGAAAGAGAGAGAAAGAATAATTATGCGTGGTCATTAAGGCGTGTACTTTGTTTCACCTTAGGGGTGTATACTTATTTCCCGAGACTGGCCGAATGCTCATTGCCCCCATATTTTAACCGCTGTTGCCAGAAGCGCAGATTAATTTGTACAAATGATATTTTTGTCTCGTTATCGTTGACTTTTTGTCGAGAGTGAAAATACAGCACGTTTGTGCCAGCATTACGCCAAATAATCTTAGAGATATGAGATCAAATCTTTATCACAGATTTGGTTATTGTCTGGCACAGAAAGGTGGTTTATTTGAGCACTTAATTCATTAAAATTATGTTTACCTTCAGAATGGATTTTTATTTTTATTTTTTCAGGAAGTTTATATTTTATGTTTAGAATAGGTGTAGCTACCTACTTATTTTATTTTTTGAATTTAATTTATTGATGGAAGGGATTTTTAGTTTATTAATTATGGTTCTCTGAAGAAATGCTGTTTTATTTTCAAGTTACAATGGCTAAAATAATATCCTATTGTAGTTAGAAATTGTCAACTTGGTCTGAAATGATCATGTTGACAAAAATGAATTTTAAGATGTACAGGTTACGTAATAACGATTGTATTTTTTTATTTCTTTAACACCCTCACTCCTTCCATGTTGGGAGCAAACTGAATACCACCAACTAGTGAATTCTCTCTGTAAAGGACCATTCGGCCAGTCTCGGGAAATAAGTATACACCCCTAAGATGAAACAAAGTGATGACCGCGCACAATTATTCTTTCTCTGTCTTTCATATATCCTTGTCGTACTTGTGTAATCCGAGGCCCGGGTTCCAAAGTAATTTACGCAATCTGTATAACGGTACATTTTGAACATCCTGTATAATGAGTATTATGATTTACAAATAAAGTTGTTTCTACTATAACTTTCAGTTTATTTGTACAGAGTATAACCCACTTCCGCGACGTGTACTTTATAATTATAAATATATTTTTATGTTTATATTTCGCTTTAAACTTAGGACACTTAATAATCTAAGAAGTTATTATTTAACATAGTAAAGCTCGTAAATGTGTGCCACGGCAGTGGTATGTGAAATTCTACCGTTCAACGAAGTGTCTAATAATAAAGAGGAAGTAGGGGAGAACAAAAAAACAATATGTGCGGCTGCCTACCTTACGTCGGCCGATTTTAACTGTTCCATATGTTTCCTTTCATCATTTCCTTCGGGTGTTGTCATTGTAAGATTTGGATGAGTTTGTCAATGTAAACTTTAGTTAGTGGGGGATTGTTTTCAGACGCTTTGATCTAATTTAACTATATAAGCAATTCTTATGAGTGCTTATGAGTGGTACAGAGCATTTAAAAGCGAACGAGATGTGGTGGAAGATTTGCCTCGATGTGATCGGTCATCAATGTCTTAAATTGAACTCAATACCACTAAAATAACAAAAAGTGCTGGAATTTGTTTGTGTCTCACATGTTTTTTGATACATTAAACAACACTCTGTACATTTTTGACTTGGTAGTTGAAATGCGTGGCATTTAACGTGATGTTATTCAGGTGTTCAAACTTTCATTTCATAAGTGACTCTCTGTTTTATCGACTCTGGTAAATCTCAAAGTATAAGACTTATTAATAATGGCGGTAGTATTAATAATAATGAAGAGCTTTCACTTTTCACTCCTTTAAAGTTTCTTTACCTCCTTCGTTCGTTAGATAGGATCGGAAACACGTGGGCATGTAAGCGAATGAAAAAAAAACAGGAATCTGTAATCGTGGATAACTGCACCGAGATAATTATTTAATCTTAAAAAGAAATTTGTTTCAATTGGTTTATTATAAACCATTTATAAATGGGACCATTTATAAAGAGTCTTGAATCCTTCGCATATGCCCAATCAAAGGAATCCAGTGATTCAGCTTGTGCAATTGATTTTGGACAAATTTAACCAGTACGAACATGTTTATGGATTATTTTATATCGCGTACGTGCAGTTTTCCGTTTCAACCTTTATCGTTTAGGTTGACATATAAACACACCCACTTCCATAGATCCATAAGGTTCTAATTTTTTTTTCACGAGATACTTAACTGGAGATTTTTAATTAGTGCATAACAAGATATACTGGGTGTTGAAATGCATTTAACCATAAAATTTTATGGACCATTAAAATAGAACAGGGAGATGAGTTATCGAAGTCGGTATGAAAGGATTGATTTAAACGAGTTGTACCATTTGGTATTTTCGTGATTAACGGTCAGTAATTTTAGATTTAAGTGTATAGGAAGAATGAAAATAATTATTGACGTATACAATTGAATGTAGCATATGTGGGTAGTTGAGATGAAAAACGATGGTTTAGTTGAAATAAACGAGAGATGTTTATATAATTTGCAATAAGATGTTTGAGTGCGTCATAATATCAACAAGTGGCGTCAAATCAGGTAAATAGGTAGGATGATAAAATTGGAATGTTGGAACTTTATTTAGCAAAAATTAGAACGACAGAAGGAATGGCAAAATTCAGTAATTAGCGTAGTCAAAGTACACAAAATATCCGTAAAATGCCGCAAAAAACTTGAAAATTCAAAATTGAGTATTTAAAAGGGTTGTGATTGACATGAGAAAAACTTTACAATGCTAGCCATGCGATTTTCCGGAAAATCGTCGAGTGAAAATTTTTGTTTTGGTTTTTTTGCTCTAATTGTTTAAATAATGAAAACACAGAAAAATGTTCAAATCAAAAATTGTAGCTAATACATTTATCTACAAAATTTGTCTGAATATTTTTTTTGTATCTGCATTAGTTTTGAAAATATATACGAAATTTTCATAGTAGTATTTTTGAACATTATCAATTTTTATGTTTTTAATTTTATGATAGTAAATAAACAATGACATTTAGAAAAAAAATTTTCATATGAAATGTGTTCTAAAATGGGGTATCTACAAATACATTGAAGAAAAAATTTTTTTTTTAAATTTTTTAATGTACTATCATCGATTTTCCACGCTTTCTCACCTTCTTTTTCACCTTTCTTACCTGAGCCATAAGTGTGTTCTTTTGTATCGCGATCACTTCTAAATAGGCTCATTATAAAGTTCACAAATTTTTAGATAATATCATAATCGGTATAAAAAGTTATAGAAGGTTTGGTGACAGACCTCTGATTTAAGTATTTATTTTAAATAATTGTCTATTATTAAAAAATTTGATATTTATAAAAAAACTGTATAGTAGTTTCGAAAGTAGATGCTTCAAAGTGTTTAGTAGTAAAGTTTCATCGAATTATATTAATTTCGAAAAAAGATATAATAGAATGAAGTCTAAAAAAAACAAGTAAAATTAAGCATGCAAAAAAAAACAGATTTTTAAGAAGCATTCGTTTAAAATTCTAAATATTGATGTCTTTACTTTTATAATAATAATGTTTTATGCTCATTTGCAATGCTAAATCCAAGAGGAATTTTCGCTGGGATAAGTATTAATGAAATAGGAATTATAATAAACTAATACTACAGTCAGAAAATCTACTTTTTCAAATTTGAAAGTATTTTTATCTAAAAGTTGAGATCTTTCTTTACATTTTAAATGAGTTTATTTATTTTTTCAGAATGTTATAAACCCAAAATTATCAACTTTCAAGTCGAGCGGTTAATATAAATTTGGCTCACGGGCCGTTCGCGCGTAACCACGAATTGTATACCACTGAAATTAATTTTATCTCGTAAACTTTTTAATTTACAGAAAAACTTTTCAAACCAAATTTGTAGATAAATGCATCAGCTACAAATTTTGATTTGGATGTTTTTCTGTAAATTTATTATTTAAACAATTAGAGCGAAAGAACAAAAACAAAAATTTTCACTCCACGATTTTCCGGAAAATCGCATGCCTAACATCGTACTTTTTCTCATGTTAAACACCACCCTTTTAAATACCCAATTTTGAATTTTCCAAGTTTTTTTGTATTTTTTGTGAGGTTTTATGTGTACTTTGATTATTCTAAATACACAGATAAAAAAATCGAAAATATAAATGAACAAAATAAAAAACTGCTGAAATTTCTGACGAACAGAACACCTTATCGCTATAAACTTCTAATCCGAAAGTGGAAAACTAAGAGCGGCTTTACTACATAATATTTAATAGAACATACTTTTACATCCGAATTGAACCACCACAAGTTTTTATTTTATAAAATTATGTTAATTGAGATGATTTATTTTACTATTACTATTAAATCATTGTAAAATATTTTATAAATTTTGAGTTAAACTCTGTAATATCCGATAAACACCTGTTAGTTTGAGGATTATTGCATTCCAATACTCTACAGTATTCGCCAAATAACTTGATGTCCTAAATGTTTTCTAGGGAGATATTGACGCCGCCCATCCGATAACTGTAAACAGTGCCGTGCAAGTTCTATCCTAATTCTTTGTTATAATTATTGGTATATTGATTTTAATAGAAACGGATCTAACATGTTATTTATCTAATTGAAGATTGTAACACTCTATATATCACTTGACGAGTTTGTCCTTCAGTACATCTACGATTTTCTTCATTAACGGCTGACATTTTTACAAACACTTTATTGTACAAAGCAGAAACAATAACTGTGTGCCGCTACGCTACTGAAAATCTTAACACCTGATAAGGTTCGATGCAATTGGCGTTTGTCATAATTTTACCACCAATAGCAGCCGACTAGGCAGGGCACTATTACTCTGTCTCTCTTAGTTGGTAATTTCTGGGACATCATATCAGTTGGCGAATACTGTATGTACTTGTTGAAATCAACTATAGTTTGAATTTGGTATGAAACTAAATACAAAATGTCATTGGGATTTATATTGTACAAGCTGTAGTTCGGTATTCTTTAAGAGAAGCGATTTAAAGCGATTTTTTTTTATAAAATCTAATTTATTTTTCGTTTTTAAAGAAAAATATTGTTAATAACAATCACATTTTATCAAATTTAACAAAAACAATCATGTGTAGTCACATTTTTTATTTTGAAAATTACCCCTAAATAGTAAAAGTGCCTCTAAACATTTTGATTTTGTCCTGTCAAAATATTATGACAATATCTTTCATTATTCTTAAAACTCACTGACGGTTACTTGGTGTCATTGAAAAAAAAATGAATTCCTATAAAAAGCAGCATGTCAAACAACTCCCAGTCTGATTTGACAGTGAAAGTCCAAGTTATAGGCCTGTTTTAATAAACGCACTGTATTTTTAAACGTAGTAAACGTAGAGGGGACGTCCATTAATTACTGAGGCGTTCGTGACGAGTTTTCAGCCCTAACTTCCTTTTTTAGTGAGATTTGGCACTACCACCTCCAAATTCACCCCGTTTTCTCGTATATTTGTAGAGACCCCCTCACTCCCATGTGTGATTCGGTTAGACCCTCTCCTCCGTCCCAATCGACATTAAAAATTATTAGAAATTAATAATAATAGGACTGTAAATATTGTATTCTAAATTTTTAAAATCTTCAAACACGGCTACGCAAACCTTAGTCCATCCCTTTCCTAGTTTCTGTGTGCGCCCTTCCTCAGATCTGATTCTACGATTAACTAAAAAAATGTGACCACATACATAATTTTTTTTTCTTCAAATATTAATAAAAACACGATTTTTTCCACAAAGAAAAACAAAACATTTTTTTACGATGTTAGAGAGCAATTTGATTTTTTTTTGCACACGACTCTTACCTATTTAAAAATTTTTCTATCGCGCCGCCAATGCCTTGCTTCTTCGACTTTTAAACGTAATACTACAAAAATTAAACATAATTAATGATAATAATGGGTCCCAAGTTTCAATTAAGAACAACAGGCGTTTAGCATAAAGTGGTGATAATTGGTGTAATGATAATTAATGATACTTGGAATGAATACTTGGAACTGTTTATTACATTTCTCAAGAAACCCCCTTTAAATGTCAATATAACACGTTTAATATAACATTTACGAAACTAAAACTAACTGTTTTGCAGTTGGAAACTAATTTAAACTTTTTATTGACACTCTGTATAGTATATTGTGTCTATTATTGTTACCAGATATTTTACAACTCACAAATATTTCTGGAATACGTATCAGAAGGCATTAAAAAAATTTAAACCAATTGTTTTATTGTTAAAGACCGATTTTAACCGTTATTATTTCTAAAATATTTTTCATTGACACTCTGTATAGTATACTTTGTATATTATTGTTACCTGATACTTAAAAACTCTTAAATATCTCTGGGATACGTATAAGAATGCCTTAACAAAATTAAAACCAACCAATTTAAACCGTTCCTTTTTCCATAAAATATTTTATTGACGCTCTTAATAGTAAACTTGTACATATTATTGTTACCGGATACCTCAAAACTCTATTGTATATAAAACGTTCAAGGAAACACTATCTATTATATTAAAAAGTGAATGGGAAACATGACGTAAACTTAACATTGTAAGCAAATTTTTTCGGTGAATAAAAATAGAATGTTACATTGATAAGAACAACCCGAAATACATGAATGACATTCTCTTGTTATGAATTGTATGTTTCCGAATATCTCTTGTTGATAAAATTTTATTTTGTTTATTTATAACATGATTTAATAATGCTGACACAAAAGATATTGATAAAGGTTTTGATAACATTGATGGTGAGTGTAAGAATACGAAACGTCGGATTTACAAAGTAACCACGTCTTAGCGAAGCTTGTAAAATTCTAACACTAAGAAGTGTTGTTATTTTTTCAATTGCGTTGATAGTAATGTTATAAACAAATAAAATCAAAGAATTAACTTTACAGGGTGATTCATTGAGAAATGTAAAAGTAGATAGGGCACACCGAGGTGATTTTAATAACCTTTATTTCATGGGTTTATTGTTCTTTATAAATATATAGGGTGATTTATAAATTTTTGTGGTTTGGTAGGGGTAGGTTTGGTTGGGTTATTATTGGAAATTATTATAATTTATTCTTCAAAAATTGACTAAAAATACGAAGGTGGTTTGGTAGGGGTAGGTTTGGTTGGGTAATTATTGAAAATTATTATAATTTATTCTTCAAAAATTGACTAAAAATACGAAGGTGGTTTGGTAGGGGTAGGTTTGGTTGGGTTATTATTGGAAATTATTATAATTTATTCTTCAAAAATTGACTAAAAATACGAAGGTGGTTTGGTAGGGGTAGGTTTGGTTGGGTTATTATTGAAAATTATTATAACTTACTTTACAAAAATTGTCATTCGATAAATTCACGAATCATACTAATTATTCTAGGAATAATATTCTACCCTGCCCATTCTACCAATGTATCCACCTGACCGCGGGACGGACATCGTTCGGGGATTAAAAACCCTTTTCCTAAACCCTCAATTTTCTGACTGCGGGACGGACATCGGTATTGCCCACTAAAGGGTCCCGGGTTCGAGTCCCGGTGGTTTCGCTTTTTCAATTTTCAGAATATTTAGCTTATAATACATTATGTTCTTTATCCACAGTGGTGAGGATTAAAATAATAAAAAATTTTTTAAGAACATCAACAAGTAAGTTTTGACTCGAAAAAAAATAAGTAAGACCAAATGTATACGGTGCTTCCGCATACAACTTTCATTTATTTATTTAAATAGCTTTTATATGTCACTCTGTATATAAATATCGTTGGCATGAGGCATAGAATGACTTGTTTGCTGTTTTTTCTTAGTGTGTGCACATCTATAAAAGCGTAATTGGTTTACCATAAAAGGTCAATACTGAGATTGTGTTGGACGTCTTCAATCGTGGGAAGTAGATTTTCAAGAATTTTTCATCTATTCAGTTTTTTTATGACCTTAGCAAAATATTTATGCGATCCAACGTTATGGGAAAGTTTATATATGTTTGGAATTTTTCCCTAAATATAAGGATTCGTAAATAAAGTTGTTAACTATTGAAGTGAGAATGGGAAATACAAAAAAACAAAAGGAATATTAAAATATATCTTGATACTATAAATATACTAAAAACGATCATTATTATTATCTAATGTCTTGTTATTTTCTGTATGCCCTCGTGTGAAAAACACAATATGGAAACATAACCTAATATCCGGCGGCTATTGACCCTATCGACTAAACAGTGCATTCGTAAATATTAATATTCATTTTCTAGTGTTGTTGCTGTAGCAGTTCGCCTCGCAGACCGAGAAATAATTCTCAAAATAATATTTAACTGGGTAATGAACAATGTTAGGTTAATCTCTAAATCTAGTTACGCAGATTATTATTTGAATATTATCGTTTTGAATAGAACGTATCATTTTGGTTATCTTTAATGGAATTTAACTGATTTTAAAAATCGTTTAATCCACGTTATCAGCTAGTAACAAAATTTTATTTAAAAAAAAATTAGATATTCCTTCGAAAATTATCATAATATAACCCAAGATATCAAAAATGTACGGATAATAGTAATTTATGATACAAATGCTAAAAGTAATTAAAGTCCAAATTAACGCATATTTTACATTAATTAATTGATAAAATAATAGCCTCGAGATTATCAGTTTTGAATCCAATTTCATCTAATATATTCATGAAACAAATGGAATTGTCACTCAAGTTGAGTAAAAAATATATAAAAAGTGCCAAATTTTGAATATTGGTCAACAAAAAGATGATAAAAATGGAAACTAAAAGCTAAAATAATCATCTAAAGAAGCTACTTTCATTTTTAAACAAAAAAATTAAATGTCTATTATTTTGAGGTTATATTATGCCTTATCAATAATTCATAGACACGCACATTACAAACATTCGCGTGAAACATTATAATTTGTTTGAGAATCAATAATATCGACAAAAATCCATTGTTATTATGCTGTAAGCTGTTAGAATATGCAATGAAATAACTAACGTCTATAAATAAATTAGACGCAATTTAATAATTTCTTTTCCATCAACTGCGATTTATTTGGAGCCTGTAATGTTACTTATTTTTTATAAATGGGATAAATATAGAGGATAATTCGAGTAGAAAGCGTTTCTTAGGAAAATGCTTTGAAGATTAAATAAAAATTAAACATTATTTACGAAATGTCAATCATAAATTCATGCAACTTCAAACTTTTCGAATCATTTATCGACACTTTACCTATAAATGATGACAATTACCGCTGTATACAAAGTGTTCAGAAACTAAAATCTTATTACAGTTTCCTGTAATATTGTCGTATTTAATAGAGTGAATGTATCAACAGATGGCGAAAGGAATAATTATAAATATTCAACACTCTATGAATTTTTTGAAAAATAATATTTTTCAAAAACAGTGGCCGTTCAACTAAGGAGCAACAACTACTTCCCGTGCAATATGCACCGCCGGATATTGAATTACACCCCAAAAGTCAAACGGGGTTGGTATATCTACAAGATATTTTACACAATCTTTACTGCCGTCACAATCTTTACATTTCCGTTACTGGAAGACATGTATTGATTGTGATTGAAGTGTACTCTTCAGTCCGGGATTAGAGATTCTCGGACGGACACCACATACCTTGTACTGATGAGGCGCAAATACGCCGAAACCGGTCTACAAGTTGTGTTGTCCCTTCTAATTGCAAACCAGAAAGGTTGGTTTTAAAATATCTTGTAGATATACCAACCCCGTTTGACTTTTGGGGTGTAATTCAATATCCGGCGGTGCATATTGCACGGGAAGTAGTTGTTGCTCCTTAGTTGAACGGCCACTGTTTTTGAAAAATATCATTTTTCAAAAAATTCATAGAGTGTTGAATATTTATAATTATTCCTTTCGCCATCTGTTGTTCAGAAACTCTCCGTTAAATGCAAAATACCGATACTAGATGGGAAAATGACGCTGTGAAGTCGATTTTTTTCACTAAGAAGCAACAACTACTTCTCGGGCTATATTCCCCGACAGACATTGAGGGGTTAAAATAGTGTTAAACTGTTATCTTTGACGTATTTACTAAAATAAGAGAATTTTTATAAGATATTGAGTTAGATGGACATAAAATCGGAATTTTCAAGTGTGAATGATGATAGCAACAGATAGATTGTTCTTTTCTTCGGTAAAAAACGTTCAAGGTACGCCACTGTTCAAAATATTAACATAATAATTCGTAAGCGAATCTAATACACCAAAAAACTCAACTTCACGGACAAAATTCGTTCTATCGAACTACCCTGACCTAGAAAACCCACCCGACGACAATACCGCATTTCGTCTTCACATTCCTATGAGAAAAAAATCTAACCCTTACGTGATCTTCATCATCCTCGTCCACGAGGATTCTGTAAAAGAACATCTGTCACTATCACTAATGCAGAAAAAATGATTTAAAGCAGCCACACTTGTAACTGGTACGATTCGACCTTGCACCGAATTTTTAGGGCGAATCACACTTTGCAGACGTCACACTACATACTTTTACACCGACACACTATGCGCCCTTTTGGCCTACTAAAAACTACGAGCGCAGCGTTGCCGCGTCGACGATTGGGGAGATTTGTCGATGTGTCGGGAGCACGCGTTGTCAAGCCTTAAAGAGAAAAACGTGCAATTGTTGCATTTTCCGAAATACTGAGTCGATTACTGGGAGATTAGGTTGCAAAAGGGTATTTTCTTAGACTTCCGCTTTAACACTTTGAACTGAACCCAATAGAAATGTTGTGGAACATAAGTAGATAATAGATTTAATACAAACTTTTTGAAAAATATGTTTTCAAAAATAATGACTGTTCAACTAAGAAAAAACAACTACTTTCCGGGCTATACGCCCCCGACAGATATTGAATTACACTTTTAAGTAAAACGGGGTTGATATATCTACAAGATATAACCAATCATTCTGGTTTGCATCACTTGCAGGCCGGTTTCGGCGTATTTGCGCCTCATCAGTACAAGCTAGATTTTCTGCGTCCAAGAGGATAATCCTGGAGTGAAGACGCACATCTACAAGTGTCTAATTATCTCACTTGCAAAATGTTTTTTTTCTCCTACCATCATTCCATATTCTAATATACCTATCGTTAAGTTCTTTCCAGTGGCGGTCATATACACTTTGAGAGGGGAGGGGCCATGGACCAAATCGTTAACTTGAAATGGGCTTAAAGTAAGCACCTTGGAATCAGAATTAGAAATTGTTGCATAGAGTTGTACGTGTTTAGTATGTTTTTACTGTGGTTCTTCGATTTTTCTGCGTTAATTGATATTGTTTTATCCTAAGCCAGTGTTTAAAATTGTTATAGAGTTGATCTAAGTGTTTTTTTTTGTTTTAAAACGTTTAACTTTATTTTAATTTAATTATAAGAGCATAATGCCGGCGATGCCGTGGCAACGTGCAAAAATAGCAATCGCAATACGAAAGGAAACGGGTAGAAAATACTATGGATGGATTTCCAAAAAATTAAGACTTGGCGAAGCAGTGGACTAAATGAATAATTGTACCTTTGAAACAAAAATACACAAATTCCATACACAGGTAGGGGAATTAACTCTGAAATTATAATCTCACCCCTTCTACCTGAGGTCATTAAGACTTCAATAATATTTGTAATAAATATTTCAGTAATCCGAATGTCTCTATACTTTAAAAATAATAATAGTTACCCACCCCTGAAATTACCTGTTCCGACAGTTTTTTTACTCGGCTCGGATTGCGATTTTACTATAGTTTTTTAAAACTTGACAAAAGACGATAAAACTTTGATTTTTGAAGGTTACTAAAAAGTACAGAGCATTGGTAAAGTTATGTCAACCATGTAATAAAATTTTGAAATAATTTTTGGAAAGTAGATAAGATGACAAACGTCAAAAAGTTAATCACGGGATTCTTTTTGCGTGGCTGTACATTTTCTTATATTTAAGTATGACATATTATGTTTGACCTGAATTGTTGACTTGAACGTGTTTTCGAGTAAAAATACTATTGTAACTAGAAATTGTTATGTGAGGTAAATTTGTACCGATCATTAAGGTAAAGAGAGTAGGTGACTATTTTTACCTGTACTTAATTTTTAAACGAGCTTATAAGTATTTAAACTGAATAAAAGTAGAAAGATTGGTTAATTGAAGAATTTTTTATCTATTTGAAACTGTAGGGTTGTAGAAATTTACAGGATGTTTATAAAAAGTGCAAAATAGTTATAAAAATAGGAATTTGTGCCAAAAACTTTTCATTTTTAACGAACTATAAAACATTATATTTCAATCTAATATAATATATTCACTAAATTTCAAACATTCTGTATATAGAATCAAAATTCGTGAAGATTTTAGTTTTTGAGGACATCCGGTATACACATTTTGATAAGAAGCTTCTGAGTCTATACAGAGTGTACCAATATTTTAAGTGATGATAGAGGGGTTAAAAAAAATGGTAGTACTTCATATAAAATTTTCTTTGGTTTCAGTAGGACTTGTTACGGATCTAGTGAAGATTTTATTATTTTAGGACACCCGGTATATTAAAAAATAAAAAAATTATTAAATTTGATCCTAGAATACCAGAAAAAGATTCTTGTACACCAAACTGTTACAGGGAACGTTTTGTTGGGAAGCTTCTTGAGTATATACAGTGTGTATAAAAAAATTGACAGAGTGAAAAAGAGGTTAAAAATATGATAGTACTTCTTATAAAAAGTGTGACCTTTATATACTTTTAATTAGGAACAATTGAATATTAAGAATCTTTATCTGGCCACCACTTCCTCAGCACGACTTTCTTCAACAACAATTTAATTCTGCAGATGATTTCCATCAGGATTTTAAATTATAAACCCCTAGAAAGCTCCTACTAAGTTTTCCTTCGAATAGAGAAAAAGGCAGAAACGAACAAAACCAACATCAGTATCGAGTGTGAAAATTGAAAAATTTTCTTATTTTTTAAATGCAGAACAAACTTTATACTTGCTAATATGGATGGTGTTCAAATAAACTAAATCTTCTATTTAACGTTTTCTCTCTATGTACCTTATTTACTGAGTTATGGGGTTTTAAAATTAAAAACCAAACTTATTAACCCCGTATACAATTTTTTTTCTGATAATAAATTCAATGCTGACCTTTGAAGTTGACCTGTCGACTGGGCAGTTAAGTAATCATTGTGTAACCAAGAAATAATTTTTTTTGGTGACCTTCCCGATTATAATTATTTTGTAGTTTAGCGTGTTGATAATGTTGATTATTTTTACAATTAAAATTATTGCAACAAAATTATGTTGAAAATAATATCTACGAAATTAGTTTTTTTTTTAATTGTTCTTAATTAGCGATATTTTTTTTTCAACTAAGTACCAATCATCAGGTATACCAGAATTTAGGTCGTACTACACATATACAGGATGCGATGTTTTCTTCAATGGGACACACTGTATATTTTTCGATTTAGTTAATATTTACGTTATCCTGAATGATATTTCACTAACTTTCACTTTTCAGACACCTCAAGATCTTTTTAATTGACGGTTTATCTGGCACACCCTGTATATACAGCTTATCCATTTTATCAAACCAAAATAGTCCTACTTTTTTTTGTCTCGCAAAACACTCTGTAATCAGATGTATTCTACCTCTTCTGTTTTACGTATACATCCCTGTCACTTCTCTGCCCCCCTTTCTGTCATCATTTATCTTTATATAACTATTATGTCACAATAATCTTCCAACGTCCTTGCGTGCAAGAGTTGCGTGAAAAGTGTCCTTTTTCCTGCCCACATAGACACAATCATTTTAATATGTCGTTGTTTCCGAGGAAGTCGTAAAAGTTTTTTATTACCGAGATAATTTTAAACATACTGTATATGAAAGTAAAACATACATAAAAAAATAGGTTTGAGGCTGTCCAATTTTTTAAAATAAATTTTATTTTGATATTTGGATCACCCTATATGCTGTAATTCCCATTCTTACAATTAATCCAGTAAATACGATTAAAAGTTTATCGATTTAAAAAAATATCTAAAGGAGTTCCACGTCAAATGCCACATCAGCTTTCAACTGAAATCTGAAATCTTTGCTATTTCTTCTAATAATAATTTTTTGGTTAAAATTTTAATTTTTGATGGATTTCGCTTATGATACTCCACGTGCTTGCATTTATAATCAAAAAAAGATCAAATCAGGACCTTTACTATCCTTCAAGGATAATTATTATCAAATATAAAGAAAAAACATTCGAATACATTTTTGAAAAAAGCAATTTTTAATAATAAAATCCCGTTCCTATGAATAACATTAAAAATAATAAACAAATTGGTACCTTACCTCAACGACCTTGAGATTCTGTTTATCCAGAAGAAATTCCATGGATTTGTGCGGTCTGCTCTGAGGATGATGCTCCTTCCCTTGTTCGTTAGTACCCCCGGTCAAAGTCAACCGATGGGGTTGAGCCCCCAAATCCAAAAGACTTCTCGTTTTCACATTTGCACCACTCGTTATAACGGTAACCTCCGTATCTAAATCGGTCTCAATAAGCCCCATGGGCTCCATTGGTAGTGGGCAACCACCAGACGATGAATCGATAGTTCGCCTGCGCTGTTGCCGATTGTCCACGCGTTGATGCCGGTCCGCTATTGAGGCGGCAGCGGAGGGTTTGACGCTTGCGTGGACTACGCGCGGTGGTTGTTTAGGCAGGGGCGGTTTTGATGTTACAGAATTGGTTTTAGGGGAGGATTCGTTGTTGTTTAAAGCGACTGTATTGGTATCGTTGTGTGTAGAAGAAGGGCCTTTGAGGGGGATGTAGATGTAGTCGGATTTAGAAGCAACGCGTTGTTGGGGTGCCATGATGGTACCTGTAAAAAAATATAATTTTAAATAAAATACACCTATAAAAGAATTAATTGGGTCTAGTGTTGTTTGGAATGGACTTACGAAAGTCCCATTTTAATTGAGAGATAAGAACGTCAAAAAAACTTTCATAAACACTGTACCATTTATAACATACAGGGTTGTTCAGGAATAATGCTATTAGTTTGAGAGTTTTAAGCCTAGAAATTGGAAATTGTAAAACACTGCTTCGTTGATTTGTACATAATTTAAATATGTTCTTCTTACGTTTGTTGTAGTGGGTGTTTAATTAAGAGAGGCAAGCGGGTGTATATCAGAATGTATTTAACGTACAATTTCGGGAAAAAAAAATAAGAAAATCCACAGGAATTCAAGATAAAAATAAGAGAAATGTAATCTTAAAATAATTCTTCAGAAGTTTAATCTACCATTTTTTTTATCTTCTAAAATAACTGATAGGGAAGAGTTGGAATGCTAATTTAATGAAATGGTTATAATTTTAATACCGTTTAATGTATTTTAACAAAATTTTGGCTTTGTTTTATTGGTATTTTATTATTGCTTTCAAAATCCTCATTAGTTATATTAGAAATGCACTAATTTGTTGTAGGCTGCTCAAGTGTTTTATAAATTTAGTTCAGTTTTTAAAATATAAAATTTTATTGATTATATTTAAAAACTAAAACATTGAAAATGTTTAATTTCTACTTACTATAACAAGAGAGGCACATGAAATCACAGATTCTAAAGTTTCAAGCCAAATGAAAAATATTATGAAATTGAATATGTATTTAAGTGTAGATTCAGAAGTAAAATTAGACTTTTTATAGTTTTCTACGTATTCAGTAACGAGATTCGCGATGATTAAGTTGATATTCCTGGCAAATCTTCAACACTATAATTTTTTTCGATACGCTTAGTGACTTTAATTAGAACCTATTTTTGTTTTTCATTAATGTTATGTAATGTTGCATTGTTGTTAAATTCCCACCAAGTCATGTTATAACACGTA
Source organism: Lochmaea capreae (assembly GCA_949126875.1). Taxonomy (NCBI): domain Eukaryota; kingdom Metazoa; phylum Arthropoda; class Insecta; order Coleoptera; family Chrysomelidae; genus Lochmaea; species Lochmaea capreae. The sequence continues at coordinate 2,921,962 of OX421405.1, read as the reverse complement.
TGTAGACCAAGGAATTATTAAAATCCAATTATATTTTTATAAAAAGTTGTCAGGTTGAAACAAACAAACAAAACTTATGTTTAATTTAAATTTATCTGGAATAACCTTGAGATTTTTCACACCAATTTGATAAAAAATTTAGATCCAGATGTGGATAATACAAAAGCAATTTTGGTTGGTATAATTTTTGTTTATTTTCTTGGATAAAAATTATAAGAATACATACATTTTTTTTCTTATAATTCACCCCAAAAAGAGTCTCCCATATAAAAACTTAATTTTTTCACTTTATTTGTTAGTGTTTGTGAAACAGTGATTTTTATTTGTACAAAATTTCAACACAATCGAAACAAATTGCCTGTCACACCCTGTATTTAAACAACGCAATAAATCAGTCACGTTTGACTTCGCCTTCTATAGAATTTTACACGAGTATTTTGGCCTGGATAAAACTATTGAATCAAACTATTTTTTTTATATATAGATGCAAATTTTAAAAAGAAAGCTACTATATATGTAAAATTATTAATATTTATTGATTTCGGATATGGAGAAAATATTTATTTATAGCAAAAAATATCCAAAGGAAATTATTGATCTAGAGAAAGCATTTGGCAGACTAAATAGAACAAGACTTATCTAATTTGTATTTTTATCAGTGGGGGATTTATTCAGGGTGGGGCACGGGAAAACAAAATATCTTGAAGACAATTTTTTGCAACACTTTTATTTCAAGGTGTCGTACATATCTTCCCTTCCCGCCTTCTGTACAAATGACCATAATTTTATATGGAATTTGACATGTGACAGTTCAGAAAAACTTACCGGGTTAATGCACAATTACCTTTAGAGACAGAGAATGAAAAAAAGAATAAAATTTTGTGTCCAAATCAGCACTAGAAGCAGATCTAACCTAATTTATATGTATAGTGTAACCCAAAAAGTGGGTCCTTACACTACCGACCGATCTACAGTAAATTGAACCATCAAAAAAGTCGACCATGGGCGTGGAAATTAAAAATTTGTAATATTGCGAAGCCTGGAGGGTCAAAGGTGCTGGACTGGGGGCTATAAGAAAACACGAGCAAAAATACAATAAGCCATTAGGCTGCAGTGTTATCGCAGACTTGTCAGACGGGCTCGGAAAAAAAAAAGAAAAAGTACACGCACTAACCTTATTTAAAATTAAATTTCAATAATAAATTATGTTGGAATTGCAAAAAATACGTTACCTAAAATAATCTGATGAGTATACAATACAAGAACATCATTCAAATTCGTTTGATCATCATTCATTTTACCGTTTCACTAAAATAAAATGCCTTAATCTCTTGGCATATTGAGTCGTTTCGTACAACTATGCGATTTGTTTATTCAGCACTATTTTAACGAAATTGAATCTTTCCGAGCGTGGGACCACTTATCGATGAAATGAGTCACGACGATTCTTTTTATAATTTTAATCTTTGCTACAACTAGATAAACATTTCGGCTTTATTTACAAATAAGCCATGGCACACATATAAACATTGAATGAAAAATATAACAATACGAACAATATGACTGGAGTTTCCTGGAACAGTTATTGAAATTAGGTTCTATAGTCAGTGGCGTAGCGTAGAGGGGGCAGCAGGTGCCATGGCCTCGGGGGATGGAAATAAAAAAATTAACTCCAAATTTCGCTCGCAATGTTATTTGCCAACCGAGGGTGCGAAAAGAGAAAATTGATATTAGTGAATATGATCCTTTATAAAACAATTTTAAATAGTCCGCCACTGGCGATCATTTTTACATCAGCTATTGACTATATGTTATTGTAAGCCAAGACGATATACTTTGAGACAAACTATACTCAGTTGAACGAGGAAAACAAAAAATATCAATTTTGCAAAAGTTACATTTTTACATTAATTTTTTTTAATATCTCAAAAACTTACAGTTTGTTTAACACCCAAATCACAAAACTAGACCGACAAACTAAATCCACTACACTAAAAAACGTTTAATTACATTAACTTCGTCAACCAACCGTTAAATATATTCACAAAATGTTCGCCAGACCAGCAATCTTCATAGAACGTATATCTACGGACTGACCAATTGAAATCACTAACTGGAACTTCCTCTAGGTTACATCGTACTTTGTATCATACTTATTATAACAGTAGTACGCTTTTTTTTTGGGTAGGTAACTGACTATGGTACAATTAAATATGCATCTGCTACGGAACGTTAGGTGATAGATAATACAAAGAGTGTTTGAAAATGTTAGGGGAGAGATGAACAAGCGGGTCAGGTATGAACAGCTGTGTCAGAAATATGGGGTTAATTAGGTGCTGTAGGTATAGTTTGTTCAGAGATATTTCGTATCAGAAATTTGTGGCAAATTAGATGATGTGGGTATGGAAAGTTCAGAGATATTTCGTATCAGAAGTTTGTGGCAAATTAGATAATGTGGATATGGTTGGTTCAGAGATATTTCGTATCAGAAGTTTGTGGCAAATTAGATGATGTGGGTATGGTTGGTTCAGAGATATTTCGTATCAGAAGTTTGTGGCAAATTAGATGATGTGGGTAGGGTTGGTTCAGAGATATTTCGTGTCAGAAGTTTGTGGCGAATTAGATGATGTGGGTATGGTTGGTTTAGAGATATTTAGTGTCAAAAATTTGTGGAAAAATAAGAACAGTGGGTATAGTTTGTTCATATATATGTCGTGTCAGAAATAAAGTTGTCTTCTTAGGGGGATGCTACCAAAATATGTCTGGAATGTGTGTTATTTTCAGAAATATACGAGGGAAAGAAAAAATGTAATTTTTTTATTATTGGTTGTAGCGCGTTTATTTTTTAAAAAATTAAAAAATGAGAAAGAGAAATTTTATTTGGTTTGACATTAGCTAATTAAGTGAGATGGTTTCTTTTTTATACGACGTTTCGTGTCTCCATGAATCATCAACTTTTGCTTTTCTAATACGAACTTAGGTTATATTTTTTTATCTAAATTTTGAGCAGTATTTCGAATGCCTAATATATAACATAGTTTACAATTTATCACTTTCATCTTCAATAAAAGTAATGAGCAACAAAATGCTTCTATTTCAATTTAGATTTTGGTGTAATGACGCCATTACCATTTTTTTTTCTATACAGAGCTGGTTCCAAATATACCACATACTTAGTGTATTAAGTGAATATTTACAGAAAGTTACAGGGTGATCAATTATAATTTTAGGTGTTTTTTGGCAAATCTACTGAATATTTGGTTAGCGTGTCCTTATCGTAACTTATTTTTCTTGTTTAATCGTAATTATTACAGAGTGGTCACAAAATGAGTGGTACATTTGTTGACAAAACAATTTTTGCTATAATTTTTGCATTTCAAAATACAGCGTGGAAGAAATAAAGTGGAAACAGCAAATTTTAGTAGCGTGTAAAATTCAGATTTCATGAATTTTGGAAACGAAATTGTAGATGTAGTTTGTTTAACGTTGCCAGATTTATTCCGAAAAAAACACCCAAAATTCCAAATTTATACATTCTTGTGATAACAAACCACCCTGTATGTTCACCGTTCTCGTTTCCGCGCAAAAAAATCTAGTCTGTCGCCGCTTTGATCTATGTGAACAAAAATAACTAAAATCCTCTACAATTTATAGTTAGCATCGTTTATAGTTACATACGAAAGGTTGGCTTCCGGCTAAGAATTTTACTAATTTAAAACTTGGATAGTAAGTACTGTTAGTACATATAAATGATAGGAGTATACATATTCCAGTAATAAGATACGATACATTATTAAAATAGGGTAACTGAAAACGGGTAACTATTTTTTTTTTCAAAATCGAGTTTTGTGAAGGGTGTGAACTGTTGAAATATTGTTATAAGAAACACCCTTCATAATTTTATACGAGCAATTTTTTAGCATGAATTTAGAGACACCCTGTATTTATTTCTTAAGAAAATAGTCAAAAATATTAATTATATTGAATAAAATATTAAAGGTCGCCGTCAAAGTGACCCTGTAGATGAAACTATATCGGTTGCGGTTAAAACGGAAATGATGTCAGGTCTTGCCTCATAAATATTTTAGAGATATGCATTAAGAATATGTAAATTAGCAAAGTCAAACTGACAAACACTGGCCTACAATAGAAAATCGTATTAATTATGTACGTATATTTATTGAGTATTCTAAAATTGTTTCACCATCCTTTAATACACGAAAAAAAAAAGTATACAGCGTGTCATAAATAAAGAGTAAGAAGAAAAAATATACAAAAATAGGTATAAATTTTTAAATCTTAATATAGGGTGTACAAAAACACAAAAGTTGTTTGGTAAAAATTTAAAGGTATTTCTCACCATTATTTTATAAATTGCACTAATTTAGAATTGGCCCCAATACATTCCACCAAAATCTGTCAAAGGATAACGGATTTTTCATTAGTATATCGTATTTTTAGTTGAACACATTTACTTTACCAAGTTTCGTGTTGATTCAAAAGGAAATGATATCAATTTTGTATAATTTATAATTTAAAAAATTGGTACGCCTCTGGGTTGCACATTTACCTTAGCAAAACTTTCATGATGATCTGTTAAAAAAAAAACAATATCAATTTTATCGGTATTTCCTGTAAGTTAATTTCCGAACGAAACTTTCACAACTGAAATTAAATTGTTTTGTAATTTTTAACTTTGTTTTCTTTTGTAAACGGGATAAATAATACTGAAACAGTTATTTTTATAGTTGTATTTATTTGACGTTTCAAGTTTAATGGGCGTAAATGTATTTGTCAGGTCGGTTATGAATAATATTACTTCACGCCATACGGATCGTGTTTTTTAAAATAAAACGTTCAATCTAAAAACAAACAAAGTTATTGCTTGTCGACACATGGCCTTTAAAAAAAGATCAGAAATAATATAATGTATATCGCTCCCACATCGACGGATATATCCCGACTACGTCGCGAATTCAATTCAGATTTTAAACATTTTTTGTTTTTCTTGGAATTTATTTTCAACTTACGCGTTTTAGTTGTCACTTTTTCCAAATAATTAAATCACAAAAATCAAAAAAAATGAAATGAAAGTATTTTTAGAAAAATTTAAAATTGTGTCGATTGAAAACGTTAAATTATGACAATTGACGTATTGTAGTGTCGTTTGTGATTGTACTGTCACTTGTCAGTTAATGTATAATCTGTTCATAAAAGCTCCTCTTCAAAAGTCATAAAAGCTCCTCTTCAAAAGTCAAAAAAATGAATAAAAAGTGTTTTTAGAAAAATTTGAAATTGATTCAATTGAAAACGTTAAATTATGACAAGTTGTAAACAAAAGTCAAAGAAATTGACAGCAAGGAATTTTAGAAACATTGGAAAACGTTAAACTATGACATTTGACGTATCGGAGTGTTATTTGTCATTGTACTAAGTTGGGAATTCTGTAACCGTTGGGGATACTTCAGAGACTGAAAGTAAATAAACTGTGAAGATAAATTGGTTATCGAAACGCGCGTAAAATAGTGTAAAGTGTTGGTGTAGTGGTAGTGTAAACAGTGTTCATTTTACTGTCACTTGTCAATTAATGCACCATCAGTTTATTTTCAATTTTACAAGTTGTAAGACCACAAAAACCATAAAAATTAACAGAAAAGAATCATTAGCAATTAATTTTCAACTTTCCTACCATATATTGTAAAAAAAAATTGATTCAAAAACGACGGGTAGACGCCAATTTAACCATCCCATTCATAAATCAGATAAAACAAAACTGATCAGCGTATAAAGAAAGTGAAATAAATGCAATCGCCCACAAACACAACAACACCGTGTATATCTCATTATCATAACCCACACGAATCTATCTCTCTCTTCATTCAACCGACACTCACCTGGCGCATTTCCCAAACCGGGTGTTGCGGCAGCATTTTTCTTCTTCTTCAACTTCGCCTTTTCTTCCGCCCCTTTCCTCAAGCTGAATCGAAAACTCGCCAATCTAGAGAAAAATCCGCCGAGCTTACCCGAAGCTTTCGATTGTTTAACATCTTTTTGCGCATGTGCGACTTCCCGATGCGCATCTCGTGATTCCATATTGTTGACTGAAGAAACTGAAGCGCTGACGGATTTGAAAGCACCTTTGTGTCCCGCGCCTGTTAAGCTCCGTTCGAATTGGTGGGGAAGACCAGCTGTTGAAGTCGGCGTGTTCGTGCCGATGTCCAAGTGCGTGTGTTTGTACTGAATGCCATCGCGGTCTATGTACGCCTTGACCAACGTTCCATCTTCGTCTCTCTTTATTAGTTGACTTGCTGCAAAAGAAAGATGGAATGAAAACAATTGTGCGTTTGTTTACTGTTTTGCATTGGAATTTCGGAGGCGTGAATACAGGGTGATTGTCACTTATAGAAAAATGCATTTATACTAAAACAATAGAGAGTCATTGAAGATCTGTACTAAAGGCTGCTTTTATTAAAAGTTCCTTTAATGTGACTTTTGATAGAGTTATTGAAAGTAACAAATACAAGACCAAAAACTTTATTTTATGTTTTATGCTGCTTATTTATGTGGATCTATTTATTGTAATATTAATTTATATTATGGAAGAACAATTAGAAATAGCAATTTTAGTGGGAGCGAGTGCTGAAGAGATAGAGATGTTTATTTTGTATTGGCAAATACTTTTGACTGTAAAATCTTTTTTAGTGAACACAAAGATACTATGTTTGACATCATCCCATGTATGTTTGCCATTTTTAAATGGATTCTGGGAAACCACTTCTCTTAAGGTACGTTTTCCTCCACATTCGCCAGTCGCTAGTAGCCGCGAAAAAGTAGCGACGACTTATTCGTCAAGACACCTATTCATGTATTTAAACGGGAGTGTTTTCCTACGCGTACTGAGTAGCTGCTACTCAAATTCGCTGCGAATGTGGAGGAAAACGTACCTTTAGCATAATAATATCATCCTGATAGGTGAAACGAAGACGGTTTTTCAACGGTTTTGATGATAGTTCCATAATTATATAAAAAATATAGCAAATCCAACGAAAAATTGTGCAATTTAAAATATTTCGCTCGACAAAACAATTATTTTCTGTCACATATTGACAAAAGTATGTCGAAATTAAAAAGCTTTAACTAAAATTTTCCTTTCCTGTATTTAATTTAAATATAGGATATCCTTTATTTACATAAAAACCTTTAAGACAAACTTAGGAAATGCGCATGCGTATATGTCAAAATAGAGGAATCTTTTAATAAAGGAGATCCCAAAAAACGTTTCAATAACTCTCTATTAAGACTTTTTTTATTGAATAGGTGAGTCTATCACACACAGTAATTCAGTTTTGCCTGTTATTTGATTACTTAAGGTAAATAATATTTACTAATCATTTTAATGATTACTGTGTTTAAAGTTCTTTAATATTCAACGTTATTGAGGACATTAATTCGTTGTTGCATTTCCTGTTCATCCAATACTGCTGTACTGTGGATAGTTTGCGCCACTTACAGTCCAACTTGCAATTCTACACTGTACTGTGGATAGTTTGCGAAACTTACAGTCCAACTTGCAATCCTACACTGTATTGTGGAGAGTTTGCGCCACTTACAGTTCAACTTGCAATCCTACACTGTATTGTGGAGAGTTTGCGCCACTTACAGTTCAACTTGCAATCCTACACTGTATTGTGGGGAGTTTGCGCCATTTACAGTCCAACTTGCAATCCTACACTGTATTGTGGATAGTTTGCGCCACTTACAGTCCAACTTGCAATCCTACACTGTATTGTGGAGAGTTTGCGCCACTTACAGTCTAACTTGCAATCCTACACTGTATTGTGGAGAGTTTGCGCCACTTACAGTCCAACTTGCAATCCTACACTGTATAGTGGATAGTTTGCGCCACTTACAGTCCAACTTGCAATCCTACACTGTATTGTGGATAGTTTGCGCCACTTACAGTCCAACTTGCAATCCTACACTGTATTGTGGAGAGTTTGCACTACTTACAGTCCAACTTGCAATCCTACACTGTTCTGTGGATAGTTTGCGCCACTTACAGTCTAACTTGCAATCCTACACTGTATTGTGGATAGTTTGCGCCACTTACAGTCCAACTTGCAATCCTACACTGTTCTGTGGATAGTTTGCGCCACTTACAGTCTAACTTGCAATCCTACACTGTATTGTGGATAGTTTGCGCCACTTACAGTCCAACTTGCAATCCTACACTGTATTGTGGAGAGTTTGCTCCACTTACAGTCCAACTTGCAATCCTACACTGTATAGTGGATAGTTTGCGCCACTTACAGTCCAACTTGCAATCCTACACTGTATTGTGTATAGTTTGCGCCACTTAAAGTCCAACTTGCAATCCTACACTGTATTGTGGATAGTTTGCGCCACTTACAGTCCAACTTGCAATCCTTCACTGTATTGTGGAGAGTTTGCGCCACTTACAGTCCAACTTGCAATCCTACACTGTATTGTGGATAGTTTGCGCCACTTACAGTCTAGCTTGCAATCCTACACTGTATTGTGGATAGTTTGCGCCACTTAAAGTCCAACTTGCAATCCTACACTGTATTGTGGATAGTTTGCGCCACTTACAGTCCAACTTGCAATCCTACACTGTATTGTGGAGAGTTTGCGCTACTTGCAGTGTAACCTTATTTTTGCTGTACTGTGGGGAATTTGTACCCCTTGCAGCGTTTCCTAATAACCCTAAATATATACAATTAGGCATTTATTTTTGATCAACTAAAGTTAAAGTACTGATGTGCATATTTCATTAATTATGTGGATTTTAACTATACTGATCGTTATTTCAATAATAATAATAAAAATGTATGTCAAATTGAATATTCAGACTGTTTTTCGACCTAATCGGATCATGTCCATTTTGACAGTTTGATTAAATCCAGACAGTGTCTTGAATATAGTAATTTTTAACATTCAGATTTGTTTTATTATCAATTTTATGATCAATATCATTTGAATACACATAACCAGTCATTAAAAGTTGAATTTTAATTAAATATATTAATTTTTGCAAAGTTTTCCCCCTACAAAAGTTCAAATAAATTTTTGTAATACGAGACTTCGTTTAGAAAAAAAAAACTTATATATGTCTATACATAATTTCTAAACTATACAATGAAACGGTATAAAATTTTGGTGATTGATGTACTGTGTGTGACGGTAAAAATAAATTATTTTAAATCATGCACAGAAATCCAGGAGCGGATTAGGCCCAGTGGTTAAAAATCCGTAATTTTTACATTTGTACAATTAATAAATATGGAAACTCGGTTCGGCGTGAGCATTACTTCCCCCACCATGACGCCAAATCGTTGCAGCGCCATAGCTTCGTTGCGCGCGCTGCAATAATTGCCCCTTTTGTACACACACAGTGGTACAGCCAAAAATAATTAATTTATATATCGGATTTTTCTTTCTGTTTACTTTTGAGCTAGAATAATAATAATTCTATCAGCACCTTCCACGAACGATTAAATAAGCTAGCCCGGCGGCTTGAGCCGCCGGCTTTTCCGCTTAAAATTTTAAAATAAATGTCGGTAATGATCAAAGAAATATCCGCGACATAGTGGACAGTAGACATACTGACACACTTCTATTCAAATTACTTTGCTATGTGTAGTTGAACAGTACACTTTAAACGTTTCTATCGAAACTATGCCATACTCAGAAACTGCGCTTTTCATACGTTTTAAAGCCGCTTTGTCCGAGTTTTATGCCGGCGGCTCAAGCGGCCTAAGTCAGTTTGGTAGAGCGTGCTCCATTTTTTAAAAAAGGAAAATTATTATTGCAATGACTTCTTTTTAGTAGTTATTGTCGTACTAGACTAGCTTTGTCTGTAGATCTGTATATTAAACTTAAATAATTTGAATAATATAAGAGTTTATTATAAAATAATATAAAATCGTGTGCAATAATACCATTTAGCATACGTAATACTTCTTAAGGTTACAATACCAATTACACTACGGTACAAGGTGAGAGCAATATCATTAGAGCCCATTTAAAGTTGCTGTGTACAGTTAAACCATTCGTTTATACACATTATATATTATTTAATAGGAGTTTCTCATCATTTATTTATGAAGAGGAAGAATATTAATAAGCCAGTGTTGGAGAGTATGATCTTAAAAAAAATTTGACCAGAGTTTGTTTCGTATTTAAAAATATTTTTATTTATTTTTACGAAAAATATTTCGGTCGAGATGTGGTGGGAGATTTGCCACGCTGTGGCCGGTAATCAACGTCTTCAAGTGAACTTATCATCGTTGAAATGAAAGAAATTGTACCTGGAAATTTGGATGGATAATATATTTTTAGCGGTGTTTCGGAATTCGGTCCGGGTACCTAGCAAAAGGGCTACCTGCTCACAGGGACCTTGTCCAAATCCGAAAGGGTGATTTCGTAATTCGGTCCGCTGTCGAAGCAGGTAGATTTCATGTGGGTATTAAAAGATTATTTTTAGCAATTGTTCTTCTGAAGTACAGAGTGTAAGACGTGTTTATTTGTGTCCGTTATTGTGATTTTGTTTGTTTGTTTGACATGGAAAATATTAATTTCACCTCTATGACGAGTGAAAAGGGTAAGCGTTTATTAATAATAGATGGGTTTAAATTTTGTTTTCAAAAATCATTATCTCAAAAATTATTATAATTTATTCTTCAAAAATTGACTAGAAATACGAAGGTGGTTTGGTAGGGGTAGGTTTGGTTGGGTTATTATTGAAAATTATTATAATTCATTCTACAAAAAAATTGACTAAAAATACGAAGGTGGTTTGGTAGGGGTAGGTTTGGTTCGGTTATTATTTCACGTACTGTTTTTATTTTTGACGATACGCATTTAGCGTAAATTTTTAAACATGCCAGTACAACAACAATAAGTGTGTACTGTTGGTCCTAAGCCCAAAAAAATGTGAAGGAAAATAAAAGTCAAATTAAACAAATAGTAGGTACATGGGACCCAATTCCGAAATCGCATTTTCGCTGGTGTGACCACACTTCGAATTTAATCCGTTACAGGTAGTCCCTTCCGCAGGTAGCGGGACCGAATTTCGGTGCGTCCATTTTTAGTGTTCTTTGTCATAGTACAATTGTTATGACGTGACGATTTGAATTTTATCCTAATGACATTTCTATTTTGTTTTAAATATTGATCAGGGCTTGGCCTATTGTTATGTGCAGGACAAGAATAGTAATAAGCATTTCTGGTGTGTAATTTGGTTATTCTTATTTATGATCAATGAGGTATTGAAAAAAAAAATACAATAGTTGAGTAGAGAGAAGTGCACAATACCCAGTGCAACCTAGCCTAACAGCATTCTTTTCTTTTTGTCGTTATCGAGGTATTCGTAGTTCAATATACTCGCAGTTGATTAAGTATGTCGATTGGAAAACTCAATATATTATGATTGGAAGTGTAATATTTCTCTGTCGAATGGTGTTATCTGTTAGTTTTTTTTTTTAAATGCAGCTAACTGTTTATAATTAATTCCCTTATTTAATGAAAATTCTAAAATATTATTGATAATTATTTCGATAGACAGAAGTTACATTTGATTAGGTGCCTATCTGATGTTTAATATTTTGGCTATATCTGCTGATCTTTACTATTGTTCACAAATAAACTAACCCTCTATAAAAATATTATCCTACGCTCATGGTAGATGGAATTTTTTAAAAATAAACCAACCTCCTTTGAAATTTTTATCGTACGCCCATAGTATATGGAAATATTTACAAAAAAACTAACCCTCTAAAAAATTTTATCGTACGTTCATGGTGGATGCATATTTTACTAATAAACTAACCCTCTATAAAAATTCTATTGAACGTCCAAGGTGGATGGATGTTTTTACTGATAATATAACCCTCTATAAAAATTCTATCGTACGTCCATGATGGATGGATATTTTTACAAATAAATCAGCCCCCTTTGAAATTTTTATCGTACGCCCATAGTAAATGGGAATATATACAAATAAACTAACCCTCTAAAACATTTTATCGTACGTCCATGGTGGATGCATATTTTTACTAATAAACTAACCCTCTATAAAAATTCTATCGTACGTCCATGGTGGATGGATATTTTTACTAATAAACTAACCCTCTATAAAAATTCTATCGTACGTCCATGGTGGATCGATATTTTTACAAATAAATCAACCCCCTTTTAAATTTTTATCGTACGCCCTTACTATATGGAAAAATTTACAAATAAACTAACCTTCCATAAAAATTATATCGTACGTCCATGGTGGATGGATATTTTTACAAATAAATCAACCCCCTTTGAAATTTTTATCGTACGCCCATACTATATGGAAAAATTTACAAATAAACTAACCCTCTATAAAAATTTTATCCTACGCTCATGGTAGAAGGAAATTTTTACAAATAAACCGACCTCCTTTGAAATTTTTATCGTACGCCCATAGTATATGGACATATTTACAAAAAAACTAACCCTCTAAAAATTTTTATCGTACGTTCATGGTGAATGCATATTTTTACTAATAAACTAACCCTCTATAAAAATTCTATCGTACGTCCAAGGTGGATGGATATTTGTACTAATAAACTAACCCCCTATAAAAATTCTATCGTACGTCCATGGTGGATGGATATTTTTACAAATAAATCAACCCCCTTTGAAATTTTTATCGTACGCCCATAGTATATGGAAATATTTACAAATAAACTAACCCTCTCAAAAATTTCATCGTAAGTCCATGGTGGATGGGTATTTTTACAAATAAATCAACCCACTTTGAAATTTTTATCGTACGCCCATACTATAATGGAAATATTTACAAGTAAACATTTTATCGTACGCCTATGGTAGATGGAAATTTTTCCAAATAAACCCCTTTGAAAAATGTTTACTGTTTCTGTGTATTTTTGGATCCGTTGCAAAAATATGAGGTCTTCTACATCACAGTACAGACATTTCCGACACCTACGCCAACATCTATTTTTGATTCCAAAAGCGTATTTAATCTTAGCAATAAAATCCCGAAGGAAGGTTCTTATTGCGATCAATTAGTTTGGAATTATTGTATAAACCGGTTACGTGCGTTCTAATTGATTATTTGTTTCCAATCGAGAAGTTTATTGTTATTTAAGACAAATAAACAATCTGGCAACAATGGATTAAACAAAAAAACTATAATTTGACGTTTTTAGGAAGTATAATCTCTATACTAATCAATAATAGAACGTATATTTGCAATTGCAGTGTGGACAACACAAATTTCTGCCGCTAGAGCTGAGGTAAATTAAAATTGAATAGAGTATTGATAGCGGCATCTGCAATCGACCATTTTTAGTCTTCGAAACTTTTAAAAATGTTATCGTATGCCTACGGTAAATTGAAATCGTTACAAGCCAACCTCCATTAAAAATTCCATTGTACGTCTATGATAGATACTAGAAATTTAAAAAATTCATCGTCCGCACTTGATTCAGAAATAAATTGACTCCCCATAAAAATTTCAACGCACGTCAATGGTGAACGGAAAGTTTTACAAATAAATGAACCCTTTATAAAATTGTTATCCTACGCCTTGGGTAAATTGAAATTGTTACAAATCAACCTCCATTAAAAATTCCATTGTACGTCTATGATAAATATAGAAATTTTTACAAATAAATTAATCCCTAAAAAAGTTTGAACGTACGCACATGTACATGATTTAGAAATTATTAGAAATAAATTGATACCCTATGAAAATTATAACGCACGTTTATTATGAAAGGAAATTATAGATAAACTTTTGATATTAAATGAAAACCTTTTAAAAATGTTATCGTCCGCTAATGGTGAATGGTATTTTAACAAATAAATGAAAAGTTTTATCGTACGCCCATGACATACTGTTGACATTTTGCAACATTTTGACGTTATCTAAGCAGTAATGACTAGCATGAATAGACAATTAAATATTTAAAGTTTTGGCGAAGTCGCCGGGTTTAAAATATCCAGCTTTCCTATACCCGATTTCCACGTCTACCTAAGTAGTGTGTATACCTAACTTCTTTTGAAGGACAGACTAAACAGGAAGAGAGCGGATTTCTAAAGGATTTTTAGATTTTTTTCAAAAGTGCTAGAGCCATCAAAAAATAAAGTATTAAAAGAAGTCTGACAAGTATAACTTAAAAGAGCTCTCTCTCCATTATTTCATTCGAATGGAACGAAATGAAATGTTTATTTTCCATTTTTCAAATAATACAACGAAAAATGACCCAGAGCTTTGGTAACCTGAAAATGGAGTAAAAACAGAAATTTGACAACAGCTATTAATTTAAGAGAGCTCTCCTTCATTTTTCATATAAATGGCACCATTTTTCTTATAAAATGTCGAAAAATGAGCCATAACATAAAAAAACTGACCCAGAGACTTCGTAAGCTGAAAATTTAGTCGAAAAAGAAGTTTCACAGCTATCAACTTAAAAGAGCTCTCCATCAGTTTTCAGTCGATTAGAACGAAATGAAATGTATTTATTTTATATCGAAAAATGAAACAAACCATGAAAAAAACTGACCAAGAGCCTTCGAAAGCTGAAAATTGAGTAGAAAGAGAAGTTTTACAACAGTGATCAGCTTAAAAGAGCTCTCCATTATTTTTCATTTTCAAGTGGGACGAAATTAAATGTATTTATTTTCTATTTTTGAGCTAGGGATATCGAAAGATGAAGTAGGTACTAAAAGGAGGTTGACAACAGCTATTAATTTAAGAGCTCTATCATTTTTCATTTAAATGTCACCATCTTTCCAATAAAACGTCGAAAAATGAAACAAAACATGAAAAAAACTGACCCAGAGCCTTCGTAAGCTGAAAATTGAGTATCTACAAAGAGAACTTTGAAAACTACTATTAACTTAAAAGAGCTCTACATCATTTTTCATTTGGATGAAACGAAACGAAGAGTTTATGCTATTTTTCAAATAGTACGACAGAAAACGAAGCAAAGCATGATAAAAATGACCTAGAGCTATCAAAAAATGTAGTACAAAAAGATGTTCGACAACGGCTATTAAATTAAGAGAGCTCTCTATAATTTTTCATTTAAATGGTTCTATTTTTCTTATAACACGACGAAAAATGAGACGAGGCCCGAAAAAAACTGATCTAGAGCCTTCGTAAGCTAAAAATTGAGTATCTACAAATAGAAGTTTGAAAACTACTATTAACTTAAAAGAGCTCTACACAATTTTTCATTTGGATGGAACGAAACGAAATGAGTTTATTTGCTATTTTTCAAATAGTACGACGAAAAAAAAGCAAAGTATGATCAAATTCACCTAGAGCTATCGAAAAATGCAGTACAAAAAGAAGTTCTACAACGGCTATTAAGTTAAAAGAGCTCTATATAATTTTTTATTTAAATTGGACTATT
Organism: Lochmaea capreae; assembly: GCA_949126875.1. Taxonomy (NCBI): domain Eukaryota; kingdom Metazoa; phylum Arthropoda; class Insecta; order Coleoptera; family Chrysomelidae; genus Lochmaea; species Lochmaea capreae. Next base: position 2,906,522 of record OX421405.1, on the reverse strand, counting down.
TTTCAAATAATACGTCGAAAAATGGGACGAAGCACGAAAAAAACTGACCCAGAGCCGTCGTAAGCTGAAAATTGTGTACAAAGAGAAGTTTGACAATTATCAACTTAAAAGAGCTCTACATCATTTTTCATTTGGATGAAACGAAACGAAATGAGTTTATCTGCTATTTTTCAAATAGTACGACAAAAAACGAAGCAAATCATGATAAAAATGAACTAGAGCTATCGAAAGACGCAGTACAAAAGGAAGTTCGACAACGGCTATTACGATAAAAGAGCTCTCTATAATTTTTCAATTAAATGGTACTATTTTTCATGTAATACGACGAAAAATGAGACAAAGCACGAAAAAAACTGACCCAGAGCCGTCGTAAGCTGAAAAGAACTTGACAACAGCTATTAACTTAAAAGAGCTCTCTTTTTTCCTTTGAATGGAAGGATATATGTATATTTTATTAAAAAAAAAATTCCAAAACATACCTCTCCTTTTAAATTTCGTCACGTCCTGTTGACTCTTACTAAAATCCTGCCGCAACTCTTTCAAACTCTCAACGAACTCTCTCTTACAATTATCATCCGACAAATCCGGTTGGGAAAAACTCAAAACTCGTACAGCCCGAGGCTTGATCAGAACAGGCGATCTTCTCCCAGAAGACGAACTACCCAAACTATAACTACTCTCACGATCTGGCGTAACTGTAGACACCGAATCGTCCCTCCAATTCACCTCGGACACCACCGGCGAAAAATGCACACCCTTATTAGACCCATTGAAACTCCGCAACGACATCGGAACTTTATCTTCAACATCGGATACTCCGCTGGTGCTAGCACTGGATTTAATTATACTACCCTTGCGGGTGATATCGAGGGATGATTTTCTACGTTCGTCGTTGTAGGTTTCTTCTAATTTTTCCGCTAAATTTGGAGTGCTGGCGGCTACGTTCCGTTTGGGAGTTGCTAGGATTAACTGTTGAAGATTCTGGTTGCTGCTGGTTAAACTTTGTTCGGATATAGCTTTGAGAACTTTTTTATCGAATTCCACTATCGGGGTTTTCGGTAGTTTCGGTTTGTTTTTGTTGTACAAGCTGTGCTCGTCGTCGCTGAGATCGACTCGGTTCGTCATGGCTTCCGCATAGCTCCCTTCTCGTTTGTAATTCGCGTTCGCTATCGCTTCGTTGTAGCTGCTTTCGCGTTGAAACGACATTTTTTCATCGACTAGTTCGGTGGTGTCATTAGAATTACCGAAATGGAAATCTGCAAGGTTCCAATTTTTCAACGCCACCGAATCGCCGTTGGGTCTGGAAACACTTTTCGTAAAATCGCCGATTAAGTTCAAATCTTTCGGTACGCTCGAAACGCAAATGTTGTTTCGGTCGCCGTCTGTTACTACTGTACGTATGTTCGGTTCGCTGCTTGAGGATGATTTAAAATTAGACGCGCATTCCCGATTCGAGTCTAAAATTAAATTTTTCGATGACAAGGCTGAGTTCTCGCCGACTATTTGTAGGGATCGTTGTTTTTTGTTTTTTACGAAATGGTTTAGCAGCGGGGAGGTTTTTAAGTTGTCCAAGTTGGGGTCGCGGAGTATCGACAGATCTTGGTAGCTTACGCCGAAGTTGCCGTTGAAATTCTGCAACAAAAATTACCTCATCATACAAATGGGAAATTCGAACACGTAAAAATATTTTTTTTCTACTACTTTTCTGAGAACATTTTTATGTGCAAAATGACATTAGCCTACTTACTTTGCGTACACTTACGTCAATAATGTCATTTTTTATAGAAATTTTTAAAAATAAACTGATCCCTTAAAAAAAATTCATCGTACGCCCATGACAGATACAAATTTTTGTTAATATATAAATCCCTTTTAAATAACGCTCATGGTGAACGGTATTTTAAGAAATACATGAACCCCTCTACAAAATTTTTATCGCACGACCATGATATAGAAATTCTTACAAATAATTAGATTTTTTTTTATAAAAAACTGTTCGTACGCTCATGGTAAGCGGACATTTTTGCTAATAAATGAATACTTTTAAAAAATTTTAACGAACGCTCAATTGAACAGTATTTTAACATATAAAGTAGCCCCCTTTAAAATTTGTATCGCACGTGACAGAAATTCTTACAAATAATTAAATTTTTTATAAACATTTTATCGTACGCCCTTGGAAGATGGAAATTTTTCATTAATAAATGAACCCTTTTAAAAAGATTGTAACGAACGTGCATGCTATATGGCATTTCAATAGATAAATGAACCCCCTTTAAAAATCCTATGACACGTCCCTGGTATAGATATATTTAGGAATTATTTGATTCTTAATAGTAGAAACCCTGAATTTTTACAAATAAAAAACCGCCTTTAAAAATTGAAACGAACGCCTATGATACGCGTTTAGCCACTTTCAAAAGGAGTTTTACCTTCAATAAATCGCTCTCCAAAGAAAAAAAGGGACTGCTGATTGAAATTGATAACAGAAATAATTAAGCCCATTTTGAAAATTTAATCGTATGCACATGATATAGGAATTTTTCCCGAATAAACATTTCATCGTACGTAGATGGTAGATGGTAGATGGAAATTTTTGCTAATAAATGAACCCCTTTTAAAAAAATATTTACGCACGTCCATGGTAAACAGAATTAATTTTTTACATAAACTGATTGAACAGCTACTTCATGGTTGTCTTTGTAATGATGCTGCTACCACAAAAGGGTTCCGGTTCCCGAATGCGTGTTCCAGACCTTTTCATTGCTAGTTGATCTCCTATTTCATTTCCATCTATTCCTGTTTATCCCGAAAATGTCAAATCGAATCGTCCACTAATTTTTTCCTGTCTATACTTTTTAATTTCTATGGTTCTAACCACAGATCTGATGTATAGTTCTATCGTTCCAGCAAAAACAAACTATAATTGACATGACGCATGACAACAACTGTTACCAACAAAAGTTGGGGAATTAGGGTTAGCCAACGTAATTGTACAATATAATGCGTCCAATTTTTAGCAGTATTTTCTTTGGATAAGAAATGCCTAGCTGATTATTCAGGATTAATTTGAGAATTGATAAACAAAAGTTTAGAAAAAGAAAACTTTTGGAGTCGATTTGTAACGCCAAATAAAATTTTATTGTCTAGCCTTGTATATAGACAGGAAATAGTATTTTTAAATATCTAAGATTTCGTTGGCACTGTTGGTAGACGAGACGTTATTGTCTGGATACGTCACAGGATCCAAAATATACGACACAAATATTAAAAAATAGAAAATATTTTTCAACATACTGATTGGGAATAGAGATGGTATAGTTATATTTTGAAGTAACTGTTATTTTTTTATTTAAAAAAAAATGTAAACCCAATCAACTTCTAGCGCTTAAACTTAAATTTCTTTTTAGTTTTTGACTTTTTACCTATAAATCCCATTTTTTAAAATAAATAATCGGGAATCATAACCAAATCCATCTGTTCTTCGAAATTTGTTTCGTTTTTCTAACCCCACAAATCTTTTAACAACCTTTTTTTCCACCCCCCGTATATATGTGTTTGAAAATCGACAAAAAAAAATGTTTTACTATTTTTCCAAATAATTTCCATGAAAATATATAAAGTTTTTACTACTACAGTGATTAAAATAATTTTTTTAAATACATTTTACATTAAAAAATAGCACTTTCATCAATGTTGTTAAAAATAGCAGTTTTTATGAAGTTTACATTAGAGAATAGCATTTTTCATCAATTTTGTTGTTGAAAATGGCATTTTTTATTAATTTTATATTAAAAAATAGCATTTTTCATCAATTTTGTTGTTTAAAATAGCAGTTTTTATTAATTTTACATAAAAAATAGCATTTTTAATCAATTTTGTTGTTTAAAATAGCAATTTTTATTAATTTTACATTAAAAAATAGCATTTTTCATTAATTTTGTTGTTTAAAATAGCAATTTTTATTAATTATACATTGGAAAATAGCATTTTTCATCAATTCTGTTGTTTGAAATAGAAGTTTTTATTAATTTTTCATATTAAAATGGCATTTTCCATCAATTTTCTTGTTTAAAATAGCAATTTTCATTAATTTTACATAGAAAAATAACATTTTTAATCAATTTTGTTGTTTAAAATAGCAATTTTTATTAATTTTACATTAAAAAATAGCATTTTTCATCAATTTTGTTGTTTAAGATAGCAATTTTTATTAATTTTCCGTTTAAAATAGCATTTGTCACCAATTTTGTAGTTTAAAATAGCAATGTTTATTAATTTTACTTTAAAAAATAGCATTTTTCTACAATTTTGTTGTTTAAAATAGCAATTTTTATTAATTTTACATAGAAAAACAGCATTTTTAATCAATTTTGTAGTTTAAAATAGCAATTTTTATTAATTTTACATAAAAAATAGCATTTTTAATCAATTTTGTTGTTTAAAATAGCAATTTTTATTAATTTTACATTAAAAAATAGCATTTTTCATCAATTTTGTTGTTTAAGATAGCAATTTTTATTAATTTTCCGTTTAAAATAGCATTTGTCACCAATTTTGTAGTTTAAAATAGCAATGTTTATTAATTTTACTTTAAAAAATAGCATTTTTCTACAATTTTGTTGTTTAAAATAGCAATTTTTATTAATTTTACAAAGAAAAACAGCATTTTTAATCAATTTTGTAGTTTAAAATAGCAATTTTTATTAATTTTACATAAAAAATAGCATTTTTAATCAATTTTGTTGTTTAAAATAGCAATTTTTATTAATTTTACATTAAAAAATAGCATTTTTCATCAATTTTGTTGTTTAAAATAGCAATTTTTATTAATTTTACATAGAAAAATAGCATTTTTCTTCAATTTTGTTGTTTAAAATAGCAGTTTTTATTAATTTTACATTAAAAAATAGCATTTTTCATCAATTTTGTTGTTTAAAATAGCAGTTTTTATTAATTTTACATTTTAAAATAGCATTTTTCATCAATTTTGTTGTTTAAAATATCACTCAATAATGACTCACCTCTTGTAACACGTCTCCGTCATAAGCCGAAAATCCAACATACGAATTCCTCTTTTCCGAATAATTTTTCATAGTATTCACCCTAACATCGTCCTTAACTTTAAAACTATTTGTATTCGACGATTTCGTTAAATGATCACCATACCCACTATCCTCGCTCAAATTTTCCGCGGAAACCTTATCCCTGACACTTCTATGACCGACAGGCAAGCTGTCGTAACTCCTCCATGGTTTTAGATTATCGAAAGATCTGGAAATGTCGATCAAGTCACTTTCGCTGGTATCCGATCCCGAGGATCGGTGAGCACTGTACAACAAACTATCGTTGCTTCGTTTCGCCCTTATGGGTAAGTCGATTTTTAAAATTTTATAATAATCAGTTTCTTCTTCCGTACTGTCGCTTTTGGGACTGTTTAAACTATCAGGACTCAAGTTGGATTTTCTGTTGGAAGATTCTAAAGAGTCGAAACTGAATTGGGAATAGAGGCTCGGGGAGCTGGGAGGATAGTTATCTTGGCATTGTTTTTCGAGCGTTTCGAATTGGAGAAGGCTACTAGAACGACTCAAGGAATTTAAATCTTCTTCGTGATTTGGGGTTGGGACGGCTAGAAAAATTTCTTGTTTTCTACGTTTCGCCGGGCAAGCTATTTCACGATCCGAATCGCATTCTGCATCATCTGAAACGAAAAATAAAGAAATAACACTCAATATATTAATAATAATAAACATTGTTATATACAAGGTATATATTATATATTAGCGTTAATAAATTATTCCACAAAAGTTGAGGATGGAATTGAGGTCGGGCGATCGAGGGGACAGTGTCAAATGCGGGATAACTTTCACTTACTTGGAAAACGTTTGCAGCTTCTCTCAGAAAACGACCTGCCTCAATTATATCAATAATCCTACTAACTTCAAGGGATTATTCAAAACAAAATTCTAAATTTCAAATCACAGTGGACTAAATAAAGTAGAAACAAAAATTCTTGAAAATACAAATGAAAACAGCTTGCATTAAACTTAAAATATTATCAACTTGGAAACAAAAAAACTAGTAACGTAAGCAAGTAACATTCAATATTATATTACAGACAAAATTTTGGAGACTAAAACATTTAACCATTTTTAAATGGAACACACTGTATTACAGTTACTTTTTACTGTTCCCAAACTCGATTTATTTTATTCTTAAAATAAACGGATGCACCGGAATTCGGTCCCGCTACCTGCGGAAGGGACTACCTGTAACGGATTAAATTCGAAGTGTGGTCACACCAGCGAAAATGCGATTTCGGAATTGGGTCCCATGTACCTACTATTTGTTTAATTTGACTTTTATTTTCCTTCACATTTTTTTGGGCTTTGGACCAACAGTACACACTTATTGTTGTTGTACTGGCATGTTTAAAAATTTACGCTAAATGCGTATCGTCAAAAATAAAAACAGTACGTGAAATAATAACCCAACCAAACCTACCCCTACCAAACCACCTTCGTATTTTTAGTCAATTTTTTTGTAGAATGAGTTATAATAATTTTCAATAATAACCCAACCAAACCTACCCCTACCAAACCACCTTCGTATTTCTAGTCAATTTTTGAAGAATAAATTATAATAATTTTCAATAATAACCCAACCAAACCTACCCCTACCAAACCACCTTTAATACCCACATGAAATCTACCTGCTTCGACAGCGGACCGAATTACGAAATCACGCTTTCGGATTTGGACAAGGTCCCTGTGAGCAGGTAGCCCTTTTGCTAGGTACCCGGACCGAATTCGGAAACACCGAAATAAACATCCGGTGGTCCAAATGAGTAAATGAATTCTAAACAAGATAGAGATTCGTACCAGATAGATAACGCCAACGAATAGTACCAAAATTCCATTGTCAAAAAGTTACAATTAACATGTAATATTCCCTTTACTACACCTATGTAAATTAACGAGATCTTGGAATAATTTCGACTATCTTTGGAAATTGGTAGACAAAATAAACTAATAATATTTATATGCAATGTTTAGTAAAAAAATATTAAGATAAACAGTCGAACACGTGTGCTTAATAATTTCTCAAGTCGCCTGTCATAAGAGTATCGATAATTAATTATTACTTTCCGTTCTACACTCGCATTATTTACTTAACTTTTATTTAATAAAGAAACCAAGGGTCGTTGACAAAGTATAGTATTCAACTCGCAATTTATGGCCATTATTCTCTCGGGTGACTAATGACTATCATAAATTGCTCGTTTAACAATATACTATTGTCACTACTATTTGATAATGTTTACATTCCACTTCAAGTATAACAACGTACATTATTCACTAGTGGGTAATGGGTGTGAATAATGAACAGGTCACATGACACGGATAAATAGGACCTCTATTGAAGAATATTTATTATTATAAAATGAATAAAAATTATCACCGCGACCGGATTTCTTCATTTCACGCATTCAGACCTCTAAACCTCTACGCTACCAAGACGTCTATAATGTCAAAAAAACAGTTTTTAGTGAAACAAACAACTTTTTTATTTTACAAGTTCCTCACTTTATTCCGTAAACAACTTTTGTGGAAGCACATTCAGGACACTCTTGAGACGGACACACACAAGGAAAATACAAACAACATTCTGTGCACTTTTTTGTATTCTTGTTTACTGGAAAAGAGTATCTCAAACCAAAAAAGAAGCACCCAAAACATTCAGAAAAACTTACCGAAAACAAAAATATATTAAACGATATAAAAATATCTATTTCTAAGTTGAGTGCTGTCTACTGTGATTTTGAAAACAAACTAAAAATACAGTATCAATGTAGAAGTTAAAACAGCTCGAAAAAAAAAATATAACTTGTATCACTGCCAGTTGTTTTTGATTAACTTTTTAGCAAACGAGTGCTCGAAATTTAAAATTTAAATTTATTTTAATAATAAAATTGGTGCTCTTTGGTGTCGATATGTGATTTGCACTTACGTCTTTGTGAGGATTCCACGTGTAATGACAAAAATAAAAAAAGACAGATGTCAGTAAAATGACGGTAGATACAATGCTCGGATGGAACTAGTGTTATTGTCAAAATTAAAAGGAAGTTTTGTGTGAAAAAGTCGAGTCGAAAAGTTTTCAAATGACAATTACGTTTGCATGTAGATACCTCTCGTAAAATTGCACAAAATGATGTCAGGAAATAAGGGTCCAACCTATTTACTTAATACGAATACAAAATAAAATGAAAATAGCTTCAAATGCCAGTGGCGTAAAAAATTGGAAGGGAAAGGTGACATGTTTTTCCAAATGTACACCACTGGATCAAGAATTGAAACATGTTTTGCCCTTTTACATTTAAAAACAACCTGCCAAATGTCAAATCTATATATTCATCAATATTAAAGTTATCAAATTAAAATTTTTAACTTTAACACCCTGTATTTAGAAAAGTAAATAGACTGGACCCATCAATTTTTATATCATTGTGTCCAATTTTACGAGAGGTATCGTTGTCATTTGAAAACACCCTATATGTACCTACATTATACAGGCTGTCGCACTTGTTATAGGTTGTATCGAAAATAATCCGAATTTTTGTATTACAATACAGAGAGATCAATATTTATTTTATACAGAATGTCCCGTAAATATGACAAGGTTCAATGGTAATGTAATCATTAAATTTACCTGGTGGATCGATGCAAATTACAGATCCGGCTTCGGAATCGGTGGCTAACCAACCCACGGGGGAGCCCCGAGAATCGGCGTCGCTTTCCGATTGTAAATCATCAGAAGTTTCCTCCAAGATTGTCTCCAAGTACATGTAGTTCCCGAAACCGCCGGGAAGGAAGTATTCTGCATCTGAAATAAAAAAAAAAAAAAATAATAATAAGTGTTTATTTCTATTTGATCACACATCTTATACACTGTGTCCGTAAAGTATGGAACAAATTCATTTTTAGCTAAACAGACCATTTTAAAAAATAATCCTGAAACACGTCGATTTTTTATTTTAATTTACCGTATTTTAAAATAATAATCTAATATACAGGGTGAATTACTTTCGAGTAATGACGTCACCGTCATTTTTTTTAAATGGAACACCCCCATTTTGTCTCAATTTTCGGATTACTCTAGCTGAGCTGATTTCAAAAATGTATCACATGTTGATTCCAATTGGTACAGGGTGGACAAAAATACAATAGTTTTGTGTGTGCTCATAAAGTAATCCTGGAGGTTTTGATGAAAGTTTATGGTTCCAACAGGATGGTGCACCTCCACATTATGCTGTAGATGTTAGAAGGTACCTAGATGAAATTTTTCCAAACAGGTGGATTGGTAGACGTAGATCTATTGAATGGCCAGAGAGGTCACCAGATTTCAATCCTTTGGATTATTTTATGTGGGGCCACCTGGAGAATATTGTGTATCAAACGAAACCAGCAAATATTTAAGAATTAAAAGAGAGAATTCGGACAGCAATAAACAATATTTCTCAAGACACAATAAACAAGGTTCAACAAAAATTTGTATACCGTTTGGGTTACTGTCAAATACAGCATTTCAGGATTATTTCTTAAAATGGTCTGTTTAGCTAAAAATGAATTTATTCCATACTTTACGAACACAGTGTAGACTTTCTAACACGACTACAGCTTGCACGCTACTGAGTGTTTTACACTGGTTGGGCGTTTGCTCAAATATGCAATCGATAAGTAATCAGCGACTGCTGTATAGGTTTTGGTCATTAAATTATTAAATGGGACTGTTTTATAGTAAAAACTCGGGTGTAGCTAAATGGGCAAAATAAAGTAAAGAAAAAAACTACACGCCTTTGTTTTTTGCAACATTTCTTCAACTACTGGTAATTATTTCGCAACCAAATACACACACACACACACATACATACATTTATTCGAAGAATAAATCTCGAGCCAAGCCTACTACGATCGCTCTTTTGCAACTTAATGATTCCACATTCTTGACAAATGAGCGTTGAACTCCCAACACAGGTCTCTTGATTATAATATATGCAATATATATGCATAATCTTTTTCTTCTTATTATTATTCGATGTACAGAGGCGTTGCGGCAGACGAATACCTGGGAGACTGTTTTCATTATTAAGGAAGGTTAGGTCAACTCCTACGTCTCGACGATCCTCATAATGTTGAATAACCTTTTTGGATAAATTCCCTTGTAGTTATGACTCCCATGTATGTATGTATGTATGTATGTCTTTTGGGGTAACATCCACTGAGACCTAAAAGATCTATTGTGCCCCCGATGACGAGACAAAAATATCATTTGTACAAATTAGTCTGCGCTTCTGGCAACAGCGGTTGAAATGGGGGGGCAGTGGATATTCGGCCGGCCTCTGGAACTAAATACAGGCCCTCGCTGGCCACGCACAGTTGTTCTTTCTCTCTCTTTCAAGCTGTTTTTATCATATTTTCCTTGTCATGCTTGTGTAAATCGTACGGTTCGAAAAGCCCCTTAGCAATCTGTATATCAGAATAATCGCCCGGGCAGTTTTCAGCTTACGGGTTGGCAAAACTTCAAGACGTTGTCAGATCAATTAGAAAAATTCAATTTGATACAATTGAGGTTAGGTTTAGCATGTCATTTATTGTTTATTGACATCGTCTGAAGTTTTTCTGGTGCTTCTGAATTCATTCTTTCTCCAATTTTAGGAAAAATAGTTATTTTCGTTACTAATTAGTTAGGCAAAACTGCTGTGTGTAGCTTAATGCATTAAAATGCCCAAGAAGTGGAACAGTAAATGCCGAGAGATGGTTATATCCTTGATAAGTTATTTTTGATGAGAATGCCACAATGGGGCTTGCCTGCTGCTGTAAGATACGTGAGTAATACCATTTACTTCAATTATTATCAACACCAATTATATATTATATTTAAATTTATTCAGTTGAATGTTTAATGAGGTTAGATTTTTAAAACTTGCGATATTCTTTTATAAATTGAATTATATTTCCTTGATGCTGTGATTCCTTTGACACCTTCAATTTATGCCTTACGAGATACAAGCGAATAAAAAAGAAGAACTGTCACATTGACTGTTCCTTTGAATAAAGAAATCATCTAGATGCTGGTAAAGTCTAACTAAAGTCAGTGTGATGACCATAAAATAAAGCAATGTTGTCAGATATATTTTCTAAAATTGTTAGGCTCGCTACACAAATGTTCCTCTTACTTCAGTAAACTGTTAGTTCGTGATGTTATAAGAAAGCTAGTTTGGAAATATTTTTTAAAAAATACTTAATGTAAATTTATTAGTAAACATTAAAATAAGTCGCTTGAAATTACTGAAAAAAGAAAAATTAATTAAAACCACTTTTTATATGTTACTATATTTAAGAAAATTTTGAAGAGTTGGCAACGTAGTTGCACGTGCAGTCAAGACTTCGAAACAACCAATCATCAACTGCAGTATTCATCGTAATATAACGAAATAACCGAAGTATACTCCGTTTGACGATTTTCGCAGAAAAAATTCTACGGTCTTGAGGGTGTTCGGGGGGGTTGTGTTGTGGTTCGGCTTATAATCCATTAGTATCATTCAGTGTCGGGTGTGAATTTTGTTTTAAAGAAATGTTTAATATAATATCTATTTCTTGGTTGAGTGAGTTTAGTGAATTGTTATAGATATTTATAGGAAAGTGTAGGTGATCTAGTGTAGAAAGGTATCATTAATATAATACCTTTTTGATGGTGTAGTGGTTAGGTCGCGTCAGTGAATTGATATTAATATACTATTTCATTTGTTCGTAGACGTTAGGGTAAGTTTTATAATATAATTAATTAGAATGGCATTTTGGAGACCATTTGAAACAACAGTCCAAGATGATGCGCGGGATTATTGAATTGTTGATTTAAATATAAGAAGTTAGATAATCGAATGGTAATAATGGAATCTCGGCGTATCGCTGAACTTAGACAGGAGTATTTGCGCTTAACAAAAGGGTACCGTGATTCAAATAGAACTATAATTTATTTAGACGAAACTTGGTTTGATACGCATGATGTTGTCAAGTGTTTAAACATTTATTTGTTATTCAAACAATCCTTACGGTTTTATTACATGAATAAATATGTAAATTAAAATACATTTTAACTTAATATGTAAGAAAATAGTAGTAATGGTAATTATATTGTAATTAAAAATGTATGAGGATATACACCCACCTTTAAAATATGGTTGGGTTGACGATACAAAAAACTGTTGTTTAGATACTCCGTGTTCTAGAGGAAAGCGCTTTATTATTGTATTACAAATTTTATGAATTTTGTATGCAGGTTAATTTTTTTCATTCAAATTGATATAGTAGATTAACATTATTTCACAATATTCTAATTTATAAAAAAATTATATGCTCGCCGTTGGGCGGCATTTTCCTTCAAAGGGATTAAAAATATGGGTCATCACATTAACTTTGGAAGAACTATAACATCCCAATATTTTGTTTTACAAAGTCATCGTCTTTTTAACGTAAAGAAACCATATTGAAATTTTTTTATGTTTTTTTTTGCCAAAACAACAAGTAAAAGCACGCCACAAAATTATTTTTATTAACTAATATAAATAAATGATGTAATATTGTTTTATATCAAATGTATATCTTTACTTTTGAACATTTTGCAATTTTCGACATCGTCCTTATACATTGTACAATCATAATAAACTGAGAAACATGTTTATTCAAATGTTCTATTCTTACATATTTAATAGATCCAGGAAGTCATTAATTGCATTTTTTTTATAACTGCAATTACCATTTAAAAAAGATTTGTATAGCTATGTAGTTACGTCTATTCGTGAGACCTTCGGTAAGAAAATAATTTTTAAAATAAGAATTTTTTGTCTATAACAAAAACAAAACTATTTTGACAATTTTTTAGGGTATTTTTAACTTTATATCGTCGTATCTCAAAACAAACACAAGCCATAGAAATGAGCTATATGTCAAATTTCTTATATATGAGAAAAACAGCTTGAAAGAGAGATAAAGAACAACTGTGCGTGGCCAGCGAGGGCGTGTATTTAGTTCCAGAGGACAGCCGAATGTCCACTGCCCCCCCATTTGAACCGCTGTTGCCAGAAGCGCAAACTAATTTGTAAAAATTATATTTTTGTCTAGTCATCGTTGACTCCTTTTCGAGCTCATGCACTATTAGGCAAAACTAAACACCTTCATCCGGCAAAAGTGTCCTTTACAAAGAGAATTCACATTTAAATTGCTACAAACGTTGATCACGTTGGAAGCGCATGCCATTGTATTTGAAAATTACACTGTTGCCGAGACAAAAATATCATTTGTACAAATTAGTCTGCGCTTCTGGAAACAGCGGTTGAAATGGGGGACAGTGGACATTCGGCCGGTCTCTGGAACTAAATACACGCCCTCGCTGGCCACGCACAGTTGTTCTTTCTCTCTCTTTCAAGCTGTTTTTCTCATATTTTCCTTGGCGTGCTTGTGTAAATCGTAAGTTTCGAAAAGCCCTTTCGCAATCTGTATATGTTCCTTGTGTACTGCATATACACATGAATTTTTTTGTTTTATGAACTATTTTGAAAAATTACAATATTATTGATTCACATTGTATTGTTTTGTCTCCACAAAGGCAACTCAAATAACAATTACATGTGTTTTATTTCAAACAAAAAATTATCTAATTCAATATCCTAATAGTAAACAACTTCTTATCAGTGAAGGTATTTCTACTGACGCCAACAATATTTTTAATCTTAAAACACTATCAATAATAATATATCAATATTAATTGGTATTTAATGCAGATGTATTGAATTATTTCAATTTAGTCTACAGACTTTTTTTACTATCTAATTCTAAAATATCCCTAACCACTTTTATACGATAAATTTTTATAGTCTATTTGAAAATGTTTGATAACATTTTTCTTTTTATCAAAAATTATAGTGAGACTTTTAGTATGTACAACTCTAGACCCAACTAAAATACAATAACATAAAATATAAATTAGGACTGAAAACTACAACCACCCCAACGTTCCTTTAACAAATTATTTTTACTACGACTATGTGGGTCTGCTTCTAGAGTCCAACCACAATAACTTTAGGAGACCACGTGGTCAAGGGTGTGGCGAATCAGCCAGTGGCGTTACTGACTTGCGTATGAAAATGTAATTTTCATACTAAATTTATTTCAAATGTATATCAAACTTTATGGTTTTGGATACCTGTAGAAAATTACATAGTATCAATAGTATCACTCGCTTTATGCAGGTAGGCGACGGGATTGAAGCTGGTCCTTTTTTGAATTCATTAAATAATTAGCAAGGAAGAAAACAATTTACCTAATCTAAAGTTAATTTATTCCAAACCTAAACACTTTCACAAATGTATCTAGCATGTTGAAATAAGAAATACTTCAGGCCCTTCAAGTTTCAATTGTCTACAAGGACAATTAAATTTTTTTTTTTTAAATAGGCCACAAGAGGACGACACTTGACATTGTATAAGAATAGAAATAAGATTGCTATAAAGAATATATAATATAGTTTTTATGAAAAACGACAAAGTACTGTCTGGTCTGCTGTCAACACTGAAATGAAAACGAAAAAAATAAATCGCCCGTTGCTCCGCCGCTGGATCGGAGCCGCAGCCATTCAGAGATCGGCATCGCATTCGTGGCGGCCCTACGTTGAATCACGTGGTGTCCCAAAGTTATTGTGGTCGGACTCTACCTTATCTATGATATCCAAAATACAAAAAAAACAGTCAAACTTTAACTACAAACAATTTTTGGCATGTGTAAGGGATTGATTTGTAGTATTATTTGAAGTCTAATTAAATGTCACTTGTATCTTACATTTCAACTTAATGCACATTATCTTCACTTAAATCAACTCTGCTCAGTACAACCTTGGCTTCATGAAGTTTTATCGTGAATACTAATAATTGTCATATAATAAATTATCTTTATCAAAACATAATTTTCGCTTGCAAATCACTTTGTATGTTTTGTTGATATCGTTTACTTAATAAACTACATTTTAATTGATGATTTATTTTATCATAGATTTATTAATACTATCTGATAATTTATAGAATCTGACAACATGGAAATCTAGTCGTGTCTATACTAGAATACATTGTCGAAGCATTGCGCAATTTTGAATGTAACAAGATTGCGTCAACCAATGTAACAACAACAAAAATGTAAACCTTATGCGTCAATACTCTTAGTACTTTTATCTTAAACAGGAAAATACCAAACGGAGCAAATAATGTGACTAAGGAATTTTTTGCGAGTGATTTTACGCTTATTGTTTATTCATTTTTCCACGGTGACTACTTCTCCGTCTAAAATGTTTGTTTGAATATGTATAATCAATATACAGATTTCGTAAAGTACATCCGAACCATCCAGATTACACAAGTAC
Source organism: Lochmaea capreae (assembly GCA_949126875.1). Taxonomy (NCBI): domain Eukaryota; kingdom Metazoa; phylum Arthropoda; class Insecta; order Coleoptera; family Chrysomelidae; genus Lochmaea; species Lochmaea capreae. Next base: position 2,891,054 of record OX421405.1, on the reverse strand, counting down.
GACAGAAAAACAGCTGAAAGAGAGAGCAAGAATAATTATGCGTGGTCATTAAGGCGTGTACTTTGTTTCACTTTAGGGGTGTATACTTATTTCCCGAGACTGGCCGAATGCTCATTGCCCCCCTATTTTAACCGCTGTTGCCAGAAGCGCAGATTAATTTGTACAAATGATATTTTTGTCTCGTTATCGTTGACTTTTTTTCGAGGGTGAAAATACAGCACGTTTGTGCCAGCATTACGCCAAATAATCTTAGAGATATGAGATCCAATCTTTATCACAGATTTGGTTATTGTCTGGCACAGGAAGGTGGTTTATTTGAGCACTTAATTCATTAAAATTATGTTTACCTCTAGAATGGATTTTTATTTTTTCAGGAAGTTTATATTTTATGTTTATGTTTCAATTTAATTTATTAATGGAAGGGATTTTTAGTTTATTAATTATGGTTCTCTCAAGAAATGCTGTTTTATTTTCAAGTTACAATGGCTAAAATAATATCCTATTGTAGTTAGAAATTGTCAACTTGGTCTGAAATGATCATGTTGACAAAAATGAATTTTAAGATGTACAGGTTACGTAATAACGATTGTATTTTTTTATTTCTTCAACACCCTCACTCCATCCATGTTGGGGGCATACTGAATACCTACCACCGTTATACCACCAACTAGTGAATTCTCTCTGTAAAGGACCATTCGGCCAGTCTATGTGCGTTTTCTAGATTTTTACTTGAGCAGAAAAAAAAATAGTATTTATTACATTGTTACGTACAGGGTGGCTGACCAGTTGGCTAAATGGTACAAATATTCAGTTCAAGTGCCCAATCGAATGAATGAATGAAACCTATAGCTTGTTTAACCAAGGATTAAGTCATGATCTCTCAACTGCTTTTTTTTGTAACTCCTTTAATTTTCGAATTACCCTTCTGAACCGTCCGATTTGGGACACTCTGTACATGTATTATGTTAATTTTTGATGTTTTCTTTTATTTACAAAAATATATTTGATATTTCCGGTTACGGAGAAATTTTGAGTTAAAAAATATAGTTTAACGAACGGAATTAATCAGTAGCCACTCCCAAGTTAACTATATAGAAATATATTATTTAAAAATCAAAACTCGACACAATAATTATTAATACAATTCCAAATAGGAAAGTCAAGGTAGTCTACTCTCGACTGTGATTTTTAAGTTGAAGTATTATTATAGTTAATAAAGCAACTAGGAACAATGAAATTGTGTAGACAGTCGGTCTTTAAAATACTTATAAATCGACTGGTAACATCCGCCATCTGAAAAAATTTATATAAGTCGACATTGATTTAATATCTAAAAGTTAAGTGGTTATTAATTGGGACATGTAACTTGATGACCTGGTAACCGTGAATTATAACGAAGACACTGAATAAGGTTTAATTGAGGAAGATCTTTTTTTAGAAATTCGACTAGATTCATTTTCAAGAATCATACGTTTATTAAAAGGTTATTTCGATTTTTTAGTATGAGAAATTGTATCGAACTTTACGAAAAAATACGAACATTTTCGATTTATATAAAATTTCGTATAAAATTTGCAAAAAATGCAAGAAATTGTTCCGAAATTTTCGAAGGAACACAAACATTTTCGACTTAGGAAATCCTACAAACCACATTTTTGAAAACTTGTTGTTTGGACTAATTTTTGGAACAATGTGACTTTAGTTACTATCTTAATCTTCAAAAAATATGTATTTGCGGTTGAGATAGATGCCAAAAAGTGAAAAAACTGCCGAAACATGGTTTTTTGCGTTTGTAACGCCCCTAATGCATCTTATGAGCTGAAAATGTAGGAGAAGACGTTCCAAACTAGTCCAAACAAGATTCCATAGTCAATTTTCAAAAATGGCTAGGGGCTATTCTTAATCAGTTATTGCCTTGTGGCAGAGTACTTTTCAAAGTCCCATCAACTAGGAAAAATATGAACAATAGTATAACCTAAAGGTTTTTATTTTATAAGCAGTCAAAAAAGGGTAGCAAATAACACAAATTTTATTAAGAAGTATTTTTGGACTGAAAAAAACACTGAAAATTTGTTTTTTTGGAACGAGAAATCAACTAGTATACTGGGTATAGTGATACATGTAACATTTTATCTTGAAATGATGTAACGAAATTTTCGAAAAAACACATTTTCAACTTAAAAGTTTTGTAAAAACCATAAATCTGTGAATATTGAGCTGAAATTTCAGCAGAGCAGTCTGAAAAGACCAATCTATTGGGAAAAGAGTGTGACCTAAAGAGTTTTTATTTCATAAGTAGTCAAAAAAAAATACCAAAAAACACAAATTTTCATAAAAATTATTTTTGGACTGAAAAAAACACAGAAAATATCTAAAATTTGTTTTTTGGAATGAGAATTTAACTAATATACTAGGTTTAGTGATACCTTTAACATTTTATCTTGAAATGATGTAACGAAATTTTCGAAAAAGCACATTTTGAACTTAAAAGTCTTGTAAAAATTATAAATCTGTGAATATTGAGCTGAAATTTCAGCAGAGCAGTCTGAAAAGACCAATCTATTGGGAAAAAAGTGTGGCCTAAAGAGTTTTTATTTCATAAGTAGTCAAAAAAAGATACCAAAAAACACAAATTTTCATAAAAATTATTTTTGGACTGAAAAAAACACAGAAAATTTCTAAAATTTGTTTTTTGAATGAGAAATCAACTAATATACTAGGTTTAGTGATACATTTAACATTTTATCTTGAAATTATTTAACGAAATTTTCAAAAAAACACATTTTCAACTTTAAAGTCTTGTAAAAACCATAAATCTGTGAATATTGAAATGAAATTTCAGCAGAGCACTTTCTTAAAAGACCAATCTATTGGGAAAGGAATGTAACCTAAAGAGTATTTTTTTCATATGTAATCAAAAAAAATACCAAAAAAACACAAATTTTCATAAAACGTATTTTTAAACTGAAAATTAATTTGTAAAATGGGAAATCCGAACAATACACTTAAATATAAATTGTTAATGTTATTGTAATAATTATTTCAAGTTTACAATATTTTTATATATGAATGAATTATTTATATTCAAAATTTTTCTAAATACTCATTATTATCAAACAAGTTCTCTATATCTAAACACATTTTTAATGTGTTTACATAGAGCAGCACGTCTAAATTCATTAAATTCTCTTTTAATCAGGTAAGCTCTGTTGCCAGATTTAAAATGTGTCTCTAAACATGATATTTTTGCATACAAATTATAACTGTACAAACTGAAGCTATCTATACTGTCAAATATCCCTAACCACGCCACGGTGGCTACTTAATACTAATCTAAATTTCAAGATGTTATTGTATTTTGGTTGGGTAAAGTGTTTGTTGCACTGGCGGATCTAGGGAGTTGTTCAGGGGGGGGCCATGAGTTAATGGAAATTTGTAACCAAAGTAATAAAATCCATAGAAATGAATTATATAAAAATATATATTTTCTTTATTTGAAACAACTGAAACCAGTGAACAATAATATAAATAAGATTGAAGATTGAACAAAATGTGACTAAACAAACAAAAACACAAATCCACAATTCTAATAATAAACTTCCAAAAATAAAACACCTAAAACAAAAACTTATCAAATTATTATTTATAAAACAAAATCCATATGCCTTGGGCCACTGTTGGCAAATCTGTTAATAACTAATTGTTCATTGATCTCAATGTCCGGATGGGCGTTAATAATGGCTAAGCCAGATAGCCTATCTTCTGAAATAGTAGATCGGAGCCAACTTTTTACTCGCCTCAACGAAGAAAAACTTCTTTCTTTGTTGAAAACCAGTCAAAAGTTTAGTTGCATATCCAGGCTCTGGTTGTTGAACCAATATCAAGGGGGGGGCCATGGCCCCCCCCTCAGATCCGCCAGTGGTTTGTTGTTCGGGTCGACACTAAATTTTTTGTAAACTGAGTTAAAGGTTTTTCTGTTTTAATCAGACTATAAAACGAACACTTTATATGAGTTACCTTAACTTAAATGATTTTTTAATATATTCACGTTGTTCTACCTGATAATTAGAGTGATCCGGTACGGTGAATCACATAAATGCATTTTAATCATTAAATTACATCATCACAATGCTCTGTGAGCAATGAAAGTACATATTTTATGTCATTCTCGATAAAAGAACAACTATTTTATATATCGTAATTCGTATTGTAAAAGTAGGTACGTATTCCATAACTCGAGATAAGGTTAACGTCTCTACATTTCAGATCAATTTAAATATGTTAAAATCAAGGTTGTATTTTACATTTGAATAAGCTGGTTTTAATACAAAGTTTAAAACTATTTTCAATCGCTGGTAGCAAAAAAAATTGTTTAGATAGAATTGGGGAAGTTGGATACAAACAAAAAATTTTTCAAAAATTGGAAGACAATTATCGATGTCTTTGGTCTTTGTTGAAAAGATGGCAACGTGTTGCACGTGCAGTCAAGACTTCGAAACAACCAATCATCAACTGCAGTATTCATCGTAATATAACGAAATAACCGAAGTATATTCCGTTTGACGATTTTCGCAGAAAAAATTTCCATTAGTATCATTCAGTGTCGGGTGTAAATTTTGTTTTAAAGAAATATTTAATATAATATCTATTTCTTGGTTGAGTGAGTTTAGTGAATTGTTATAGGTATTTATAGGAAAGTGTAGGTGATCTAGTGTAGAAAGGTATCATCGATATAATACCTTTTTGATGGTGTAGTGGTTAGGTCGCGTCAGTGAATTGATATTAATATAATATTCATTTGTTCGTAGACGTTGGGGTAAGTTTTATAATATAATTAATTAGAATGGCATTTTGGAGACCATTTGAAACAACAGTCCAAGATGATGCGCGGGATTATTGAATTGTGGATTTAAATATAAGAAGTTAGATAATCGAATGGTAATAATGGAATCTCGGCGTATCGCTGAACTTAGACAGGAGTATTTGCGGAAAATAAAAGGGTACCGTGATTCAAAGAGAACTATAATTTATTTAGACGAAACTTGGTTTGATACGCATGATGTTGTCAAGTGTTTATTCATTTATTTGTTATTCAAACAATCCTTACGGTTTTATTACATGAATAAATATATAAAATAAAATACATTTTAACTTAATATGTAAGAAAATAGTAGTAATGGTAATTATATTATAATTAAAACTGTATGAGGATATACACCCACCTTTAAAATATGGTTGGGTTGACGATACAAAAAACTGTTCTCTAGATACTACGTATTCTAGAGGAAAACGCGTTATTATTGTATTACAAATTTTATTAATTTTGTATGCAGGTTAATTTTTTTCATTCAAATTGATATAGTAGATTAACATTATTTCACAATATTCGAATTTATAAAAAATTTATATGCACGCCATTGGGCGGCTTTTTCCTTCAAAGGGATTAAAAATATGGGTCATCACATTAACTTTGGAAGAACTATAAGTTTATTTAAAAAATAATAATGAAAAGTGTAGGGAAAGGAAGGGATATGTCACGAAATAAAATTGAACAGAATATGAATATAATCGCCAAAGTTAATATGCAGAAAGTAAAAAGATTCAGCCAGTGGCGGATCCAAGGGGTGAGTAATTGCCTACCTGATGAGCAGACTTTTGCTTTGTAAATTGAACGAGAAATTTAATCCTTAAAAAAATATATTATAGTGTGCGCTAATGGCGACCTGAAGGTACCTACCTCATAAAATGGTAATATACAGCTAACAAAAACGGTGAAATCTGATTTTCTAATCTTAGGAAGAAATACATCATTACGTGGGAAATGTTCTTACGGTTAACAAATTAAAAAAAAAATGTATTTCTTTTGTTTCGCATAATACAATCCATTGTTAATCGGAATAATTATTATTGTTGTTGACTCAACAATGTTCCAATTGCTTAATTCAACTAAAACACTAGATTTATTATTAAAAAAGTGTAGGTATAGAAAAAATTAAACAAATAGAAATAAATTAGGTCAATACAAATATCTATTTCAACTTAAAATTATTAATTGGTTTTTTTTAAATATTTTTGACTCAAACTTATCTTAATAATACTTTTTCTTTTCCAAATACATTAGCTAGTATCCACAATATACAGAGTGTTACATTATGAATGGACATGGAACAACTGGAAATTCAAAATTAATCTGAAATGTTCAGCTTTTTAGTTGAATATTTGAAAATAATTAATATTTATCATTTTTTATTACTCTGTGTTTATTTACTCGTAATAAGATCCATTAAATCAACATTGTCAGTGACGTAGAAATTGGATAAGTAACAGTTTCATCTAAATGTTACACCACTGTCCATATACATTAATTTTGACCGTCTTTACCAGTTCAGCATGTCAATATAGAGTCGGAGATTGTTTATTACATAAAAGTCAACACCCTGTATATTATATATATAGTGACTATCTACCCCAAGAGGGGTTTAGTCGCCGGAGCGGCTTTTTAGATCCAGATTTTTTGGGGGAGATCGGGCCCCATTTCCAAGTTGTCTCCCCATCCCTATTGTTGGTTATTGTAACTCCTAAATATTTTATTTTATCAACTTCTTCAAATTTGAAGTCACCGATGCTATTATTATTGTTCATTAGGTGTTTGTACACAGTCACTATTTTTGTTTTTGTTGTATATTACAAAAGACAAAACTTATCGCACATGTCCAAAGGAAATTTAGTAAATTTATAAAATCTATGTATGATTGTTAATAGAACACCCAGTATGCCCCTTTTTTTGATAACATCTGTATACTTATTTTATAACGAACCGTATCTCTAAATAATGATATTTAATTCTTATTTACAATAAAATAAATCAGAGTAATAACGTTGCAAAAACATGAAATTTATATTTTAGAAAGTTGGCACTATTTTAAAGATACTGCCTGTATTACGGTAGAAGATAATAATAATAATGGTTAAATCACAATTCACGTTCAATGAACCATTGAAAAAATATAATTGCTTAGTAAAAGTATTTCTACCTTGTCCAAAATAAAATTTCGTCTCTAGTCCAACAAAGAAATACTTTCATTTACTTCAAAACTTCATAATAATTTGATTCTTGGCAATTATCAATAATTTAATAAGTTTGTTCCAATATCTCGACCAGAACCATCAGTATATCTTCAAGAAGTCGATTTAAATTAGAAATTAAGTAAACAAAATATTACACAAAAGTGTGAGATGCTTGGTATATTAATTTATTGTTGTGGATATTTCATTAGTAGCTATTTCTAAAACTAGAGTTATAGTCTGTATACTTAGGACCTAGGTAATAAAATATAAATCTGCAATGAAGAGATCCATAAAACTGTCGGCTTCTCTAGCATTTGCTATTTTGTAAATAAGGTTAATGGGTTCAAATGAAAGATAACAAATTTATTTTCTATTTTTGGTAACTGACATTCCTTATAATTCCCTATTGTTTTTATACTTTTTATACCATAAAATTTAATATTTAAACCTAAAAATAATATCGCCTAACTCGTTCAAAAATTGAACCAGAGTTTTTTTTCAACGGGACCTTATTCCTCCAAGTATTGAGAACAGTGTTTTCGAGAATTATGAAAACATTAATTTGTTTTTAGATTTATTACAATATACGGGGTTGGGGTAAAGTATGGAATCAAGTAAATATCTTTTAAGCGAAAAGAACGATATTTATGAAAATTTGCAGGTAAGTGCAATGGAACAGAATGCATCTGATGTACATTTTTTTGTTAATAACATCCTTCCGGTTTAACCGGAAATGCCATCAACTTCTTTAATTTAAATGGGACAGTCTATTATATTTTTATAGATTTTGAAACAGCTTGTTATTTTGAATTCATACATACTGAGTTTAGTGTAAAAAAAATTGTAAAAACGAGGAATATAGCACTTTAATTAACCTCTTTTGAGTTTTTTGCATTAGAGCAAAAAACTATTTAGATAAACTAATTGATGTTGTTTGTATGCATAGTAATAAATAAACGAGTACTGTTTAGTACGTATTTTGTTCTCCAAGTGTCAAATTCTAATTGACGGAAATAAATTTTACAATTTAGAATGGTTCAATTAAGTGAAAAAGGGCATATTGAAATTTTAATGATGATCGGTGTTAGAACTCATGAAGAAGTGTGTCATATTTTTAATAATTTGCATCCGGAGACAAATCCTATATCACGCTCAACAGTAACTAAAACATTACAACGTTTTAATACAACTGGGATGGTAAAAAATTTGCTAAAACCTGGAAGACCGCGGACTGCAACGAACGAAACTGTTAAACAAAATATTGCAATCGATTTAGAAGAATCCCCTCAAACTTCCACCACAAATTTGGCACTAAACTATGGTATCAGTCGACGATCTGTAGGAAAGATATTAAAAAGTGAAAAGTATCATCAGTATAAGGTACAGTTGGTTCAAGAATTGTCAGACGGCTGGAATTGTGCGAACGGCTAATGGACATCTGTAACGTCGACGACAATTTTGCTTCTAACATAGTTTTTTCCGATGAGGCAACTTTTTGTTTAAATGGAACAGTTATTTGCCATAACTCAAGGTATTGGTCAAATGAGAATCCTCATTGGATTCATGAAGCACATACCCAGCATCCACAGAAGTTAAATATTTGGATGGGAATTGTCGAAAATAGGCTTATAGGCCCATTTTTTATCGACGGAAACTTGAATGGTGACAAGTATTTGGATCTACTAAATAACGAAATTATTCCTGCACTTCAACAGAATGGGCAATTACCACAAAATGTTTGGTTTCAACAAGATAGAGCACCTCCCCACTATGATAGACGGGTTAGGGATTTTCTGGATGCGAATTTTCCAAATCGATGGATTGGACGTAGAGGATTCATAGAGTGGCCTGCTCGTTCTCCGGATCTTAGCCCGTTAGATTTTTTCTTTGGGGTTATCTAAAATCACGTGTTTACGTTAGACAACCAACAAACGTACAGGGATTAAGACAAAGTATTATTGATGAATGTGAACGAATACGTGGAGAAGTCTTGGAAAGAGTGACTAAAGAATTTGTTAATAGGATAGCATATTGTCAGCAAGTAAAAGGCGAGCATTTTGAACATTTGAAAAATAACAAGCTTTCAAAATCTGTAAAAATATATAGGGTGTCCCATTTAAATTAAAGAAGTTGATGGCATCAGATGCATTTTGTTCCATTGCACTTACTTGCAAATTTTCATAAATATCGTTCTTTTCGTTCAAAAGATATTTACTTGATTCCATACTTTATCCAAACCCCGTATATTGTAATAAAGCTAAAAACAAATTAATGTTTTCATAATTCTCGAAAACACTATCTTCTTGAATAACCAGTCGAAGAATGTCTCCTTCTTGGAAACGATCGAAAGTTATATACAACGTTGCGGCACAATGAAAGAACTAAGAACAAGGTGATTTAATAGAGGATGCATCGTTTTTTAATAGTAAAAAACAGGAATTTTGCAAAAGCAATCATTTGAATAATAGTCTAGGAGGAATCGGCGCATGAGTACCGAAAACTATTTGACCTCAATTTTTTTATGCGATCCTCTTCAAATTGCCCTCCTAATGATATAAATGCATGTTGCCATGGCGCAACCCGGTGCCATATTGTTTAAACCGAAATTGTTTAAACAATTGCAAGGAATTGTTATTTTTCAACCGGACAAATTTTTTTTATATTCTTTATTGAAATACCAATAAAAAAGGTCCTATGACTTTTAACGATAAAGTTAATATTTTTTAAGATATGAATTTTTAAAGGTTCGAAAAATCTCAAATTTAGGTACTTTCGATCCATGAAAAATATATTTAAAAAAAACATAATGTCTAAGTAATATTTTTTTTAAATTCTCTATACAATTGTTAATAATATTGTTAAAAGAGATTTAAAAAAATTTCATTGTTTATATCTTTTTTTTAATTGTTAATTCCGCGCGCTCACAAGTATGCGTCGCTTACCTTTAAGTATCGCTGTCTCTCTCTGACTGATGCGTTGCATCGGCCTCTCTGTCTAGAATCATAATTTATCATTTATCTTTAGTATATATATAGTATAGTATATTATCATTAGTATTATTAGTATATATAGTAATTTTTGCCTTTATATCAACAATAATAATAATAACAAAAAAGTAATATAAACTGATAAAAAAGTAATTTTAATTACATGTTTCGATTTATGCTTAAATAACTTTTGAAAAATTGATTTCAGGAAAAAATGTATTAAAAACAAATTGTAGACAATTTAATTATTAATAACATTGCTCTCTTTAACAATCTTGATAAAGTTGATAGTTTTCAAGATAAATGATAAATAATGATTCAAGACACAGAGAGGCCGATGCAACGCATGAGTCAGAGAGAGACAGCGATACTTAAAGGTAAGCGACGAATACTTGTGAGCGCGCGGAATTAACAATTAAAAAAAAGATATAAACAATGAAATTTTTTTAAATCTCTTTTAACAATATTATTAACAATTGTATAGAGAATTTAAAAAAAAATATTACTTAGACATTATGTTTTTTTTAAATATATTTTTCATGGATCGAAAGTACCTAAATTTGAGATTTTTCGAACCTTTAAAAATTCATATCTTAAAAAATATTAACTTTATCGTTAAAAGTCATAGGACCTTTTTTATTGGTATTTCAATAAAGAATATAAAAAAAATTTGTCCGGTTGAAAAATAACAATTCCTTGCAATTGTTTAAACAATTTCGGTTTAAACAATATGGCACCGGGTTGCGCCATGGCAACATGCATTTATATCATTAGGAGGGCAATTTTAAGAGGATCGCATAAAAAAATTGAGGTCAAATAGTTTTCGGTACTCATGCGCCGATTCCTCCTGGACTATAACCTAAATCACCAGTTTCCGTAAACCGCGAGATCCATAGAAATGATTGTTAAGTATTTTCACAAACATCACTGAATCATAAATATACCGTTTGTCATGGTACTTTTACCGTTAATAATAAATAGAAATCAATTAAGTTGATAAACTAATAAATTTAAAACTTGCGGACATTAGAAACCAGCAAATATTTATAGAGAATATACAGTGTGGAAAAAGAAATTATTAGTGGCCTTATTAAACAGAATTATAGAAAACACAAAACGTTTGAATTCAACTGTATGTTAAAATAAACAGGGTGAAGTTTATTTTTGTAAAATGAAAAAGTTAAACGATGAAATATTGGACCAAAAATTAAGCGTAAAATCCAGTAATAATATACAGAGTGTTCCATTTAACATTACAAATTTAATATCAACTTCCGGTATAACCAGCAGTGATGTCACAATAATAATATTTTAGACATTCTGGTAATGTCCAAGAAGCCGCAAATATAAAATTTCATAATTCTATATTATATAATTTTTGTTCTTGAAATAACCCCACAGAAAAAATACAATGGCATAAGGTCTGGTGATCTAGCTTGCCATTCAATAGCCCCCCTTCGAAAAACTTTTTATTTTTCTTGTCTGTTACTTTTGGTAAACGTTTCCTATTTTATTTTAAATGTATATTGTTTTTTTAAACACGATTTCTTTGATTAATTAAGTCGAAAGTTAAAAATAACATAATTAAATATATTCATTGGTTAATTTGATAACACAATTAGCTTTTAATAAGGTTGTGGGTATTTCCGTTGTAGGTGAAATGGCATAATTGCTATCGTAATTTATGATTTAAAATGAGAAAAAATTAAAAAGCAAAGAGATTGCGGTGGCAGTAAAGGTATAAAAAGTATAAAACGTCGATTGTCCAATACGGGACAATAAAACTTTCACGGCTGGATGATAATAAAAATGCGTGTAAAGCATAAAACGATTTGTTAAGTCAACAGATAATTTTAGCTGATCAACTATAAAAATAAATGTACACACGAAATGTTTGTTTGGATGAAATTGCAACAAATTAGATTTAAATTTTATATCGTTTTGGGCACACTATGATTCCATTTATACCCTATACGCTTAATGGTAGAAGAGGGATTACATTATATATACAGAGTGTTTCTAAATTCATGCGAATAAATTCAGGAGTTATGATGAGTCTGAAATTACCGATACGCATTTTGTTTATGGTTTGGGAAAGCTAGACGTCTTTATGCTGAAAAACAACAAGATATTCTGGATGAAATTGATCAACACCCAGAAACATGCACTAAAAAAAATTGCTACCTCCCTAAAATATCGCCACAGATCTGAGAGAATATCCGGGTCGAAGACATTTTGTTAAAAAAATATTACTTTGCATTGTGGTTTTTCGTTTTCTTTCACAGGAAAAATTAGATGCCCGAATTGTATTCGACAAGATTATTTCATGAGTAACAGATTATTCTGCATACACATAGTTTACAAAACATACCACCTATTGTGTGAAGCTTAAGGAGTGGCTGCAGGATCTTATATTTCCTGTTTTTTAACTGGAGGTTCTGAGGCGTCACTTCTAAGAGTGTTTATGATGTTGCAGATAAGGCTTAACTGAGTTGCCTGAGAGTTGAATTGCCTAGTGTTGTATAGAGTTAATCCGGCGCTGTAAATGTGCCAAATTTCCCGCCTCACCTATTATTTGCTTACACCAGTTTTCTCCAAAAAATGATCTCCCTGAACTACACGTGTCGCGACAACATATAATTTAAATAATATTTACTTAAATTTTAGAGAGAAAATAACTCAATTTTACTCAGCTCCTTTTAGAATAAATTTTGTCATAGAAAAGACCGATTCTAATTTTATACTACGGGCATTATTCTATCTCTTAAATTTTTTATCATGAATTTAGATCAATCAAATTATATTTATTAGAAAATCGTGCTACATAATACCGCACACCTTGTATATAAAATTAATTAACACATCGAAACTTTCACCAACCTGGATTCCCTATAAAATCCTCGCGTTCCAGAAGCGTAGACGGAGCTGTAAATCCATACGCTGGTAACCATGGGTTATTCCCAGCATTTAAATCCACAGGTTGTCCCGGCCAATCGCTGAAGGCGATTTCTTCCATCTTTCACACATTCAAGCACTTTCAAAAAAAAAGTTCGTTTTGTAATAAAACTAAATACTAAATCACTTTTTGAAACTGACACTCACTATTATTATCTACCTTCAATCAAACTCATCTCGCCTACATTTTTAAAACGAACACGTCTCGCGGAAATCTACTATACTTATCAACACACTTGATCTCTGATACGGATTCGAATCGTTTAATTGCAAAAAGTATCGAAATTGCAAATTTTTCGTCTCACGCGCCACGAGCATTTCACTACGAACACCTTTTCTGTCATTGTTACGTGCTGTAATTCCATCTGTCTCTCTGCCATTACATCTTGTTTATTTGTATCGAAAAGCGATTGTTCGTTTGCTATGGCAACGACAGAACGAAGACCAAGATGCCGTGACAGTAAAAAACAATGAACAAGTTGCTGTGGTAGCGGACATGTAGTCGCCGACACGTGACCCGTTCGACCAATCAGGAGTTGTGCACAGGTTTCTGTACGGCGATGCAATTCACATGTTTTCGAACTGGAAGGCAACATTACAATGGCCCAGGTTGGATGGTTCAGTTTAAGAAACGTGTAGAGTATCGTTTAACGGTAGATCTAGAAAATGTGTAGATATACAGGGTCATTTAAATACAATACAATAAATAATTTATTAAAATAATATTTCAAATCTACAAAAAAAACTTTATAGGTACAGGGTATCCCTGGACTTTGTAGAAAACTGTCTCTAGAAAGTATTTTCGGCAAGTTTCAGTTGTGTCTTCTATGTAGGCCACTAGTTTGACTGGAGGAATTTTCAGTAGTTGTAATGGTTGTATTAATTCCTCTCCAAAGTGCTTCCGTCTGAGTACATGTTAGTTCTCGTAGAAACAGAGTATGTGTTTCATCATAGAGTTCACTAACTTTGCCCATTCTGTGCAGATGTGTCTTCAAATGTCTCTTACTCAGTTTCAATAGCCTGGTTGAGAGTTCCTTGTCTACCTTGTTCAGTAAACTCTTTGTATGCAGGTGCCCTTGTGTTGGTGCTCCCTATCTAGCCAGTTCCCGATTTCCCCTCTTATGCAATATTTTGTGATTCCACAAAACTGACCTATGAAGTCTCCTTTAGAGCCTGGACACTCAAATATTGGCATATTGGACTTTTAAGACAACACTTGTAATACCAAAATAAGGTTTGTAAAAAAAAAGCTTATTCCGAGATGACTATCTAATTCCCTTACACATTTTTTCCGATTAACACTATCATAGGCCGGCTTAAAGTCAACAAATAATTCATGGAGATTATCAGAATCGCCTTGTAAACGTAAATCTACTGATGCGAATGAAAGTATGAGGCACCGTTCGGTTGGTTATTAACCCAAATCGCTGCCGTAAACAAAATCGAATGCATGCAGCAGCCACATATTCTTTTTAAGATATTATTGTACAGACAAGGAAGTACTTTAAAACTAGAACTGTTCGTGGCGAGCTAAAATTCTTGCGGTAAGTGCCAAATGTCAACCACGGCGTTGGTAAACGATTTATTGAACAAGCTATTCTTATGAGCAGCATCAAAGATTACTTTGTAATCTTTGGCAGCATTTTTGGTCTATAAAAGACGTATAGTTCTTCCAAAGTTAATGTGATGACCCATATTTTTAATCCCTTTGAAGGAAAAAGCCGCCCAATGGCGTGCATGTACATTTTTTATAAATTCGAATATTGAGAAATAATGTTAATCTACTACATCAATTTGAATGAAAAACATTAACCTGCATACAAAATTCATAAAATTTGTAATACAATAATAAAGCGCTTTCCTCTAGAACACGGAGTATCTAAAGAATAGTTTTTTGTATCGTCAACCCAACCATATTTTAAAGGTAGTATAGTATAGTAGTAGTATAGTACCATTACTACTATTTTCTTACATGTTAAGTTAAAATGTATTTTACTTTATATATTTATTTTTGTAATAAAACCGTAAGGATTGTTTGAATAACAAATAAAGGAATAAACACTTGACAACATCATGTGTATCAAACTAAGTTTCGTCTAAATAAATTATAGTTCTATTTGAATCACGGTACTCTTTTATTTTGCGCAAATATTCCTGTCTAAGTTCAGCGATACGCCGAGATTCCATTATTACCATTCGATTATCTAACTTCTTATATTTAAATCCACAATTCAATAATCCTGCGCATCATCTTGGACTGTTGTTTCAAATGGTCTCCAAAATGCCATTCTAATTCATTATATTATAAAACTTACCTAACGTCTACGAACAAATGAATATTATATTAATATCAATTCACTGACGCGACCTAACCACTACACCACCAAAAAGGTATTATATTAATGATACCTTTCTACACTAAATCACCTATACTTTCCTATAAATATCTATAACAATTCACTAAACTCACTCAACCAAGAAATAGATATTATATTAAATATTTCTTTAAAACAAAATTCACACACGACACTGAATGATACTAATGGATTATAAGCCGAACCACAACACAACCCCCCCCTCAAGACCGTAGAATTTTTCTGCGAAAATTGTCAAACGGAGTATACTTCGGTTATTTCGTTATATTACGATGAATACTGCAGTTGATGATTAATTGTTTCGAAGTCTTGACTGCACGTGCAACTACGTTGCCAACTCTTCAAAATTTTCTTAAATATAGTAACATATAAAAAGTGGTTTTTTAATTTTTCTTTTTTCAGTAATTTCAGGCGACTTATTTTAATGTTTACTAATAAATTTACATTATGTATTTTTTTTTAAATATTTCCAAACTAGCTTTCTTATAACATCACGAACTAACAGTTTACTCAAGTAAGAGGAACATTTGTGTAGCGAGCCTAACAATTTTAGAAAATATATCTGACAACATTGCTTTATTTTATGGTCATCACACTGACTTTAGTTAGAGTATACGTGTATATATACACTCACTGGCAAAAGACTCGGCCAACTAAAAGTTAGCTGAAATTCGTTGTTCAAGAATTGTTAATAAATTCTCTGGTATTAAAACAAACTCCAGAAAGTTTTCCCAAAAATGTTGATAGCTTATTTATACAGGGTGAAACAAAAAAAACATGTATTTGTAGTCCAATTTCTTAACACCCTGTGGAACAGTTCGGGTAATTAGTAGTTCAGCTCAGTCTTTTACAACGCCATCTTTCAGATTTTATTTCAAAAAATATTACTAGCGATTTTTTTATAGGACTTTTGACTACCACACTGTAAAGAGTATCACTTGAAACAACTAAAGGTACATTTTGAGTAATGTAACTTCATCGGTGTCTGAGATGTACGTCTTTAAAAAAATTATTTTTCAACGTCCCTGTATACAAGCTAGTTGACGTTTTATGAACTCCAAATTTTGGTGGTCAGTAAAAGACAATTAGTTGAGTGGTTGTATGTGTGTATGTATGAGAAAAAGGAATTAAAAACTTTAAAATAAGGACTGGAAGGTTTTTTTGAGATATAAGATAAAAATAAATTAAATTCGATGGAAATACATTCACATCTAGTATCTGTAGTTTGCGTTTAGAGACTCTCGACTATAATAGACCTTGATAATTTTGTGCACAAAAAGTAAGGGACTTCCCCCTGAATCCACCTCTGTTGCCAGGTAATTTATTTAAAACATTTGTTGTACTAATCAAATCAGACACTACAAACTATCTTTAAAACTATCACTAAAACAATTTCTAACTGTATAATGATATTCATATAATTTATATTCTAAGTTAGTCTTCGGAACAAATTAAATTCGCGTGGGGGCGTCAAGTGTATAATAGGATCAAGAACAAGCCCAAGTATTTTAAATTGAAAAGAATAAGGATATAAAAAATAGCACCCAATACCATAGAGCTGGTAAAACGTAGATCTGTCCACAAACGTAGCTCCATTTTTGCCAATTTTTACCCACCCCTTCCCCCAAGTAACTTACCGTACCATTCGGTCAACCCCCCCCCCTCTAAAAAACTACGTAGCACTTCAAAATCAAATTTATTATATTACATTTAAAAAAATAAATGTAGACTTTCAATATCATTTTTATTGCTCGAAGATATCGTTCAGTACAAATGGCGAAACAAGTCAAATCATGTAAGTTATCAATTACAGACAAGTTTGACTCGGCATTCTCTACTGGAATATTTACGAAATTCAAATCAAGATCTTCTTTTTCAAACCATTTTATAATAGTCTCCATCGTATCAAGCTTTAAAATTAAAAAAGGTACGTACCACGGTTTATGACCCCCCCCAAAACGTGACCCAGCGTAGTTTTAGATCGAACACCCCCCCCCCCCCCCCCAAAAAAAATTGGCTACGTGATTTTTGAACAGTGAGACACTTGTAGCTCCCATAATAAAAAAATAGAACATTCCTATACGTGGTACTGGAACACTATCCAAATTATATACAGGGTGATTGATTAGTGTGATAAAGATCAGTCTTAGTATGTCTGCTGGTTTACGAAAAGGTTCATTATAGACAGGGTTACGTTGTTGCTAGATTTATTACTCACCATCGTCCATTCAAAAATATGTTGTTTGAAATTTCACAAATCTTCTGTCCTTGCGGATATAAGGATTCGTTTAAACACCAAATTATTGATTTTCAATTAGAAAATATAGTTTTCTTATGGATTGTATCTATTAGCGAAGGCAAACGATGCAAATCTATTTTAATACAATTTATAAAAACCGCATAAAAAACTTCTATTTGATGGAAAGTTTGTCATACTGATTAAGATTGAAATTATGTTTTCGAAACCAAAAATTAACATAAATTGCATTCCGTTTTGATTTTTGAAAACTTAAATGTTTCCCTGATGATGTTGACAGTAGTATGCAGGGGGTTAGTAAGTATGGAAACATCTGGAGCTTAAAAAAATATTTCAGCACGTGTTATTGCGAGGTTGCCATATATGAGCATCAGGCACGTATCCAGGATTTGGTTTCGGGGGGGGTCCAAACGTGTTGTCCTCTGTGTTGCCAATAGTTAAGCAATTGATTTTTATTTTTAAACTTAGACATTTTAAAAATAATATTTTCAAAACTGTATGCCTACATAAAAATTATGGAATCATCGTTTTTCTAGTATGTATTTGAAAACATTTCGGGGGGGGGGTCCGGACCCCCTGGATACGTGCCTGATGAGCATATTTTCGCGTTACGATAACTTACAGGGTACGTAGGTATTTAAAAATGAATCAATATACAGTCACTATGTTTTTTAGGATCACCCTGTAAGTTTTGTTGTAGCCTGCAACTTTGATTGTATAATAATTTTTGGATGTACACTCAAATTTTAAGGTAACTATTCACACTGACACTAAAAGGCACTCGGTTACTGAATTAAACTGTGGTTCTGTATTGGTTTTTCTGATTCATTTCCTAGTTTATCTTTTACCGGACATTTCTTCTTATCAAATTAAAGTTTGATGGAGGAAATTGTTGATTATATGCAGTAATATTGACTAATGAGTAATCATTTTTAGTTGGCAACATTGAAACACATTTCATTGATTGAATTTAATATTTGGACCCTTACTTTGTGGAACCTAGTCATATTACTCTTACCTATAATATCATCTCAGACGAGCCACCCCGTATATTTCTTATCCCATAGTGATTGGACAATTTTTCCGAAACATGTCGGATGATTTTCTTTGGGGGACATTTTTTCACGTATATTTGACGCTCGAACAAGCAACCCCCTAAAAGGGGGGACTTAAGATGTCCCAACAAGAAGTCCAGAGGGTTCAGGTCAGGAGATTGGGCAGGCCACTCCACAGGACCTTTTCTTCCAATCCAACGACCAGGATATTGTAAATTGAGGTATTGGCGAACAGGTGCGTCTTGTTGGAAATGAAATTGTTGTTCAATTAGTAGAGGATCGTTTTCTAATTTTTCTGTTATTAATCACGAATAAACAGAGGTCCAATTAGGTGGTCTCCCAAAATTCCTACCCAAACGTTTAGCTTTTCCGGATATTGAGTGTGAGCTTCTCGAAATACATGAGGATTTTTATCGCTCCAAATTCTACAGTTATGCCGGTTAACCTCTCCATTAAGTGAAAAAGTGCATTCGTCAGAAAAGCAAATGTTGTACAAGAAATTTGGGTTATTGTTGATGCGCTCGGCCATAATTTCGCAAGACTCTTGCCTTCGATCGAAATCATCATCATTTAATTCATGAATTAATTTAACTTTGTACGGATGGAACTTGTGTTTTTGTAAAATTCTGTAAACGTTAGACAATACCGGAAACCGCAGAACGTTGTCGGACAGATTGCGTGTTTGACATAAGTTGGACATGGCCCAATACCTCCACAGCTGCTCCTTCATCATTCACAATTACAATGGGTGCCCTTTTTTTATCCAGTACTGAACCCGTCTCAACAAATTTTGAAATTAATTCCATTACGTACTCATGGCACCATTTTGATTTTGGTAATACAGGCTAACCAGCTCAACACGTTCTTGAAATGTTTACACCATAATTATTTTTAAAATTGTAAACAAATCCGCAAAGTAGTAACTCGACAGATTGATTTTTAATACATGAAATGATCGAAGAAACGTGATAAACACCTTTTAAGAACGAAAAATGAAGAAGATAAGAAATTTTTTTTAAATTTATTAGTCCAAGAGAATTTATTATTGTATGGAAGTCAATGGAGGACAATTTGGACATTTCATTTAAAAACGCAGTTTTGATTTTTTTGATAAAACAATTAATGTTTTTTTTTTCATACACCTTACAAATGAAGTATCACTCAACCCCTCTTCCCTATTAAATTTTGAGGTTAGGTTAGGTTGAAGCGCCCCCTCTTAGGGGGTTGCTTGTTCAAGCCTCAAATATACTTCAAAAGATATCCCCCAAAGAAAATCATCCGACGTGTTTCGGGAAATTTTTCCAATCACTATGGGATAAGAAATATACGGGGTGGCTCGTCTGAGATGGAACACCCTGTATAATCGAAAATTGTTTTTAACTATTAAAAATAACTTTCTATGCGTTTCCGAATCTCTTCCTTTATCTTATATATTATTATCATTGTTTCCCTGCTCAGCCATCCAAATTACATAAACTTTCTCTTTCGACTCTTCACTTTGATTTATCTTATTATTATACAACAAAACAATACATGATATCTGATTTACCGATAAAACATCTTATTAATACCAAAAGATAATAATTAAAAGGTGAATGTATTATTAAATATCGAAAATCACGATTCAAATAAAGAGCTATGAGAATTCTTGTTCAAAAATATATTGGTCGTAGTCCATCCCTGTAACTTTCAAATGCATTTCACCACATTTTGAATTAATATGGTCGACTTCCGGTTTAATCGGTTAGGTTAGGTTCCGGTTTAATCGGAATTGGTGTACAAATTAAAAATTTTAATGGAACACCCCGTATATTTCTATATTTACGATTCTCCGGCTTTAACTGTACGATCAAAAACTAAAAAAATCGGCATTTTTATACCAATGTTTTAATTGAAGCTCATTTTTTTCAATGGGAACTTACATAGGCCACTCGGTATATTTAACTCAAACATGTACATGGTTTTTCCCTAGTCCCTATAAGAAGGAAATTTAAATTTTCTTGCTCCTTAAGCCGACTCTGTTTGTATTAGGCAAAGTTGCAAACATTTATTTTCTTTCTTAATTGACGCATCCTGTATAATTGTTACTTATACCGAGCATTTTAGTTCCCCTCTCTACCCTATAGAGATTTTATTTCGTTTACGAAATATTTCACTTTTTAGTTTTTCGCCAAAAATGTTTGTTCAATAGTAAAACTTTTTTAATGATTCAATTAATTTAACATAAATACCAGTTTATGAAAGAAAATAATGATTGTGTATTATATGTTTTTATAATAACACTTCTCTATTCATTATTCTTAAAAATTCGTCCTGACTAACTTTGCCTTCCCCATCTCTATCTGCCTCGTCGATCATTTCTTGTATTTCTTCGTCTGTTAAGTTTTCATTTAATTCCGTCACTATTAATTTTAAATTATTAAATGTTATGTAACCACTTTTATCTTCATCAAACAATCTGAAAAAATTATTCTTCAGAAATGTAATAAAGAAAGTGATAATTTTTCTTTAGTTTTACTTTGACGATTTATTAAATGAAAACTCTTAAAGATATTATATTATTGCGGAGTTTTTTCTACTTATCAAATTTCAAGAACCGACAAGTTAACTGCAGATATCTGTCAAAAATATGTAACCCCTCTCAGACAGGTAGTCATGTACAATAAAAGGTTAATAAAACAAAAAATCAAAAACTCACCTGAAAGCCTTTAGCATATCTTCCTTTGAATCCTTTTCAGACATTTTTGTTGCTAATAAATGCAGGAAGTCATCGAAGGATATTTTGCCCGATCCTTCTTTATCTATTTCTGACACCATTTTTCGAATTTCCTCTTTGCCAGGTTCAAAACCCAGAGCTCGAATCGCTACTTTCAAATCTTTCATATCGATCTTACCAATGCCTATAATCATACAAGATATAATAGGTAATCTTAAAAATTTAGTTTTGAAGTACAATTTTTACCTTTTCCATCAAATAGATCAAAAGCTTCTTTAATATCTGCCTTTTGGGAAGGGGTTAATTGAAATTTTGGAGGAACTTTTTTCTTTATTACTTTTGCACCTTGTCCTTGAATTATACTAGCCTAAATGAATAAAAATGTAATTCACTTACACTATAAGAATGTTATTTCTAAATTATAAATAAACTATATCAAATTGGAAGTCGCCATATTTTACTAAGAACGTTAAAAGATATCATAAAAAAATTCCGTATCTATAATAGTTAGGTAGGGTAGTACGATTCAAATTAACTAGGAACCTTTGTTACAAAAAATATATTAAATTTGATCAGAGGCAAAAATGTACTTCCTACCTAATTTATTAATACTTATTATACAAATATATTTAGTAAAATGTGAAAAAACATGAAGGCTTACCATTTTTATAATTTCAAATTGACATTTACTTAGTTTATTTGGTAAATTGTCTTAGTAATAAATGTTGCCAACACAATAGTGAACTCGATATTAGAAATAAATCAAGAAACTATAGGCAACATATTTTACAAAGCACAAATGCGCATGTTATTTTTATTTGGTTAGAATATGGTTAGAATGTTAGAATTGTGGTTAGAACATAGAATCAGAGATAACATACGTCAGAATGAGTTGTTTTTAGTATGAATATGAATGAAGGAGACAAAGATCATTTGATGAAGATAACCTATTATGACCTGATAAGGCTTAAATGTATAAATTATTTATATCTAATACAAAACTAAGACTGAGATTTCTTTCTAAGATGTCTTCTTTGAACGAAGCCAAGAAACTAGCAGCTTATAGAGCCGTAGATGAGCATGTTCTTGATGGACACGTTGTGGGAGTTGGTAGTGGTTCTACAGCAGTTTTCGCCATAAACAGACTTGCAGAACGTTGTAAACTAGAAAATCTCAATATAAAATGTATTCCTACATCTTTTCAATCTCGACAATTAATTATACGCAATGGACTACCCTTAGTAGACTTGGAACTACAACCAGAATTGGATGTTTGTATTGATGGGGCCGATGAGGTGGATGGTAACTTAACTTTAATTAAAGGAGGTGGTGGCTGTCTTCTACAAGAAAAAATAGTTGCTAGTTGTTCAAAGAAACTGGTTATTATTGCTGATTATACAAAAGATTCTGAAAAGTTGGGACAGCAATATAACAAAGGTAAAGTATTTAAAAACACTCTCGTTTTTTCAAATCCTTATATTTGTTTATAAGAAATAGTAGTTTCAGTGAATATTGTATTGAACATTTTTCAGGCATTCCAATCGAAGTATCACCCATTGCATATGTTCCTATAAAAATGAGAATTGAAAAGACTTTTGGAGGCAAAGTGCAACTTAGGGAGGCTGTTATGAAAGCAGGACCAGTAGTAACTGATAATGGTAACTTTATTTTGGATTGGAAAGATTATAATCAAGAATACGACTGGCAAAACATAAATTTGGAACTGTTGAAAATACCTGGAGTTGTCGAAACTGGATTGTTCGTAAACATGGCTGAAATGGTTTATTTTGGTATGAATGATGGTTCTGTTAAAGTCAGACACCATCCAGATAGTTCTGTTTTAAGAACAAACATACAGTGATATTTTCATGTTGTGAGTTTTTGATTGGCTGTTGTTTAAACTTTTCTGGCAACAATAGTGACATTATCCAGTAAATCATCACAAGATATATAGGAGATCTTGATTTATGAAATTTCTGAGCAAACATTAAATATATGAATTGGTTTTCATACAATTTTATTTTAAAAGAATTTATATATTTTTATATGAATGACTTCAAACCAGTGACTTTTATTACATTGTTATAATTTGTGTTTTTATGGTAACTTATCCACATTATTAGTAATTTTGAAATTGTTTCAATGTATTTTAAAAAAAAGCTTGGGAATTTTTAAATGAACATTGTTTGGTCAAAAAATGTTTTTTTCAAAAGTTATATTTTGGTTTAGAAGGGTTTTAGGTAGAATGGCAACTCTCATGAAAATGTATATTGATATTGTATAAAATAAAAATTTGCAATATTAAAACGTTATAATATACTATAAAAACTTTTTCCTGCTACTTACATCAAGTTATGGGTTCAATAAAATTAGCGTTGGAAAAAAATTACAAAGATACTGAATCAAAAAACAAAACAATGTATACATATTATTAAAATATCTCTCTCGTCATATTCCAGACATTGGTTATTAATTGATGTATACGTACAATGATTGTGGAATTTAAAAGAACATGAAATATTATATTATTATAAATATTATCAGGAATATCCAATTCACACATAGCTTTAATATACACTACATTTATTGTAAAAATTAACTCGCTTTAATGAAATACTTGGTAATTTATTTGTATGTATCACAATGGACGAACTGCAGTTAAAAATGACTAGAAACAGTGAGATATATTTATTTATCTAGCATTGTACCTAATATAGTTTTCAAATGTATTCAACGGATTTAATTCTTTCCATACATCGAATCATATACACATGGAGCTTTAGTGTATGTTTGGTTGCTATACCTAAATTGTTCGTTTAAAAATTATTCATTAATAAGGGCCATTAAGTAAATTAATGATGCTGTGTATGTTTGGCATGTATGTATGTATGCATATTGGGGTGACATTCACTGTGACCTAAAAGATCTATTGTGTCCCTTTACTTCAACTTAGTTCCTGAGGGAAGTGTCAGAGACCAGTAGCTCCTTTAGTCCTATTTCCCGGAGGAATTTTAGGATATCCGGGTTAACAATACCATGACGTCGTGGTTAACTTTTATGACGTAACGTTTTGTGGAAACATGGTGGAAACCCTGAAATAAACAAACACCTAACCTCAAAGAAGATACTTATCTCAGTGAGCTAGTTTGTGTGGTTGGTTAACTGTTACGTCATGGTTTGGAATACAAGTCGAGGAATATTGACTGGTTAGCTTACAGTTAACCCGGTTTGTGTGGTCAAGTTCAAAGTAACATGGCTATAGTTTCCATAATCGTCCCGCTTTGGTTGGTATAGTGACTTTGGTTAACCAATTGAAAGGTCCTACGTCAACGGTATGACGTAAATTACCAATTACTGACAGCTGATTGATGAAATTGATATTTATGTATTCCATTTCATTATTACTAGACAAAGAAAAACAAACAAAACATTCTCATCCCACCTCATAGGTTAGGTAAGGTTTTGAAATGGTTTGGGAGTAGCAGTAGCGACGCAGCGGTGAAAAAACAAACTGCTTAAAGGATATTGTCGATTTTCTCCTTTGAGTTCGTTTTCATTATCAATAAGTGGATTGATAATGTACAAAATATTATTTTTGTAGAAGTTTCTTTGGTTTAACTGAAACGCTTATTAAAAATTTAATTTTCAATCAATTTTCTATTCTTCTTTCTTATTCACATTTAATGTTCACAAAGTAGGTAGGTATTTTATCAAAGCAACTTTTTAAAATTGATTAACAATATATACCTAATAGGTACATCTTTATCATATACGATTTTATTTGAAGTAGCAGTTCTACATAAATATTTACAATAATTGATGAAATATTGCTTTTATGTCAAAAACAACTTATACTGAATGAGTTTAAAAATTCTATTTATCGAAAAACTAGCATTTTAAAATAGGGAAGATTGAAATTAATTTAGTTTTCATTACATAGCGCTATGGACATGGACGTTGTCGAAGTCAAAATGAGTAAAAATGGTGAGATACATATTGGATATACGTTTTTTTCCTACCGGTTTTAATTGTATCCAACGCTCGAAAAGAGTCTGGACACATTTTTAATCGATGAAATAATGAATTTAGACCAGTTTCAGCTGAGTTTATTAACATTTTACCAACAAATAATAAATTGTTTTCCTTATGACTTCATTGCAAAAACAACGTAACAATACTCCTTTTGTTTATTTATTATTGTATGTAAATAACGAAAAATATCATTTTGATTTTCCAGATGACCCGTTGATAGACCTGAGAAATTTACTTTATTTGGATATCTTAAATCAAAGATGGTTTAAAGTCATGTTGAGATTTTTCATTATATTGCAAATAACGAGCACTTTAATATTTTTTTTTAAAGTAGACGGACAATCGAAATTTTGTAACATGGTCTTACAAACGCCAGTAAGTCTTTAAATTCACAAAAAATAAATACCTACTTACCCGTTGTGAATACAACAGAAATTCTAACCTACAAAACCACCATTCCACGGAAAAATTGTTTGAGGAAATCACACTTTTTCATTTGTGTCTGGTAACGTAACACAGTATTAAGCGACACACACTACGCTTCTATACGTGCGGACATATTTTATCTACGTCCCGTTTGCTTTATAAACTTTTCTTTTTATCACAAAATTACACAAACTTTTCAAATTGTCCAAAACTGTACAAGGAGCAACGTCACACTACCGAATTTCTGGAAACTTTTATCAAAAACCAGTAGATGGCGTTAGTGTCACTGTAATTAGTAAAGTCATTGAGTGCAACATTAACATTATATCTATTATAACAATTTTGGGGAATATGTATGCAAGCAACATATAAGATATATTAATTCCTATTTGATTTTTAGTTTATTATCAACAATATTCTAATACAGGTTATCAGAATTGACTATTTTAATGCGATCTATAAATACTGTTATACAACTGAATACTGTGACCAACAATTGAAAAACAGAATTGCAAAAGAAAATAAAGATACCACGTTTTATTCAAAAATGTGGATGCTATTTCTACAAATCAGCGCAGCTTCTGGTACGATCAGTTTCTTTGTCAGTAATTACAGAGTTTTGCGTTTTGATACCTTTGGAATCTTAGGAAAAAAGTTGGAATACTTAGCCGACTTGTTATACGTGTCTTATGCGGTGGGAACTTTGTGGCTTCAATCAATTATGCTAAGCAGCTGGAATTACTTAATATCTCATTTTAAAATTCAATTTATGATGATAATCAAGCGCGTTGGAAACCTCAAGAATTTTCAGAATGATAGTATTTGTAAGGACAACGAGTTTTATCAAAAAGTTGTACGAGATACTCTGAAGAGAACTATTATTCACCATTTACAAATCAAAGAGTAAGATTTTACAAAGTATCTCAAATAATATATATTTGTAGGCTACGGAATCTATTTTAATTTTCAATTTATTGAACTTGTAACGAAAAATAAAATTATGTTTCCATTGAAGAGGTAAAGCATTTGAAATAAATTTTGGTGGGTAAATTATCCCTCAGGATATATCCCAAAAAAGGAAGAAGAAGAAGAAATAATTTTGATGTATATTTTTAGGTTACACAAAAACATTTCTCATATAACAACAATACTGATGATTTTCCTATCAATTGAAGGTTTTTTCTTTGTGATTTCGTTTATATGGATTGTAATTGTCGTGAGTATAAAAATTGGTTAAATATAAATAATATTGTTAACACAAATAACTCGGTCTAAGCAATATTTAATAAATTTTTTTAGGAAGGAAAATCTGCTATTGTGCTAGCAACAGTTGGACTCACGGCTACTTTAACTACCCTAAATCAATTTTGTGCTGGAGGAGAAATTTTAATTGCTTCTGTAAGTAAATCAATAAATTGTGTCGTTGCTCTTTAGTAATCTTTTTAGTCGATGGAATTTTATGGCACATTGTGTGACACAGATTGGATATACTGGAATCAATCAAATACAAAAACCCTTTTATTGCTACTTCAAATTACAGCAGATCCTATAGCGGTGAAATTTTTCGGCATAATATCCGTCGATTGCAACTTATTAAAACAAGTCAGTAAACTATAATTCCGTCTTATTTTTAGCTATTCAATCGTGACCATCGATGTCGCTAGGTTCTGTTCCACTACCGAGAAATCTTCTAAAATAATATAAGTTGGTAGAAATGAAATTTGTGCGCATAACTTGTAATTGTCAGATGCAGTATGTTATCTATGGTCACTTGTCAATGACAAGTGGCCCCCGCCATTACCTTGTATCATGCTTAGGCATGCTGTGTTCTTGAAGTAAAATAATAAAATTAAAAGTAATAACAATCGTTTTAATGATAAGACAATATAAAACGATTCAATATATGAATATAATATATTGGAAACAATTTTTTGCTGGAACGAAATATAAGCACACTGTTTGATGTGTTGCATAACTCTCATGTATTCTTTTTTCGTTTTTATGGCCTCCGCCGTTACAGCATATTGCCACGAACTAAAATATTGTTCATTACTTATATTGTCATAATCATAAATTTTGTTTTAGTTTTACAAATGGGGCCACCAAACAATTGCATTGATTGTGGAATTTCAAAGAAAATGAAATAAAGAATAATTTCAAGAATATCTAATTCACCTTTAATATACACAGAATTGAAAACTCACTGTTAGATAGATGTGTATTGTTTGTGTCTTCACTCCCTATTTATATGATTCAGATATATTACTTATATTGAATAATAAAACACCTTTGAACTACGTTTGTAATTTTATTATAAATACTTTTAACCGATATAGGTACAAAACATAACCTAACTTAAGCTCGGAACTAATTTATACAGTGTTGCCAACAAAATTTATTCAACATTTACTTTTTGAAAAAATGAAACTCATTTTTGAAAAAAAATATTTTTATTCGTGTATTTTCAACGTTAATAAATTACTTTCAACACCTGCACTGCAGTATATCTTGTACATAACCAACGATGCTGCACGAATCGATTCCGTAACGTTTTAAAACGGCAGAAGTATCTCCGGATTTCGGTACTTCTTTTACAGCCGCAATTTTGACAGTTACGTTTTTTTCTTCGGCTAAAGCTGACAACACCGCTCCTCCTATACCACCTTCTGGATAATGATCTTCCACCACCAAGACTCTTCCTTTAACCTACAAAATAGTAGTAAAACCACCGCTTAAATATTGTACTATCAATAAGTCTACCTCGTTGGCATGTTTAATAATGCTCTCCTTATCAATCGGCTTTATAGTAAAAGGATCCATGATCCTTACATTAACTCCCGCAGCTGCGAGTATTTTAGCTGCTTCTAGAGCTTCAACTAGAGTAATACAAGCTGCAATCACCAATACCTTGTCGCTGTCACTTTGCAAAACAATATTGGCTTTGCCAATCTACAAAAAAAAAATTCACCACTTTTCCTCGTTTTATAAAGTTATTACCTTGAAGTTTTGATCGCTGTTATAAATAGTGGGAGTTGGGGATCTTGTAGTTCTTATGTAAGTTATACCTTTGGTGTTGGCTGCAAGTTCTACAGCTCTTTCTGTAGCTACAGCATCGGATGGGTAAAATACAGTGCAAGTTGGTACAGCTCTAAACATTGCTAGATCTTCTAATGCCATTTGACTGGGACCATCGGGACCGATAAAAACCCCACAATGAGAGCCGCAAATGTTTACATTGGATTGTGAGATAGCAGCCATACGAATCTACAATTAAGTTAATAAAATATGGTTGTGTTAACCATGGCTAATTCAATACTAGGTCTAAATCAAGTAGGCGCCGATAGATCGAGGGTGTCATAAGTGTAGTGCACATCAGTGATCTATGGAACGCACCTATTGTCAATGTCAAATGTCTGTATGACATACATGATCAATGGTGTGTTCTTTTTACAGAATTTTCTCGAGCAATTCAGTTACTCTTTCCTCCAATTATTATTTTTGCGCATTCTTTTTAGGATTTCCTGCTCACTTTGGTTACCCGCTCAGGTTGAAAATTATCTCAACAGAGCTGAACAGAATACTGTAAAAAGAACACAACACAAGCATCTAATAAAGTCAGTTGTCACCCAGTCTTTGTCCTGTGTCTAACATTTTATTTTACCAACAAGAATAACACAGAGGGCACCGGCCTAAAGCGCGGATCACACTATGCGAATATTTCTAGCGGCTGGCTGTGGTTATACTATTCGATGTAGTTAACAGGTTATGAAGATTGAGACTGAATAAATACGGTTAAAACTTGAAGAAATATTAAAGTTAGTGGGTTCTTTATAGGTGAACGCAAGTTACGAGTGAAAACATGGGATGGAATGATGAAGATGTCGCAAAAATCAACGAGTCGAAAAATGACACACAAGAAAAAGTTGATGAAGAGATTTTAGTACTACTGACTTATGGTTACAAATGAATTTGAGCACTGACCGAAGAAAAGATTATGGAGCTTCCTAACCTAACAATTGTGGGTTGGTTCGGTTTTAATATTAAATAGTTTTCTTTACTTGGTCAAAAGCTCTGGTCAAAAAAGCTGCAAACGTAGACGCAAAAGCTATACATCTGTTCCTGGTGCAGGCGCCGATTGCTACGCCGATCATATTTTGCTCGGCGATGAAGCATTCTACAAAATTTTTCGGATTCGCTTTCATCAGATTTTCGGAAAACGTCGAGTTTCTCATATCTCCGTCGAAAGCCATTACTTTTGGATTTGTTTCTGCCAATTTTACCAACGCATTTCCTGGAAAATAAAAACAATATTTTAAATCATATCTGACATTACTAAAATAGCTTTTATAAAATTATTGTTTTATCCGGAAAAAAGTTTGTTTGAATCGTCGAGTGGAAAAACAGAAAGAGATAGAAAATAAAGGCGATTTCGGCACGCTTTGGTACCCCACTTTGGTCTGTCAAATACATACCAATCGATTTCGTTTCGAAAAACGATGACGTCAATCTAACTTTGGTATCCTTTTTGGTCTGTCAAATCACATACCGAGATCTGCAGCACGGTAGCTGTCTATCCTTGTATAAAGTAGTTTTTGTCTTGCTTTTTATTTGGAACGAATTGTATTTTTGACCAATATTCGAAAATTCATCAAGTTTTCCTTTTTTTTGTCTCGTAATAACGGAATCTGTTGATTTTATTATAAATGGCAAGAAGCTGTCGTTTTGGGATAACAGGGAGAATTGCCAATTGTTAAGGACTGGTAAGCACAACATTTTTACTTTTTTTTGGGTGTTTGTTGAGTGTTAAAATTGATTTTTATATACCAACGTTAACCATACAAAAATATATAGGTATATTTAACTCAAAACTCCAAGAAAATATAGGAAAACTCAATAAACAACTTTTCCACAGATCATATAACTAACTTTACCGAGAACAATAAGCAATACATAAATGCATAGATTCATACCCATAAATAATGTGTTAAATGTCAATTTCATCAATCATCTGTACCAACTGAGAACCAAACAATTTCGCCTGTCATTGGTAGTTTACGTCATACCGATGAAGTAGGACCTACCAATTAGTTAACCAAAGTCCCTACCAACCAAAGAGTGCCGAAATCGCCTTAAGTTGCATAAATAAAACCCGATTCAATACTACTAGCGACATCTATCGTAAATATTTTGAATCTAAAAATTACTAGACAGGTAAGTAACAAGTTTTGTGTAAGTTTTAAGGTTTGTACACCTGTGAGGAGGCCCCTCTTAAGCGCAGTAAAGCCTTAATACGCGCATTTAGTGAAAACGTCACTACCGCCATATGTCAAGTAAACTTTTAATACAACACTACAGCAAATATATTTCTAAAACATATGTAAATAGAATAGCCAAAATTGATTGTTTGCATCCAAAATCTTGACATATGACAATTTATGACGCGTACTAAATGCGCGTATAACCCCGTTTTGTAATAAGAGAAGAAGAAGGAGAACAATATTTACGTACCATAAGCATTTCGAGTGGCGAATTTTTCGCCTTTTTTATAGTCGGGTGGCTTAGACAACATTACATTACAGATATCGGTAGCTGGAATTTTACAATTAGGAGATTGAATAGTAAAATCGAAATTTCCCGATTCGCCCTTTAAAATAGATCGTAAATGTTGTAAGACTTCTTCCGTTTTCCCTCCCAATGGCTTTCCATGCCAGTTTTCCTGATCTTCAACACCTGGAAAATCCTTTCCCTAAAAAAATGGATATTGGCTACAGAACATATACAACGAACAAGCAATGTAGGTAAATAAAACTGTAACTGCTTTCTACGCCACTATTGATGAATGTCTCTATTTGTTATGGTGGTTGCATAACGTTATTTGTTATATGTTACAAGTTAATTTTTATATTTTTGACTATATTGTCGAAATTATCTTCATTCCAACAAGTTGGCATGCTTTTACTATATATTTAGCATTTAATGAGTAAAATTTACCTTCAAAGTTTTAGCAATAACTGCCGTGGGCTGTTCTTTAGTATTTTCAGCACATTTGAAAGCGACAATCAATTCTTCAACACTATGACCATCGACGACAATAGTATTAAAACCAAATGCCTCGAGTCTAACTCTATACGATTCCAAATCGTGTGCAAACATTGTTGGACCCGCTTGTCCAAGTCTATTGATATCAATAATTAAACACAAGTTGTCTAACTTGTAGTAACTGGCGAAATTGATCGATTCCCATATTGATCCTTCTGCGCATTCTCCATCGCCAGTTAGGCAATATATTCTACAAATTAAAGATAAATATTGATGGAAATATTTGAAGTGATTGGAGAAGTGAATGGAAAAAATTTTAAAAACTAGGGAAGAAAATAATAAAAAGAATAAATAACCGGAAGTAGAAGGCCATAGATAAGATTGCAGCATTATAATACATTATAAAATAACCTACCTATAAGGGGCTTCTTCTACATACTTCCCAATATAAGCCATACCATTGGCAACGGCTAAGCCTTGTCCAAGTGAACCAGTACCAACATCGACAAAACTAAGTCTTGGTGTAGGATGTCCTTCTAAATCGCTATCTATTTGTCTTAAATTTTTCAATTCTTCGAATGGTATTAGGCCAATTTCTGCCCAAACTGCGTAAAGTGCAGGCGCTGCATGTCCTTTGGATAAAACAAAACGGTCATTGGATGGTTCTCGAGGTGCGCATGCTTTATAACGCATTACTCTAAAGAACAGAACGGATAATATTTCTGCACAAGACGAACAAGTTGTTGGGTGTCTGAAAAATTAGATTTTAAAATTTGAATATTTTATATGTTTGTGGTTTCAGTGGTATTATTATTAGAGTATTAGAGTTGTCCAAATGTATAATGTTCCTGCGTATATGCAACACGAACTACATTAAACAATTATAAACGTTAATTGGGGGTGTACTTGATCTCTTTTTGATTTGGCGATTCAAATAGGTAGTTTATTTTGTAATTTCAAAAATATCTTAACGTTATACGTTGAAAACTATACATTTCTTTTTCCTGAATATATGCAACTTACACGACAAATGCAACTGAATTCAAATTTCTTTTTCCTGAATCTATGCAACTTACATGACAAATGCAACTGAATTCAATTTTTTTTGTTGAAGAATAAAATAAGCAGAATGTATGTAATTTTTGATAAGGAAACCTCCTAAATTTCGAAAACTTACCCAGACGCAGCAGCGTTAGTTGTTTCTACACTAGTTATTCTAATTTGTGTAGCTATATCCTTCAAAGTATCTAAACTGGTTTCTTCCATTTTTCTTCTTTTGCTAAATGTGTCAAACTTACGTAGATGGTACAAACTCTTCAATTTAAAAGAAAGGGAACAAAAACTATATTTACATAAAAGGTTAAAACCAATTGTCATTGCCAATATTTTGGCAGCTACGTGACATACATTTTGAAATGGCGCAACTCAAGTAGTTTTTGGGAAAACATCATAATATAGGTACTAAATGATTGTCTGTCGGATCCAGTGACGCATAGCGATTTTCTAACTTTAATATTTTGGTAAATTTTCTTCGGATTAGATGTTTTTTTGCTATTAAATTGACAAGATCATTACGGAAATTAATTGACAATATTACTAAATTATTTTTAAAAATAAATGTCATACGGTGAAGAATTCTCTACTACGGCACTGCAATCTTGTTAAGATTTTATCTTTTGGGCTTATCTACCTACCAAATACCAAAGGTCTTTAAAAATGAATTTTTAAATTGGTGCAGGTAAACTACCACTGTAAAAGTACCACACCACCATTTTTCAACCAATCAGAAGTGCACGGAAATTAGTGACGTAACAACTAAGTTGTTTCCGTATTGATGCACATCAATCCCACTTATCTATCTCCTTGATTCTGCGTATGCTATAGATAATTATTGTTTTATGCGGCATTGCCGTTGCTAGAATAATTTCCAGAATTACAGAAAACTACTATTAAGATATTTCAAGTTTGTTGTAAAATGTAAAGGTAATATACATAATAAACTTAATAAGTCATGAGTGGAAAATATTTTTGTTTTAAAACCATGTTATAAACAACATTGGTCGATTTTGGCACCTAAAGATTCTATGGTTAGAAACTTGAAACTGAATTTTTGAATGTTTTCTGTTAGTTATCCTTAAAGAATATCAATAGTCTCACAATTAATAACAACAAAAAATCATATACAAAATAATCCCAATGTGATATGATATTAATGTTCATTATCTTTTATCGATATGAGATAACAGCGTGGCAACACCGCTACCCTACTCAGCTGGTTAAATACATTTGCCGTTGCCCGCTAACTTACTCCAGTCAAAACAAGTTAGGGAAAGAGGTACGCATCGCACACAACAGATAGAAAATTGTATTTATATATTACGATACCGTAAAGGACAAATAACAAAGTGATTTTTAGTGATTTTAATAAAATATGAATTTGTCGTTCGCCGGTTGCGGATTTTTGGGCATTTATCACGTAGGAGTGGCTTGTTGTTTTCGAAAATATGCCCCTCAATTGTTGTTAGATAAAATTTCCGGAGCTTCCGCGGGTGCTATTGCAGCTTGTTGCTTAATATGTGATCTACCTATTGGTAAGTTGATTATAATAAAGTATTTTAAACTGTTGCATATTAATTTTATTTTGAAAGTTGTTAGGTGTTGTACCTACTTTGTTTCTTTTTTAATCAAATGATTTCTTAATATCATTAGTGCCCTTCATTTACCCTTCATTTTTATGTTTACAACTAGACGTATTTGTTATAGTATTGGGGTTGTTTTATTTAAAAATGTAATTGTTAAAACACTTACATATTTATAGTTTATTATATTTCAGAGGAACTGAACTGTCATGTATTATAAAGTTTCTTTTACCTTGCAACCTAATTAATACATTTCACTAGTTACTTCATAAATATTTAGGTATATAATTTTAAAAAGTTATTCCACAGAATTCTTCATATTACTTTTTGAGAAAGTGGCATCAGATAGGATAAGAATATGACAAGTATGAAGATATTTACTTTGACTATCAATTTGTATGCTAAAATATGATCAGTTTTGATGAGTTATGCATATGACAGAAATATTTCCTCTCAAATAACTTCTTTGATTTTGTTGCGATCTTTATTTACACAAGGGTTTTTCTAATTGGGACATTTTAAGCTAACAAAGATTTAATTGACTCATGTCTATATATGAAATAGACCGCAAATGTAATGAAGCAATCAGAGTTGTTTGTGAAAATATGTAGATTATCGAAGTAAACAACTTAACATGAAGGCCGATTTAATACAACTTAATAATAAACTTAATGAATTCACTAGGCGATTGAACATAATACCTAGTTGTAAGTCGATATCAGTTCTTTAAATAATAAATGTTTTGTTCATATAAAATGTGTGACTTTCGTTAACGGACTATATTAGAAGTGAGACTGGCATTTTAAGTGTAACTTATGTATAATCCGTTTTTTTCAATAGCAATAAAAATTTGCAATATACTTTGGAAGTTGATTGACCTGCGAACTAAACTAACAGTTTAAATGTTTAAAATTTGTTATTTATTCATTGTTTTTTGATCGTTTGCCCCCATTGATTTGAATGACTCATCGCCCACAATGTGTGGAAACACCCTATATATTAAGAATTCTATTTTATTTATCTAGCAACAGTTCCACGTAAATGCGGCCCATTTATTATCATGCTCTTGTTCAAAACATTGATTAGCAAAAAAATTTGTTTACTTAACGTTATAACGATACAGGGAAATAACCTTGAAAACGTTAACCTAACTGTTTATGTTTTGACGTTTTGAAAAGTTGCTAATATTACAAACGTTTTGCACCAACATTTTTATTTCAAGCATAATAATTATTAATTTAAATTCCATAGGCGTAACACTATAAATTATAGTTTATTGCGTACAGCGGAAACGTTTTAAAATTAATAGACTTCGTATCGAAAAACTTGGGAGAAAGCCATAATAGCAGACTTTTTGTCATCATAAACAGTTTTACACTATTTTTGTGAACCCAGGTACGGACTGAGTTGGTTGCGGTGGCAATTTTTTCTTAAATATTCTCAAAGAATATGGACCACTTTTAATATAATTTTTTTTTTAATATCGTTTTAGAACAAGCAAAACTTTTTATCAAGAATTACATTTTTCACCTATGGGATACCCCATCCGTGGACACGCTGTATAATTCTTTTTAGCCCCTCTATCTTCTCCCAGGTTTTTGGTACGAATTCCTGGATCACTAGGTATTTATTTTGGGATGTTTAAAAAAGTAAACTTTCAAAAATAATGGTATTGGTTGCTTTTGAGAAAGTTTACTGAACAAACTAAACTACAGAGTTGCAATAGCCTCTTTTTATATAAAAATGTTCAATACAAAACAAGTTTATTATCTTCAAATGTATTATTAGCTCAAGAAATTCGAGAATATTTGAAAGACATTTGACCTTTTTTACGAGAGATTATAACCATTGGAATCTGGTAAAAATAA
This sequence comes from Lochmaea capreae, assembly GCA_949126875.1. Classification (NCBI taxonomy): domain Eukaryota; kingdom Metazoa; phylum Arthropoda; class Insecta; order Coleoptera; family Chrysomelidae; genus Lochmaea; species Lochmaea capreae. The sequence goes on along the minus strand of OX421405.1, from coordinate 2,854,637 downwards.
GAAACGTATTTAATATAAATCGATTTGTATAAAACGATGTGAAAGTTAAATATTTAACAATCAATACAAACATAATTAACGATAAAGAGTTTTGTTTTTCGGATTATCTACGGAAAATAATGAGGGTGAATACATTTCTTTGTTTCAACTAAAATGAGAGCATGTCAAAATTAGTTCGACTCTTAGATCTTTAAGTAAACAAAAATTGTAAGCGAAAAACATTGAAACGAGGTAAGGAGGGGGAAAGGAATAATGTCAGAAACGCATTTAAATTGATGTACCGGGTGGGCAAATAAGAACGGTCATGTCATAGCACCGGACTGTAGTACAGCGTTTGGAAAAAAAAATTACTACAAAAATGACCTCGAGAAAAACATGGAAATTATGTACAGTAAAAGTCACGAATGTTTCTGGTTACGTCATACTTCCCTGAATGTATCAAAGACTAATTTTATGTGGTTATCACTGACTGCGTATGTCCAATTAATACAAATAAAGACCGAGAAACCCCCCAACCTGTTCATCTCATTATTGTCGGACTTCTTTTTTTGCAACTTGTAGGTATTCGCGGGTAGATTACTCTCTGAAAATATGTCCTCCGCGAAATTTGCGGAAGGGGCCAATAATCCCAAAAATTGAGTTTTCCGCCGATATCTCCGGAAATATGACACTTAGAGAAGTGGGGTTTTGCTAGGAATGGAGAGCAGTTTATTATCTACAAAAATGATCCTTATCATTTTTGTCAAAAGTTTAACCGTTTTCGAGATAAACGGGCCCAAGCGTACCTTGGATTTCGAGCTGCTGCGGTGAATGTACGCTTGGGAGGGCGGGCAAATTGACCCATAACTTGAGTAAAAATGAATCTTTTTTCATGATTCAAAGTGCATATGAAAGGAGGGACCTGTACCTATAACATCGTGTAACTTTTTCGTTTTTTTTATTTTCCAGGAATATTGAAAAACTGGCCAAACTTTATTTTTCCTGAATATTTGACCGCCCTTATCAATCCGTTCATATTTTTTAAATTAAGCGTAGTTTTACCGAAACCTTTTGAATAATGGGACTTTGATAGGTGGAGAATGTATTACGAAAGAATGAATAAATAATTTTTGTGTATTTTCATAAACAACATGTTTTTCTTGGGACTTTTTTTTTTATTTCCGGAGTTTTCTGAAAATTCTCGGGTCTTCCGCAAATTGCTAAACAATGATTGGCAATATCGGTTTTTAATGCACACCATTGGAAAGCTGAAAATGTCCTCTTTTCGATGGTTTTTAAAATTTTTGGCTAAGTTTTTTAGTTTTCCGGAAAATTTTTGCAAGAAATATTGATCCAGGGACAAAAATGATGGGGACCATTTTTGTAGGTAATGAACTGTACTTCATTTCTAGCAACTCAAAGTAGCATATTTCGGGAGATATCGGCCAAAAACTGAATTTTCGGGATCATGGGCCATTTTCCAGCCCCTTCCGCAAATCCCGCGGAGGACATATTTTCAGAGAGTAATCTACACATGAATACCTACAAGTTGCAAAAAAAAAGTCCGACAATAATGAGATGCCTTTATTTACTGGACTAAAATGGAAGGTACATTATATGTCTTTTGTGCCTGAACTAAGCTACGCCTCTACGTCTTTATCGGTTTGTCACTCTGTCTTGTGTTGTGACAAAGATTGTACTTAAAAGCCAAACGTCACTTTATGCGGAAATCATTCTGTCACCATTGAAGTTCGTCGTCATTGGTCGCGTTCATCCCAACAAAGTTGATCAGGTAGCGATTTTTAGAGTGATCCATCGTTTCTTGATTCTTCTGAACGTGCTTATCTTGATATAACACCATAACCTAATTTTATTTGATGCATGACTTCAATAATTATTCATTCATTTTCGATTTCAATTCAGTTTAATAGCCGCTACTGGTGTTCATTCATTTTTAAGATGGAAATATCTTCAAACCAAAATTTGTTATTTTATATGTTTATTAACATAATATTCGTCATAAATGACAGTTAATGCATTATTGATCGGTAGCGTAGCGTATTTCAATTCTGATGAAAAAAATGGCATCTGCTACCACAGCGCTCACAAATGATCAGTTGACAAAGCACGCGTTCAGCAGGAAATTACTGATCGCTCTAGTAGCGCTACGTTGGGATGAACGCGACCATTGTCACTTTACAGGTGAAATTCATTTACATTTATTGTGATATTTTTCGACAAAATGCCCGGTAAACGTTTGGACGAAAGTAAACGTGTATTAGAAAATTACATGAATATTTCCAAAAGGAATTGGCTTCAATGTCATTCAAGATGTGAGTTTTGTAACAATATTTGTAGAATATCAAATTGTAGTCTAACTATGAAATGTTAAATTTTGTTTTCATAATTATATCACCAGAAATACATGCCGAACCCTCTAACAATGATGCGCTACTGTCTCATTGATTTGATCCGGATGTTTGTGAGTTATGACGTAACGAGAAACATTCGTGATTTTTACTATAAGTATGACACTATCATTTTATTATTTCAACAGAATAATATTGAATTTTTTACCTTATGTAAAATCGAACTGTTTATATTTCTGATATATCCATATCTGAAAACCCTGAAATAAAATATAAAGTTTTAATCAAAAACTGAGTACGGAGTGGAAAATTTTAAAATAGTTTTTTCCCGACATTTTTCCATGATTGTTCTGTTTTGCCCCTGCCGTGCTCCTTTGGTAGGATCAGACATAACATTCTAAAGATTTTTTTATGTATATTTAAATTTAAACCCATTACTAAGGTTGATAGAAAAGTTTTGTCAGAATTATTTTATCAAGTGTTTTGATTTTAATAACCATATTTAAGGTTCAGCATTTTCTGTATAAATGAATAACCCAGTATACAAGTCTATTTCTACCTTAAATAAAATGTTCGTAAAACACAATACCGTATTTTTAACATCGAAATTCTTTAAATACAGTCCACTCCTATCATAATGTTGATATTTTTAAGGTTAGGTGTTATAAATATCTTTGAAATACAGTTAGGTACATCAAATCCCGTTTTACAATTTGCTTAGAAAGTTGATTTACTTTAAAAAATTAACAGCCTCACCATTTTCTGACGCTTTTTTCATTATCGAAAACTAAATTTTTGCTGTCTCATAGCACAAGGCAGTATTGATCACACACCAACGACTGTACGTGCGAAACAGGGCCGTATTATGCCCAAATCAATTTTCGTTTATTCTAAAGAAAAAATGTTTATTAACAGAAAAATATATTACAGTGGAGTCGATAAACGGATATACAAAACAGTATTTTAAATATAAAAACTTACTTTTTTATAAAATATTATTATTGTGAAACGTTATAAAACTTTTTTGTTTATTCGAATAAAAACGTGATATATAATAATATAAATATCTAATCTTTGAACTTTCTTTGTTAGATCTGTATGAGTCAGGAGTATAATCTCTATCGAACGTTACCTGACTTTTATGAATATTTTTATAGATATGTAAAAAAAATAATAATTTACTATTAAAAATTATCAAGACATCAACATAGCGATGTAATAAGGATGAAAAAAATTGAAATTAATATTAAGATATTTCCTTAAGAATTACAGTCATAAGATTTGAGAAATTACCAGAAAGAGAGAACTGGGAGACCGGTCCACCCATAGAGGCATAATCCTTCTGGTATGCAGACGGCTCAAAAACCCCTAATGGAGTTGGAGCCGGTGTCTACAGAGCAAAGCCAAGGACTAAAATCCACATAAGCTTTGGAATGTATGCCACATAATTATTTCCGTAATTATAACATAACAATGCCATTAAAACCTGAAAAATAAAAAATAATTAACTCGTCAATAATGCATTTTTAATTTAATCGAAATCGTTTTATTGAATAGTTTTTGTTAAATTCCATTAATTTGACTGAAGTAATTTTCTCACATTATTTTTAGAAGGTTAAACGTTTGAATAAATAATTTTTCCACCAACATAACTTCACTTAGTATGTGTTTACTAGACAGGCGCTTTAAGCAACTAAGCCATGGCGTCAGGTAATGCATTTGCTCTAGTATAACGTTTCAAGCAAAAACGATACATACTTCAAAAATTTTGTATACAATAAGTTCAAGATTTAATAACACCCTATTACTATATTGTATTGTAATCGATCGTTGACGAGTGGGTTCAAAGGAGTAGGTTACAAACAAACATACATATAAGTGAAGCTGATATAAACGTGTTAATTACATTGCTTATACTGTCATTGTCAATGATATAGGTAGAGTTCATATCCGGGTTTTGGGTATGTCGTTTATTTGATTTGCTATTTTGACATATAGCTAACCTTAAATTTGATAAATAAAATGATCAGGATCGTATTCAGCCAAATTCGAAAAGGCTATGAAATTAATAATACTTGGGATATGAAAAGACTGCAAAATAAAACAAATTGTATATTCAATTTACATATTAAAATAATTTTACATTAGTAAATATAGTCCTGCAAAGGAATTATACAGCCTGTTCAATTAAGTCTGTACCGTATGGGACCCTATTTTATTCTTAAGTTTTATGGAAAAAGGTATTCTTATAATTCTTAATGTTAGTGAATTTCATTGTTTTATTTGTTTAAATGTGGCCACTGTCTTATTGATGTTTTTACTGACATCATGTACTTGATGTTTATTAAAATATGTACAGGTGGTGTATTGAAAATTTATGAATGTATTTTGACATTCACTGAGACCTAAAAGATCTATTGGGCCCCCTTACTTCTATTTAGTTTCTGAGGAGAGTCTCAGGAGTGTTGTCAAAAGCTCCTTCTATGTCCAAAAATGCACATACTATAGTTTCTTGGTTATCTAAGGCACCTCGGATATATTGGAAATTTAACAAAATAGCTACAGTCGGCAAGGATATTCCCAATGCATCCGAAACGCGCTAAAACACAATAGATAAAAATAAAATCCTAATGAAATGGGATTAACATGATTTATATTAATTTCACTTATTGTAAACAACAAAGTACAGACCTGACGAGAACTGTGGGACATTAGAAAAAGACGTAAGACACATTGCCGCTACGAAGGGAACGTCTGCATCGTATTTTGAACGATATAAATTCGCCCGATTAATACGTTTAATACGTAATAACGTTTTTAATAGGTTTAAACAGTTCATTATTGTGATATTTTGATTAGGATTAATCACAGACCTGCCTTTTTTATCCATTTCTTCCATCGTAATGTGTTAGAAGGACGTTAACAATCAATGACGCACACCAAAAAGGCTATTATATGAACTCTATAAATGACCCTGTATTTGTTTTTGATTGATTCCACTTCTTCAGAACTGGTTTCTGTACGTGAATTTGGTATAAATATCAGTTTAGATCAATTTTCTATCGAGATGTAGGTAAATTTCACTTAAAATACTTTTATTTAATTGGTCCATTTTCATTTTAAAATTAATTGTTTCTGAAAAATACTGAGGAATTTTCAAAAATTTTTTTTGCAGGTGATATGACCAGTGACGTACTGAGGGTCTGTACAGATGCTCGTAGTCGATCATTAGGAGCATTTTCTCCGTCCTTCAATATCAACAAATTACTATTAGAAAATTTAGAAAAATTCTTACCTGAAGATGCACATATAAAATGTACCGGAAAATTGCACGTTTCATTAACAAGAGTATGCGATGGAAAAAACGTTGTGGTAAGTAACCTATTATACGTATGTCAATTTGACGTTTCTGTTGGGATATTTGACATTTGTAGCTTTTTAAAACGTTTTTTTACGACAATTTTATCTTATCTCAACTATAGTGTATCCGTGAACTTGTTTCGACGGTTGAGGATGAAGTAATACCAAAAACAAATAGCTGTTCAACGTATATTTAGAAGGAGTAATAATAGCTGTAGAAAAGTGTCTGGAAAATCGATGCAAAAGTGTATTTTGAAGAGCTTTTTTTTTGACTGTAAATATTGAATTTATTCTACATTAGCGCATCATCATGGGACACCCTGTATGTTAGCGAATTGTTGCAAAAATATTATCATTGTTGTAGACGTCGAAAAGTATTAAAATTTATAGATAAAAGAATAGTTACTTTGTTTTAAAAATATCTTATCAATCTTAATCTATTGTCATATACTTGACCATTGAACAAGCTTGCAAATATCATGCCAAAAAATTTTCAACGTTAATTTAAATTTATATACAGGGTGATTGATTAGTGTGATAAAGTTCAGTGCTTCCTTTGTCCTTTGAGATATCAATTTGAAAATTTGATGGTTTATAGCCATCATCACTCTCCACATTTTAAAATTATTTACAATCTTACAGGGTGTTCCAGAATGCTGTACCATATCAAAGTTACATTTTTTTAAATGAAACACCCTATATTTTATCGCATATTTGGAATCAGCTAGACCTCCCCATCTCAATAATATAGGGTTGGGATGTGTTCTACGGGGTATTTAAGAAGTTATAACCGATTTTCCATAAAAATCGTAACAAGTTTAATACCCTGTACAATGTAAGAGAAATTCAAGAATAAAAATCTGTTGCGGCCAAAGCATTTGAATAGTAGTAAAAATCCTGGAAAATTATTTATTTCGTTAATATTCATTGAATCTGATACAGGGTGAATCAAAATACGAATACATTATTTTCTCGTTTTTTTCAAATGGATCACCCTGTATTTTATGTGATAATCGAGAAGTACTTCCAAAACACTTCTTTTTTTATATAGCATTCCCTATACCTATAATTATTAGTTCTTGAGTTATATTGATTTTTCTATGCAAAACATTGATTATATCAAAAAAATATGGTCCTACTACATAATCACCAACAATACCTCCCCACACATTCAACGACCATCTAGTATGACTGTGTGTCACTATGTGATATGGATTAGTTTATGAATAATAGTGAAAGTTGTGCCTATTAACACAACCATTTGTATGAAACGTGGCTCCTTACACTTGTGAGTGGGTTTTCAGAAACTGCCAGCAAAACATTAATTTCATTTTCTTCTGTCACAGAAGTTTTTGTTTTGTAGGTTGCCGCCTTTCAGGAAAACGTTCATGGTATTCTCTTGCTGATTGTAAGGCGTTTATATAGCATTCTCCCAATATCCAGATCATATCAATCATTTCATCAATAGTGAAATTCATTTTTGCTCTAGTTCAAATTCTTCAAAACACCAAAAAATGTACCAAACCGCTAAATCAAAAAACACTAATGTACCTACTGACATGTCATGTTATTGTCAAATATCAGTTTTTGACAAATCAATCACACCCAACTCACAATTATTAATTATTAAATAATTAGATATAATCAATGTTTTGCATAGAAAAATCAAAATATCTCAAGAACTAACAATTTAAGGTATAGGGAATGCTTTATAAAAAAAGGAGTATGTTGGTAGTACTTTTCGATACTCTCGTACTCTCCATTTGAAAAATCGGAGAAAATAATGTATTCGTATTTTGATTCACCCTGTATTAGATTCAATAAATATTAACGAAATAAATAATTTTCCAGAATTTTTACTACTATTCGAACACTTTGGCCGGAACAGATTTTCATTCTTGAATTTCTCTTACAATGTACAGGGTATTGAACTTGTTACGATTTTTATGGAAAATTGGTTATAACTTCTTAAATACCCTGTAGAACACATCACAACTCTATATTATTGAGATGGGGAGGTCAAGCTGATTCCAAATATGCGATAAAATATAGTGTGTTTCATTTAAAAAAATGTAACTTTGATATGGCACAGCGTTCTGGAACACCCTGTAAGATTGTAAATAATTTAAAAATGTGAAGACTGATGATGGCCATAAACCCTTAAATTTTCAAATTGATATCTCAAAGGACAAAGGAGGCACTGAACTTTATCACACTAGTATACCTTGAAACACTTATAATTGAATAAAATACTTTATATTTTAGAAAAATTAGCTAAATACTACAAAAAAATTATATTTGATCTGTTTTCTAATTCGTTATCGACCATTTTTCAAATCCTCCTGTTTTTTTTTCCCAATTTTTTAAATAGATTTTCTTACTATTTCAACGTCTTGGCAACATATGACTAAAAATTTGTCTATGACATACGTAGCGATTTATGTTGTACAAGGTATACACTCCATTCTACTTCTTCTCAGTAGGCGGTGTATATAAACGTCAAGGTACAGAGAAGTTAAAAAGTTAGGCGAGAGGTATTGCTAGTTTCACACAATTATTATCATAATTACTTCGTATAAATCAATTAAAACGAAATTTGAGTACGTGTATTATTTCCAGGTATCTCAATTTGACACTAGAGAAGAATTAATCCAAGTCCTATTAGCATCGGCTTTTATTCCTTTATTTTCCGGATTAATTCCACCAAAATTCAAAGGTGCGCGATACATGGACGGAGGATACAGCGACAATTTACCGACTTTAGATGAAAACACTATAACCGTCAGTCCTTTTTGCGGAGAAAGTGACATTTGTCCAAGAGATGACAGTTCGCAACTATTCCACGTATGTATAATATGTATGCAACTATTAATACACTCGTATCATTATAGCCATTAAATGCTTACAAAATGATAAAATTAAAGCATGAAAAATATTATTTAACCTACAAATATAAAGAAAATAATTTTTTTTTCCCAGATAAATATTGCCAATACTAGTATAGAACTGTCAAAACACAATATGTACAGGATAGTAAGGATTCTATTTCCCCCGAAACCGGAAATATTGTCGAACATGTGTAAACAAGGTTTCGACGACGCGCTTAGATTTCTTCATAGAAATAACTTAATCAATTGCACCAGATGTCTGGCGGTACAGTCGACTTTTGTTGTTTCGGAAACATTAGAGGAAGATTTAGTATTTGATCCGCAATGTCATGCGTGTAAAATACATCGACAGGTGAGTGATAATGAAAATTATAAAATTTTTGGTTATGGCAAACTTCACGACCCTCGGAATTTGTAATTTTACGTTAATTTGTTACACATAAACAAATACCAACAGCTGACCCCTTTCTTTTTGCTGACAGTCTATTGTGACATTTATATTTCTCGGGTAAAGTTGACGTAAAATATATAGTGCAGGTATAGTTCTTCCAAAGTTAATGTGATGACCCATATTTTTAATCCATTTGAAGGAAAAAGTCACTCAGTGGCGTGCATATAAATTTTTTATAAATTCGAATATTGTGAAATAATGTTAATCTACTATATCAATTTGAATGAAAAAAATTAACCTGCATACAAAATTCATAAAATTTGTAATACAATAATAAAGCGCTTTCCTCTACAACACGGAGTATCTAAAGAATAGTTTTTTGTATCGTCAACCCAACCATATTTTAAAGGTGGGTGTATATCCTCATACAGTTTTAATTATAATATAATTACCATTACTACTCTTTTCTTACATATTAAGTTAAAATGTATTTTATTTTATTTATTTATTCATGTAATAAAACCGTAAGGATTGTTTGAATAACAAATAAATGAATAAACACTTGACAACATCATGCGTATCAAACCAAGTTTCGTCTAAATAAATTATAGTTCTATTTGAATCACGGTACCCTTTTATTTTGCGCAAATACTCCTGTCTAAGTTCAGCGATACGCTGAGATTCCATTATTACCATTCGATTATCTAACTTCGTATATTTAAATCCAAAATTCAATAATCCCGCGCATCATCTTGGACTGTTGTTTCAAATGGTCTCCAAAATGCCATTCTAATTCATTATATTATAAAACTTACCTAACGTCTACGAACAAATGAATATTATATTAATATCAATTCACTGACGCGACCTAACCACTACACCATCAAAAAGGTATTATATTAATGATACCTTTCTACACTAGATCACCTACACTTTCCTACAAATACCTATAACAATTCACTAAACTCACTCAACCAAGAAATAGATATTATATTAAATATTTCTTTAAAACAAAATTCACACCCGACACTGAATGATACTAATGGATTATAAGCCGAACCACGACACAACCCCCCCGAACACCCTCAAGACCGTAGAATTTTTTCTGCGAAAATCGTCAAACGGAATATACTTCGGTTATTTCGTTATTTCTTTATGAATATACTATAGAGTCAAACTATAAGCCGACAACTTTAAGTTCGCACTATATCTTTTACGTCAACTATACCTATCTTTACGCCACAGTCAATATCTTAACCTTAACTTTTCAGGAAGCTCTCGTTTCTAACGTACCAGAATCCGTATTGAGTCAATTTCAAGAAGCCATCGATAAGGCTAACAACGGCCTACTAAATTGGTTGTTCAAACATCGGGGAATGAAATTACTGTCAGTCCTTACGTTACCGTATACGTTACCAGCTGACGTTATGTATGCTACGTTCACCAAGTAAGTGCTTAAGGCTTGTACATCTCTTTTAGCTCTTTATTTTAATTTTAAACTCCTCTGACATTATACAGATTGCGAAACAGTTAAATAGGTCATACGATTTATACCAGTATAACACTATTTAAAAGAGAGAGACAAGAATTATTCTACGTGTTAAACTCTCAATTAAAGCAGTCCCCTCTACCAAAACACAACGGTTAAAAGTAGAAAGGGCAATGAACACACGCCCACCTGTTTTGTAGAGGGGACTGCTTTAATTGAGAGTAGAATAATTCTTGTCTCTGTCTTTTAAAAAGTGTTGTTCATATTATCCTTGTTGTACTTGTATAAATCGTATGACCTATTAAACTGTTTCGCAATATGTATCTGACATTTACCGTCGGTAGAATCAATATTCGTTCATTTATAAACTTGACACTAGTTCTTAAAACAATTCACGCGCACAATTTAAAAATTTGCTTTGACACATGTCACTAACTTGACGTGGCAGTTTTTATTTTGTTATGATTACAGGTTGTCAAAACAATTTTTGGACCTCCACTAACGTTTGTGTTGACAACTTGTAATTCAAGGTTGCTTGGTGTATTGTTATTTTTGTTTTTGCATGAATTTGTCGTATTAACTTTTGGTGGCGGATAAACATTAAACCGTGTACACAGAAACGTCATTTTTTGTATATAAGGAACTTACCATTTTTTTAAATTAGTAATAACTTTGTAAACATAGCTTAAAGTTCTACTTAAATTAATTTCAAACGACCTTCAAAGCACGTGAAATATCGGTTGACGTCATAAATAATGATTTCCCAGCTGCACACAATCATAGATCGTAATTTTGTAGGTAGAAGTTTCTGCGTACAATGTTTAAGACTAAAAATATAAATTTTAGGTTTCAAAGTTTACCGAGAACCAAAGGTGGATCGCTATTGTTGTACAGAAATTTCGCTCAATTCGATTTTAAAAATTTATTTGGTACCACCTTCGACAGCAAATCGTATCAGTTTGAATTATTAGGAAATGCCGTACTAACCACACCTTCTTTTGCATGCTACCAACATTTTTACAAAGAAAAAAGGTGATTTTATAATGTTTTTATGTCCTTGAAATAATTTTTCTAAAGACCATTGTGACAGGGGCGGATTGGAGGACAGGGGTTAAAAGGAGTGAAACATAGTATTTAGTAGAGTTCGGCAAAAGTTTCTTTAAGACACTATTTTCTCTAACGTAATTTTTTTCTGGAATTCGACTAATACCATGTTTCACAATTTCATCCCGTTTAACTCCTGCTCACGCCTTATCATTTCTTTAAGTTTAAACAAAAATTTACCGTTTAATTCACATTTTCAAAAATGTTTTCTTGAGATATGGTGATAGAAAGTCAACATAAAAATTACAAGGCCCCAATAAAAATACGATATATCCTATTGCGCAACCAAAGTGCCATCGCTATTTTCAATCAACTTGTTATCAACTTAATTTCCTATATTATTGCAATTTTTAAATGCATTTTGATGATCAACTTTGGCAGTTATTTATTTAAATAAAAATAGATAATTCTCTTTTTTCTTAACAAATAATAATCTACCTCAAAAAAAAAATGCGTTGTTCTTTTTTGAGAAAAATATTTATCAATTTTAATACTTATCACATCAAAACTATACACGGCACGTGTTGTTTTGCCAACATTCAAGTTTTTGCGTAACGTTTAAATAAGATGAAAACAACAATGTATGATCTATTCTTATCAATATATGCCAGGCAGAAGTTATCATTGTTATTCATCATAATTCCTTCCAAATTTATAATTAAACTATTCAATGTTGTTTATTTCTAACTGAAATAACAGCTGAGGGAGATATGGTGCATCAATTTGTATATAATAGATGGCGTCGTATGAGATATACAAAATTATCAGTTTTCCCAGTAGAATTATCATTATTTTTAATATCAAAATAAATGTTTGTTGAGATAATAAAACTTTTTTATTTGCTAATCACTAAATTGTGATAAAATCGTACCTCGTGTTGCAAAAATAACAAAAGATTATACAGTGTGCTGCATGCCTATCTTTATGAAACATCTCGAATAATATGTTCTTTGTTGAAGAGTTGGTGTTGTTGGAATGTACCAAAATTGACAGTTGCTTAGGTACATTGTAAACGTTACTCAACATCAAACGGTTTTATATAAAATTGACTATACAATGAAGAAGAAACTTAAATTTTATATCCCCTAAAATTTATCGTTTATCACTAGAACTAAAAATAAAAAAAGCTTTTCCTGTTGGACTATTTTCTATTTTTTAAATTTGAACAGCTATTTTCTGTCGCATTTGTGAACAAGTCCTATTCACTTCTATTTATTTCGGGTGTTATAACAAACTTGCAAGTACCAAATTAATTAGATAACACATATAATAGGCGATTCTACAGGGTTTTCTGTCGACAAGTGTAGATATTCAACTAACCTTTATACCTACTGTGTATTACTTACGTAAAATGCAATGTAAGTATACCTACGTGTGGTAATAACAAACAATAACAGTCAGTTGAAAGTTGATAATTAGAAAGCAGCACATTATTATAAAATGCCAATCATATTGATGAATATATAATATTCAGTATACAGGGTATCTCAAAATTCGTCGGATTAACGTTAATTTATGGAATAAAACAAATAGACAGCCATGTAAATTTTTAACAGAAGTAAAAACGCAAATAAATTCATCTCTTTTAAAAATTTCATCTTACGCCCATGGTAAATGGAAATTTTTGATAATAAATTGGTCTCTTAATAAAAATTTAATCGTATACCTATGATAAAAGGATAAAACTAACCCCGTTTAAAAGTTTTATCCTAAACCCATCTTTAACTAATTGATTAACCCCCGTACTCCTACGATACAGTCGAGGATCAGCACGTCACTTTTAGCATGCTCCTACCAAAAAGTACAGTTTTCGAAAAAAAAAATACCCTATTGGCATTTCAAGAGAAGCAATACTCACACATTGCCACATTATTTTCTAACCCAGCTTCCGTATCGTCTGATTTTTATTAATTTAGTGCCTTTGTTTAAACCATTTTTATTTGATCTTGTTTGAGCATTTAAGAAATTGCCTTTTTAAGGACAAAGCAACCCCTCCGCTCTTATAATGGCGTCTAACAATGATTATTGTTCTGTGCCGCAGTGCAATTCCTGAGCCAAAAGAGACACTAAAAAGATATTAACTTTTCATAGATTTCGCGAAGAAAATGAAAATTGCATAAAGTTAATTAGTAAATTCACAATAACCTACCTGGATAAAAGAATTAGAAAAGCTGAAATGTGTTTACATCAGCCACCAGCTCCTTCTTTGCAAGAACAAAACATTTGCATAATTTTAATGTACATTCAGTTTTTCCATATAATTCCTATTATATGGTCTGCATTGAGGCCCCCTTCACCTTCTACTACACCATTGGCCATTTGTCTTTGTTTATAAAAAGACGATTTTATCACTAGCTTCGTTCTAACACTGTAACTATTAACACCTTAACACTAATCCTTACACCAATAATTATTATATATAAATGAACATTAATAAGAGGTAAAAGTAATTCGAATCACAGTTTTAACAACGTTTAAAGGGCCTAAACCACGCTTCAAATACTTTAAACTCAAAGTAGACAATAAAATCGGAAGAAAAAGTAGGGTTATATAAGGTACTTCATCTATCCGCCGCCGGTAGCGCTGCAATCTTAATTTGCTTATTTTTCAGGTTTATGGTTGCAGCACCTCAAATGGGTAACGGTGCATGGGAAATAAGTAAGGTTCTTATGGATAAAATGACGTTCCTACTCAAGAAAATCAACAGAAAGCGACAGCAGCTTAGCGCGAAAATTACTTGCCAATTAGCTATAACTGAATATAGTAAAAGTACGTCTATTCACAATAAAACTATTCTAAGATAAATATTCATCTCGAAAAATATCGGATACACTTTAAAATTGAGTAAAAGCTTGTTTCCTAAATATAAAACTAAAAAAATCTTTTTTTTTATATAAAAAATTTAAAATGAAATGTAAAGTTATAATTTTTCATAATATTTTGCTTTATTTCCAGACAAATACGATGTAGAATCTTGCCAAGAAGTAGAGAGCAAAAATAAAATGAACCTTAACTTTACGCTACAACTAGAAAACAGGTAAATTTCAACTTTTTTTATCCAAACTTTGAGTATTAGAATCAATTTTTAAATTGTCATTTGCAAACAGTATATATTTTTTTGTCGTAGTCATTTTCTCATTTCCTAGAGCCCACAGCTGGATCTTTGTCTAGCTGCAACTATCTAGCGGTAGATTTGGTATAAGTTTTTCTTGAATCTATTTTTTATAATTATTCTAGTTCATTTCACTATGATAATCACCCTATTTTGCACTTCATGCTCAACTTTACAATCATTTTTAACATTCATTTTATGTATTACAACAAAAAATATTTCGTTGCAGTGACTTGCCACTGAACGAAAGTCCAGTTAGAAAATTCAACACCAAGAAAATTTTACAAAGAAAGCCTAGTTTGACGATAAACAGAACCGAGACAATGGATAACGATACCTTCGACCACATTTTACAAGTTACATCACAACACGACACCATAATGGCTTATTATTATTTGGATGAAGATAATAAAGTGAGTTATTTGACAAATATTTGACAAATATTTAAGTATACATTGCTATTTGTTCAAAAACTATTCACCTGACCTCGTATATTATTGCGCTTGTTGATATCAAAATATACGTCAATTGTAACTTTTCAATATAAAAAGGTCAAAACCAAACGGGGGGGTCACATTGTACTAATGCATAATGGGTTTTTTACATTTGCGCTACAATATTATGACCTAGATATTATTTTTTTATTGTTTATAAAACCGTATCTAATCTCTTGGAAGTTACGCATAATATGTATTATTGTTTTGTTTCCGTTAGAAGTACTTTGAATATAACAAACATGTTTTTCAAGACTCCTAAACGTCATAGAATGGGAAGATACTGAGAATTAACTACTTGAAGTTGATTTTTGTTGCTTTAAACACCAGGAAATTAAATTCCCTTTAACTTTGAGCCTTTCTATAACACAGTTTCTATTTTATCTTTTGTTCAATATACTACCCCATACAAAAATACTCGGACACAAAAAGTGAACCCTGAGAACAGCGATCTATTTTTTATCGTGGTTATCAGTTATTGATATCAAACTTTCATCGCTAATCACTCGATTTTCTCTTATGTCTGTTATTTATATCAAATTAATATCGCCCATCACTCGCTTTGTTCCTATGGTGCGGTTATACTTTGTTCCCAAGGTCCCTGAATATTCTATTAACCTTGCTTTGTTCCAACATTTTTATGAACATCCGCAGTTGAATTTTCGCGTTCCCACAACAATCCGTGACTGTTTGGTTAGTCAAAAAATCATAGAGTCCATAATAATTGGAACTACGAACTAAAATCTTAGTCACACATATGTCTGTTATTGATATAATTATGTCGCCCATCACTCGCTTTTTTGTTTACAGGTTAAAGTGACAGAAATATTTGACGTAACTGACAGCGATTCTCCGATTGTGCAAACTTCTGACGAAAGAAACATAAATACAAATTTGGAGTTTGATGATGACTGGACAAATCAATCAGATTGGATACCAAACGATGAAATTGAGGATAGTAAGTAAATTATTTTATTTCTAATTGATGGTAATTTTCCAAGATTTCGACAGACATCGCTAGAACGTGTTTCTTCAGAAAATTACCTTCTTTAAAACCATCAATTCCCATTTTAGAGAATCTCAAATTTGAGTGTTTCCTTTTAATTGTTTCAGATATGTCACAATACGACTTAGAAGATGTTCTCGATAAGGAACCAATTTTTTCTGATCCAGAAAGTGAATGGGCAGGTACATTCAAAGTAGAAGAGCCCGAAGATGAGCAATTTCCAATGGATACCCTTCCAGAATCCGACAGACGAAACCAAAGTGAGACTTTACACAAAGAATATTCAGTACCATCAATGGTCTACGAAAATATTAACGACTAGATATTGAAGGTACGATCAAGTCAATTAGTTGAGTAGTACTTTTAAAAGAAACAAAAAATAATATATAAATTATTCAAAATATTGTGATGTACTTTTTACCTTAACTGATTTTAATATTTAGCTTCATTGTATTATAATTTTAGGATCGATATAAACCATTAATGTAGTACAAACGCTTATACATGCCTGGCCACTATGGGCGCCTATAGAGAAATGTTTCTCTACGCCCATGCATTTCAAATTTTATGGTTGTTAAAAAAGTAGCGAGATCTGTATATATTTGACATTCAATGAATTTATTAATCCGTTTAGAAATCAAAAAGCTAAATCGTTACCAAGATAAACTTTGAGGGTTTGAAATTTCGATTCACTAGCTCAAATTTAGAGCAGATGGTGCTGGTTCTTTTTGTATGATTACTCACTAAGATATATATTTATATTTCTTACACCAAACTTCATATTTTTAAGTGTCATTCATAAAAATATGTTGAATAGTTACCTTTTTCTAAGATACCTGAACATTTTTTTTTATAAAAATCATTCCACTGGATAATTCCTTACAGAATAACCAACTCGAACAGAAGCTACAAATTCATTCTGATTAGAAACAGCCTCCATTATTAGGTGTCAAAACTGTCACTTTATTCTATGTGAAAAGTAGACAACCCATGCCACTTGTCACATGTATTAATGTTGCACAAGTGTATGTGAATTGATTTTGTCAATTTAAACCGTAATTTCGACAGGTTTCTTAGTG
The DNA here is from genome assembly GCA_949126875.1 of Lochmaea capreae. NCBI lineage: Eukaryota > Metazoa > Arthropoda > Insecta > Coleoptera > Chrysomelidae > Lochmaea > Lochmaea capreae. The sequence goes on along the minus strand of OX421405.1, from coordinate 2,837,366 downwards.
AGAGGTCGTCAATGTAAAATTGCTTGCCCTGAAAACAATGTATTTCTAATGGAAATTTAAAAAGATGTCGCTTCCGTGAGAGAGGGTTGTTATTCTGCACTGTCACTGGTCACTAATGATTTTTTTCAGTAATACATTGGCTTGTAAAAAACTTCACTTCTTGTTGTTGTGAATATTCTTTGATGAAATAGAAAACAGTTTTTTACAGATCTGTGTAATGATAGGTACCGATATTATTTGATAACTTTTTACAGTTATCTGTGTTGTGACTTTTGGTAAGCCATATGTAAATAAAAAAATATGTGATACACTAAATATATTTTGATATTTGTACATATTTTAGTAACCAAGTATTATGTTTAATTAGGGAAATATTTTTTTGATTATTTTGTAAACGATATTGTTATATTGAATAAATTTCAAAATAATTTCATTGCGTTTTATTTCGAAAAACCATCCTTAATTTGTTTCCAACACATCTCTACAGCATATAGTGAACCACAGACTCTTGCAAGTCGCAGTCAGAGATAACATGTTGCAGTAGAGTCCCATCTGACATGTTGACACTGTAATGACAGACGTCCTGAGGATAAACAATTCTTGAACGGATTTTGGATTTGTAATTTGTTTGTTTGCTTTAATGGTCCTTTTAATTATAAACGGCTAGATATAGCTTTTAAAATAACTAAGCGATAAAATAATGTCAAAGAAAGCCCCATGAACTCAAAAACCACCAATCTCCATGGTAAATTTGTAACACCCGGAGTAGAAAAGACCGACGTTCTAGACCATAGACAAATTAACCATCTTATCTATGTTCTAGACATGAGACGATCGATTTTTTATATTCGTTTCCTTATATAGTAATAGTATGTTCATTGTCTAAAAAATTAGACAATGGTATGTTCATTTCGATTCGTTTTCTCGATCTTCTTAAAACTCGATTGTCCGTCAAAACGTTCCACTCGAACTGAAATTCGGTACTTCACTCACAGTACGTAGGTAGGTATTTGGATTTAATTGAAGATAGTTAATCGTTCATAAAAGCTTGATTAAAGATTTGTTTCCTTTGCCGGCTAGGCTAGTGATCAATGACAATTAAATATATTGTCTCTTTTTACGATAACTGAAGTCCAATTTAAAGATACTCTTACGTATGTCTTGTAGTTACTCAGAAGACAAACGCTATAGTTCCAACTTTCCCCCATACTATAGGTGAGTGGAAAACAAAAAAAAGATTCACTTGTACTTATTTAAACTATTTATTAATTATTACAACAAACAGTATAATTTTATTCTAAAACTAATTGGTCAGCTTCTTTAACATCTTTATTATTTTCATTTTCAGTAGAAGCTTTATAAAGTTGAGTTTGTTTAATAGCACCATAAAGACAAAATAATAAATATAGCGACTGAACTTTTTTCTTAGCCAAGGGTATTTGAAAAGTTTTACAAATTGTCGATATGTATTCTTGAAGATTGTCATTATTCGGCTTAGGAAAACCGTTTTTCTTTAATTCCGCTTCAACATCTTCCGGCCATTCTTGCATTAAATCATCCAAATCAGGCATTGTTCTAAAACAAAACGATAGGGAACAGAATATAAGTTCAGTGCTGATAGAGGTGGTACAATTTTAATCAGCTGTTTAGAATTAAAGAAGCCTTCATAAGAATATTTTTACGTTTCTATTAAATCCTGTATACTTTTTAAAGTATTCCAGTAGGTACATACCATAGACAAATATATTATTTCTCTATGGTATAATACATACTGTTATTTTGCTTTGGTAACACTGGCTAAGCTATAGTTGGCTATAGTCACGCAACGGTTAGTGGCGGTAGTGTATTGTGAGGTTATTATTTGAATTGGTATTTATTATTGAGTTTTTGGTGTTTTTTGTGTATCTAATTGTTGAAATTAGTTCTTTTAAAACCTCTACAAGTCTGTTGTTTATTAAATTTTATATTGGTAAGTACCTAAGAATTTAATATATTATAAACTGTTATCATTTCTATCGTTAATGATGCCCAAAATGGTGTAGGTAAGGCGGGAACATAGAATACATATTTTGCTTATAATTGTTGATATTTTAAGTGTTCAATATCTTATAATTCTTCTCCCCACTATTAATCCCATATATTGAAAGTCATAAAATAGTAAATTATATTTTGATAAAATTATATCCAATTTCTTTAAGCCCGATATGACTCGGCGTCTCTACTGTAATTTTACTCACTCCGAATATCGTACAACTACCGAAGATTTACTTTTATGTAAATCGGATATATCTTTAATCCATTTTTCTATTGTCTTTGAATTCTTTTCAACGTTCAGAATTTTCTTCACTACCTAAAAAATAGAATTGTGAACAGCAGAAGAGCAAAATGTCAAAAAATATAGGTCACTCACTACATTCTCATCATGTTTCTTTCCAGTTTTTCCAGATGCAGCTTTTAATTGTAAATATAAAACGGCGGGATCACTTTGATTGCTGGCCGGTTCATCTAGAACTGTCAATCCTAAATGTTCAAATTTTTCTTTATTAATTTCATCGTTTATCGTTTTTTCTGGTGGATATACTTTAAGAAAAGCATCAATATCTCCAACGGCCGGTAGAAATTCTGGTATAAACGGCTTGAATTTGTAATTAAAGTTGAGTTGTTGTGGAATATATCTAAAAATGGTATGACTGTACCTATGTACTCTTCCTAAAATTAATTAGTTATTTACCTGGATATATATTGAAACGTCTCCTTTGTATCAGGATCTACATCTAAGTTTTCGTACATTTTCGGATCGTATTCTCCTGGAACTGCAGCATTTTTTTGTTCATCGTTATCGCTGTCTTCACTGTCACTTAGTAAATGTGCAATTTTTTGTTCAGTTAAAGTTCTTCTTTTCAAAACCGCTGTTTGACGCCCCGATAAATTTCCAAGATGTTCAATACCTATATCTTTAGGTGTCGCCATACGCTCTACTCCCAACTGTTCCAGTTCCTCGTTACTTGGACTCTGAAATATAAAAATTCTTTTAATATATTTTAAACATAGAAATTTCACTCACTAAATCCAACTCTTTCAATTTCTGAAAATCTTCAGAACGTTTCGGACTCATACTGTTCTCTTCCGATAAAGATAAATCTGAATCGTCTGGTTTGTACACACTTTTTCCATCACCCTTTTCCTTTACATCATTGCCATCGGGTAAAAAAACCTCGTTATCATCATCATCATCATCATCCTAAAAAGATACGAACTTTCACATTTACAAACAGTAATAATAAAAAATACATACGTCAATTATTGAAAAAGATCTTTGCATGTTTAATAATGTGATTAGTTTTGTACTGTTTATATTGCCAACAGTTGCCTAGCAACTTAAAATTCTTATTTGGCATTGATCAAGTGTTTAAACTTCGCGCCAAATCGTCATTGGTCTTCATTTTCATCCCATTCAACAGTACAGTTTGTGCGAAACGAGAAAACTGCAATGCTCTTTTACGTGACATCTACTAGTCAGTAGCAGAAGTAGCAGTAAGACTGTGTGAACTTTGTTAGGTGATATTAATGGGGGGAGATAACTCCTCTACTAGGTAGGCAACACTATATACAATATGTTGAAATAACTTGGTAACCTGCGGAACATATTCTATAGTTGAAGTATGACAAGTGACTATTCTTCATACTCTAGAAGGGTTGTCTATGTTCTAGAAGAATTCCTTCATATTATGTTTTTGTTGGTATTAGACTTAATTTAATTCAATTAAAACTCTAAAAAATTCATTCCTTTATTAAAAATACCAATAATTATACAAATAAGTACACACTAAACACAAAAAATATACCTGGTACCATGAAATGTTGTCAACATACACATTAAATAAAGATATAGTTAAATATTTACAATGTAAATAACTTCGAGATAACATATACAGTCAAAAGATAATATATAATATAATTGACCTAGATAAGAGGATTTTACGGTATATTATTTAGCTGCAATATTTTTCTACGATTTTTCCATATTGATGACTAATCACAGAAAAATGCATCTGTATAACAAACGATTCTCATTAAAATATCATCAATCAGTTCAGTTTTAATTCATTTCTAAGAATTTTTCCGCTAAGATTTCTTGGTATTGTTTCTATAAATTTTACCCCTCCTACTAATTTCTTGTAATGGGTTACTTTACCATTCACCCATCTCTGAATATCTTCCTCGTTTACGTTGGCTCCAGATTTTCGCACGACGAAAGCTTTAGGCACTTCTCCCGATAAAGTATCTGGTACTCCCACAACTGCTACGTCTAATATACCTTCAATTTCCAAAATTAGAGATTCTAATTCAGTTGGAGACACCTGCAAGGAATTATTCATTATTAGATTACTTCTACTAGGTAGGCAACACTATATACAATGTTGAATTAACTTGATAACTTTGCGGAACATAGTAATATTTGAAGGTTGAAGTATGACAAGTGACGGTTCACGCTTCAGTTCTCCTCAGTTCGTTGATATTGGTTGTTTGCAACTTTTCTTTTAACTAAGTAAGATAAAGCCGAATTAAATAAGTTCAAAACGTTTTACAATGGAGAATCCTGAAGAAATTCTTCATAGCCTAGAAGAATTTTCGAAAATGAAACCGAAAGACATTCCACGAGAATTAGAAGAATACCTTTGTTTTGTTGCTAAAACAGGAAACCCAGTTTACCAGTGGCCAGTTATTAAGTCTCTTTTTCGAGAAAAATTAATCAACGTTATAACAGAATTCTACGAATCATGTCCTTCGATGGATATACCACCTTGTCCAAATGTAGAAATGTTCAATTATGATATGATGAAAAATTTTATACTAGAAAAACTTGACACATTTGCTTCAGCCCCTTTCACAGTCCAAAGAATATGTGAACTTTTAACAGCACCAAGAAAGGAATACAGTAGGATAGATAAATACATGAGAGCTTTGGAAAAGAACATTTTAGTTGTTAGCACTGTAGAACCAGGTAGAAGGTCAACTGAAAATGGTGAGGAAGGCATTATGAACGGAATAGAAACCGAGCATATACCTGAAATTAGTAATGAACGAAATGATATTAACATCGAAGATATGGACGAAAGTCCAAGTTGGAACATGCCTGTTGAATACAAAGATGGAGAAAGAGAAACCGAGGACTTGTTGAAAAATGAAGTAGAGACAACTACAGAATCAACACCATTATTTGAAAGTGAAGAAACAAAAACTGGTAAGTATTTATAAAATAGAAATAGTTGTAATTCAAATTTTGAAGGATAAATCAATACTGATTATAAATTTATAATAAACAAGGCAAAATTATACAAAAGTAATAGTAGTTCCAGAAACTCCAACAAGCAGTAGCATAGAAGAAGCAAAAGTGGAAACACAAGAGACTGTAATAACTTGCACTAGTTCCGAAGAAACAATAGAAACATATGTTTCAATAGAACCACAAGAAACATACCAAAATCTATCAGAAGAAAGTAATAGTAATAGTAGTGACTCATCTAGTTCAGCATCTGCTTCAGAAAGCAAAGAAACAATTCCAGAAGAGAAAGAAGTAAATGAAGAAGCATCTGAATTAAAAGTAGAAGAAATCATTAAAGTAAGTTGTTCAATATTCTTAAAACTCACTGCATTCATTTAATATGATTCTTTTTAGTCTGTAGCAGAAAATTCACAAGATGTAGATAAAACCGAGCCATCAGAAGTTGAACCCGAACCAATACCAAAAGAAATATCAGAAGATACCCAATTTGAACTTATAACTTCAGAACCTGAAAAACAGCTGGAATCGGAGAGAGAAAGTGAGACCATATCAGCTGAACAAATAGTTCCAGATACTTCTAGCCCTGATCTTATTATACCGACAGAAACAGTTTTAGAAGTAGAGGATAAAATAGAGACTGAAGATAAGGAAGTAGAACATATAGAAGAAAATAAGGAGGGGGCAATTACTGAACAATCCATAGTTCCCAAAATACAGTCAAGTGAACCGGAAGAACCTGATAATGTTGTAGATAGTTCAACTGATGTGAAAGCGGAAGAAGAAAAAAAGCAAGAATCTCCTGAAGTAATTAGTGAGCCTGAAAAACCTGAAACAAATGATGTAACGGAAACAGTGAAAAATGATATTGTAGAAACAAAAGAGCAATATGAAGAGTCTCCAATGGAAGTTGACAGCAATCAGGATAAAAAAAGTGAAGTTGAAGAACCCAGTTCGTCAGTGGAGTCATTCATAGATTAACGTTTTCTTTCAAGCATTTTTGTAAGTAATGTGCATGTCTTCTCGTATCTTGTTCATATGGTTTTTAAGGTAAGAAATTTAGTTGTAAACTTACAATTTTTAATAATGAATTAAATGACTTTCTTTTAATCAAGTTCAGTTTTTAAAGATGTCCCAATAAGTTGTTCATTTGAACTATTTTGATACATACTTACTGATGTAACAATGACATTATACGAGTGTTTTTCTATTGAGGTCCAGGCGTGGATAAACCCAAAATAATTATCAAAACTATAAAATATTTATTAAAACTGTACCAAACTTGTGTGAAAGCAGGTTGTATTCATTTTTAGTTAATTTACAAATCTCGAAGTACCATGAAAATTTTTGAGTGGTGAAAATGTTTTTGTAACTGTAAACATAAGTCTTAAGATATTAATGATCTCTTATTATTGGCCATTTTTTGATGAAAAATTTGTTAATTTAACTCTAGGTTTGGAAGTTGAATACCTGGAATAAGTTTGAGGTTTTTTTATTCAGTAAACTGTAAAATTTTAACTTGACAGCCTCAAATTATGTAATTTAGGGCAGCATATTGATTAATAGAAGTCAAGGTAGTGTTCATCTAACATTAATTTTTCCTCAAAACTGGATTATTTATTCTCGTGTTGAATGCATGTAGTTCATCATTAAATTTGGCAATTGCTGAAAACTTTCTCTAAATCTAAAATAAGGTAATAACATTTTGGAAAAGTATTGAACATTTCACATAATATGCTTAACGTGAGCATAACAATTAACAATCTTTTTTTTCTTTTAAAGTAGACTGAAATTTAATTTTTCTGTAAATAATCATTTTTCTATTTGTCAACTACCGAATCTAGTGTTTGTTTTGCCATTTTTTTAATGGTCCTACAAAATTTCGATTTTCTCTAAAATTATTGACAAGTTACAAACTTTAAACTTGTCTATTTATAATTGACATAATTTGTATTCAGGTGCACTTTTTAGGTAATAAAGTTCTATTTAATAACGATTTTTTTATTATTTACGACATCTAACCTAAAATCAGTCAAAATTCATAAATATTTTTGACCAATTTTGCAAAATATCAATTGTAGTCATTTTAAGATTATCCTTTGAAAATTTTGTGGTAATCCAAGGTTTTCCAGAAGAAAAATAAAAAGTGATATATTTCCACTACTTTTGAACAAATTATCACCTTTTATATTACCTTTGGAACAGTTCTGTTCTTGATACTTTAGGGAACTGGACAAGCCCACCTCTACTTATAAGTACAGTTGTCTGACACTTGACGTATTTTTCAGATCAGTCGTTTATTAAAATATTCCTTATGAATATAATATTTACAATAGTACATTATTAAAAGAAAAATGATTTTGAATACTTTCTTGAAGTCTGTCACATTTAAATTGTCTTTTATATAAAATATCATCGGGAAAAACAGTAGTACCATTGAAGTAGTGAAAAAATATCTTTTCTTTGGAAAAACCGCAAATTTTTGAAAGGATAATCTTGAAAATAAGTGAGTACTTTTGATTTCTTGCAAAATTAATCAAAAATGCTTAGATCCGTAAAGTTCACAGGCCCCAAAAAGCTGTAATTTTTGTTCCTCTTCTAGTAGCATTATTTCCTTACCTGACAAAAATTGACTAAAAATAGTTGTATTTAATCAAACTCCTGGACATCCTGATAAAGCTGTTTATTCTGTTTTTCACTTACCCATTCAAAATAATCTGCAAATTTACACTTATTCACATATACGTACCTGATTTCCTTTGACTTTAATAAGTTCCTTGCACCTATCAACAATATAGAAATAAGCATCTTCATCGTAATAAGCTACATCTCCAGTATGTAACCAACCATCTTTATCTAAAGTCTCAGCTGTAGCTTCGTCATTATTTAAATATCCCATCATAACCTACAGTAATTACATAAATATTTTTACACAAAATAATTTCACTACTGATGTAAATACCTGTGGTCCTTTGACAAGAAGTTCGCCAGGTTCATTGGTACCCAAAGTTTCACCCGTTTTAAGGCTAACAATTTTTGCGTGAGTTCCTGGATATAAAATTCCTATCGTACCCATTTTCGATGGAGGAGACATTCTCGGCATGACAAACGTCACCGGAGAACTTTCAGTCATTCCATAACCTAAAAATATCAATTTTCAGAAAGTTGTAAGTTTGTTCTGCTTCTGCGCACACTTACCTTGCCTAATTGATACTTCTTGATCGCCTATCTTATTTCTGAACTTGTGTATCATCGCCTCGGTTAACGGAGCAGCTCCTGATTGAATCCCTTCCACTGAAGACAAGTGGTCTTTCGTAATAGCTGGATGAGATGCCAAAAATTGAAGTAACGATGGAACGACAAAGAGGAAACTAGGACGGTATTTTTCGAGTGCTTTGGCGTAGTCTTCGGGCGTGAACCTTGGAAGAGTTATCATATGAGCGCCACCGCTGAGAATAGGGTTAAGAATGCCATTGAAGCCGAATATGTGGAAAAAGGGAAGTACGGAGAGTACTTGTTGGCGACCACCAGCTAAAAAACAGATTATTTATAATAAATATTAAATTTTTAAATAAAGTAATAAGTTCTTACATTTTGTTTTTCGTGGAACAAAAATATCCCGATCTCCTTGTTCTAAATTAGAAACTAAATTATAATGTGAAAGCATGACCCCTTTTGGTAACCCTGTAGTACCGCTGGAATATGGGAGTAGGGCTAATTCCTTGGGATTTATTCCCGGTAATTCACTTTCATGGCCGGCTAAAATAAACGGATTTAAGTTTAATTATTTATAAAAAAATATCGATTACCATACCCCTTAATAGACTTTCTAATCCATGAATATTGTTAGAAACGTCATCTTCCCCGCCAATACATACTGTTGTTCTATAACCTGGTAAAGTTGGAGCTAAAGTTGTTGCTACTTCTAATAGTAAAGGCACTGTTACTATCATTTTAACTCCCGCGTTTTCAAATTGTCGTTTTAGTTCATCTGTAAATTGAAATGGTAAAATATGTGGTATAAAAAAATAATTACTATATACTAAATAACATCAAATTACCAGAAAGAGAGGACTGGGAGACCGGTCCACTTATAGAGGCACAATCCGTTTGGTATACAGACGGCTCAAAAACCCCTAATGGAGTTGGAGCTGGTGTCTACAGAGCAAAAGCCAAGGACTAAAATCCACATAAGCTTTGGAATCTAGTGAATAACAAAACAATTATGCACTAGACTGGGTGCGTGCCCTATCTGAGCTAGCAAGTCAAAACAGACTATTTTTGGCCTGGGTACCAGGGCACAAACGACACAAGGGCAATGAAGAAGCTGACGAACTGGCTCGAGAAGGAGTAAATACTTCCTGTGGTGTAGCTAACCTATACAAAAAGGCAGCCATTGAAAATGGAAGCAAACTAAGTTTCTGGAATGGTGGAAAACAACCCCTGAACAGAGACAGGCCAAATTGTTCATCAAACGACCATTGACCAAAGTAACAGAGGACCGGCTGCTAAAAAGCCGAAAGGCTGTTAGAATTATAGTGGGTGTACTGACAGGTCAGTGCAGACTCAACAGTCATGTGAGTGTTATAAAATTGGCAGAAACAGACCTTTGCAGGTTCTGTCAAGAGGAAGAACTAGGCAAGGAAAAACCAAGGTTTACAAGCTATTTCGAAAAGCCTTCGTCTAGACTCTAGGCTATGGATCCTCATTAGGAGCTAATGCCAGCTCTACCTACCATATACATATCTATATACTAAATCATTTTCACCGCGCATGATACCAAATCACCAAACCTTACCTGGTGTATACAGGGGGTTAACAAATGTTACTACTAATCCGGCTTCCATAGCACCATGACATACTATCACAAATTCAGGTATATTAGGTAATAACAGTCCCACTACTTCTCTAGGTTGCATTCCACAATGTCCCAAAGCAGCCTGAGCAAACCTATTCACTAGAAACTTCAACATTCCATATGTATAATTTCGACCGGTTGCTGCGCATGTCTAAAAATATTATTTTAATGTTGGTATTATTTTTTTTTAAATAAAATTCTTACCGCAGCAGTTTCATCGGACCATTGGTCCACTTTTCTAAAAACGTATTGTACTAAATTTTCGTTTGGAATTGAATCAATTTCTCCTAAAGGAGATTTTACTATCCCACTGCCGAGGTTCCTCACGAACCTTCCTAATTTTTCGTTATTTTTCAATGGAATTCTTTTTCTTGACGCATTTATCTGTACACTATACGTTCTCTTATTTCCTAAAGCGTTTGGAAGCTGTGACATGATTCCATTTTGGGACGTCTGTACTAAGAAAATGATTTTATTTCTCGCAATCATTATATGGCAATATGGTTTCCAAAGTAAATATCTGAAAAAAACAAATTAATTTTAAGAATATTCTACTCTACATTAAAATGTCAAGGCGGTATAAAACTTCTTATCAATATTTTGTATATACATACATAATTGAACATATTTAAACAAGCTATTTAAAGTATATATTAGCATTTTAGTCATACTTTTTCTGTCCTTCTCATATTTAACGAAAACAGAAATATTTCATGTACAGGGTGAACTTAAAATACCCCGAGAAATATTGACTTTATCGTTATGAGAAAAGAGTACTTTATTTACGGAAAAAGTATTGGAGAATCGAAAAATTGTGCTAACATTTCTATACCGCCAGTGGCGTAGAATTTGGGAATGATTAACCTGTCACTTACTCCTGTCGTACGCCTCTGGTAGTAGCCAGAAACGATCGTTTAACATAATTTAGTAGGGTGTACAGTGTCTACACTTTCTGCCAAATATGAAATGAATACTTAAAACAGTTTTAAAGTAATGGGCACAAATAGTTTTTAAAATTTCAAACAAAACACCCTGTAACTAAGTAAGCAGCTACTTTTTATTTAGGTGTTTTGGGTTAAATCTTCATAATTTCAAGTCAGGATTCTACTGTTAAATTATTTCCAATTAGTTATGAACCACCCTGTATATATGTCACAATATTTCGTTGACGATTGGTATCCGATTTTGCGGATTTAATAATACAAGTTTAAATAAATCCCTCATTGTACAAGAGACAATTATTTACAATAAATTTATAGTAAAATACTAAATATTATTTCACCAACCAAATATTTCAGTTAAATAATAATCTATTATCTATTATAAGCATTATCTTTTCCAATCATGTTGGTGTTAAGTTAAAACGAAATATCTTGGAATGGAGTATACCAATAACCTTGGTAGTTCACAACAAACAAACATGACATGTACTACTACTGTCCCTAAGTTTTATATTATATCAGTAATTAAGCAATTTACAATGCTAAACCTTATATAAAGATAAAGTGTGTTGTATACAGAATATTAAATTAATTTTGAAACAACTTATTTGATGTCATGTAAAGTCTGTTCATATGAAATAATGATTTTTTTAAATCCAGTTACGAAATGTCATAATTTTGACATTCATTTTAGTTATGAAATATTGTTGTATCTACCGGGTGGGCAAATAAGAACGGCCGTGGGCAATATCTTGTAATGGGATTGTAGTACAGAATTGAATTTTTTTTTACTAAAAAGACCTCGAAATTATTTACAGACTTCTAGGTCCACCGCTAGAGTTTTTATAGTTTTTATAAATCTGGTTAATTGACAAAAAAATATGATATTACACTATAATTGTATGTTAATTAACGCGGACAAATTATGTAAATTGGAACTCCCCATTGTTTTTAACACAACACCTGATTTATTTTTAATTTGGCGAGAAAAAAAAATTACATAGGCGTCTCATATAATTTTTGAAAGGTGTCAAACTAAATTAGTAAACAAGATGAAAAAAAATGATGAATGTTTAGGGGCCTACTCAGTTTAATCCTACCCACATAGTTTTGCATTACTCAGTACACTCCATACCAATTTCTAATAAACGTTTTTATCAGCTTTTATTGCGGTTGAATAATTTCCTTATCTGATTTCCTTTTCATTAATTTTATATTCATATTCCTAGTATACACTCTAACTATTGTCAGTGTAATGACCATAAAATAAAGCAATGTTGTCAGATATATTTTCTAAAATTGTTGAGCTCGCTACACAAATGTTCCTCTTACTTCAGTAAACTGTTAGTTCGTGATGTTATAAGACAGCAAGTTTAGAAATATTTTTAAAAAAATACATAATGTAAATTTATTAGTAAACATTAAAATAAGTCGCTTGAAATGACTGAAAAAAGAAAAATTAATTAAAACCACTTTATATATGTTACTATATTTAAGAAAATTTTGAATAGTTGGCAACGTATTGCACGTGCAGTCAAGATTTCGAAACAACCAATCATCAACTGCAGTATTAATCGTAGTATAACGAAATAACCCCTTTGACGATTTTCGCAGAAAAAATTCTACGTTCTTGAGGGTGTTCAGGGGGGTTGTGTTGTGGTTCGGCTTATAATCCATTAGTATCATTCAGTGTCGGGTGTGAATTTTGTTTTAAAGAAATATTTAATATAATATCTATTTCTTGGTTGAGTGAGTTTAGTGAATTGTTATAGGTATTTATAGGAAAGTGTAGGTGATCTAGTGTAGAAGGGTATCATTAATATAATACCTTTTTGATGGTGTAGTGGTTAGGTCGCGTCAGTGAATTGATATTAATATAATATTCATTTGTTCGTAGACGTTAGGGTAAGTTTTATAATATAATTCATTAGAATGGCATTTTGGAGACCATTGAATTGTGGATTCAAATATAAGAAGTTAGATAATCGAATGGTGATAATGGAATCTCGGCGTATCGTTGAACTAAGACAGGAGTATTTGCGCAAAATAAAAGGGTACCGTGATTCAAATAGAACTATAATTTATTTAGACGAAACCGCGTTACTATTGCATTACAAATTTTATGAATTTTGTTTGCAGGTTAATTGTTTTCATTCAAATTAATGTACTTAGTAGATTAACATTATTTCACAATATTCGAATTTATAAAAAATTTATAAGCACGCCATTGGGCGGCTTTTTCCTTCAAAGGGATTAAAAATATGGGTCATTACATTAACTTTGGAAGAACTATACTCACATTACTATTTTAAATGAAACTAACTGCTTCTAATTAATTCCACTTTAATACAAAATATATGAAAATACTAAATTGAAGATTATTTAAAATATCATCATCAGTTACATTTGATGTGATGCAGTTAGTTTCATTTAAAATAGTAATTTGGTTTTGGTGTTATTTTATTTTGACACAATTTTGATTTGTCGGCCTTTGAAACCTACTATTACCATCCCAGGACACCCGACATAATAAAAAATTTAACAAATAACACATGGCGCAGTCTGTAAACTGTCTCTGAATTGAATTGAATAAAGTAAAGAGCTGCAGATTCAGGTGCACACAGAGGTCAATTAAATAGTCACTTCGGAAATCGAAAAAAGATATAGTGTTTCTAATGTGAATGTTACGGCAATAAAATAAAGCAATGTAATCGAATAGTCCAACTCCAGTAATTGGTATAATATAACGAAGTAACTGTTCAGTTATTAACGGGGTCCACTGTGTCATAAAAATTTTTAACGACCTAAAGGAGTTGGGGTTACTTAGCATTAATTTCATCCAGGGACGTGTGCGAAAACCCTAAAAAGGTTTTTATTTTATATAATTTTAAGAATCAATTGTAAATTTAATTCCATTGATAACAAACGTTCACATAATATAGAGTCTCTACGCAGTAAACAACCGTTTGTGGCCGCTCTACGAACAATTCGTCAGAATATAGTTTCTACAGGATGGCGCACCGTCTGCTGATACTGACGTCATCACTCATCAGAGGTTATTCACCCTTAATGATAGATCATTCATTTAAAAATAGTAAATTATATTCAAAATCGACCTGTATTATTTTATGGACGCACAGTATATAAGTCTTTGCTCTCGCTTTATTCCAACGGTCAGAAATTATAAGAAAACCATCAGTATTTTCTATTCTCTTTTTGACTATATACAATAAATCAAAATTTTATTTACATTATATTATTTTAACACAAATATTATATTATTTAAGCAAATCAAAATAATAAGTTATATTTGGGTTTTCAATCATCAGCAGAGACTTATATTTATTACATTTGACCTTTATAATAAGTTTGTTTGTGTTGTTTAAAATTATAATCGTAAATAAACATTTTATATCTTTTAGATTATGTGTTTTTTGACCGTTAGAGGCCAAATAGAATGGATATAGGTATAGCACTCATAAATGAATAGAATTAGTATTCAAAAATTCGGTTAAGATGCACAATTGCGTCGACTATTCATTTGAATTGTTTTTAAATTAGGTATTGTTAAAATTGTTTATCAATAAGTTTTGAATAACTGCTTTATTTTCGTTCATCTATCACGTATTTATAATATATTTCGAACTAAATAGGGATCTTACAGTAGAAACACTCCTAATATTGTATTTTTTAGAATGAAGCAATTTTAAATTTAGTGCACCAAAATAAATTATTCATGTTAACCTAAATATTTGGAACAACAAAAAAATTGCGCCATCTACTTGCAAAAGTTAAAAATTCGCTGCACAAGAATCACAGAAAACTCACCCTCTTTATAGAACGGCTGATAAAATCCACACCACGTAAAGTAAACCAGTGAAAACACAGCCGACGTAAAAAAACAACACAATGAAAAATACGGATACCTAATCGTTTTCTCCGCTATCAACCGTTCCCACTAATTTTGAAATAATATTTATATCCAAATAGCAGATTGTATTATACATATACCACGGAGTTCAACTTTTAACCACGGTGCAAAGTCCAAATTTCTCTGAATCTCAAATCAAATTTTGTATATCAACGCAGTCGGGCAGTTACGCAGGAGCTACGCTTGGATCTTATTGTTCTCTAACGTAAAGGTGATTTCCGTATATAGAACACTGTCGATCCATTCAATATCCTCAATCTGTCGCTCGAAAAATATAAATAGAGAATGTTACGTAGACTACACACCTCCGTTAAGCAAAACAGGCTTTCACAACTGCTTTCTATGTATTGCATTTACGGAAAGAGGAAGATTTTATTGTGCTACGAGGGTAATTCGATTATTAGATAAAGGATCGCTGTGCATCGTTCAGTTTAAGTTGAGATAAAGATCAAACTTCTATAAGAGGTGGTTGAAAATTAACGGCAAGCCGTTATATTTGACGAAGTTTCCGCTATTAGAAATGTTTTAATCTATACATAGTCAAGATTAGGATTTGGATTTTAACAGATATGGTGTGTCCAATTAAGAGTTTTCCGTTCATATTTTAGAGATTATATTATGCAAACAGAATAGTAAAATGGAGTTAGCAGATTGTCTAATTTTTAACCCGTAACGGTTTTTTGAAATACAGGACAAAAATTTATTTAAGTACTTTAAAAGGGTAAATTAAATAAAAAACAGTTAAGAAATCATTTACTTTAATAAAAAAAATATTTTAACGCAAAAAAATAAATAAATGCTAATTATTAAGGTAATAATAACGATGGTATACGTTGTACGTTCGAACATGCGTGGATATTAGTAGAGATATGGCGTCGCTTCGTTGTCTTATGGTCTCCAGGTTTCCCGGACATCTTCTAAAATTCCAGCCGGACTTCTCCGGACGCCTTAAAAACCCAAACATGTCCGGGTAAATCAGGACGTCGGTCACCCTAAGTTGAGAATGTACCAATTCCTTACATATTTATATTTAATTTATGTGTAAGACAAAATCATTCAATATTTTGTTATACAGGATGTCCATAAACTCTCCTGCCAAACGTAATTAGATGTGATTTTATGCCCTGCTGACAATGAATTACACTTCCAAGTTATACAGGGTTGGTATACAGATTGCGAAAGGGCTTTTCGAACCGTACGATTTACACAAGCACGACAAGGAAAGTATAAGAAAAACAGCTTGAAAGAGAGAGAAAGAACAACTGTGCGTGTATTTAGTTCCAGAGGCCGGCCGAATGTCCACTGCCCCTCCATTTCAACCGCTGTTGCCAGAAGCGCAGACTAATTTGTACAAATTATATTTTTGTCTCGTCATCGTTGACTCCTTTTCGAGCTCATGCACTATTAGGCAAAACCAAACACCCATCCGGTTGAAATGGGGGGGCAGTGGACATTCGGCCGGCCTCTGGAACTAAATACACGCACAGTTGTTCTTTCTCTCTCTTTCAAGCTGTTTTTCTTATACTTTCCTTGTCGTGCTTGTGTAAATCGTACTGTTCGAAAAGCCCTTTCGCAATCTGTATATGCAATATAGAACCAACCATTCTGGTTTATCATTAGAAGGGATAATGTCGCTTGCAGGCCGGTTTCGGCGTATTTTAAAAAAATTGAAGCGAATATATGTCGAGCAACGTATCTCCTCTAGTGGTGATATCAACGAAAAAATTCGTATTATAGACAATTTCGATCCTTTTTCCACCAAAGAATTTCATTGTTGTTGTGATTAACTGAGGAGGCCTCGTTTTAAAGCACTGATTCAAGCATCACGACGTGGAAAAAGATACCTTATCTCTTTCTTCTCGCATTCTACACTTGACAACACTACAAAACGATGGCATTTTAGATACTTTTAACTAAATAGTGTGCCCTCCAGGACAATATGGCCGGTGCAAATTAATTTTACCCACAACTATACACCTATCCAGACGTTTATGCTAAATATTTGCTGGTGCTTCGTCTCTTTTATGGCGTGCGGATTCACCAACGTCTTGAAAGGTTAATTTTGATCTCCCCTCGTAGCTAGTGTTCTCCCTTGAGTTCCCTACACAATGAATGAGGAACGCATGATCAGTTCAGTAACAAGTTCGAGTTATCCGTTTATCAAGTTGTATTCCTACGCGTTACAATTGTTGAATCACATTTTAATCAACTTGTTGATTTAGTAGATAAAGAATGTTTGTTATTTCTAGAGTAATAAAAAAATAACAAAAGCTGATGAATAATAATTAGTTTGTTTGGTAACTTATTGTTTAAATAAAATAAAACGGCAAAAATATTTTTATATTTTTTATAAAACACTAGCATATCTCCAACCTAAAATTAATTTATTCCTCAAATCATTAGTGACGTTTTTTAATTCATCCCTGTCCACTAAATTAATATTTTCATCTGGATCTATTACATGGTTGTACAGTTCTTTTCCGTATGCCACATCCCAGTTTGGTTTAAATGATTTTGTTGAAAATTCTACCCATTCTGTGTATCTAAAAAATTGATTTCTCAATGAATATCCCATTATTTTAATCTCTTTTAATTTCGGTTCGTCACTGTTTGGGTGCCTTGTTGGAAATACCCCAGGTCTGGGATACTGTGCAAATGCTGTCATATTTGGTATTTCCTAAAATCGAAAAAACGTACAGCATTTTTTTATCTATTAATAATTAATATTAAAATACCTTTCCTTTCACCTTTGACACCATATAAGCTATTAAACTTTTACCTTCTGTACATGTAACTACAGTTTTCAACGGACAAGTTTTTAAAGGTTCTGAAATTTGAGTTAGATCTACCAGTGTGGGAAATAAATCAACCAATTCCACTGGTTGGTCAAAAATTACTTCACGTTCTGTTAATCCTGGGACACGTATCAATAAAGGTACTCTTGTTACAACATCAAAGTTACTATACTTCGAAAATTCTCCATGTTCGCCTATAGACCATCCTAAAAACGTATATCTACCAGTTATCGGGTGTAGTATTACAATTGCATTATGCGCAAACTCGAATTAGGGATGGTCCTTACTCAGCCTTTCCTGTTTGACTCAACCTATGCGAGTAGCTTCTCGAATAATCGAGGGTGATCGAACGAAATCTAGGTCGTGTATCTCATGTTAGACAGCCCTGACTCAAATAATGATAAATGTTCATGTTGCAATTATTTTTTGGTAATTAATTCGTGATTTTTGTTAAGTTATTAACAGTTGTGTGTTTGTGTGTCTGTACGACAGGTTTTTATATCACATACAACAATATAGCCGATATGACTATCATAAACAAACCCGAGGTCATTTGGTTATGGATTTTAAAACAATATCTCCTTTATTAAAGAGCATAATATTCTCTATATTTAGGTTGGACTCTGTACTTTACTTTAAAATGAAACTAATCACTGGACTTGTGATAAACATTTTGTTTAAAAAGTATACAAACATACAGGGTGTTCCATACTTATAAACACATCAGATAGTAAACAAAACATTTTTCTTTTATACTTGATCTGTATCTGTAGAGTAGGGAGGGTGAGTGTAGGCTCACAGCACTTAGGCCACATGTGACCCATTGTACATCCTCCCGAGGAGTTGTCTTCCTTCTCAGGAAGGTGGACAGGTCACTAGGAGACATCTCCTTTATATCGGCAGGTGTAGGCCAAGACTCACCGAACACACACTCTCTTATTGACGATAACTCCGGACACTCGCATAAGACATGCCTGACAGTTTCATCTTCCTGTTCACACATCCTGCATAGAGGTGTGTCCACTAGCCCCATAGTATGGAGGTGTTTCCCTAGTTGACAGTGACCAGTCAGAAATCCTACTGTTAAACGTAGGTTTCTCCTGGTCATCGTCAAATATTTCTTCGGCTCCAGCTTCCCAGGGTCGCCCAGGGTGATCCTGGCAAGACTGCATCCTTTGATTCCATCCCATCTCTTAAGGGATTGAGTATGGGTGTAGCGTTTGGCTAGTTCCGCAATTGTCGAAGTCGTTAGGCCGTAGGTGTCACTGGGTCCTAGAATTTTTAGTCCAGCGGCTTCCCTGGCTAAAGAATCAGCAATGCGATTTCCTTTACTCCTGTCGTGCCCTTTAACCCACCTCAGGATAATATTGTTATCTGCCGAGGCGTCAGCTAAATCTTGGTGGCACTCTAGTACTAGCCTCGATATAACACGTTGTCTGTTTAAGGCTAATAGGGCTTGTCTACTATCAGTGCAGATTATTATGTTTTTGCCAGAAATTCCTCTTCTGGTTAGTTCTTTTGTGGCAATTGAGATACCAGCCAGTTCTGTTTGAACTACGCTGGTATTGTTTCCCATTCCCCACTTCATCTTTAGGCTTAGTGCTCTTGAGTAAACTCCACATCCTGAGTCTTCTTTCATTTTTGAACCATCTGTATATATGCGTATTGCATTTGCAGCACCTGGCTCTGTGTTCTGTTTTATTTGAATTTTGTAGGGTTTGCTAAACAAAAACCTGGGTTCAATTGCATCATTGGTTGCCTGCAGCAGAGGTAGCGCAGTGAGCGCTTCCTGCCACAGGCTCAACCTCAATTGGCCCACTCCTACTTCGGGGTTTACACCAGCCGTGCGCAATCGTACCATGGCCATTAACGCAACCTCCTTGACGTGCAGGTCCAGAGGGGTCAGACCAGTAATTAGTTCCATTGCTGCGGTTGGTGTTGTTCTCATGGCTCCTGTGATGTTTAAGCAAGCCATTCGCTGTATTTGATATAATTTTTGGATGGCCGTTGCTTGTAGAACCTTCGGTCCCCATGCAATTGCTCCATACGTTAACATGGGTCTTATTATTGCAGTGTAGATCCAGGTAACCACACGGGGTGACAAACCCCATGTGCGTCCCACTGTCCTCCGACACTGCTCATAAGCCACATATGCTCTTTTTGCTCTGTTGTGTAGATGAGAGTTCCATGTTAGTTTCCTGTCGAGGGTAATACCAAGGTATTTCACCTCTTCCGAAAAGTTTAGTTTGCTTTTGAAGATTTCAGGAGGTTTCAAACCCGATAAACTTCTTTTCCTGGTGAAAAGGACCATCTCAGTCTTTCTGGGATTGATCGACAGTGAGTGTTCCTTGCACCATTTTTCAATTAATTTAAGCCCATCCTGCGCTCTATCGCACAGTGTGTTCACAAATTTGCCGGTCTGCAAGATAACTATGTCATCTGCGTTTATACTTGATATAGTTCTACATTGAAAATGTATGTCTAATTATGGGAATTAAGAAGATTGAACTAATTATTTTAAACAAGTAAAACTTTTATCTAAATTACCGTGATCTGAAGTAAACACCACAATCGTATTTTTGTCTACATATTTCAGCAATTTTCCAATTAATTCATCAATGTAAGATACAGAAGAATAATAAGCTTGTTTTATTTTTTTTAAAGCATCATCAGGCATTGGACCAAATGGAAAAGAAACATTTAATTGCTTTATGTCCTCTCTCCACCTTATATCTACCCAAGGACTCCATGCAACTGTAGGTAGAGAGGGTGGACGTCTTCTGTTAATAGGAAGAGTTATATTTTCAAGAGGGTGATATTCTGAAAAACAAAGTGGATCTATTCTGGTAAACTTACTTTTTATATACAGAGTGAGTGTTTTAATTTTGGAACAGAGTGATAACAATGTTAATACTGACATAAGATTGATCCTCGGAAACAAAATTTTATAAAAATTGTGTTCCATACTTAAAACTCACCCTGTACCTATGTACTAAGTGGAGTCAATGGAAGAGATTGTTATGCTAATATGATATCTCATTTTTATTTGCTATAATAGATAAATACAAAAAAAAAACGTTTCAGACATACATGCTATTTTGGTATAAGAAAATTTGTGTATTTCTGACCATTTTCATTGAATACTTTTTCTAAAAACTCACAGGTTAGCTTGAATTTCGTATTTTTGCTAGTCAGATGTTCAAATATTTTCTAGAATAAAAATATACATAAGTAATAACTTACTATTTGAAATAAAAGTTTAATTTTTTCGCTTACATTAGCAAAAACTGTTCCAAGTCCATATCCTTGATACTGTTCTGGTATATTCGTATGAATTAAATCGTATGAATTGTCTCCTATTTTCTCGTATTGTAATGTTGCGTAGTCACCGTTTAAAGAAATTTTTAAAACCTTTTCAGCACTCACGTCTTCAACTTGATTTGATATCAGTTTAGATCTAATGGCAGATAAATTTCGAATACCTTTCATGTCTAACACTTTTTTAATAATATTTTTGAATCAAATTAGGAAAAAATATGTATGTAAATAATGATAAAATTTAAATTACAAAATGTAAACATAACCTTCTAAAAATATTTTGACGTTTAATCGACAATATGATGCTAAAGATGGGAGAAAGCATTACTTTTAAGTAACAGTTACAACTGATACCGTTGTGGTTGTAAACAGGAAAACAATACGGTTACAGTTACTTGATTAATTAATAAAAATAACAAATAACACAGATAATACCGACAGCAATGTATAACGTAGATTATGCGAATTATTTTGCACAATTGAAATCGTTATTTTAAACTAACTACCCATTTTTATATAATCCTTTGTGTTATCTTTGCATAATCCATAGACGTACCGAAAATCATCCATTGACTCTACTTTATTAGGATTATGCTAAATTTGAATACTTACTGAGATATTCTTGTGGAAATTTAAAAGGAACATGAGGTTTATGAAACCCAACTGCAAGAAAATATGGTTTCCCGTTAGTTATGTTATCTTTATATTTCAAAAAGCGTATCGCTTCATCTCGAGATTCTAAATCCGGCAAAGTTTGGAACGGTTGAAATTCAGTAACAACAGGACAAATTAAATTTTTATGTAACTTCCCATCTTCTCCAACACAAACTTTGGAATTCGTAAAAGACTGAGTTCTAGGATGAAATGGCTTACTACTCCAACTGTACGGCGAATCATCGGTAAAATTTGACGTTTTTCCTGGGTGAAAAACTTTTCCTATGGAGTAAGTGTAGTAGCCATTTTGTTTGAAATGTTGTGGAATTGTGGTAAAATTTCCAACTGTATTTCTCCAGTAATCATAGAAACCATACAAATGTAGTGAATCTGGTCGTCTACTTGTTAATAACGAGTTTCGGCTAGGTGCACATATTGCTTGCTGTAAATAAAATCGAAATAAAGTGTATAAAGAACAAAAAGGTACCCCGCCTATGATTACATCAGTTACGCTGATGAAAAGAACTAGAAAGGCAATTAATTATAACTATTATAGTACAAAATTTAGCTTATATTGTTTATTGAATATGATTTTTTATAAACTTACCTGAGAGAATGCGTTTTTAAACACAAAACTTCTGGACGCGAGATTATCAATATTGGGTGTGAAAGCTGCTTTATCTCCGTAACATTTTAAACTCGTTTTTAAATCATCAACAATAATAAACAACACATTAGGTCGTTTACTACTTATAGTACCAATGAAAAACAAAACGATTATTATTAATTTCAACATACTGTTTCAGTCTTTGAAAAATTATTAGTTTTTTCGTGTTGTAAAAAATCGTTGTGCCTCAGATTTACGCTAATAAACCGATAACGCAATGTAATTAGAATTGCCTACATTAATTTGCCATCAAGATGTCATGTGTATGACAGATAAGATGACATCTGATTTAGGTTATGTTTATTTGTGGATATGCTATGCTTCGATTTGCAAGAAGTGAATTTAAATAGTTTGTTTTAAAATGAAATCCGTATTTATGGTAGCTGAGAAGCCGTCTTTAGCGGCTTCGCTAGCAAGTATATTAAGTAATGGCAAAAATAGTACTCGCAAAGGTATGGTAGAATCCCAATTTAGGAATTACTTTAATCAGAAAGGAACTTTTTAGGTTTTAATGGAGCTTGTTCTGTTCATGAATGGACTGGTACCTTTATGAACGCAGCCGCAAAGTTTAAAATGACTTCAGTATGTGGTCACGTTCTAGGAGTAGATTTTATAAGCAAATATAACAACTGGGATAGAGTAGACCCTGTCGAACTTTTCTCGTGTTCTATAGAAAAAAAGGAAGCTATGCCAAAATTAAAAATGCCAGCATTTTTAGCACAGGAATCTACAGGAGTAGATCATGTAGTTTTATGGTTGGATTGCGACAAGGAAGGAGAGAATATTTGCTTCGAAGTTATGGGTGCTATTGCAAACAGTGTTATGGGAAATGTTTATTCACCAACTGTTACTTATAGAGCCAGATTTTCTGCAATTACTGAAAAGGACATTAAAGCAGCTTTTAATAACTTGAGTATGTTGAAAATTTAGTTCCAAATGGTTTATATACATTTTTTATCAAAATCCTAGGTCACCCAAATGAAAATGAAGCAAGGAGTGTAGATGCTAGACAAGAGCTTGATCTTCGAATTGGTTGTGCTTTTACTCGATTCCAAACTAAGTTTTTCCAAGGCCGTTATGGAGATTTAGACTCTTCTCTCATTTCTTATGGACCTTGCCAAACTCCAACACTAGGATTCTGTGTTCAACGTCATGATGATATACAGACATTTAAACCAGAAACATACTGGTGTTTACAAGTCACTGTAACCACTAAAGAGGGACAGGAAGTTCATCTAGATTGGCAAAGAGTTAGGAGTTTTGATAAGGAAATTGCAAATTTGTTTTTACAAATGGTAAAAGATCAAAGAGATGCCAAGTAAGTAACATATTGTTGCTTAATTTTCATTAAAATATATATTTTTAAGGGTTATGAGTGTTACATCAAAAGAAAAAGTTAAATCAAGACCACCTGCTCTTAATACCGTTGAGTTAATGAGAGTTGCTAGTTCTGGATTGGGAATGGGACCTCATCACGCTATGCAAATTGCTGAAAAACTTTATACTCAAGGCTATATCAGTTATCCCAGAACAGAAACTACCAAATATCCAGAAAATTTTGATCTTTTGTAAGTATTCTTATGTATCTTCAAAATATGTAGCTAAATACTGACTACTTTTTAGAGGTACCTTGCAACAACAACAGAACAGTAGCGAATGGGGTGTTGAGGTTAAGGAAATCTTGAAAAATGGAATTAACCGACCCAAGTCAGGACATGATGCAGGTAATAACTCATAAAACTGATTTAAATCCAAATAAAATATGTCTCATTAGTTTTGAGTTTAATTCACGTGATTTTTTAAGGTGACCACCCTCCAATTACTCCAATGAAATCAGCTACAAGAAACGAACTAGATGGAGATTCTTGGAAGTTATACGACTACATTGCTAGACATTTTATAGGAACTCTAGCTAGAGATTGTCGATATCTTATAACTACTGCAGTCGTTATCATAAACAGCGAAGAATTTTCTGTATCAGGTAAATCTCTAATAGAACCAGGATTTACAACAATAATGCCGTGGCAGGTAAAATTATAACTGCCTGTAAATAAACAATTTTGTGTAAATATACTTTTCAGGCTATTGGAAAAAATGAAATCCTACCGGATTTGTCAGCCAACGAAATAGTTCCAATCAAAGATGCCAAGCTTTCGGAACACCAAACTCAACCTCCAGATTACCTAACCGAAGCTGAGCTTATAACATTGATGGAAAAACATGGGATTGGTACAGATGCTTCTATTCCAGTTCACATTAACAATATCTGTCAAAGGAATTACGTAAACGTTATAAGTGGAAGAAAATTGAAACCGACATCACTTGGAATTGTTTTGGTGCACGGTTATCAAAAAGTAAGTATCATTAACAATAGTGTTAACATGTACCAGGCATTCTTTGAGGTAGTACCTTGACTGTACTATGTATATGACATAATCAGTCATTCCACAGAATAGTTATATCTCTCGTCCATTCACAAGATTTAGGTCCATCTTTGAAATTACCCTCCACTTTTAGCTTATGTGGTATACCAAGAAAAAATAGCCTTAAGTTGTGTGATATTTGACAATGACAAGTGATAATTACAAGTGACAGTGACAAGTGACAATGACAGTTAACAAGAAATTGTTTTTTCAGTTATCAGTTTCTAATAGCCTTTTTTTGACGATACTTTTTAATACAAAAACTTTTTCAATTGGATGTTTTTCTACAAGGAACTAGATATATTCATGTTCAATTTTAGATAGACGATGAATTGGTTCTTCCAACGATGAGATCGGCTGTAGAAGAACAACTTAATTTGATAGCCGCCGGTAAAGCCAATTTCCAAGATGTTCTCAAACATACGGTAGGAATATTCAAACTCAAATTTCAGTATTTCGTTAAAAATATCGATTACATGGATCAACTATTCGAAGTGACATTTTCACCTTTGAGCGCCTCCGGCAAGGCGCATTCCAGGTAATATTTTTTATCGTTATAATGTACAGGGTAGAGCCAAAAATGTTCCTTAAATATCATATACGGGGTAGAGTCAAAAATGTTCCTGAAATATCGAAGTTTTTTAACGTTAAAATATACGAGGTAGAGCCAAAAATGTTCCTTAAATATCATATACGGGGTAGAGTCAAAAATGTTCCTGAAATATCGGAAGTTTTTTAACGTTAAAATATACGAGGTAGAGTCAAAAACGTTCCTTAAATATCGGAAGTTTTTTAACGTTAAAATATACGGGGTAGAGCCAAAAATGTTCCTTAAATATCATATACGAGGTAGAGTCAAAAACGTTCCTTAAATATCGGAAGTTTTTTAACGTTAAAATATACGGGGTAGAGCCAAAAATGTTCCTTAAATATCATATACGGGGTAGAGTCAAAAATGTTCCTGAAATATCGGAAGTTTTTTAACGTTAAAATATACGGGGTAGAGCCAAAAATGTTCCTTAAATATCATATACGGGGTAGAGTCAAAAATGTTCCTGAAATATCGGAAGTTTTTTAACGTTAAAATATACGGGGTAGAGTCAAAAATGTTCCTTAAATACCGGAAGTTTTGTAAGCGTTAAAATATACGAGGTTGAGTTTTATTTTAGATGCGGTAAATGTCGAAGGTATATGAAATATATCCAAGCCAAACCGGCTAGATTGCATTGTCCACAATGCGACGACACTTACAACTTACCTCAGAACGGAACGATTAAACTTTTCAAAGAATTAAAATGTCCTTTGGACGATTTTGAATTACTTTGTTGGACGATGGGAAATAAAGGAAAAAGTTTCGTTTTCTGTCCTTACTGTTACAACAATCCTCCTTTCAAGTAAGTTGATTTTACAAAAATTTACCAAAAAAACAAAAAAATTGGATAAAATTTCTCTTTTAGAGACATGAAGAAAGGGAACGGTTGCAATTCTTGCTCGCATCCTTCGTGTCCTTATAGTTTAATGTCGAACGGAGTTTGCAACTGCGCAGAATGCGATTACGGCGTTTTGGTTTTAGATCCCTCATCAGGACCTAAGTGGAAACTGGGATGTAACAGGTAATTACTAGTTTCCACGCAATTTTCATATTTGATTAACAAATATTTTACTGACAGGTGCGATACGATAATAAATCTTTTCGACGACGCCCAAAAAGTAACAATCTTAGAAGATAACTGCGATTGTGGTGCACAGTTAGTTAATGTTGAATATAAACAAGAAAAAAATAAATTGGAAGGTTCGAATGAATCTAAAGGGTGCGCTTTCTGCAGTCCGCAATTCGCTAGATTAGTGGACCGACCGAAGACGGCGGTTATTTCGCGTCCGAGAGTGTTTAGAGGAGGAAAAGCTGTCGGAGGTAGAGGTAGGGGTGGTAGAGGCGGTAGAGGAAGGCCGCCTAAAGATAAAATGGCGCAATTAGCTGCGTATTTTGTATAAAAATATCCTTTTACTTGATAGACCAGGGTAGAATCCTTTAGAAATAATAAAAGGTGAAAAAAAATAATAGTAGGATGGAATCTATTGGAAAAGGAGGAGAATATTATAAAAATGGAAGGAAAAATAATTTACGGGCGATCGGAAAGCGGGAAGGGGAAGGGGGTGAGTTTTTAAGGGTAAAAAACGGTTTATCCGGCAAAACTACAAGTCCTATGGAAAAAAGTCAAATGGCAAAGTTGTAGGTAATAAAAAGATCTACAATTTTTGTATTCACACTTTTTTCACATAACCTCAAAATTTATGTGGAAAATTTAAAAACCAAAGTTTTTGGTTTTTTATTTTTATCTTCTACAAACAAATTCTTTTTTTCACGAAATTTGGTGAAAACTTACCTTTTTATATCTCAAATACACTGTAATTTATTTGATTTGAAATATTTATTTTTTCACCTTGTTTTAACTTAATATCGAAAAAGCACCCTAATTTTCAATCGAAAATTCACCCGTCAAAATATCAGCTTTTTCAAAAAGTTGGTGTGCTTTATGTTCGTTGAAATCTCTACTTTCTGATGGTGTAAAAAAAATATAGTTTACTATAGTAAATCGTCGCAGAAAATGCTTTTTCGATATTAAGTCAAAATAAGGTGAAAAAATAAATATTTCAAATCAAATAAATTACAGTGTATTTGGGACATGAAAAAGTAAGTTTTCACCAAATTTCGTGAAAAAAATAATTTTTTTGCAGTAGATAAAAATAAAAAACCAAAAACTTTGTTTTTAAATTTTCCTCGTAAATTTTGAGGTTATGTGAAAAAAGTGTGAATACAAAAGTTGTAGATCTTTTTATTACCGACAACTCTGCCATTTGACTTTTTTCCATAGGACTTGTAGTTTTACCGGAAATCGAAATAAACCGTTTTTACCCTTAAAAACCCACCCCCTTCCCCTTCCCGACCTCAAATCGTCCGTAAATTATTTTTCCTTTCATTTTTATAATATTCTCCTCCTTTTCCAATCGATTTCATCCTACTATTTTTTTTAGTTTAAAAAATGATCGACCCTGGTTTATGAAAAGAACCTATACTTGCAAACTAATTTTTTTAACATCCAGTGTACATTAAGAAAGAAAAAACGTCTAACAGGTATATATTTATTGTGTTTTAGTCAATAAAATTGAAAATAACGATCAGTGTGGTTTTATTTTTGGATATCCCGCAAAATTTCGATTAAAAAAAAAATGATTAAAATTTGATGGTAGAGGTTTGAAACTTCTTTCATCTTCCACAGCGAGTTCATTAAAAACTAAATTCGCCTCTCCAACCATTTGTGAGTCCAAAGTCTCTTCCTGTTTGTTTTTTTCACGATAAGGTTTGTTTTTTGTACAAGAAAAACATCAGTTCTATATTATTAAATAATTATTGATAGGAAAAAAATTTCATGTTTCTGTAGTTTAGCAATTCTGCGTAGACCATTTGCGACCCAAGTACATACAATGATCTGTTCTACAAAATTAATTCTCGCATCAATTTCTAGCTTACAATACTTTAACTTCACTTTTTAAGATCTTATCGAAATCTTTACAAAACTCATAACAACACAATACCGTGTAAAAGTATCTCTTAAGCGATGCACATGATTTTTACTTCTGAAAGATCATAAGGAAATTCTTATAATGTAAAAGTGCTTCCGTCCTTGCAGGTTCTCACAGAAGTAGAGTTTGTGAGTAGGTGTTTCATCATAGAGTTCTCCTGGTACACCAGGTCGGTAACTGTCTTCAAATGTCTCTTACCCAGTTTCAATGGCCTGGTTGAGAGTTCCTTGTCTGTACCTTGTTCAGTAGACTCTTTGTATGGAGTTGAACTGTGATAGTAGGTTTGAAAATGATCAAGAAAGTGTCTATTTCTTTGTGAACTTTTATTTTCAAGTACTTAGCCCATCAGTAAATTTGTAACAATAGGTGTATATGTCTAGACATATTAATATGTTGAAATTTTATAAACTGGTTAACTTGATAAACTTTTTACTCGGATGACATCAGATCTAATTTGAGATGTTTTGAAAGTGTTTTTTTTTTGTTGACGTATATAAACATCCGATTATATTCTTTTATCATAAAATTATGAAACTTTACTGACAATATTTCCAAGAATGCATTCGATATCGTTACATTCGTCTTTATTCGTCACTTATAATAAATTGACATTTCAAAATCGATAATGCAGGTAACTGTAAAAATTGACAGTTCCGGGCTATGTTTAGTCAAACTGAAGTGGATATAATGGAGACTTTAGATGGGAAAAAAATTTGAATGAACAAGTTTGCGATACGAAAAATATAGGAGGGAAAATAAGGCTTAATAACAAAAAGAAATATTTATCGAGTAATAGGTGTAGTTTTTTTTTTGTATGATAAACAATTTGTTATCGTATGAATGAAAGATTTATATTCGATGATGGAACTAATTAAGATAGCACTGGATGTCACATCCGGTTATTATTTATAAAACAAAACATTAACAGCTTATTCTATAGTAAATAAACAACTATTTTTAGGCAATGATGTCAACTTTCTTATAATATACCAATCGAAAAATATCAAATTAAACAGCGGTTATATTTAATTTGTTTATACACATTTCCGATAAAGGATTCGATTGTAGATAATACACGATATTCGGAGATATTTCCACCAACTTGTCCGGCACACATTTCAGTTTGTTGTGATCCAATCTGACCCATTCGATATTTTTCAGGGACCCCAAACTGTTTTCACTTATCTCACCAATTTCGTTTCGATGTAAAAACAACCAACCCAAAGTATCCGGACCGGAAAAAGCGCCATCTTCAATTTTATGTATCGTATTATCGTTCAACAGGATGTTTGTTAATACTGTAACGTTTCTTATAACATGTCTCCCGTGTATGTTTTGAAGAATCTTATTGGGAATGACGGAAATGTAGTTTCTTTCCAAATTTATGCTGCTTACTTGCGGACTGGATTTGAACCAAGCATTCGACAAAGCTGTAATTTTATTTTCGTTCAAAGATAAAACCAGGAGGTTTGGCATGTTGTCGAAAGCGTTAGGATTGATTATTTCGATGCTGTTGTTCATTAAATGTAATTCAGATAGTGGTAGATCAGAAAATACACCTTCTCGGATAACTTTTATGACGTTATTTTTGATTTTAAGTAGATAGAGCATTGTTAGATTCCGAAAAGCTCCTGGCTCGATATCGGTAATATTGTTCTCTTCCAAAATAACGTCCGCTAGTTTTGGTAAGCTGTTTATGGCATCTTTTTTCAACACAGGTATTTGCTGATTTATTACCTGTATATAAAAAACTTTCACTAAATCCTCGGTCGGTTCAAAACATCCCGTTATCTCTTTAATGTCTTTGGCACCTCTTAGAGTCACATTTACACTGTGGAAAGTAACGTCACTGCAGGATTTCACTAACGTGGAAATACAAATTATTACAACTGCCGTTCGGAAAAACATTATTGTGTGTTTAAAACTGAGAAACATCAGCTATTTTAATTTTCTCATGATCCGATTTATCGAGAGGGTTAAAGGTTAGAAATGAAATAATTATTCATGTGAAATCTTGACACAGAGCTGTCTTTTAATTTTTTATTAATGCTGTATGTATACATTTAATAATGAGTCGCAAATGATATAGAAATCGTTGATAAGAAACATAGGCGCCACGCAAAACAGACAAACATTTGAATTTCAAACCAAAATAAATACTTTTATTTTTTGAGGTAGTCCGTGGTCACTAACATCAGATTTTTTCGAGATGTAAGTGGAAAATAGTTCTTCTCTAAACATACAAACATCCGGTTTTTGTGTATGTTTGGTTGCCTATACCAAAATCGTATAATAAAGCTTTCATTAAAATAGGAATCATTCATTGAATATTATTAGCCTAATCAAAGTACACATAAAACCTCACAAAGAATACAAAAAACTTGAAAATTCAAAATTGGGTATTTAAAAGGGTGGTGTTTAACATGAGAAAAAGTTTAGGCATGCAATTTTCCGGAAAATCGTCGAGTGAAAATTTTTGTTTTTGTTTTATCGCTTTAATTGTTTAAATAATAAATATACAGAAAAACTTTCAAATCAAAATTTGTAGCTGATGCATTTATCTACAAATTTTGTCTAAAAAGTTTTTCTGTAAATTAAAAAGTTTACGAGATAAAAATTAATTTCAGTGGTATTCAATTCGTGGTTACGCGCGAACGGCACGTGAGGCAAATTTATTAGCCGCTCGACTTGAAAGTTGATAATTTTGGGCTTATAACATTCTGAAAAAATAAATAAACTCATGTAAAATGTAAAGAAAGATCTCAACTTTTAGATAAAAATACTTTCAAATTTGAAAAAGTAGATTTTCTGACTGTAATATCAGTTTATTATAATTCCTATTTAATTAATACTTATCCCAGCGAAAATTCCTTTTGGATTTAGCATTACAAATGAGCATAAAACATTATTATTATAAAAGCAAAGCCATCAATATTTAGAATTTTAAACGAATGATTCTTAAAAATCTGTTTTTTTTGCATGCTTAATTTTACTTGTTTTTTTTAGACTTCATTCAATTATATCTTTTTTCGAAATTAATATAATTCAATGAAACTTTACTACTAAACACTTTGAAGCATCTACTTTCGAAACTACTATACAGTTTTTCTATAAATATCAAATTTTTTAAATAATAGACAATTATTTAAAATAAATACTTAAATCAGAGGTCTGTCAGCAAACCTTCTATAACTTTTTATACCGTTTATGATATTATCTAAAAATTTGTGAACTTTATAATGAACCTATTAAGAAGTGATCGCGATACAAAAGAACAGACCTATGGCTCAGGTAAGAAAGAGAAGGGAGCACAAATAAAGGTGAAAAAGCAGGTGAGAGAGCGTGGAAAATCGATGATAATACATTAAAAAAATTATTTTTCAATGTATTTGTAGATACCCCATTTTAGAACACATTTCATACGAAACATTTTTTTCTAAATGTCATTGTTTATTTACTATCGTAAAATTAAAAACGTGAAAATTGATAATGTTCAAAAATACTACTATGGAAATTTCGTATATATTTTAAAAACTAATGCAGATACAAAAAAAATGTTCAGACAAATTTTGTAGATAAATGTATTAGCTACAATTTTCGATTCAAACATTTTTCTGTGTTTTCATTATTTAAACAATTAGAGCGAAAAAACAAAAACAAAAATTTTCACTCGTCGATTTTCCGGAAAATCGCATGCCTAGCATTGTAAAGTTTTTCACATGTTAATCACAACCCTTTTAAATACCCAATTTTCAAGTTTTTTGTGGCATTTTGTGTATTTTGACTACGCTATATGTGATTGTTTATACTTTAGATCCAAAAGAAAGTCTCGGGCAATTAGTTCCTTAGGATATCCGCATGTTTATCTCCAGCTAGACATTCCTCATCTATCCAGGAGTGGTACCCTGATATTCTGTATGTAAATGAAGGTTTCTTTTTCCACCGCACAGTTTCTATGTTTTTCTTGATCCACTAGCTTATTGACTTGTCCATTCAGGTTGCAGGGACCTCATTCATTCGATTGGGTTGTACTCAACAGCCCAGGTACTTGAACTGAATCTTTGTACCATTTCCCATATTATCTATTTCCTTTCCAGAAGCTTTGTGTCTTCTATGTAGGCCACTAGTTTGACTGGAGGGAATTCCAGCAGTTGTATTATTTCATGTAAGTTCTCGCAGAAGCAGAGTATGTGTTCCATCATAGAGTTCACATTTCCTGCACATAGGTTAACCAACTTTGCCCATTTTGTGCAGATGTTTCCTCAGGTTGCAGTGTTCAGTACCAGGTGCTGTATTTTTGACTGAGAGAGTAAAGATTCCCAAGAGAATAGATATTTTGTCTTTGTCACAGCAGTGACAGTGTAACCAAGCAAAATAAAGACAAAAACTGTGTTCTCTCGAAAAGCTTTATTCCCCAAGTCAAGAATACAGCTCCAGGTCGGTAACTATCTTCAAATGTCTCTTACCCAATAGCCTGGTTGAGAGTTCCTTATACAGTAAACTCTCCATTTGAGTTGGTGTTCCCTATCTAGCCAGTTACCGATTTCCCCTCTTATGCAATCTTTTGTGACCTATGAAGTCTCCTTTAGAACCTTCTTTAGCTAACTGGTTATTAATTTCATTACATACAATCCCCTCATGTGCAGACACCCACATTAGAGACACTTTGTTGTCTCTTGCCAGCCTGTTGAGGGATTCTTTACAGTTTTTACCCGTCTAGATCAGAGCCTGGCTGTCAGTGAATATTTTTATTTTTTATCCGGTATATCCTAGCTCTTTTGATGTTTTCATCAATACAAGCAATCATCTATGCTTGAAACACAGTCGTATATAGGCAGGGACCTGTTGGTACCTTTTGATCTCATCTTGAACCTGTACATTTGAGAATAAATTGATTCAATATAAATATTTGAAATATTTAAATTATAGTAGACTTAAAATATTTTCTGTTATTCAAATCTCCAAGTTGTCCCCCACATAAATGAACACAGAAATTGTTTTAAAGATAAATAAGTACTTGAAGAATAATTTCAATTTGTAAAAAATGTCATTTATTCAATACTTAACAAAAATATGTAAACAAAACTCAATATACAAGTCACAATATTACGTACTGTCATTCTTCCTGGGTAGCCATGTCTTCTGCAATATTTTCATTTTCTAAATGTTGTTCTTTGGCAGCTTTATACTGACTAATCCAAGAAGTTGGTTCCATAGTTTTATACATCTGCAATATTAACAATAGAGTAAGTTGCACGTGAACCATAAATATACTTTATTTCTGTTTGTTAAACACTGAACTGAATTATTTGAATGTTTTTACTTACTTTACATACAAATTTCAAGATCTCATGTTTAGATATTTCTTTTTCTGCCCTACTTCCCCAAGATATCGAAACTTTATTGCTCATCTGGTCAATATCCATTTGTATATATTTCTTATTTTTTAAAGTAGTTATAAAATGCTTTAAACTTCCAAACATTTCATGCCGAACCTCTATGTCTATTCCAAATGTTTTTAAAAACGTATATAAGGATTCTACAAAAGTTTGAAATGGATAAATACAAGAACAAACATTGCTTAAATGAATACTTACTATCAGTAACTAAATTGTTGCCCATAAAAATATGTGATAAAATAAGTAAAGTAAGAATTTTGTGAACATCATCAGGAAGTTTGTCTGGAAGGACTGTTTCTGTTGGGTCTGATTTATATGGCAAAGCATTTGTGACTATATATCCTTTTGCTGAATTCGGTTTTGGGGTTTCAACAATTACAGTGTACCCATAAACCTTAAAAATAACAACAAAAGGAAACTTTGTTGAATTATAACCTATATGGTATTATTGTTTACCTCTTTTAGTATGTTCACAGCTTTGTTAATGATATCTTGAAAATGTTGTCCAGCTTTTGGTAGTACATTTTTCTTGAACTCGCTTCTTTTAAAAATAACGTGTTCTCCAGCCCTATTTACAATATATCTCACCAAATCGTTTACCTCATTGTTGTGATTTAGGGGTACGTTATTGTCTGTTTTGGAAATTAAATTTTGTTCGGTTTCAGAAAGGTTTCTGCTGGTAGAAGGACCTCGCTGCGATTTTCGGGGCATAATTGCTTACAAATTAAAACGTTTCAATTAACTACAGAATAATCATTTAGAATAGATAGAGTAAAACAAACCTTCCTTTCACAATTTTTCATCATACTGCCTCAGACTACGTTGTTGCCAAATTAAAAATATTAAATAAAAACTCCACCATCTTGAAATTAATCCTACAAATTTTTTTATTTTTCATAAAAATTTTGGTTATTGACAAACAATATCTCGTTTGTTGCTAAATATTAGTAAAATTTAATAAATTGATGTTTTTAGAAAATAAGTTTCACACTTGACAACATCGTGTTGCTGTTCAAACTTATTTCAAGGGTGGGAGTATTTTGTTTTCCAATCAGCTGATTTGTGTCTGAAGCTGATGTAAATGTCATAATTTTGTGAAGGTTGTTGTTTGATTATTATTTTAACTCCTTAAATATTTAAAAATATTACTAGATTTTAATTTAAAAAGTGTATATTAAACGGTTAAGATATGTGATTTTGTCGTGAAAGTATTATTTTTCATCTAAACTAGTTTTAAATGCCATAAAATGGATCATTTGATATAAAGAGAAAAGACGCAGTTACAATAAATCAACTTTTTGTTAGGAATTTCAAGGTAAGCAAAATATTTTCGGGGTTTAAATTATAAACAAAATATAAAATAGCTTTTTTACATACTATTTAGTTAATATTCCAAGCATACTAGTTTATTTAAGCTATTTTATCCACACCCCTTTGTTGTTAAATTGCTTTGTTTTGCTTTATCTCGGACGGTTGTGACAAGCTCAAGTACCTACAATGACGTTTCGTTTGCTTTAATGGTTTTTTATTGTTTACAACACTAATAATAGTGCTTCCGTTTTTAATCGTACTTGATTTTTTGTTGTTATTAATATATTGTTATAAACAATGTGGAGAGACAAAACATTTTTTAGTTTTTTTTTCTTGACCTTGGGCAAGAACAATATTTTTTTTCCAAATATTTACGGTTTTGAATGTATACTGACTGAAAATGTTATGTACTGTGATTTATTGGTGATTTTATTTTGTTGATTATTATAAAAATGTCTCATATTTAAATGGTAAGTAATAATTTGAAAATATAGGAGCTTTTGAAAGTTCTGTAGTATGAAACTACACACTTTAAATTTACATATTTATGTGTACAATTATAAATGTTTAGTTTTATTAATACTTTATATAAATGGTTTTAAGAAAGTGGATTTTTTGTGGTAGTAATTCAAATTTACCAAAAAAAAAATGGCAAATTTTTAAAGAAATCAGTAGTGAACAAACTTAATTTGATAAATATTGAAGAAAAAAAATCTTAAAACTCATTTTATTTCAGGGTATAGTACTAAATCATAGTTAATTATTAGAATGTCGGACTCACCTACGAATACAGGTTCTGAAATGTACATCGGGCCTGCTAAAGTCTTACCTAGACATGTCAACGATCCGACAATTCTGGATAGTGTTGCGGGTTTCATAAATGAAGTGGTTCCCACATCTCATACAGGACCACATGACACCAAAGATCAAATACAGTGGTCAAGATTTGAAAATATAGAAGTTGAAAATCCTGCAGTTTTTCAAGTTGGAACTTATATTAGTACTATACCATCAACTCTAATTTTAACATTGGGCTATACAACTGGCATACAGGTATGTTATTTATAGAGAAAATCATAAAATAGAGTAATACATTAATTTTTTTAGGTATGGGCCATACCAGCCAATGGAGAAGCAGCCGAGATATTATCTTGGAGGCATGGCTTTGTAAAAGTACTCAAATTTTTACCTGTGCCATATATAGTAGGTAATTCAACCAAAAAGGATATGTTTGTGTCAAAAAGACCTCTGCTAGCTGTCTGTGATAGTTCATCTTCGGGACCCCAATTTAGTTCTTTAAATTTTGTATCACTAATAACAGGAGAACAAGTACGTTAATAATAAATATCCAATGAAAAACTTTATTTTAATATTCTCTTTGCAGGTTAAGGTAATAAAATTCAAAAACTCTGTTCTCGATGTCTTGGCTAACAAGCAATTTATTGCTGTTAGTTTTCAAGAAAAAATTGCTGTATTTGACGCTTTTACACTTGAAGACCACATGACTGTTACAACATGTTATTTGAGCCCCGGTTTCAACTCCAATCCAATAACTCTTGGTGCAAAATGGCTAGCATATGCAGAGAAAAAGTTGAATCTTTCAAAAAAGTGTACTGGTGGAATGGACGGAGAAGGTGTACAGGTAAGAGGAAGGTTTTATTGCATACAAATTCACTACAACTCAAAATTCGTATCGTATTTGATATTTAGGAAAAAATTATAGCATCTAAATAAACAATTTTTTGAGAGATAGTTCTAAAATATTTGAATAGTAGATGCAAGTGACAATTGACACTGACAGATGACACTTGCGTCTATTGTCCAGGAGCGTCTAAATGTAGTACTCTTTACCAACGTTGCCAAGTGTAGTCCTAAACTGAAAGGGCGCCATCGAGTATCTCCGGTGGCGCTCGGCTTTCATGCGAAGCGCGCACGGTTCTAAAGCTTTTAACCTTCTATACGATATCATTAATGTGTGCAGAGATTAGCCCAGCGTAAGTGTGCTGGGCTCCTAACACAGAGGTACCAGGTTCGAGTCGTGTCCGAGTCAAGATATTTTTATTTTTATTTTCTTATTGTTTTTTTCAAAAATTGACTAAAAATACGAAGAATTTTTCGATTCGGATTAGGGTAGGGGGTAAGGTAGGGTGGTTTTGGTTAGGTTATTATTGAAAATTATTATAATAATCTGTCAATTACACAATTCAATTTTTCGATTCGGATTAGGGTAGGGGGTAAGGTAGGGTGGTTTTGGTTAGGTTATTATTGAAAATTATTATAATAATCTGTCAATTACACAATTCAATTTTTCGATTAGGGAAAATGTATCTATGCATTCGTGAGTTTTCCTTTTTGTATGATAATTCTGTATTGTAAACTCGAACAATTTTCAGTACGTTTTGCTAAACATAATTTTAAAAATGACAAATATTGATTTCTTAACACATTGCTTTTTAATCAACTGTGATAAATATCATTATTAAAATATTTTTACTTTCCAAAACACAAACGTTTTAGTTTAGGACTACACTTGGCAACGTTGGTAAAGAGTACTACATTTAGACGATCCTTGTCCCGTCAGCGCTCGCAAGTACAAATCACACAAGTATATGTTAGAGGAACACTATTAGAATTCCAACGTTGCCAGATTTTAAATTTGACGCATTTTTAGAGTTACACTGCAACTGTAATCCACGCGGCAAAATCTTTGGGTAGAGGTCTCCGTGAATTAGGAGAAAGCGTTGCTAGCAGTTTGACAGGGAATAATAATTACAAACCGGGAACTTCTCCAAACAGCCCACAAGCTGGGGGACAACTAGATGTACCACACAAAGGCATAGTTACCATATTGGACATATCAGTGAGTAATGATACAGTGTTGAACTTGACCTTGAAACTAATTATTTTTTTTAATAGAGTCCCAATTTGCACTCCATGGACAGATCTCTTTCGTCGGGTGATCCCCTTATAGCACACTTCGCCGCACACACCGAAGCTATAGTAGCGCTACAATTCGATCCTAGCGGCATGTTACTTTTGACAGCCGATAAACGGGGTCACGATTTTCATTTGTTCAGAATACATCCCCACCCAGGCGGTTCCGTTTTGGCGTCGGTGCATCATTTGTACATTTTACACAGAGGAGACACTTCTGCTCGTGTGCAGGACATGTGCTTTTCGCAGGATTCTCGATGGGTGTGCGTGAGTACTTTGAGAGGAACTACGCACGTTTTTCCAATAACTGCGTACGGCGGGAATGTCGGGATGAGGACGCACGCTACTTTACACGTTGTTAATAAGATGTCCAGGTTTCATAGATCCGCAGGTAGGATTCGTATTCACGATGAAAAATTAAGTTAGTTCATCTATTGTCTATTTTGCAGGTCTTTCGGTTGATGGAAGATCCAATAGTCCGATATCTATGTGGGAATCACCGAGCGTACCGCATTATCCATATCATAATCCGAGATTTCCACCGTACCCTCATCCGACCGTCGTTAATCCTCTAGCTCAAATTAGACAACCTGTAATTGTACAAAACACTGGAAATATTCCTCCGAGAATACAAACTGGTATGTAAAATTGATCTCTAACCAGTAGACCAGGGTCGATCATTTTTGAAGCCAAAAAAAATTGGAAAAGGAGGAGAATATTATAAAAATGAAAGGAAAAATAATTTATGGGTGATCGGAGGTCAGGAAGGGGAAGGGGGTGGGTTTTTAAGGGTAAAAACGGTTTATTTCGATTTCCGGTAAAACTACAAGTCCTATGGAAAAAAGTCATAATGACAGAGTTGTAGGTAATTAAAAGATCTACAATTTTTGTATTTACACTTTTTTCACATAACCTCAAAATTTATGTGAAAAATTTAAAAAACGAAGTTTTTGGTTTTTTATTTTTATCTTTTACAAAAAAAAAATTTTTTACACGAAATTTGGTGAAAACTTACCTTTTCATGTCTCAAATACACTGTAATTTATTTGATTTGAAATATTGATTTTTTCACCTTATTTTGACTTAATATCGAAAAAGCACCCTAATTTTCAATCGAAAATTCACCCGTCAAAATATCAGCTTTTTTCAAATAGTTGGTGTGCATTCTGTTCGTTGAAATCTCTACTTTCTGATGGTGTAAAAAAAATATATTTTACTATAGTAAATCTTCTCAGAAAATGCTTTTTCGATATTAAGTCAAAATAAGGTGAAAAAATAAATATTTCAAATCAAATAAATTACAGTGTATTTGGGACATAAAAAGGTAAGTTTTCACCAAATTTCGTGAAAACAATATTTTTTTTGTAAAAGTTAAAAATAAAAAACCAAAAACTTTGTTTTTTAAATTTTCCACATAAATTTTGAGGTTATGTGAAAAAAATGTAAATACAAAAATTGTAGATCTTTTTATTACCGACAACTTTGCCATTTGACTTTTTTCCATAGGACATGTAGTTTTGCCGGAAATCGAAATAAACCGTTTTTACCCTTAAAAACCCACCTCCTTCCCCTTCCCGACCTCAGATCGCCCGCAAATTATTTTTCCTTTCCTTTTTATAATATCCCCCTCCTTTTCCAATCGGTTTCATCCTACTATTATTTTTTTTTCAGCTCAGCTGTACTATAATACTTTTTATATTCCAGGTCGTCAAAGATTACCATCTTCTTCGGAAGAAAACATCTCGTTACGTATAGTAACCTGCTTCGCCGCTCCTCGTGCCCTTATCGACGTAAGCCGCGACAACACTCTAATAAAAATACCAAAACCTGTAGATTCTCTTTTTATAATGTCTTGTCTCGGTACGCTCGTTCAATACGATCTCGATCCTCATCAACAATCGAATGTACCAAAAGAACGCGTTTCCAGCGATACCCCCATCGAACTTACAGTCACCGCCAGAGCGCAATGGTTACTTCAAAGAAAAAATATCGGAATCGATCTGGTCCCACCGATGACCAAGGAGAATTTAAATTATATCAAACCGGAAATAAGGAGACTGAAGAAGACTGCATCAACCGATTCGAACGACGAACAATGGTTATCACAAGTCGAGATCATTACGCATGCGGGACCGCATAGAAGACTTTGGATGGGACCGCAGTTTACGTTCAAGACTTATAAAACGATAGCTGGGTGAGTTTAGTTTAATTTTTGTTGATAATTGAGAGTAAAATTAACGTTTTAGATCTCCGTTATCTGTTGGGGAATCCCAACCGATCGACTTGGGACATTCGAAGCCTATTAATATGCCAATAACCAAGGCAAATCCCGTTCTTATTGAATCTAGTTCGGCTTCAAGCTGCGAACAACATTTGTTGGATAATTATCATAGAACTTTAGAGGAAGGCGGTGGTATCGGTGAGTTGCAATTGAAGGAAGACTTGGCGGACGCCATGTTGGAATCCCCTGGTATTCGGGATACCGGTGAGTACTTCTTTTTGTTTAGTTTTTTTTTGTGTTTTTAGAGTTCGTTTATGGAGTAGCTTTGGCACGATTGGTTTTACTTGAATATTAAATATATCAACATAAATAAACGAGGGTTCTAAAATTTTTTGGAAACTGATACTTTTATTTAATGCAATAAATGTTTAAATTATTATTATTATGTTAGTTGAAATTTAGACAGTGAAAAATATTCTCAACATACTCCAAAATATCACTCAATCCTTTCCCTGGGTTTAACAAAAATCCCAAGCCAATTTTTTATATATATATAATATATTGTCCACTTCGCACAACAAATTATCTTGTAACATCACAAAAACATGTTAGTTTAACTTCTCAACCTTGTTCAGTCCCACTCGATGACTCAAATTTGACCAGATCACACTCTCCTCACAGTCTCTAGCTACATCTCGCCCAGTATGTTCTGTGGATCTATCCTTATTTATTTTAGTCGACGTTTTTATAGCAGTTTGTCAGCAACGTTCAGCCATTTGTTAATTTTTTTCTTGTTTGGACGTTTTCTTTAATGATTTTTTACTTTATGTTCGCTGGATTTTGAACCTAAAGTTTCGTTCACTTCTGCTACAGACATCTTGAACACCAGCTGTGGTTTATTTGACGTTTTCAAACTGTCACTTGCACGCTTACATGCGAGTGGGGTGCACCACAGAATACCAAGGTCACATGTGAGTGGGATATTCTATGGCTACTCACAAGTGCGTTCGGAAAAGCAGCTTATGGTTTATTTGACGTTTTCAAAACTGTCACTCTATGACAATTTTGCTTGTGACGGTTAGGGTTGCCACCTTTTTAAAAAGTGATGAATGAACACTTCGAAAAAAACTTTTAATAATACTGGATTTAAGAATGCGATACTGATTAATAATTCCACATCTTAATTAGGAACTTACATCATTTCAACATCAAAACCGCAAAATACCCAAACTTAGTTTGACAGCTGCACCACAGAATACCACGCTTACATGCGAGTGGTGTGCACCACAGAATACCAAGGTCACATATGAGTGGGATATTCTGTGGCTGCTCGCAAGTGCGTTCGGAAAAGCAGCTTTTGTTTCTCGGAGCGCGCGTCGAAGCTGATGAGCATAAATTAATCTTGAAAAATAGTGGTATTTATTTTAAAGTTAAAAAAGGACTATTTCCAATAAGGGACAGGTGGTAATATTAGAGATGGTAGTACGGAACGGTTTGTTAGTTTGAATAGTGTAATTTAGGAATAACGCACATTTTGGGTAAAATTTTGGCTAAAAAGTGAATTTATCCAATTAAAATAATAGAAAATGCCTTAAATTCAAGGAAATACGGATAAACGTTTTATTTTATTCTAAACACACACTCATCAGCACTAAAATAACAAATTAAACCAACTTTGAGTGATATCTTGACAGCGTCAAA
Organism: Lochmaea capreae; assembly: GCA_949126875.1. Classification (NCBI taxonomy): domain Eukaryota; kingdom Metazoa; phylum Arthropoda; class Insecta; order Coleoptera; family Chrysomelidae; genus Lochmaea; species Lochmaea capreae. The sequence goes on along the minus strand of OX421405.1, from coordinate 2,795,347 downwards.
CACTTCTTCTGTCTTGTCTCTTCAAGATGCCTCGAAGTAAGAAGGTATAAAGCCAGGTTTAAAAACGTACCCAATTTTTATTTTACATTAACACATTTTTCCAAAAAGTGTTGAAAACTGTTGAATGAATGAATTTAACAAGATTTTATATAAAATATTATTGTTAACAACAGCTTTGCAAAAGAGATTAAAAATATGTACACAATCATTGTGTTAACTACGACTAATAACTGACATACGTCATTTTTGTCATTTGGTGCAGGCACATTAACCTAACATTATTTATATACATGTGAAAAATAAACGATTTTTTCTTGGATAAATCTGTGAAACCTAAAATAATGTTTCATATCCCAATAGTTGGATGTGGGTCACAACAATAGATCTCTTATTCTCCAGAATTGTATCCAAGTGATTTCCACGTAGAGAATACCTTAAGTACAGTACACCGATCATAGATATTAACTATTTAAGAGATAGTAGAAGTAGTTTTTGGTATTTGCGGCCACGTTTCAACATTTTTTTTAAACTAAACTAATTTTTTTTTCAAATACAAAAAATGTAAAAAATTAACCAGGAATTTTCGATACTCTATTTAATTTACAAGTAGATATACTAAGCAGATTCTAGCTCAGTGACATTTATTGCTACGTGCTTGATTTGACATTACGAACAGTCGTGTTGTGAGGATAGCCAAAGAAAACAATTCCTGCTGCATGTCAAATGTTTTCAAGTGTTTTGAGTTACTGAGCTAGAATCTGTTTAGCATAATTTTATCCCATAGTAAAGTTCTGGAACAAATTATAATGAAATGAGAAAATAATTCGCATGAGTTTAGACATTTATATTTAAAAAATTGGATACCCGTGGCTGTTTTTTTATTCCCATCATTCTAGTTACATAACATAAAATAAGATACCAACTTCTGATAGAGAGATAGAAAGCTGAATTTTTGTAGAGATCTGTATTGTGACAGTCTAAATGTTGTTTCAAAAATCGCTCAAGATATTCAAGGTCATAGGTCGCAAAAATCTCTTTCTATGCTTTAAATCGTATTTGCGTTTGTTATAAAAGTTGTACAGCTTAGAATTCTCTATAATTTTGGTCTCAAGCAATTTTTTATGCTACGCACTTTTCGCGCTCTATCTCAAAAACGGTTGTACGTATAAAAAATTGCTTGAAACAAAAATTGTTTAGAATTTGATGCTCTACAACTAGTAATATATGCGAATACGATATTAAGTATAGAAAGCGAGATATTTATAAAAAAAAACTGATTTGATCTTGAATATCGCACACGATACAATAGTTCAGCTTCTTATCTCCAATTTCGAGGTTAATCTCCGAAAATCCCGGACTGACCCGCCAATTTGGACACACAAACTTCCGTAGCAGTAGACCTATTGAAGATATAATTGTTTGCGCATAGTTTTGTTGTGACCGCTTAATTTTTCATAGCATGCTTGCACGAGTGGCCAAAATTTTCGCACACCCAATAAACTAAAGTGATTTGTGATTAAACTGCCACTAGTTTTTCTCTCTGTTCAGGTGGGCGGTGCGTAATAGTTCAAATGAAACCAGCAGTCGCAAAGGTTGTGAACCCCTTAGGCACTGTCGTAAACGTCCACTCCGGCGACGAGGCCGAAGTAGAAGTATTCGAAGAAGCTATTCATGAAAATTGCGACGAAACGTTGTTTAGACCAGTCGTAGCGCCTAAACCCGCTCTCAATCCGGATAAAGTACAGTACGGTGAAAATATTCTTACGAAAAGTTTAGATTCTACTACTGAAGTAGCTGTAAAGATATTGAGAAAGTCTACCGAGGAGCAGCCTACGAAAATTACCTCGGTAGAAAGTAGGGTTAAGGATAATAAAAGCGAAGTGAAAAAATCTAAAAATAAACTTGTGGCTAACGTTAAAGTCGAACCAATATTCGATCTCTTGGACAATAAACCTTTAGATTTGGACTATAGCAATAAAACACTTTTGGATTTCCCTCATTTGGAAAATGACGATTTTTTTTCGTTGGAAAACTTAACAAAACCGGAAAATTTTCAAGACGCAACCGAAGAACCTGTAATTAACGATAAGAAAAAATCAAAAGTGAAAGTCGACCGGACAAATTTGGAAAATCTATCGGAAAACAATTCGTCCGAAGAAAACGCCGAAGATAAAGTTTTCGCTAAGCGCAATAGAAAACCAAAAGCAAAGTTGGGGGTTAAAATAGTTAACGCTAACAACGAAAATACCAATCCTGAGAAGCTTATAGATTGTTCGGCTGAAATAACTCTACCGGCTCCTAAAAAATCTTGGAGCAACATCGCAGCTTCGAAACCGAAGCCTAAAATCATCATAGACTGTACGCAAGAAGATAAAGAATTCGATTTACCGAAAATCGAGTTCGTAGAAGACGAATTCACCGTGCAACTACCGAAAAAAAATCTCCAGCCGAACATATCAGACTTCATCGACATAACTGTCAGCGAAGAGGAAAAATCCGACAGGGACATTTTTTCGATACCCGACGACGCGTTCTTGTCGAAATCTCACAAGTGTTCCGACGACGAAAAGTGCGATTTGAGTAGTTCCCCTGCCGAAGCCACCGAAAGCGATGATTCCGGTAAAATATCCAACACCGCTTTTATAGAGACTAAAGTAACTACGACTTCGAAGAGTTCGAGGAAGAAAAAGAAGAAAAAGTAGATGAAAAAGTGAGATTATAGGAAAGTATGTGGTGAGGTTTTGGTGGATATTTTTTAGGAAAAAGTGCGGTTATGTTTGACAGGAATAAACAATTTGAAAAAAATATTATTTCATGAAATTTTTCTATTTGACCGAAATAGATTAGATGAGAAATGGAGTGGCTCTCCTCCCTATTTTTAGAGCTCAATATCTAGCTTTATTCTTTTTGTTGGACCTATTAGCCTGGATACCGCCTCCCTTGCGTAGTTCTCTACCCTCGGTTTTTCTTATCCAAATAGGTGAAACCGCACCCTTACTATGCCTTCGCACTCATAAAGTATGTTCTCCGTGGTTTCGTCTTCTTCCTGGCAAAAAAGGTTAGGCCCTATCATGACCTTAGTCGCTCCCTGCATGGCTAATTCATCGGCCTTTTCATTGCCTTTAATTACTTGGTGACCTGGCACCCATGCTAGGGTCACCAACTCTTCTGCACTGCATTGCACCGCCTGAAAGACTTTGGCATGTTGATCTTCTCTTGTACCCCTATACTCTGGCTCCCATTCCAGAGTCTGTTTTAGAGTGTACCGCTGTTATAGGAGGCCCTGCTTCTCAGTCCTTTCTGTGACTTCATTTTTGAAGCTATATTGTGGGGCAATCTAATATTTGACCGAATTAAGTAGATGCACTATAGTAGTTCTGGAACATTTCGAATAAGTATAACCAAACGGCGCAAGCGCTTACTCAACTTCCCATCTCTTGACCAATGTTCTCAGTTACACCATCTAACATCTAAAGAACCTATTATAAATTGTATTCAAATTGTTTTTCTCTAATTGGCTATAAAAAAAACCCAGTCCATTCAGTGACTTCATTTTTGAAGCTATATTGTGGGATAATCTGATATTTGACCGAATTAAGTAGATGCACTATAGTAGTTCTGGAACATTTCGAATAAGTATAACCAAACGGCGCAAGCGCTTACTCAACTTCCCATCTCTTGACCAATGTTCTCAGTTACACCATCCAACATCTAAAGAGCCTCTTATACATTGTATTCAAATTGTTTTTCTCTAATTGGCTATAAAAAAAAACGTGACCGCAATGTTTGTACAACGTTTCGGTTTCACAGGAACACCCTCCGTTTTATTTTTTAACCTGTATATATCTACGAAAGGTTTTTTTTAAAATTGTTTATTCCTGCATTATATAAGGTACCGCCCAAAAAAAAAGTATAAGTGTAAATTATTTTAATAGTACCAGTAGTATATTTGTAATATATATTTAATCTACCGAGTATTTAGGCACTGCTGGACATCCTGAATACAATTTATGTATTATGGTTATTACACCATGTTAGTATAAAGTTTATTTTAATTCGGTGTTAGTTAAAAATACACTTTTTTCTTTTTAATTTGTAATAAGTATGTTCAAGTTTGATTGAGGAAATTTTATTTTTATATTGGAGAGAAAAGTTCTTCCACTATTTGGCTACATTTATTCCTTGATCAAGTCTTTCAACCATGTGTTGATTTATTTTTGTACGTGTACAAATTATTTTATTTAAAAATATTCACTAACGAATGTAAAAAGTATGACGAAATAAAAATAAAAAAAAACAGAGTTAATCTCGCGTTGGAGAGGGTTCCGTATGTTTTTCTGAAATCTATGACTTCTTATAGGTTTTTCTATAAATAAAAAGATATGAACAATTTTTAAAATATTTTCTAAAAATTTTAGTCCGAATAGTTTCAAATAAAAATATTTTCTTAAATTTGTTAAAAACCCGTTTATTTTAAAATTATAAAAAATATATATTCTAGACTCTCTCAGCAAGACCTCTTATTTGATATGTCACATGGTACAATTTGCATTTTTTTAAAAAATTTTAATTTGCCCCAAGAAAGGGGACACTTATATCCAAAAGCTGCATTTTAAAACAAGGCTTATTATAATTTATATATTTTTTTGTATTTATTTCATAATTTTAGGTCCCATAAGGGAGGAGAATTTTCATCTATTTGCCTAAATTATTAAAAACTATTTATTTCAAAATTATAAAAAATATATATTCCAGACCCTCGCTACAATCCCTTCTATTTGATATGTCACAAAGTCCATTTCTCAAACTTTCTAACTTGTCCCAAAAAGGGGGCACATAATAAAAATTCCTTCATTTACGGAACCCTAAAAACGAAAAAAATTGATAATAAAAAAGAATAATTTTAATTAAATATTTTAACTTTAAAATAAAAAAAAATTTAAAATCGAAAATCAAATATTATTTAGGTACAAATATATATATCTAAGTTTTTAAGTTATATTAATAATATTAAATGGGTTTTAATAAAATTTGAAACTTGAACATACTAAAATTTCTTAAAAAAAACTAAACTTACCATTCAAAATTTTAAAAATAATACCAGCTTTCAAATCATATCTATTTTTTCCAATTTTAATTAATAAGATATTGTATATCACTAACAAAATGTATCTACCGGAGTTTACATGCTTTCTATTATATAATTTATAATTTTAAAACTGAACAGCCTAACAAGGTAAATACCACTATAGAAATGAAACTAAACAAAAATTTATTTTCCCATAGATTTTAATTTATCCTACATCCTCCAACCCCCTCCCCTTTGCTCCAATTTTGATTTTATTGTGATGCAAACAAACTTTTATTTAATGAAAACTGTAAACACCGGATTCTATTTTAACTCGTAATTTTTTTAACAGTACTGTTAGCAATTTGTGATTTCTATATACAGGGTGTACTCGAAAATAATATCTATCGATTCAACATGCAGTCCAAAATAATCTCTTAACATAGAAGTACAGTCAGGAAAATATTTATTGCATTGTTGCAAAAAATAAAAAATGCCCAGGATATTTTCTTCTCTCTTGGTGATTATTTTCGGCATATTTTCGGCAATTTACATTGAGTCACAAAAATTTATCCGATCGCTTTAATATTTTTCACAAATGTAAGGTATTTTTATTTTATTTCGCGTTATTTATTTTTTTTGCAGCTAATAAAGTATACTCGGACATATATACTTTTTGTAGAGCCAATTATTTTAAATTGGAATATTCCTAATCTAAAAAATAATCCCTATTTAATATTGAAAAATTATAATGGACTCCTTTATTTAAAATAATCCTCTACGCCATTGCTGTATATTAACACACTTAATAATAAAAATGATTTTAATAATTCAAATCAAGTCAAAAAATATTTCTTCCACGGCCGGAATAGAAATCAGTTTCATAGACATCAAAATTAAAACAGAAGTAGTCGATTATTCCCAAGGGAGTATAATGAAAAACGTTCTCCATAATGTAAACTCCCTTGGGAGCATTATACTCCCTTGGGAATAATCGACTACTTCTGTTTTAATTTAGATGTCATAGAAACTGATTTCTACTCCCGACCGTGGAAAAAATAGTATATACCATTCGGGAGAGATGCTATTTTGTCCTCGGTGCATTGTAGCCCTCGGGTTTCAAATTGCACCTCTGCCAAAATAACGCATTTCTCTCCCTTATAGTATAATGCACTATTATTTGTTAGTAAGGGGGAAAATGCTCGTTAAGAGTTATTTGAACTACTTTTGTGTCCAACCACACTGATTTACTTTTGACAGCTGTATTTTTGACGTTATTGTTTTCTATAATAGTTCTATGGTGGTTTCCATCGATCTCGTTTTCGCGAGGAGTTATTTCAACTACTTTTCTCGAAGCTAACCACAATAAATGACTTTTGACAGATGTTTTTTAATGATTTGACGATACTGATTTCCTTAGACAATTTTTAATTGTTAGAAATATAAAAAAATATTGTGGTTTAATTAACAAAAATAATAATTAATACACCGCAGGGAAAATACAAAAGATATGACTGGAATTATTAAAATCACTTTGTGAAACCTTCAAAGTTATTATTTTTCATCATTTACGCTGGTTGATAATATTATGTGAAAAGATAATTTATGTAATATTTTATTTTTTTAATCAGTTTATGATATACAAGGTTTTATTCAAATATTGTAATTAGTATCAACAGAAATTTGAAGGTATAATTTGATTTTAACTATACAAGGAAATTTTACAAGATAGTATTATGCAGCCATCATCAGTGACTCATTTTTCTCTTGCCAAAACTACAGCCTATATAGTAATTCAACAAAATCTAGTTTTCTTCATCTTTAATAAAATATTTCAAAAAAATCACTGATGCTGCATAAAAATATTTTTATTAATCGAGGGTGATGCTTAAATGATGTCTTTTCTTTTGGCCACCTTGTTTATGTACTTATAATTAATTAGTTTTAACTTAGCAGCTTTAATTTAAGAAAAAAAAACGTGATAAAATACTTAGGGTCAGTTTTGGACAATATATAGTACAAAAAAAATTAATTTAAGTTAATTTGTATATATTTTAGTTTGAATTAATCAAAATGCAGCTAGTGTATGGTTAAAATCCATTATATCTTCTATATTTTAAACACTTTGTAGGATCTGGTAATAGTTATTAGGAAAAGGCAGAAATATTTATAAATTTTATCTACTTGCTAAATAGACTCGTCAAATTAAACGAATTTTACAAGTGTTTTGGTTTCATTTCCCCCCTTTTTTTATGTCAAATATGTGCTGCAAAAGTGACAGAATGGCTTATGTCAGTTAAAAATAGAAAAGTAGATGTCGCTTTATATGTCAAAATTAGACCAAACGTAAATAAATTGACCAATTCTTATGCAACTGGAAATACACTCGTGGTGCCGACCGGTAACACGCCAGTTGCAGTTGTTATCGGACCTCGGTAGGTGTATTCAATTGTTCGTGTAAAAGTAGGGTTACCAACAAAAATATTACAAGAACTATCGTCGAGATTGAGGACAGGGCATCCAACTTATCTTGTTGCAATTAAAGTACCTACTAATGTTTTTTTGCAGGTGATACAACGGACTATCCGGTTCGCGGTGAAGTAGAAGATGATTTAAGTTCGATAAGTAGTATTAGTTCAATAAGTCGGAATTCTCCGATTCCATTCGGTGAATCTCTTTTACACTTTCCGGGAGACTCTAGCGGCTCAATATAGTTTCGATTGTGCCCATATAATTGTTTCAACTCAAAAAGGTTTTATTTCAATTTTTATTAAAAAGGAATATTTAAAATTAGTGCAAGATGGTTGTGATGGATTAAATGTCTTTAAAAAAAATGGTATTATTTCTCAATCTAATGACTTTTGGGAGGGGATTTTGATGTAGATAAATGCCAAGTAAAAATCTATGTTCTCTTTCCTATGCCAAATCTTCTTTAAATTGGTACGTCTATAAAAAATTTTGTTACTTTACTTGCGTATAATAGCACCTTATGTAATTTTAATAAAAGGAATTATTTACCAAAGACTCTACTAAAAATTTTCCACTAGTGTATTATTTATAAAGAAAGCCTACTACTTACTACTTGATATATATATATATACTGTAAATCGGCTGTGTTGATTAAAAATTTAAGATAAATCCTTTTTGAGTGGAATTAATGGTATACCAACGTATAGTTTTCAGGAAATAATGCTACTTGGAGTGAATCATAATTTTTCGTATTTAGGCAACTCTCACCACTTTGCTGTATGTAACATATGTTTGAGTGCCTATATCGTCCGTGCACAGGACATAGGAAATCTGCCGCAGGAGTTTGTGTGGTGGTCTGCAAATAGGCGTCTTTAAAATTCACATTACACAGGGTCTGGATACTTTTCTAATGAGACACCATTGGTCTCGGTACATAATATGTAAGTGGAAACGTTAAGTCACTAGAGTGATAGAGAAAAGATGAAGTTTGTACAACCTCCCTCTCTTTACATTAATCAAAACGCCCGAAACGTTTATTGATTTCTCTATCTATATTATTTCTATGATTGAATATCGCCAAAGAATATTCCCTACTTTTTGGCGGTTACTTTCCAGGCCCATGGTGTTCGCCCATCTATTTTAAATCAGCTACATCTGTTGTCACATACAAATACATGTGGGAGATTCATTCTTGCTCAAACCATTCTTTTAAATAATGACGAGATTTGCTTTGAATTTACTACTGAAAACACTTGAAAAATACTTCTTATGTGATACCGTTTCAAATTATATAGCACAAGAAGCAATGGTTATTTATAGATTTTAATTTATAATTATTAACTTTACTGTTACGCATGTGATTTTAGATACGATTATTTTTGTGATATGTATGAATACATTTCTTACTTTTCTAATGATATTTTTTTAGGGTATGTAAAAAGATATATTAAATTTATATAAAAATATCAATTAGATTTACGTAATTCATTACCTACCTTATCTAATTTCTCCATAATTCATACATTTTTAAGAAACTGAACTACTGAGATCAACTCTTGAAGGAAAAAAAACCATTAATACTAACTACTGCCACTACTAGCGCCATATTTTAAATAGTAATGGAACTATTGGATGGAATACACATCTGCGGCCATCTATTGAATGGTAGCTAAACTAATTATTGGAAATTTGAGAAATTCCACTTAAAAATAGCTGGAAACTATAATTTGCCTTGAAGAAGAAGACGTCAATTGATAGTTATAATAAAGATGTCCTTTTGTCCTAAAGAATTCATTACGATTTTTAAAACTTTCAAGAAAACATAGGTTATATTGTTGGGACTTCCTGGATTGGAGAAAGAAAAAAATGGATTAAACATAAAATAAGTATAAACAAACAATATTTCATTCTATTTAAGGTAATTTGTACAATTTACAACATATTTAATAATTCCATCTGGATATTGTTTGTTAGCCACTGTAAACGGAAATTTTTCCATGCCATTACAAGCACATCCTATGTTACCGTCTTTATCAACAACCACTAGACCACCGAAAAATGTTTTATACTTTTCAGCTATTCTAGCTATAGCTATGTGGGCAGCTTTAGTAGGAGATGCTCCATCTCTTAATTTTTCAACTGCTAGAAAGCTAAACATTACAGGAAATAACAGGTGAGTACATATTTGTATAGATAGTATCCTGAACAATATATAAAACTATAAGACATCTGTGGTTATAGCTTTAGATTTCGAATTTAATTTGTACAAACCTTGGCAAGAACCTCATCATAATATCCCCATCTCCAGTTGCAACAGCAGCTCCTACTTCGCTATCTGCATATGCACCAGCACCTGGAATCGGAGAATCTCCCACTCGACTAAAAATCATCTTACAAAATAAGAAATTTTATTAAGTTTTAATTGTACTCACCCTGGAATTTTAAATTTAGCACCATTACTAGAAGTTCCAGCAACAATATGTCCTTCTTCACTTATAACTATCATACCTATGGTATCATGATTTTTGTTACTGAATCTGTTTGGACCGTATTTGAAAATTGTATTGGAAATTGGATCCTCGATTGCATCGTATGGGCCACAGGATGTTTTAGGATCAGGTTTTACGTTCTAAAACATTTTTAGTATACTCCAATGCTGTGGTCTAACTGCAAGTACAAACCTTCCAGAAATTAGGTTGGCATTCATTTTGTTTCCAAGTGTTCCATAGATCTATAGAAAAGTTTGTTGATAATGATTCTTCAGTAAATCCTAAATTCTTGGCAAAGTGTGTAGCTAAGCTTCCTACTAAAAGTGAGTGTTCTGTGTTTTCTAGTACATGTTTGGCTACATATATAGCATTTTTTATTTTTCTCATACCCCCAACAGCTCCCATATCAAGTGTGTTTCTGTGTAAATATAAAAAAATGTACACTATTCAATATTTTATGAACAAATGTTAATTTTTACCCATCAAAGATCATAGCATCGAGTGTTGTTTCGCCATTTTCGTCTGGAGAACCACCATATCCAACTGTGGTGTCGCATCTATCATCCTGGCATGACTTACAGCCTGCTGATAAAGCCTCTACAGCTAAATCTATTTTATTTAGTCCCCCAGATTCTAATACTTTCCAAGCTGCAAAACATATGATATAGAAATATGCTTTCAAACCTTCTAATTTATATTATTATATGAAAGTATAAATATTTTATTATTTACCTTCTTTAGTTGCATTTTGGAATCCCCATGTATTCACCACCAACGGTATAATCGCCAATGACACATCAATTGTAACCAACGTTATAAAAAGTATTTTGTTCATATCCTTTATAATTTATCTTGAAATAAATTGAATAATTATTGGATAAATAAAAAACAATCACATTTTTTGAACTACCCACTACTGTGGCTACTGTCAACATAAAAGAGCAGATGAACTACCAATTTTCAAATAACTGTTGTAGTTCAAAAATAAATGCCTAAATCACTAGAAAGAAGAAGAGCATAACCTAACAAAATAAAAAGCAGCAGATAATTATCGTACTCTGAAATTAATAAAATTTATGTATGTTATACATAATTATTTTAGTTTAAATTCGTGTTTCCATTAGTCGAAATAAGTACAAATACTTACGTGAAGGATTGAACTTATGGAAAATCAATTGGACCAAACAGACTATTACACAATTCTGCAGTGTAATCAAAACTCTTCAACGGATGAAATCAAACAGAGTTATCGCAATTTGATTAAAAAATTCCATCCAGATAAACAAAATAAAAAAGGAGAACCATACTCATGTGAATTATTTATTTTAATTGATATGGCATATAAAACACTAAGTGACGAAAAATTAAGAAAAGAGTATGATGCTTTATTATTGCAAGAAAGCCTAAATGATAATTCATTGATTTATGCAGAAATTGATAAATCTGGCTTGGATTTTAACGACGACGGGATTGCACAATACCGATGTAGATGTGGACAAAATATTGAAATTACAGTAGAAGTGTTAGAAGATGAAGAATGTTTAATCGAATGTTCAGAGTGTACAAATTGCATTTTAATAAAATAACCACTTAAGACGCGCTTTTTTTAAGCTCTCAGGATACGCCTAATATTGTACAATATTTGCAATTAATATTTGTTTTTTAGTCAAGTTTTAAAAGACTAAGAAATAACATTATTGTGCTAAATCACTCGGCTGCAAATATCGCATTAGGTATATAACATTATTATAGGGAATGATGGTAGGAGATTAATAAAACTCTTTGCAAGTGAGAAAATTAATTAATTTAACATCTTTCATAACATATCCAAAATAAGCACACAAATACAATGTTCAAAATATAAATTAAAGCATTTTTTCACATAATATAAGTAATACAACTACATCCTAAATCACATTAATACCATATTAATATATTTGTATATAGTATTAGTATCTACATATTATTCCGGTCATGAACTTTTGGGAAATCTTCATTCTTGTCTGCAAAAAAAACAATAAGGTGAAGAATAAAATTTCCACTATTTCATGAAAACCTAACCTCAAAAATAAAATATAATTTTGTCTATGGTTCCAGAGCTTCTTAATGAGTGACATACCATAGAGAAATAATATATATTTTGTCTATGGTACATACCATAGACAAAATTATTAGTTCTCTATGGTACGTACACAATATTTAACTTGACATGTGTATGGTCAAAATTACACAAAAATGGAAAAGAACATACTTGGTTACAAGAAATTGGAAGCTTCTACCCTCCATAGCTTCAGATTCTTAATTTGCAATTTTCTGTAAATTGTATACACATTACACAATAAGGTACATTGTTTATTATCTCTATGGTACAAAACAAACAACATGAGAGAATATAATTGCTAATTGATTTGGTGAGCTCAGTAAGTTTTTTATTTACAAGTTCAAATATTTCAGCCATTTTAAAACTTGTGTGTTTCTCAGGAATGTGAAGGGAAAACAACAACAGCATGTCAATCTAAGTTTATTTTGTTGAAATATGAAAATATTAGGACAATGCAATGGAGGAACTGTGTGTTTGAATAAGATTTGACTGTAAGTATACGTAATTATTATTGATATTCTAACATTACCCGGAAGTAGAAATAACAATGGACCTAAGCGAATAGAGTTTGTATAATGAAAAATACATCTCATATCAGAATATAATTTTGTACTTTAACTTTGTCAGTTGAGTTTTTCCAAAATCCATCTTTGCTAAATCTAAAATAGAAGGTCTTTTTGTTCTATCTTCGTCTTCCAGTGATTGAATTTTATTTGTGTCTTGAAATATTGTGAATTTAACTGTTACAATTAATTAATCGTTTCAACTCTTACGACATGGAAACTTTTCATAATTCTAAAATAAGATCAATCATTGTTTATTTTATTTTAATTGAAACATATTTTCCCTATTTTACCTAAAACAAAACTCCATTTAAAATGGAATTTACACATTCAATATTTATAGTAAACAAATCGAGAAGCATTTTGTATAAATTTAGACTATTAAAAAATATTTTACCTGTGAAGATTTTGTGTATTACAAATAAAAGATGTATTGTCCATACTTATTTTGATACCTAGCTAACTAAGGATGTCTTGAATTTTTTTTTGTATATTCCTTATTATTATGAATAAAACTTCTATTATTATTATTCTATAATTTGTTATAATGTAATTTTGACACTCGTATTATAAACTATAAGCAACAATGTGGTATGTAAGCGAACATACATTAATGCATGGCTGGTTGCATGCCTATTAGAGAGGTAACTTCCCTGTAAATGACAGCATCCAACAATATTTGTATTGATTGACCTCTCTATCGTAGTATTCTATGATTTATTTGTTGTGTTCTTTTTACGGTATTTGCCAGAGCAAATCAGTTGCTCGGTTCACAGAAATGCTTTTGTACATTCTCTCGCTTTGAACAAAGCTGCTTGCCTCTTGAACAGAATGATCAAAAAGAACACAATTTGATTTGACATGGCGTGGCGTCTTCACATAGAAAAAAGATGCTTATCTTTTACCATTTTTGTGCATATATATTTATATTAAATAATTCTCCGTATACGTAACTTTTGGAAACATTATAATCCGGAATTACATTTGAACATTTGATCCAAAGGCGGTATGTTGATATAAGCATTAATATATTAATTTGATAGTTTTTTATTCTATAAAAACTATAATATATCATATTACTAATGCAGCTAATAATTATTCACACCCTTCAATCATTTTGTGAAAATTGATCAATGTTATGATAGGAAAGAAATCAGTTAAAATTATTAGCTGTAAAAAGGCCAATTGACTATTTCTCCTTAAATCCCTTGATTATCTCTATACTCAAGGTTAAAACATGATTTCCTTGTTTTAATTGTAAATATTTTTTCTATTTCAGATATATGATTGTCTGCAAGTTGTCAATACAGTTGTTTCAATCACTAAAGCACCATTTTTATTGGACCAGTAGGATACTGTAGATGGGGGTTGTATGCTGATCTACAATAAGCAATTGAAGCTCCTCCAGGCTTAATTATTACCTAATTCAGTCATAGTCCTTGGTAAGCCTTATTTATAAATTGAAGTACTTCAAATGAACATACTGCTGTTAGTTCAAATCCTTTAAATATTTCTCAGGTTTTGATGAAAAGAAAACAACAACACATTTTTCAAATTTTATTATAAAATGTTTTAATAAAGTTTGACCAAGTACACAATTATGCATATTCTAAATATTATCATAAAACCAATGGACTTTTGTCACTTGAATTTTTCCCAAAATCTATACGCACATTAATTTCTTCTCGACGTTTAATTCCAAAGTTACACAAAAATGGAAAATAATATAATTAGTTCCAACTAGTTATAATTGGAAGCATCTGATTATGTTGATTTGCATTTTTCTGTAAATTGTTTGTACGAAAAGGTACATAGGGTTTGGAAAAGGGCATAATTGAAGCTGACCATTAGTAACTAGAAATTGCTGACTATGTTCATTCTCTAATCCTGTATATACTAGTGGCTTCTTTTCATGGAAAATGTTTAAAATTATGGTTTTATCAAATGGGAGACATAGTTTTGCTGATAAGAAATGTTTACTGATCGTTTTGGTGAGGATATCGTTGGGAATAATCCATTTGATTGAAGAATAATAGTGAGTGTTTGTTTTTCTCTGCCTTCCTTTATTTCCAACTTGACGTGTCACTATAGAATACACAAAAATGGGAAATAACATAATTAGTTATGACCATTAGAAATTGGAAGTTTTTGATTACGTTAAATTGCAGTTTTTTGTAAATCGTATCACCAAAAACGTACATAGAGTTCAGGAAATGGCATAGTAGTTGGTGACCATTAGAAATTGGAAATTGTCAATTATGTTTTTTCTCCTAACTCTGTGTATAATACACTTACATCGACAACGCCAATTTTACCTATGGATGTATGTGGATGTGTATGTTTGGTTGGCAATCATTAGTAATTGGAAGCTGCTCGGGGATTTTCGTTAAAACGGCACCCACTTTAAGCAGATTACAACGTTCCCACTGATATTATCTAAACTTATTAGAGGTATAGTTCACAAGAAATATTGAGATTAATATTGAAATTATTATGGGGCTTATGTTCTTCTAAGACTCACAGCACGAAGGATAAAACTGGGAAAAGCAAGAAAATTCACAATACAAAAAGTGTCATTTTCCAGAAAGTTTAACTGAAAATTTTGATTCAATAAAGTATTATTTCGCCTAGGCAAACTTAATGAACTAGGCGAGAACAATATAGTCACCTTACTGTGGATTCCAGGACACACTGGAATAGAACGAAACGAAATAGCAGATGAACTAGCGAAGAGGGGAACTGAAATACCCTTTTGGGGGCCGGAACCCTTTTGCGGAATCAGCTCCAATGTAATATTGGAAGAAATAGGTAAAGCCGAAGAAGAGAGAAGATCTGACAATTGGAAAGATCTAGTAGGGCTTAGGCAATCAAAGATTCTTCTGGGTGACTACAACCTGTTGAGATCAAATGAATGCATAAGTCAAAGCAAAACTGCACTAAGAGTTTTAACAGGAATCCTAACGGGACATTGTCGCCTGAATGGGCACCTTAAAAAGCTCAAAATAGTGGAGGGAGAAGATTGTAGATTTTGTGGAATGGAAGAGGAAACCCCCATCCACATACTTGCGAACTGCACAGTAATTCGGTATCCTAGGGCATGGTACCTGGGAGATTACAGGATAGAAGAGGAACAGTTGAGGCCTGCAGATATCCTAAAATTCCTCCGGGAAATAAGACTAAAGGAGCTACTAGTCTCTGAGACTCTCTTCAGAAACTAAGTAGACGTAAGGGGACACAATAGATCTTTTAGGTCTCAGAATGTTACCCCAAAAAAAAAAAATACATACATACATACATTATTTCGATGAAACTATCATGATCCACCTTCTTACCATAATTAGTAACGGAAGGGTGACGAACAGCTCCAACGTTGACATCGCTCTTTTATCACCTGTGAATATAATTATTTCATTATTTTCTTTATCCCCTCCAGAGCAAAAGAAGACAGAAGAGGTGATATGATCGAAGAAGACAGACAGAGAAAGATAGAGTGACAGAAACCAACAGAAGACAAGGAGAAAATCACAGTAGATAACTAGATAGTGCCGCTATCTCATTGCACTCACTCAACAATGTCAATGCTGCCATATTTTAATTATAAACTGACATTGTTAAGTAAGTGAAATGTAGATGGCGCAACACTAATGACACTTTCTAGCTACCTATTTTTCTACCTCAGGACTACTTTCGACACGCGCCGCTAGATCGCACTACAATACGATCCATGGAGGTATGTAAAACCATCAAGTAGGAGGTAATGAAATATTTGTTTCGATAAATGCAGTTTTCGCTGCTTACATTGTTATACAGGGATAAAAGATATTACGTAGTACGATTTTAATATGTTTTGGACATGGAAATGTTTTTCAGTAATTTGTTTTTAGTTGTTTTCATATAATGCGAAAAGTATTGAGACAACCTCAATGGTGTGGATAGATAAATCGTAGGTACTTGAAATACAAACAAAAAGATGGGTCGAGCGAGTTGATCAGATAATTAAGAACCGAGGAAATTTGGAAAAAACGGAATATTAGTCACATTTTCGTAATTTGTCAAGCTGAAACTTGGTACAAAGTAAGCTCTTATTATGAACTTTATATGTGCAAAGAGCAGACGCCAGGCGACTGTTACTTTTATCACAATTGCAATTGTAGTTTTCGATGTGATCATTTGTAACGTGTCTGGATGCGTAATCGATTGTCCGAGCAACAGAACGTATATTTTCGATTTGTAATGAAATAATGTGAAGTTGGCCAAAACCGCCCGAGAACACCGCCGATAATTACCAAGAGCTAGAAAGTAGCGGAGTAGATAGGTAGGAGGCATACTGGCGTTCGGCGTAACCGGTCCTTTTCGGTGGTGTCTTTGGCCGACTTCGCATCATTTTATTACAAATCGAAAATATACGTTTTGTTGCTTTACATCTATATTTTTCAAAACCGTTTTAAAATTCAAAATAGGACATTCGATAACGCATCCACACACGCTGCAAATTATGACATCAAAAAATTTCAATTGCAATTGAAGTAACGGTCGCCTGGCGTCTCTACTTCGCACATATAAAGTGCATATGAAGAACTTCCTTAGTACCAAGTTTCAGCTTTTACAATTGAAAAGTGACGAGAATATAAAGTTTCAAAAAAATGCCTAATTTTCCGGTTTTTCCTGATTTTCTCGGTTCCTAATTATCCGATTGACTCGCTCGACCATTCATTTTGTTCGTATTTTAATTACCTACGAATAATCTATACATACTTCAGTACTTTTTACGGTATATGAAAAAGACTAAAGGAGGATTTTTTCGTTTTAAATGTTTATAACAAATTACTGAAAAACATTTGCCCGTCGAAAACATATCAAAATTGTACTACGTACAGTGGGGGATTTCATGCCTGCAGGGCCCAGGACTAAGTCGAGCGGGGGCCCAATTAAGGGTGGAGAAAAATCTCGAATAACATTTTTTCTGTATCACGGGGTCCCCGAATATACTCGGGGTCCGGGGCTTAAGTCCCTACGTTAATCCGCCACTGACTGTAATATCTTTTATATAATGGCAATAACCGTTTTCCTCTGGGATTTTTGTCAAAAATTACTATATTTGCATGTTCTATTGCTTGGCCTGTTAAAGAAAGTCTCTTACGGAACTCACTGCAACTGCATTTATCTTCATGCTTTATACATTTGTTTGTGCTTCTTTTCGATTAAATATGATTCAAAAGGAAAATTAGCTTGTTTATTATTTTCCCTCACACCTTTCATCTCTTTAACACCTACTAATTCAGATTGGTGATGCTGAAATTCCGACCGAAAATTTGGTAAGTTCGCAGGTATTATGATAGATGGCGACACTTTAATGTGAATCCCAGAAAAAACAGCGCCATCTATGAAAAAAACGACGAATTAAAAAAAATTAGTTTACCGTTTTTTTCATAGATGGCGCCACCTCTGTGTGAATCCCAGAAAAAAACAGCGCCATCTATGAGAAATTCAGTGAACTAACAAAAAATAGTTCGCAGGTTTTCGAATAGATGGCGCCACTTTTGTGTAAATCCCAGAAAAAACAGCGCCATCTATGAGAAATTCAGTGAACTAAAAAAAATTAGTTCCAAGGTTTTTTCATAGATGGCGCTGTTTTTCTGGGATTCACACAGAAGTGGCGCCATCTATGAGAAATTCAGTGAACTAAAAAAATAAGTTCCAAGGTTTTTTCATAGATGGCGCTGTTTTTCTGGGATTCACACAGAAGTGGCGCCATCTATTCAAAAACCTGCGAACTATTTTTTGTTAGTTCACTGAATTTCTCATAGATGGCGCTGTTTTTTTCTGGGATTCACACAAAAGTGGCGCCATCTATCAAAAATCTTGCAAACTATTAAATTTTGGAGGAAATTAAAGTTTCATCAAAGCAAATTCATGCACAGATTTTCCGATTTCCATCTATAGAGTGTAAACGGAAATGTGAATAAAAACACAATAATTAAATAAGAAACTTTTATTGAAAGTATGGATTTACAGGTAGTTTTACATCGAGCTTACACTATCTATGAAATTGATAGTTTCACATACCCTCATGTTGCGCTGGATCCTATCGTAGGACTATAGAGCACCAAAGGGAGGATTACTCCAAAAAGAGCAACGTGAAAAGACTGTTGAGCCTGATACAAGGCTATTGTTCTCTTCACATAAATGATACAACTCTGATTGGTGGTGCCAAACTAATCAATAAATTGTAGTGCGATCTTGCGGCACCTATCGGAGCTCTGAGGTAGAAAAATAGGTAACCATAAGTGCAATTAGAGTGTCGCCATCTACATTCCACTTACTCGCCGCTAAATCACATCACAATACGATCCACCGCAACATAATTGTATAACCATCAATTATACATTTCAGCTACAATTTCACTGAAAGATGTTATAATTAGATTTTTAGACGCTATATAAACAACTTAGCGTTATTTCTATTTACGGCAATCCAACACTACGATAAAAATACTTAGATACTGTCATCTACTAGAAAGTTACCACCCCTCTAACAGGTATGCAACCAGACATACATTAATGTCTCTTTAGTTGCATACCTACCTTGTCGCTAACGGTTGTAATACAGAGCGTCCAAATGAAATTATACTAGTTTATACAATGATTTATTTTATTTTAGAACCATGGAAAGTTTCCATGTAGTAAGGGTTGGAACTATTAATTTGTTATACGGTTAACACAATATTTCAAGACACAAATAAAATTCAATCATTGGAGGAAGAAGATAGAACAAAAAGACCTTCTATTTTAGATTTAGCCAAGATAGATTTTAGAAAAATTCAACTGACAAAGTTATATTACAAAATTATGTTCTAATATGAAATAGATTTTTTAATAAAAAAAACTTTATGTACCCAGGTCCATTGTTATTTCTACTTCCAGGCAATGTTATCATATTCCAACAAAATAAACTTAGATTAACATGATGTTGTTGTGTTTCCTTTATTTTTCTGAAAAACACACAATTCTCAAAATGACTATAACTAAGGGTGAAATTCATAGTCGACACTTGAGGGTCACTCATCCTGATTGTATGCAGAGACACTTGATTGACAGGCGAAAAGTGAGGTTGAGTGTAACTTGAGTGAAATATGAGTACAGGTTCCAGCTCCCTTGAGTGAAGATTTATAACCTAAAAACCACGTTTGTACCTTACACTGTCATTTAAGATATCGAAATTTTGTTTGGTTGTTATTTGTCAGTGGTTATAGTTTCAAATTTTTCAAGGAAATTAGTATGATGGATATTTTTATGGATTTTGTAGACTATATAGATGATGATAATGCTTACATTTATCATTTACCCAAGTTACTAATCACATTGGTGTAGTAGAAAGCAAAATTGAAAATATGAATCTAAAATTATCTATTAAATAACTAGCTTGAAAAATAAACTTACGCAGCAAATAAGAAATATATGTAAACAGTAAAGAAATGAACTGAAAATAAAATAATTACAGAGGGCTAATACATGAACTGAACACAACACAAATTAGAATATGAATGCTATGCAACATATGTAAGATAAACGTTAAAGAACGTTTGTAAATCACAATTGTTAAACAAACGCAACCAAAAGTTCCTAATAATAACATGGATGCCAAACTTTCTTCACCCAAATTGAAGTATTACTTGAGTAATGGCTGTGGATAAGAAAACTCGCCTCGAGCTAAACTCAAACTGTTGAGTTTGAGGGACCCTCAAGTCTCGACTATGAATTTCACCCTAAGTGTTGTATCCATCTGAAATATTTGAACATATAAACAAAAAACTTACTGAGCTCACCAAATCAATTAGTGAGTTTCTCTCATCAGCAAAAGAATTCCTGTTTGATACAATCAAAATTTCAAATGTTTTACATATAAAGAAGGTAACTAGTTGTAACGCTAATCGCTCCTCTTGAGACAGATCCCGGCAAGAGACTCTCTCAAAAGGTGGTTCGACTCCATGTTGGTGTTACACTAGGTATGCCAGGGGGTTGACAGACTATAAGAACTTAGGTAGCCACTACCTTTTTAGACGTCGACAAAAGAAAAAGAATTTAAATTAATCTAGATAAGAAATGAAACTAAGGTGAGAAAGGTAGAAACCCCTTGTAGATTTTAATAGAAGGTGAATAATAAAAAAAATTAAAAACTTACATACACCCGGAAACGATCCCCTACAGCTCTTACAGCCAAGTAGATAAAAGATTAAAAAAGAAATTTAAAATATTACTTTATTCTGCCATGAAGGATAACTGCACTTTATAGTAGGTACATAGCTTTGATGGCTAGTTCAAACTGAAGATGGAGAGGTCTAGTTGAATCTGAAGATGTCTAGTTGAAACTAAAGATGGAGACGTCTACTTGAAACTGAAGATGTCTAGCAACCTAGGGGTTTTGAAGATGTCTAGTAACCTAGTTGTATCCTTGGAGCTGTGCTTACCTAAAAGTTCAGGCGGATTAGGGATATGTAGGAACTTGAATGTAATGGGGCACATAATGTTCGTTCAGCTTTTCAGGTAAAAAAGGAAGGCAGTTGTTTGAAATAATGAAATGTTGAATTTGCTGAAAGCTTTCCAACATATATGTCCCATATTAAAACAGTAAAAAAAGCAATTATCGGCTAAATTAAAAAATGTACTAATAATGTGAAAGAACTAATTACAGCAAAAAGTTATGCTGTTATATGTAATGAATAAACCATTTCTAAAAAAATAAAATGTTTAATGATATGTGAGGCCGGCACTGGTAGGTTTTTATAAGAAAGGTATATTTTATAGGTTAAAATGAAAATGTTATCTATACTTGAAAATAATTATTCTGCAACATAAAAAGCTTGCAATGTAACAGTGATTTATAATAAAATATTCATTTTAAAAGTAATGTACAAGTATGCAAGAAACATAGATGACCACATGATAAGTGTAATTTCGTCTATCTCTGTAAAAAAATAATTTCAACTGGCAGTGTGTGGTATGTTATTATTTTGAAGTACTTGAACTTACAAATAGGACACTTACCAATGACTACTAGCACTGAATCAGATAATGGTTAAGACTGGAGGAGCTCCTATTATTGCTTATTGTACATCTGTTGTTCTACAATACCCTACTGGTCCAATAAAATTGGTACTCTAGTTGTTACTAAAGCAACACTGTATAGACGGAAAACTTGTAGACAATAATATATCTAAAATAAAATATTTACAATTAAAACACATAAATCATGCTTCAAGGTGAGATAGCCAATTGGCTTTTTTACAGCTAATAATTTTACCCTATTTCTTTCTCTTGCCCTATATATCATAACACCATGATGAGCCATTTAGGTACTGTATTTTTTATAAAAGAATAAAAAGCTATCAAATTAATATATTAACGTCTATTTCAACATACCGCCTTTGGAAAAAGAAAAGCATATTTTTTTTCTGTGAAGACGCCACGCCACACGCCATTTCCAATCAAATGTCAAATATGTAATTAATAATTGTTGTGTTCTTTTCGATCGTTCTGTTTAAGGGTCATGGCACAGCCTAATAAACATATATTATGCTGTGGTCATGGAGGGAAGCAATAGTTCAGCTTTGTTCAAAGCGAGCGCTTAAAGAGAATGCACAAAAGCATTTCTGTGAACCGAGCAGCTGATTTGCTCTGGCAAATACCGCAAAAAGAACGCAACAAAAAAATCATAGAATACTACGATAGAGAGGTCAATCAATACAAATATTGTTCGATGCTGTCATTTACAAGGAAGTTACCTCTCTAATAGGTATGCAACCAAAAATACATTAATGCATGTTTAGTTGCTAGTTCTAATACAGAGCGTCCAAATGAAATTATACTAGTTTAGTGTTCGTTTATAGTGAATTAGTTTCGAGTGAAATTTCAAGCACAGGAACGTTGGTGATTTTTGCATGGTGGGGTAACGAAATCCCGCTTGAAGTTGAAATTCTGCGTACTTGAGTGAGGCCTTTTTCATAGCGGCTATACAGTTATTATTACCTGGTCTTGGCTCAATAAGTTTCACAGTTACAACTATATAGTTCGGTCACCAAACCAAGAGAGGGCTTTACAAACATGGTTTGAGATTTTTCTTTGAGTTCCCTATCTATCTTATTTGTGTTACCTGTGACTGATTCCAACCTAACCTAATATTTATCAATTTATCATCATGTCGAATGTTAGGAAAACTGTAGTTTCAAATTGTGAGAAGAAATTTTTGTTGAAGAATCTTTCAGAATGGACAGTAGGTAATAAATACGGTAATACTAATCAGTTTATTTATTGAACTTGATTTTAGAGATTAGATGGAAGGGCCTTTGACGAATTTAGAAAAGTTTCAATTGACTTCGGTAAAGATTGGGGTTGTTGTCACGTTTCTTTAGGAAAAACTAGGTAAGAAAATTGTTCCAATAACAACAAACTGTTGATAAATAACCACTAAACTTCTTAGAGTTCTAGCACAAGTGTCTGCTGAAATACAACAGCCAAAATCGTCTAGACCTAGCGAAGGTATATTGAATATTAATATAGAGTTGAATCCCTTAGCTGCACCTCATTTTGAAGCTGGAAGGCAATCAGATTTATCTGTACAATTAAACAGATTATTGGAAAAATGTTTAAAAGATTCAAAAGCTCTTGATTTAGAATCATTATGCATCAAAATGAATGAAAAAGTAATTATAATTAGAATATATCTTCAAAAATATATATTTAAACATTTTGTAGGTTTGGGCTATAAGAGTAGATATAAATGTATTGAATTACGAAGGAAATATATTAGATTGTGCTTCTATTGCTGCACTAGCTTCCTTGGCACATTTCAGAAGACCTGATATTACTTGTGATGGGGAAGAATTTATTATACACAGTGTTAAACAAAGAGATCCCATTCCTATGGTTATACACCATTACCCTGTGTGTATTACATATTCTAGTTTTAATAGGGGGTAAAAAACATTTTAAATTTTTGATAATCTTCATCATTAAAAATTTTTTTAGTGAATTTATAATTGCCGATCCAACTATACAAGAAGAAGGAGTAGCAGATGCTTTCATGTCTATTGGATTAAATTCCTATAAAGAATTATGTGGTCTTCATCTTGGTGGTAAAGCAGACTTGCCAATAGATGTGATTCTGACTACAGCCAATAAAGCTGCTGGAAGAGCAGGTCTGATTGTACAAGAAATTAAAGAGGCTATCGAGAAAGACAATCAAGAAAGGTTTGTTATTTTCTGTTGTATTAGTAGCAAATTAAACATATTCTTGATATTTTTTAGGTTAGATAAACAGAAGAATGGTTTTGGATTAGGTTTATTGAATCTGAATATTGAAGATGAAAGTGTGGTGGGCGATATAAGTACTGTCATAGATCAGTGGGTGACTAAAGAAAAGAAAGGTAAAAAGAAAAATAAGCATAAAGATAAAGAAGAAACATTAAATTACAAGAAAAATGTGGAAGATAAGGTGAATTGTCCTGCTGAAATTCAAAAATGTGGTAAGTTAAATTCATATTAGAAATCTGATTAACGTTGAAGCCTTTGAACTCAAATAATAATAGAAAATCTCTACAGAAGAAATTGTACATTGTTGTATTGAGAATAGTTGATTCGATGAATATATTACAATATAATATTTAAGTAATTGGTAAAAATACAGAAATAAACATAGAATTATTGAAATGCCACAGACACTTGTACGAGATATTTTCACATAATTTATAAAACACCGTAAAATATAAAATCGAAATATAACTATTTTACTAATACTTATAATTTCAACTATATATAATTATTGGAAATTTGATTGTCTGAATTGGATAATAATCAAAAATTGGAGAAATAGCCACATTAGGGTAAATTGATATAGTAATTACATTATAATTTGGCAGTATCAACAATTAGATTCATAACGAATATAAAATTTAAGGTCAACTAGATCATTGAATATTTTCCTGTCAGTATTCTACATCCCTTTCTTTACAGAGAGATTATTTCCTCACATATATGAATTTCTTTTGCTCCCGTGTTGTCATAATGTTGGACTGGTTGTACTTTTACTTCATTTTTATGAAATATTAAAGTTATGTTATTACAATTATATTTTTGTAGGTGAAGGTACTGCAGCTTTAGTACCAATAGATCAGAAAGATAATGTTTGGAATGTTATTGATAGCGATAACGATGATGAAATTGAAGTTATAGAAGTAGCCAAACCTGTTAGTAAGTATAGTGGTGAATATGCTTCTGTTAAATTTGTTTTTAAAGTTTTTGAATACTTTGCAAAAATATTTTTCAGAGCTAGGTCATGGTAATTGTTGACAATAAGTAATATAAATATACTCAATAAAGAATACTTAAATGTTTGTAAATTATTAATTTTATATTGTAATTTTTAGTTGATTTAAGGGACGTTAATACAGACAGCGAAGAAGATGTAGTCATAGTTCTAAACGCCGACGACAAAACCAAGAAAAAAAAGAGAAAGAAAAAGAAAAACATAACGTAATTTTTTTTATTTTCAATTTTATACAAAAAACAAAGTTCAAAATTGCAAAATAGATTATATTTAAACATACTACGCTTGTTTTATTAAATTATTACTTCTCAACTCCTTCAATATTTGAATTTTCTTGTGTACATTAAGTAGCATCGTTGTTAATACCATTTTTCTGGTCCAATTTATTAGCGTTGGTTTTTACGGTGTAGATAAAGAATGTCACAACTTCTTTTTCTTTCACCGAAATTGTCTTGAAGTGCTTCATTAGAGTCTACAAAAATGTAAGTTTACAGTTCTGAAGTTAAACATATGAACTGTAGCTCAACAAAGTCACAGTCACACCTTGCTACTACTCGATTAAGTTAGTACTTACATCAGCAAGTTGGGCTTTATTAAGTCCTTGTCTCATTGGCACCTTGTAATGTCTTTTGTACCTTCTCAGAGTGTTTACTTGTAATTGAAAGAGATCCACTTCTGGGACATCTGTGTCTGTTTCATTTGAATCATCTTCCGAGTCTTTTCTTCTCCTTTTGGTTCTTGCACATTGAATGATCATCTTGTGATAGTCACAGATATAATTGTGTCTTGCCTAACAAAAAATGAGTGTGCTCCAAATTATACTTTGAAACTTGACTAAATGAATACATTCTTAAGATATTAATTGGGTAAACAGATATCTACTACACAGAAAATAATTTAAAAATAGAAAATAAGTGATGAGTAGCCATGTTGATTCATATGTGGACTATATGTAGCATCAGCAAAAATGAGATAACCTTTGTTTTGAATTATAAACTTGAAACTATTTCTTGTGTCAAAATCTAATTAAAATTGAATAAGTGGAGTAAGAAGAGTAAAATATAACTTACGCTACTGTCTAAGCCGAAATTCAATCTTCTTTGAATGGCAGTCTTTTGGATCTTTTTACTGTAGGATGCGTTTCCAGCTGGTTTTGTACAACGTTCACTATTATCAATTAAACAACAAATTTGATCGGTAGGGCCCCTGGAATCCTCTTCACCTGTACTAAAGCCGTTCATTTGTACTGTTAACTCCCTAATAAAATTGTAGAATCAGCTGATTGATGCAACATCTTCTAATACACCACAACATTCGCCGCAATGTTTACACCTTGATCCAAGTTGTACACATTATCCCCTCTATCGATAATTCTACTTATTTTATCAATAAAATTTTATCACGCACTCTCAGGTTCCAGTTACAACAATATGCGCAGCTGCGTGCGATTTCCAATCAAATTTTTCAACTGGCTGTATTTTCCGATAAAAAAAGGCCATTCGTTACGACAATTCAAGTTTTTGACAGATTAGTATTTATCTAATGGGAACTAAATAAAAGAAGAATCGATAGGCAATTTTTAGCAAGTGGACTATTTTAAATTTATGTTACGTCATCGTTATTATACTACGGTTCAGATATGACACAAAATTTGTAATTTTATTTAACGTACTAAAATTATTGATGTTAACAATAAAATTTGCGAAAATATATCGTAGGTAAATGCGATTTAATGTAAAAGGGTCGAAAACGATATTTTCTAACATGTTGGTGCTCAGCATAGACTATTATTTCTCTATGGTGCTCAGTCTACATAAATATTGAGGTTTAAACGACTTTTTGAAGTGAAAACTTCTTTAAGCGCGTTGAGCACTCGCGTCATTGTCACCGAACGCTTTCCATGAGCTTTGTATACCGTACACCCACTCACATACTCTACTTCTGCGAGAACTTACATGGACTCAGACGGAAACAATTTGGAGAGGAAATAATACAACCATTACAACTACTGAAAATCCCTCCAGTCAAACTAGTAGCCTACATAGAAGACACAAAGCTTCTGGAATGGAAGTAGATAACATGGGAAATGGTAAAACGATTTTGTTGAAGTGCCTGGGCTGTTGAGCACAACCCAATCGAATGAATGAATGAATAGCCCATTATGATATTGCAGTGTTACAAACATTCTGCCGGATATTATTTGGCCATTGTTCGCAACAAATTGATTAGAGTGGACGAGATAGTATTGTCAATCGGTAGAATTATCGCAAGAATTCCAAATCCATTCAACGAGCAATATGTATGTTCTCAAATTACGTAACTCAAAGCAGATTGAGATTATATTAATCCAACCTGGATTTCCAATATGTCCATTTACACGTTTTTAATTTTAATGTCTAACAAAGAACTAAAAAGAAAATTCGAGGTATCAACTGCTGGCAAAATGTGGCACCATGCTTTATGAATCATCTTACAATTTATTCTTTCTTAAGTAATACAATATGTTTTGTTAATTTATCAAATTTTTACTTTTGATCACTCTGTATAGTTGTTAGTATAGAAATTAAATTCTACTCTAATCGTAATCCGATCTCTTCCAGACCTTCAACTATCGATATTCTTCAGCTTTCATAGTAATAAATTAAGCAAATAACACCCTCGTTTCTTTCTGAATAAATATTTGTTTACATTCTCCTGTCTCAGTTTTCACACGTTCGGTCTGTTGAGGATCGTGTGCCTTTTGCAGTTTTGTATTTAATTACAAAATTACACGTGAAATATTGATAGCTACAGAAGACATATGTCTCAAGTCTTCCGATATGGCACGTGGCAGACCCTATACCTCAAAGAAGCCGTTATCTGCTTTCAGTAAGGACTCTACACACTTCAGCGATCATTCTTGGACAGGTGGCACCCTCCGATGGTGGCCAGATGGCTCGAAGGCACTCGACTGTGTCTTGTATTTCAGAAAATAAAATCCACAAATTGGTAATTATTTTAGATTACTATAAATGTACAGATGGTGTTTATTTTTCGAAACTAGGACGATTGTTTTTGTTTTTTAAAAAATGGTTTTGTTTCTCTTAACTTTTGATTTGTTTTTATTGGATTGTAAAGTTTAATACTTATAATGACGTGACTAAGAAGGATTGAAAAAATATTCGTAGTTTAAAAGCAGGTAATGAACAGACGATGTCGTACTCGTAAAAAACTACCACACTATACAGAGCATTTCAATGAAGTACCTGAATAAATGCAAACATTTTTTTGTATAAAAGTGACGGTTTCAGAATTATGTGGGGTGGATAGTTTTTATTGAAATTATTAGGTTGAAGCTCAGCCACTGAGTATTAAAATAAAAACTAGAGACAGAATGTAACTAAAATGCGAGTGTTTAATACTATGAATTACAATTGCCCACTTTTCTTTTTTCTATTTTTGTACAAATTTGTTTTTAAAATCAATCAGTATGAATAAAAGATTGAGCTGTACAGTTGTACCTCAAACTAAAATTAATAAGGTCACTGTTTGAAAAGTATTAGGAGTTTCTGAATCCCCGCTTCAACATTAGAAATGTCCAACAACCCCTCATGAATTATTACGTGGGGTAAATGAACATGCAAGGTGTACGTCAGTGGAGGCACCCCAGAGAACTATAAGGGGATAAAATAGTAATGTGGTAGTAAAGTGGATAGATAAAAATTCATAGTTATATTTGCCAATACAGTAATATGAAAAAATCTCGAAATTGGTCGATTTTTTCATTTCAATTTATTATGTACTAAAATGTCTAGCAATTTCGAGATGTCTCTCTACAGTAGTGGCTCTGAACCAGTGGTCCGTGAACCACTGGTGGTGCCTGGAAGTTCCGCAGAACTATAAAAAAAATTAAATAAGTGACAAAGACAAAGAAGAATTACAAACATTCTTAGCTGACAAGAGCAAAGAGTTACTGAATCCATTTGTAAGACTTAAAAATTGATTAAACTCTTCCATAGTCAACGTTTCTGAGATGTTTGACAGAATTAAAGAAAAATGTATGTAAAAAAGCATGTACAGTTCTTTATTCTGTACTCCCATTAAAATAAATGCCTCCCCAAATACCAGTACCACCTCTAATTGGATGACTTCCTGCACAGCTCTATTTCTTAATATTTATTAGATATGATATTACAAATATTAAAGCTTATAAGGTATTATTGGCTCTATGGGGATATTCTGGATACCTTTTTCCTATTTAAGATCAGTATAGCTGTCCAATTATATAGGAAACCAAGGGAAACTACATCTGCTGATTTTTACAATTAAGAAGACTATTTTTTAATAGTGGAGAGCTTCCTAGATTTAACTGTTCATTGACGAATTCATCTTGTGTGTCTTTTGGAATGTTACATTCAAATATTTTTCTTTCTAAACTGTAAGTAGTGAACGTGCCCCAAAGAGCTAATAATACCTAAGCCATGGAGACTAGATATAAGGAGCACAAACTTGTATAGGAAAAATCTCGAAAAAGTGTCCAGCGGTAAGGTACAAATAGTAGATGGCGCGAGAGTAGCTAGCGATTAAAATTACAGAGTGAAGTTTTTATAAAAATGTACAATGTGAAAAACGTGTGTCGTGAAAAGTTGTCCAACTAGAAGTAAAGTTAAAAATAAAAAAAATTACACACCCCAGCCTCTGTCTTATTTTCGAGCAACAGTAATTGGTAGGACTCTCGGGTTAGGTTTATTGTTTTCATTACTATTTTGCAACACAATTACCTATATAATGATATTGAAGAAACTTACCTTTAACCAAACATAGCACCAGCTACGGGAAATACTTATTTTTTCCTTGAAATTTGCTAAAACCAAGCATAAAAGGTAACCGACTGAAAATAAACAAACCCTCCATTTACATAACCTAACATTTAACACGTCAAACATGATTTTAATCGCTAGCCTCCCCAGCGCCACCACAATCTTCCTAATTTCGACGGACACTTTTTATATACAGAGTTTGTACTCCATATATATAGTCTCCATGACCTAAGCTTTAAGATTTGTAAAATCATCTCATCTTCTTTTTTTTATTCATATATTTATATTAAGTCAATAAAATGATAGGTCAATGTTTGGTCTAGCTAAACAGGTAGGCATCACATCAAAAATAACTTCTGTTATTCTGATGAAGATATTTTAATATATAGAAATAATTATCAATAATTTAGAATTTTCATTAAATTGGAATTAATTGGAAACAGTCAATAAAATATAGTCGATAAAATATTTGGAGTTATAGGGTGGGTATAATCTTTGACGCTGCCATTGATTGTCGCTATAGTGGTTGCTGTGTATGTATAAATACACAACGTAACATATATACAGGTGGTAAAATAAATGCGGCGAACCGTGACTACCGTGAATATATGAGCTGTTTAACTGTTTGATTATTTGTTAAATCTATACAAGTGAAAATATAATTTGATTTAAATAAAAAAGAATGTTAAAATATCTAAAGAAAGTGACAGAAAGTTGTTAGAGAAAATATACCAATTAATTATTAGAAGGAATCTAATATGAAGTACCTAGGAATCTATTGCGAAATATTTTTCCAAGGTAGGGATGAAATATAATATACAGGATGTATTTATTTAAATACATTTTCTAATTGCTAAAAACCGCTAATTAACAATTTTTTTGCGAGACCAATATCAAAAAACCATTTTTTGAAAATCTAATATTGTAGGAACACATTTTTTAAAATTTGTTTATGAAAAAAGACAATTTTTTATATATTTTTTTCAAATCCTTGATATTATTTATATAATTTCCTGGAAACAATTTATATTTTCATAATTATCAGTTTAAAAATCTTATAAAATATTAAAAATACATCGGTCACCCACGCCTAGAGCCGCCACTGCTTAAAGGTATAAAAGATTCCGAAACTCGCATTTAAAGATCCATTTTCTTGGACTAATATAATACGGCGCATCAAGGCAACAGAATTGGTTAAAATAAAAAAATTCCCAAACCTAATATTATTTTTTGCCTCATTTAGTCCCAATATTTAGTGTTTATGTTTTCGGTTTTAGCTACGTTTTTTTTATTTATAAATGAACTAATCTCGTGTCTTTAGAAAAATCTGTAAGAAACTCTTCTCTATTTAAAAAAAATTAATTTTCCAAAATACCGGCATTTGAAAATTCGAACAGTGGATGACGGCATCCCGACGCCTAAACGTACCGCGGTATTGGACGTCTGCGCAACGTGCGTTAGCAGTTACAGTTATTTTGTGCGGTGTTTTCAATAGAGATGGAAGAAACTATGCTATAATAAGTAACTGTTACTACAACAGTAATATTTTAACACAGAATATTACTATTATTTCTTACTTTTAATTTTTAATTTCTACGACACAGAGATATGAAATCACTGTTTAAGGTTTAGAAGAACATTTGAGGTTATATATAGTTTATTTCCGTCCTTCACAGAATGTACACAGTGTTTTTTTCTCTCTTGTAGATATTTTTCGAAGATATACTTATTTTTGTGTCTTCATAAACATGTTATTTTTGCGATCGGATGTTTTCTATAGCTCTGACATGTCTCAGATTATAATAGTTGATATAAAAAACCTTTTTTTGTGAAAAGTTAGATTTATTGAAAACATAGGTACATTTTTTAACGATGATTTTAATAGAGGTGGAAAAAAACTACTTCGGAATATCTGCACTCAATGGATTAATATAATCCTTAAATTAATGATAATGAATAGATTTTTGTTTCCAGATTGTTGAGTTTTTAAGTTTAAGACAACTTGATGTCTTTTGTAATTTCAAGAATTTTACAAAAGTTATTGAATAAACCTCACTAAGAAGGAGAGCACCCATCAATGGATAAACCACCAGGCGTTATAAATCGCCAAGACAAAGGCACGCTAAAATATTCCTTAATACTAGTCTTACATTACAGCCTTTTTAAAGAAATTGCTGGCCTTTTTTGAATAATAATTGCGCATGCGTTCCAGCCATTTTCACTGCAACTTTCAGACTTGAAAAATATAGAAATGTTCCTAATTTTCAAGGTTATTCACGCGCAACTTTACATATTTTTAGTGATTTTAGATTTTGACAATATAATTATTGTGTTGGTAATTCGGTATAATAGCCGATTATAAAAAATAGAAGAATATTTCGAAAGAAAGTACCAGTTTTCTTTATTCGATGCTCAATATCTTCTAACAACTTATCGAATGTAGGCTCATCCATTCTCAAGTAGTTTTTAAAGGCTTTCAAGTCGTTATAATCTTTGAATTCGTTTGTAATTCCTAAGTTTCCCATTGTTGTATTTAACCATGGTTTGTTCCAACAAGATCTATTCCTCCTGTTTTTAATCCGCCTTTTTATATAAGTGGCAAGAACAGCAGTAGTAGCGATTGCCAGAAGTGAAACTTTTGTTTTTTCTGTATTCATGTTCAAAGTGAATTTTCTAATGTGATAATAATAATGTCAAATGCCAAAAAAATCTTGGAAAGTTGCAACGAATAGAAAGAAATGTAAGAAGACTGGATTTTAATTTTGCATGCAATTTATATTGCCTGCAATAAAGTTGCTGTAAAAAGGCTGTAATGTAAGACTAGTTTAAAAGCCATTCGGCCAAACTGTCACGCGACCTACTATGTCAAAGTCGAGAAACGACGAGGATTACGGTGGGAATGCTGACTGGACATTGTAGGCTGAGGAAGCATATGCACACAATTGGCCTATAGTAGATGACAGCCTATGTAGGTTTTGCCAGGAAAAAGTCGAAACCGCGGAGCATATACTCTGTGAGTGCGAAGGCCTAGTAAGGGTGCGGTTTCACCTACTCGGAGAAGGAAAACCGAGTGTAGAGAGCTACGCAAGGGAGGAGGTATCCTGGGTAATCCGTCTAGCAAAAAGAATAAAGCTAGATATCGAGCTCTAAAAATATGGAGGACCACAATAGGTCTGCAAAGGTCGCAATCTGTCGGGGCACATAGTCCGAAAAGTAGTTGTTGCATCTTAGTGAAATTATCTGTCTTTGTATAGAGGAGCTCGAATAATACAACAGCGTCTTTTGAATACTTCTGGTGATTCGATTTAAATTGAAACAGTACGTGAAAGATTACACGAGGTTAACTTACATTGACGACTACTTTTGAGAAGATTTCCATTAACACAAATTCATTTGCATGCTTGATTGGCATGGGATAATAAACATGTGATTTGGAATGCTGACGGAGAGAGAAAATTTTGCAGGCAATAAAAGCAATTCCTGTATTATACAATAGATAGTTTTGGGTAAAACCTTCCGGTGGAAGGGATATTACAGGACCTTCGTTAACCGGGAAAATAACCGTTCCAAAATAACGTAGCCCGCTTAACGACCCCTATCGCTTGTTTTTCACAGCGCGCCGCGTTTCAGCGCTTTCAGTAGTGTCGATCAAGCTGGCGGCGAAAGAGATGCGTGCGCTTTACTTAATTTTGGTAAATTTCATCCAGTAACCATGTGTGTTGCCAACAGAGACGATAGACACGATTGAAATTTCGCCGATTAGCCCCGTATCCGCCGTAAGAGAGGTGTGTAAGAGTGTGTTGCATAGAGGGTTTCGATTGTCATTTGTCAGTATCGCGCGTGAGTGTGCTACTGCGGCCCGAAAAAATGGGCCGTACGACCGGGGGTTCTCCCTCGGGCTAACCAATTTTTTTTGTGGGCCACGGAAATAGGCCATGGCCTTTTTGATAACGGCTTGGACCACCCTGCTGTGGCTAGCCTCAGGTAAGGATCACTTTTCTATATTAACAGGATTTGGTTTTATGGGTTATCCTGCTGAACGTCCTTTTTTGAAAACATAAAATTTTTTTTTTAATTCCTTATCCTGGAATTTACATTTACAAAAAATAACCCTAGGATTTGTACGCAAATATAACGTTTAACCTCAAATTTTTTTTTGATTCTACGCACTGTTGTCAAGTTATAAGTAGATTTCTGTGATTTTTGGATTTTGAGTTCAATTCTTCTATACTCATATTATTATCATTCATACATTTTCATAACTAAACATAAATATATATATATATATAAAATTGGAATTTGCGAAATGGTAACCATGGATACCACTTTTTTTCATTTCATTCCAAAATACAAAAACCGAATCTTATTGAAGCAACATTTAAATTTTTTACATCATCTCTTGAAGATTAATTTTGAATAAGTAGATTCTAAAAATTCTACCACCAATTATTTTAAAAACATGGATCATATTAGTGTTGTCTATATACCGGGTGTTCAAGCGAGAGGAGCGGTTGTATATGGCCCTGAAGGAATTTACCTTACAACTAAAAAAAAAATACTGAGATGCGAATTTCACCCATTTTTACAAAATTTCAGTCTTTGTTGTAATAATTTGTAATATTTCCAACTTTCCATTTGAGTTTTAACTTATTATATCTCCTTCACCTTCTGAGGATTCGCATCTGGACTCCATGCGCTTTTCTTTTCCTTCCTTCTTTTCCTTCCTTCCTTGTTAACTTCCCTTATCTCCGCTCTGTTTTCTCATGTTCCCTATTTTTGAAATTTTTCATTATATTTTCCCTACATTCACTACTTTTTTCTTTGCTCAATTTTATTTTATACACCTTCTTTATTTTATTCAGTATCAAATTTTGTTCTTCCCAAAACCTCCACAGCACATGTTTTTTTCGGAAATAATTTTTTCCAATCATTTATTTCATACACTATACTAATTTTTTATTATTTAATAAAATATTTATTGTAAAATACTCCTTTTTAATTTTTTTGGTAAAATTAAATAAAAAAAAATCAAATATTCAACTTGAAAGTCAAAAAAAAATATCTTGTCCTCCGGTATTGTTATTTTTCCCATTTATAAATAATTATAAATTTAATTTCTTTTCATCATAATCTCTTTTAATCTCGTTAATATCAATTAATAAACACATTATCAATGTCTAGTTTGATTAATTTCCTTTTTTCAAAAATTATAAAATTCGCCACAATCAAAGCTGGCCACTCGTAAAACTCAATCAACATATTGTCTAAAAATAATTTTTTGTTTATAAACGTCGTAATTCATAATTTGCTAGGAAACACCTGTGTCTGTCGCTGTAGAAATATCATTTAGTTGGCTAAAAGTTTAAAGGATTTGTGGGCGTGGTTGGAATCAATTTTTTTTATAATAAATATCGAATGTCTTTCAAGTAAATGACGCACATCCTGATTGAGGACAAGTTTTCTTTTTACCATCCTGTACATACAAAACTTTCGGAAACGGTCTCACTTTATTCATAGAAAAAATCGGCTTTGATTTTTTTTTGGCCAGGAAGATCGACGGACTAATATCTTGAAGGCTTAAACGAAGCTGGAGAGGGTGAGAAAATGCCTTAATAGTGCAGGAAACATAACTAGAACTAGACATTTTTCTTTAATTATTTGTTCCATTTCTTCTTATCTTCATTCGTTACATCAGCCGCTCTGCTACGATTCTCGATTCTTGGTAAATTTCTTCGTTCGTATGGAATTCCACACAGACATCGATGTCAGCTGTATTGGGCCTACGTTTCTTTTGAAAAATATCTGTCTGAACTCGCGGTGGTATGATTTTGCAGACAGGGATGTTTAGAATGCTCAATTCAGTTGGTCAATGAATTTTTATAACAGACCTGGACGTGCCCAATAGTAACCTATACATTTTAAAAAGCAAACGCATGAAGCTGCTAATCTTGAAGATTAGTAAGTACTTCATTTTGTCTTTTTCTTCTATGCAAACAAAATTTACATTGTTTCTTTCATTAATGATACAGTATGCGTGACTGTAAAGATGTTTTTTACCCCAAATGTGAGCAATTGTAACAAAGTGTATCAACTGGCGTCTCTTGTAGGACTGCCCTGGCTTTTCTTTTTTTTTTTAAAAGGAGCCGCCCCTTCGCCGGCACCATCTCAGCCTCTTGGGCTTATTGTGGATTCTCCTAATGTTCTGACTACAGCCTATTCAGCCAATCCGTTCCCTGTATTAGCTCATACAGGTTCTTTACTGGTTGGTTGTAGAAGTCTTCTGGAGTCATTTGGGGTCTTCCATATAGTTTTTGCCTCCTGTGGTCCAGCATCTCACAGTTGCATAATATGTGCAGAGCTGTTTCGGAGTCCTTTTTGCATCCTTTGCATGTAAGAAGCCCCGTTATGGTGTTCATTGAGAACAGTTCTTTCGCTACTTTTTCTGATGGTTCTTTTATAAATTTCTTCCCATGTGTTTGCCTGGGCGTATTCTTCCAGTGTTTTTTGTGTTGTTCTTGTACCCACCCTTTTAACTGCCCTGGCTTGGTATTATCTACTTGCAACAACCTAGTGTGGCGTAAAGTGTACATTATACAGGCTGACCCACGTTAAGTAAGTCGGAAACTTACCAGAAATGTAAAGGGAATTATAATATTGGGGTTGGGTAAATACTGACTTTTCACGATGCCTAATTTCACCAATTATTACCTAACCTTAGGTATCACCTAACTTTAGAAAATGGTTGGTGATTTAGAGCATTTAAAGCTTGTCCTATTTTTCTTAGTCCGGTCCTGCTAGAGGATGAGGCAATACGAGTGGAATTTGAAAGATTCACTAACGATGCTGCGGCTTCTGAGAATAATTTGAATTTAATGGCTATCGCCCTTTTTCGGTTTGCCGAAACTGGGCCAATTAAAATACGACATTTCAATATTTATTTTAAATAGTTTATTGATTCAAAGGTTGTTGTTTCTAGTAACTATACAGGGTGGATCAATATTACGACAAAGTTCGGTATGTGGGTTATTTTAAGAGATAAAAAAATGTTATTGAAAAAAATAGTAAGGTCCATTTTTTGAAATTATCTCGAATTATACAAAGTGTTGCATTACTCCGTTATAAACCAAACATATCATTTTTTAAATGAGAACCCCTGTATATTATAAGGAATTGATATAAGGGTTTGCTACGATATACAGAGTCCTTCAAAATATATGGATTTCTTCTTTCAAATGGAGCACCCTGTATTTTATAGCGTAGATACTTTAATTTTTGTTAAGCAAACTTTATGAAAACAGAGTTATTTTGTGATATTTATTGTGTCTGCCTCTATTTTGTCTTCTCCAGTAGCTTGATCTTCCTTTTCTTCCAGTATTTCGTCTCCTTCTGGATTTTTATCTCTTCCACGTCTTCCCTTGACTGATCTTCTATTTCTTGTATTCTATACTGTTCATTTACCGAATAATATATTACATAAAATATTTATTATTATTTTGGGATCGTGACGTATCTTGCCAGTGCTGTTCGTCATTTCTCTTCAGAACAACTTTTTAATTGGTCCTGTCCTATTCTCTCGTTTCGATATTCTTCTGTTTTCTCACAATCTTGATTAAACCATTCTCTATGTTTTTGTCCATTTGTGAAGTTTCCTAGTACATCCCACTGCGACCTTTGCAGATCTACAGATTGCGAAAGGGCTTTTCGAACCTTACGATTTATACAAGCACGACAAGGAAAATATGAGAAAAACAGCTTGAAAGAGAGAGAAAGAACAACTGTGCGTGGCCAGCGAGGGCGTGTATTTAGTTCCAGAGGCCGCCCGAATGTCCACTGCCCCCCCATTTCAACCGCTGTTGCCAGAAGCGCAGACTAATTTGTACAAATCATATTTTTGTCTAGTCAACGTTGACTCCTTTTCGAGCTCATGCACTATTAGGCAAAAATAAACACCTCCATCCGGCAACAGTGTCACAATTCCCACCATCATTCTCGTCGTTTCTCGTAGTAGGTCGCGTGACAGTTTGGCCGAAGAGCCTTTTAAGGAATAGTTTAGCGTTCCTTTGTCCTGGGGTTTTATGTCACCAGCGCAACGCCTGGTTGTTTATCCATTGGTGGATGCCATGACCTCAGTCGCTCCCTGCTTGTCTAATGAATCGGCCTTTTCATTGTCTTTTATTCCTTGGTGACCTGGCACCCAGGCTAGGGACACTCTATTATGACTACCTAGTCTATTGAGGGCCTTGCGACACTCCCACACCAAATTTGACGTTGTCCGATATGAGCTTATCGCCTTTAGTGCTTATCCACCTCCTGTCTCATCAACTCTTCTTCTCAGCATTGCACCGCCACTACCTCTGCCTGAAAGAGTCTGTTTTAGAGCCATAGGACAATGAATGTAACGTTATTCTGCATATTTTGGAGCAAATATCAAATGTTTTTGACGTAAGCGTTTGGCGTACGGCCGCCATCTTGAATTTTTTAAATGGCAATCACAAAGTTACTTATTTTTTCATCTTTCCCGAAACAGTTACAGAGAAAAGCAAGAAGAAAAACAATTTATCCGATTTTTTGGTGTTAAGATCTTGAAAAAATTAATTTGATATATTTTTTTGTCGCTGATATCCATATTTTCATTTTTGTTATCTTTGAAATGATGAAAGTTCATTTTAACCCTCATCATGACTTTCGTATCTACTTCAGTTTACTTTAAATCAATATTATACCGGTAATATCATGTCGTGGAAAAGAAAATTTATTGCAATCGCTTCCGTCTCGAAAAGTACAGTAGCATTCGTGTTCTGGGGACATTTAGACATTTCCACGATAACAGTATATGCCAATTTTTGATTGAGCACCATCTAAACATTTTTAAATGAACGATTTTTTTCCCATTGACATTAAACGTCAGTTTTAATGACATTTATCGATCATATAAGTACCCCTTTTACTGCCTAGGCAGCAAAAATGATTTTTAATGCCTAGGTATTAAAAAAATTATAATGTATAATAAATTACAGTCGGCATAAGCAAACATGAGCCCTGGTGGGCGTGTTCATGTCGACGTAGTTGTATTTTTGTAGTAACAATCGAGATTTTGAATCGGTAACCAAATATCGATACCATAAGTGTTAACTGTTAAGAGATATGTAAACAAAGTCTAATAGCCACTTGCACCGTCATTATAACGTTGGTTTAAAATTTAACTATTAGTTAATTTTGAATTTTGGCTTGCATCGCGATTTAAACTCTTCTAAACCACTGTTAAACTAAGCCACTACTTTTGGAGGCTTAAATCGAATATAAACAACAGTAGTATGAATTCTAACCTAAAAAACACAATAAACAGATGTGTCTAACCTCAAAAAAGTAATCTGTGCGCGAGTATTCCGAGTTAGTTACTAAAAAATGGATTTTTGGGAAGACGACATATTCCTTGAGGATGATAGGGATGTATTGGATATAATTGATATGGGTTTTCCACGAAGGGTCTATGATAGAGCCAACCACTTCCACAACATGGATAATAACACCTTTTTCAAGAGATTTCGTCTCTTGAAACCAACCGTTCTTGGCATATTAGAAAGAATTGAGGAGGACCTGGAGTTTCCTCATGATTGGTAAGTGCACCAAACCGGAACAATAATTTTACAAAACCGAGGTTTTGGTGACCCGTTTCGCGCTGGTGGAGGTTGAATCCATCATTACTTATAGGGCTACGCCTACCCTTGTCCTCCAGAAATTAGGAACACTTTATTTCGCTAACCTGAAGCAAAAACTTCACAAAAATAGGAAATACCGACGACTGCCAAAAAAATAATATGCAAAATAAAAATAAATAATTTTTCTAACCTCAAAATATCATTGTCTGAAGTTAGGTGTTAGTACCAACCGATTGCAATTTAGCAAAACTTCCCCAGATTGAATAGTTTATTTTAACCAAGAACCCTAAAATTACGGTGCAAGTGATTGCAATTTAATCGATTGTTTAAATTTTAACAGTGTTATTTTAAACAGTGAGTTAGCGAATAAGGTGCAAGTGGGCATAATTTAACTCTAAATATTAATAAAACAATTTATATTTTATCAAAAATAAAACTACCATCTGCCGAGGCGAACTATTTTTCACTACTTACTCGAAAAAAATGTCAAATTTCTATTACAGCATTATTTTCACGGCACCTTGACCCTTCCAATTTATTCCGTATTGAACTTAACACAAGTTTGACTCATTTTACTATAGACAACGTATTGAAGTTGGGAAAAAACAACTCCCGTAGCGCTGTTCAAGGTAAAAAATGATAATTGGGATGAATAGAATATAGATAACGATCTAGATTACCCTTAAACATGACATTAACTAATCACGGAAGCTATTGAGAAAAAATTTAATAAGGTAAAATGAAAACAAACATATTTTACATAGTAACAGTAAATAATAAATAATTTTCTTTAAATAAGAGGGACTAAGGGTGATATTTTAGATTTTGTACACATTTTAATTTGAGAAAATATTTAAAAATATTATATCTACGAATTTTATTGTAGAACGCTGGCTAGTCAGTTTTATCGTGAAAATATCTGTGTGTTTTATAAATAAAACGCTAGATTTTATTTATGCAGTTGACCGAAAATAATGCCAAAATCTTGTTCGAATTGTAAATATTGGAGTAGGTAATCAACCGGCTAGACTGTGGTCCGATATTTCATACGGAATAGGAATTTTAAAATAGCATCGATAATAATTTTATTAGCTTATCTGGTAATATAATTTTACTCAATTTATAGTAAGAATTGTGAAAAATCGTTAAATTTACAACTATAATCAAAAATATGTTTTAAAAATTACCTTTCAATAAAACAAAACGACAAGAATGTGATTTGTGATTCAGTTACGAAATATTATAATTTTGACACTCATTTTAGTCCTCATATTTTGCCTAATTTATTTAAAGGATGCTATTTAACTGAAATAACTACTAGATACTATATAGCCACCGTATCAGCCACAAAAAGTATTGGTAACACTTTTTCCTTCAAACTTAATCTGTCAAATGTCAGTTTAACGTCAAATCTTTTTTCCGCTCTACATTCAAATATTTCTATGGTTCGAAACACAGAACTAGTTTATAGTTTTGTGGTTCTAGCGAACGATAATTGACATAACAGATGAAAATAAACAGTATCATGGCAATACCTCAATATAGGCACTATGTTAGGTCCAAAAGAGAATTATTTAGCGGCCCATAAGTTGTATACTTTGACGTTTCACGTGAATTTTTTAATTAAACGTCAGTGTATGTCAAAGTTTTTGTTATATTTTCCTATTTTTTGGTTTATTCGGTAGGCTAAGAACAGTTGTGTGTCACACATGCAGGAAAAGGCTCATTTTCTGCCCTTGTGACACAATATACTATTATAAGACGAATCTATTTAAATTTTATTTGTCAAATGTCAGTTTTACGTCAAATAGTATCGTTCATTTCATTTTTCCGTAGTATATTTAACTATTTCTGTGGTTCTAGCCACAGAACTAGTGTTTAATTGTGTGGTTCTAACGAACATCGATATGGCAAATGAAAATTTATAAATCTTATTATTTTCTGAGTTTAGCGTTTATATTCATTACGTTTCGGGTTTTTTGGAGCCTGCTCTGTTAGGTTATTGTGAGAATTAAGCATTACTATGGAGTAAAGACGAAAAACAAGATCTCAAGCAGAGCTACAAATTTTTCGTAGCAACTCTATGACAGGGTCGGTGTAAAACAGGCATAAACAATGTTTCTTTATTATTTACGAGTTTATTTCTGTTTAGCCAACGTAGGGAGGAAAAACAATTATTTTCACTTGAGCTTTATTTTAAAACGTGATAAAACGAGTTTCCATTAATTGGCGAGTCATACAAAATGCTTTAGGATTGTAATAAAACTAATAATACTTCAATCACTATTTGATTTTGTCTGTTTTTTAAAACTAAAAACTTATTAATGAAGTTGTATTGGGCTACTGTCCTTTTTAGAAATTTTAAAACTTTTCTAACTAATAAAAATATTTTAATTCTTTAAAATACGGTACTGTATATTTTTTCCTTCCCTTTAGGTATTATCCTGTTCAGGAAAAGTTGCAATCAGCTTCCTATTGTTAATCGGGAGAAAATTTCTATGTAATTTTACTTGAAATTGAAAAGAAATATCTTATACAACCTTGAAATGCAAGTAATTTAGAAAATTCTTTTTATTAACTATGAAAAGTGACCTGCTGCGTCGACCTTAATGTCTCAAAGGCAACAGGATAATAAGAAGGACACAGCGGTTCAACAATTTTTTTTTAATACTTATTAGAAAATAAGAAAATCTCAAAAGAGAAGAAGACTAGATACTCGATTTAGTAGAATATTGTGTGCAAATTCGTATGTTTCGAGTTTCAAAGGTCGTAATTCCTATAAAATATAAAATTTCCCATTGATGTACTGGTATATGAACTCAATAAAAAAAACTTTAACTCGGAAGGTTTAAATTTCTCGTAGGTCAGCTCTGCTGACATGTAAAATTATATCGTAATTGAATCCATGATAATTTGTCGAAAAAGCAAAAACCGTAAAATTGTCGAGGTTGATATTAGTTTGTAATATTTTTTCAAATTCTACAAGAATTTATTGTTCAACACTGTATGATTAAGTAGCTGTATACAGGGTATCCAGAAACTAAGGAGCCCCTTTGAAGATGATAATTTACAGTTCCGACATAAATAAACTACGTTGTATAGGAAGCTTCCTTGTGAATTATATAATAAAATTGAATTAAATGTATCGATAGTAATCCAATTTGAAACGTATCCAGCTTAGTGGTATTCTGTTTCAATGTGTGAAAACTTCATGATTTATTATAAAATATCCTCCAGCTCATATCAAGATCAAGGACCTACAAAATGTTGAGTTATTATTAATAAAAGTATGCCAAAAGTTGATAATTACAGCATTAATATTAAAAGT
Organism: Lochmaea capreae; assembly: GCA_949126875.1. Taxonomy (NCBI): domain Eukaryota; kingdom Metazoa; phylum Arthropoda; class Insecta; order Coleoptera; family Chrysomelidae; genus Lochmaea; species Lochmaea capreae. The sequence continues at coordinate 2,752,550 of OX421405.1, read as the reverse complement.
TATAATTGAATTGTTCAACAAGAGCACGAAACTTTGATTAAAAAGTATAAAGCATTCGTTGGACAAAAAAGGGAGGTATAAGTGTAAATGTAACAATTTAATTGCCGATCGTTGAAATGTAATTTGTCGATATTTCTTGGATGTTATCCAATTTCCTTTGATAAACCTCATAATGACCTACCTTAGTTTAAATTTTCACCAAAATACCAGCGTATGTGCTGAAAAGCGAGCGACCTTGAATACTAATTCTGAAATCTAGACATCAGTGATCTATCATTAACACTTTAAACACGAACGTACGACACATTTTTTTAAAAGGATACAATAAAAAAAATTCTGTTTTTATAAAACAATAGGAAATTATGTATAGAAAATTAGCGTTGATGAGGAAAATTTAATTTTATACCATAGTTCACCTAAAATCACACTTCTGAAGCTCCAACGTAAAGACGTGAAAGAAAGTGAACATAAAAATTACCTTTCCTTGATTTTTTTTACTTTTGGACTGAATAAACGGAATAAAAGTTTAAAAAAGACCTTTTAAGTTCAAGATATACGATATATGACTGTGTTTCAAGCAGAGACGATTGCCGCTATAGCTTGTAATGATGAAAACATCAGAAGAGGATATACCGGACAAAAAATAAAAATATTCACTGACAACTAGGCTATGCTTAAAGCTATCAGTAATCCAACAACTAGGTCTAGACTAGTAAAAAACTGTAAAGAATCCGTCAATGGGCTGGCAAGAGACAACAAAGTGTCTCTAATATGGGTGCCGCCACATCAGGGGATTGCAGGTGATGAAAGGCTCTCAAGGAGACTTTATCTAGATAGGGAACACCAACCAAACGGAGGTCGACACAAGGGCACCTGCATACAAAGAGTTTACTGAACAAGGTAGACAAGGAATTCTCAACCAGGCTATTGAAACTGAATAAGAGACATTTGAAGACAGTTACCGACCTGGTTACTGGACACTGCACCTGGAGAAAACATCTGCACAAAATGGGCAAAGTTAGTGCACCTGCAGATTGCGTAAATTACATCGGAACCGTCCGGATTACACAAGTACGACAGAAAAACAGCTGATAGAGAGAGAGAAAGAATAATTATGCGCGGTCATTAAGGCGTGTACTTTGTTTCACCTTAGGGGTGTATACTTATTTCCCGAGACTGGCCGAATGCTCATTGCCCCCCTATTTTAACCGCTGTTGCCAGAAGCGCAGATTAATTTGTACAAATGATATTTTTGTTTCGTTATCGTTGACTTTTTTTCGAGGGTGAAATACAGCACGTTTGTGCCAGCATTACGCCAAATAATCTTAGAGATATGAGATCAAATCTTTATCACAGATTTGGTTATTGTCTGGCACAGGAAGGTGGTTTATTTGAGCACTTAATTCATTAAAATTATGTTTACCTTTAGAATGGATTTTTATTTTTATTTTTTCAGGAAGTTTATATTTTATGTTCAGAATAGGTGTAGGTACCTACCTACTTATTTTATTTTTTCAATTTAATTTATTAATGGAAGGGATTTTTAGTTTATTAATTATTGTTCTCTCAAGAAATGCTGTTTTATTTTCAAGTTACAATGGCTAAAATAATATCCTATTGTAGTTAGAAATTGTCAACTTGGTCTGAAATGATCATGTTGACAAAAATGAATTTTAAGATGTACAGGTTACGTAATAACGATTGTATTTTTTAATTTCTTTAGCACCCTCACTCCTTCCATGTTGGGAGCATACTGAATATCACCGTTATACCAGATTGTATTGAAGAATGTCATTCTATAATCTAAAATTTGTTTCTGGATTTTTTTATGAAAGAAATCAGTTGGTGTTAGGTGGCTACTCTTTTCAGCACTAGCGTCCTTCCCATAGGTTGCATAGTATAAAACATACTCTTTGCAAGAATGCCATTTCATAATATAAAACTGATGTGTTTCGGGATATTTTCAATAACTTAATCTAAGAGTCTTGGATCAGTATAGATAGGAGGCTACTCTATTGAACAATGGCTTCCTTCCTAGCATTTTATATCATTTGCAAGCTGTCAAAACATAGTTTATGCAAGAAAGTCATTCAATAGTATAAGAATGTGTTTCGGGATTTTCTTAGAAAGAAATCTAAGGGTGTTAGATCAGGATACTTAGGAGGCTACTCTATTGAAAATTGGTTTCCTTTCCAACTATTTTATATTATTCGTAAGCTGTCAACATAGTTTCACGAAATGATAGTATGGTTTGGGACAAATCTGTATCCTTTTGTTGTTTTAACAAGGTACTTCCTTGACGATGATACAGCGCCGCGCGGCGTGGTTGTCAGTTGAATATTTTTGGTCGGTAACAACCTATGAACACATCATCGATAATCAGTTTGGAATATTTTACTTGTGACATGTCAAATACATGAAGATTGAATTGACCTCTTTAATTCGTGTATGAGACATCGATATTGGCGACTAGTTAAATTCGCACATATTCAAATAAGCCGTCCATTTTAATGTGTTTGGAATTTAATCAAGACAGCCGTGAATTTCTTAGAAGAGTAGCACTCGATGGAGTGAAATTATTACCGAAGGGAATAAATAGTTTTATTTTCTTTTCAATAAATTGACGTTTAGAGTCGATAAATGTCGGTAACAGCCCACAACAAATACGTTTATTCGTGCTTGGTGGGGCGATAAAGCCTTTTATGCATATGCCACACAAGGTGTTTTGTAAAATGGTAACTTCGAGTGGTAACATCTTGAATAAATTCTGTTGGAGCTTACGACGCAGCCTGCAAGCGCAACGCTTGACTTTTTCAGTTTTTCTCGCACAAAAATATTGTGGATCATCAGAAGCTGAGGAAATGAAAGTCAAAGTTCGCTAGGTACTGATAGTATACGGTAAGGAGTTTTAAGTTCCTGATTGATTCGTTAGGTCAGGGGTTCCCAACCTCGTGCCCGCGGGCGCTATGGTGCCCGTGGCTCGATTCGTATGTGCCCGCCACTATTCGACAGACAAAATTAGAAGATTTTTTACACATTTTTAATGGTTTTTTACACCCTAGAAAACCGCAAACCTTTAAATTTAAATGTAGATTTCGATTAGAAAAACGAACTGTGAGATCTCAAATATATATAGTTCCAATCCAAATAAACGAAAATGAAACGAAATAGCTTAAGTAACATCACATCACACCATATACGTTACGTATAAATAAGGTTAGGATATACGGGATATACGCGCCAATCAACACTGTCAACTGTCAGTCAACGATCAAGTTTGGCATGGAACATTAAAATTTCAGATGAAAAGCGTAGTTCAGTGCAACCAACGTGACCTGAACGGCGTTCAACCAAACTAATGTTGATCTTGCACTCTACAACTAAAACCAAAATGAACTCGGTTCAAAGTTGACTGGCAGTTCAGTTAAACTAACATTCACCTGTGACATTTACAACCGGCCCTTGGTTTATTCAATACCTTCGTATGTTTGCTATATTGTATGTATGAGTGGTTTCTTTGCTGACAGTACTTGTCGCAACTTGTCGAGCGGCGAGTCAAACTGCACTGCACTCTATTTTGAAACATTTTTGTTTATTATTTATCAATACATTATGAATATAAGAAAATAAATTATGGGAAAATCAGAAGTTATGGAAGTAGTTTGTCGATTAATAATAGGTGGTGCCCGCCACCCTATCGATATTTTAGAATGTGCTCTAGAGTTCAAAAAGGTTGGGAACCCCTGCGTTAGGTTATAGAATCCAATCTATAAATAAATTTATTTTTTTGTTTTCGTTTTAACACTGCATGTGTACAAAAGGGGCAATTATATATTGTCTTATCTCAGTGTCATGAATAAGAAACTTCCCGTTGGAAAAACGTATTGACGTATTAACCCTTCCTTTCTCCGGCCTCCCTTTCATTCATTCATTCGATGGGGTTTTGCTCAGCAATTGAATCTTTATACCATTTCCCATATTTTCTACTTCCATTCCATTCCATTCAATTCTTCTATATAGGCAACTAGGCCTTCTTTGAAAACTACAAAAAATGTACTCAACAATAACCAAATTTTGGTGAAATTTCACAAGACATCGAGAATTTTTCATCCCAAAACCCTCTCATTCTATATAAATTATGACATTTTTTTCCAATTTCTTTTTTTTGGATGTACGATCCTAATGTTTCGTCTAATTTTTTTTATTCCGCATAAAAGGTCGTTTACACTTGTCATTCATAAAACGCTAGTGGTAATTTTATTATCTTGACATGAAAATAATTTTTTTCAATTCAGCAAAAGCGTACACGTAATTCAATACGGAATGAAAGTATTATGAAATAATAGAAACATGTGATTTTGATCGATGTAGTTCATATTCGCCAAGTTTCTAAAGTGATTTTTATTAATTTTTTAATATTTATTTTTATATTTGTGGGGAATTAAAGAATGACAAAAATATCTGACTTTTTCACCGAACTTCAAGAAGAGTATCCATTCGTTAGCTTCGAATATGAGAAAGTCTTTTTTAATATTTTTATAGAGGGGCTGTCATTCCTACAAAAGTTTTCAATTACTAAATATTACGACTGGTACGCCTCTGTCTTCAAGTCAATACTGCAGATCTCCCTCCACTTTTAAAATAAGCACACACTACGCTTTTCCCATGAATCAAATTGGAATTTTCAAAGAGATGTTTCAAATTAAAATCAAGTTTAAATTTCTCTTCAGCAGGTTTTTTGAGACCCTTTTTTCAACACTTTTGACCTACCAAATGCTTTTGAATCTTGCAAGTAGGAAACTTTATTAAATCTTCCAGAACTCCTTGTGATAAAAATTAAAAACAAGAAGTCTCACATTCAATAACCATTAAAAAAAAACTAAATCTGGCCACCTATAACTGTAGGTGTGGTATGGATGGCCATCATGGTGGAATATAGATTTATATAAATTGTCATATACAAATTGTCAATTCACTTACCTTGAAGGGCATCGGTAATAATAAGTCTGTTCTTTGTTGAATCATTACCAATCTATAACGATAAGAAAGAAGTAATTAGCAATGAAATTAATATTGATCGGCATATATGATAATAATTTTATTTTGGTTGATACTACACACTGTGGGCCGAATAAAGGAGTACATTTTTTAATTGACAATATTTTTTTTGTTTTTTGGGCAATTCATTTTCTTTTTGCAGGGCTAATAACCTAACATGTCCTCAACATGACTGGAAATTTGAAAGCAAAAGCAATGTACAGGGTCGGACTTGTAAAAAAAAGTATATAACAGTGCATTTGAACTTGTTGCAAATGAAAACTGTCTTAGCTAAAATTGTACTAATATGCTTTTTCGGTAGATAAACTATCCAGAACACTTCAGTAAAAAGGAAATTTTCCGAAATTACCGCATTCGCGAAATACCATTTTGTTTGTCGAAAATTTCAGCGGTACTCAAACGTTAATTTGAATAATTAATAAGTAGTAATTTAAATAAATCGCTGTTTTATAATATATAAGATTGTGTCAAAATTTTTGAGGTTATGTCAAAGTACATGCGCGCACACAACATAAAACGAATCGACGTTGCCGCATCCACTATTTTCTCACCATTCCTCGTATTTTAAAAAGTAACAAATAAATTTCCTTCTATTTTAGACGTTTAAACTTCGGTAAAGACGGTTTTTTGATTTGTTGATTTCTCTTAAGTACGTCTGCATTTCTCCGAAAACGTTTATAATATCAATAGTGAATAACAGTAAACCGTGTAAGTGTGTATATGATGCTGACAGAAATAAAGTGTAAGCAATTTGAAAGGTTTTAAAATATTTCCCGATTGATCTAACTGGTTATTGAATGTGAGAGAGAAAGAATGGTAAGCCTAAAAAGGGTTAAGCATAAACAGGAGCCTATAATAAACAAAACTAATTTAATGGTAAACATTAAATAATGGCGTTATGAGTAATAAACTTGGGAATTTAACCTTCAATATAATATGTAATTTAAGATGTTGCCATTGACACCAAAGTTATAGCAATTATTATTAATAAAATTGAGTGAATGGAATGGCATTAACATTGAAGATGTTTTAATGGAGCTGTCCCAAGTTAGTGTGTACTTTATACGATAATTATAAAGATATTTGGGATGTATTTTATTTTAAAAAATAAAAGTTAGATATTCCCACGAGAATTATAATATACTGTTGCTTAAAGGAAACATAATTTGTATACAGGGTGAGTTAAGAGGAACTGTACCAATTCGTCGTAGAGACTGAAAATTATTATGAATAAAGTGGGCAAACGAAAATCATGGAAATTATTTTCATACGTTAATAACCAGTATGGTTTCTTCAAATTTCAATAAGGTCGTTGAACTAGCTTTTATCGATTTAATCGGGGGTAAAAGCTGTCGAAGTTCTTGGAGTGTCTGTCCACCAGAAGAAGACTCCATACACCAACACGCTGACTATCAGAAAATAGTCCATATCTCGACTCATCTGTGAACAATGTGGACCTCCTTTCAGCATTCAAATTCACATGTTCATTAGCCCATGCCAATGAACGTTATTTCAAATTCTATCGAACATTGAGGGAGTTGAGTTGAGGGATTCTTTACAGTATTTTACCAGTCTAGACTTAGTTGTTGAGTTGCTGTTAGCAATAAGCAGAGCCTGGCTGTCAGTGAATATTTTTATTTTTTGTCCGGTGTATCCTCTTCTCATGTTTTCATCGTCTCTGCTTGAAACACAGTCGTTATTTCAAATTCTATCTATTTAATATAATTTGATACTATTAAAATAACCCTAAAATGTTTGAGGTCTACTTGTGACTCATATACCACTTAAGGATGCATCCGTAAAACATACTGAAAATCTAATGCAGACTGTCCAATTCGGCGTTACGATATTGTAGAGGCGTATCATTTCAACTTCCCAACAATTTCCGTCTTTTCGAGGAAACTTACCGAATACGGTGATGGAATGTATCAACTGCACAAGAAAGTACAGGGTGTTGTATCATAGAAGATATTTACCGTACAACATTCAAAAAATATTGATTCGATTTTACCCATTATTAACAGAATTTCAGTCTTTAATGAAATGAAATGACCTGTAATATTTTTGCTGATCGATTTAAATTTCTGGAGAAAAATGTAAAAACTTAATAACCGTTCAAATAACGCCAACTGTTGACCGTTGTTTATACTAGATCTCAACGAATACACAAAGGTTTGATTCCCTTTCAAATTACACTTTTAAGTTTGTTAAAATGCGTTGAGTGGTATCATTTTTATAAAAGGCATACCCTCTCTCCCCTAGTAGTTATTTTAAAGGAGGAGAAAAAAAGTGGTATGGGATTTTGAATAAAAAACTGGGACAAAATTGGAGAACTAAAAAAAATTCGATTAAAATTTTTTCTCACGTGCAGTTGTCCAACACCGAATACATTTACCTCATATGTGATGACACCCCCTGTCTAGCAGCTCGCACTTTTGCGAGAGCAGCTGTCGGGAAATGGCCTCTGTCCAAACTCATTTAACAGATCATTTCACTTCGTATTAAAGGCCCAATTACAACTTTTGTTCCCATCAAAAATCATTGACAAATGGACTGTACCTAAATATAACATTTACATCGAAGAAAAGGTGACATTTTCGCAGAATGGGAATAGATTTCTCTTAAAAATTTATTCACCAGAATGTTTGGTACTCCTTTGTCGTTCTCTTGTTTCTGTGCGATGTTGATACAAGAAATACAGGGCTCGGAAAAAGTACGTAAATAAATTTTTAAAGTATGGAACAAATTCATTTTTAGCTAAGCAGGTCATTTTAAGAAATAATCCTGAAACACGTCGATTTTTGATTTTAATTTACCGTATTTTAAAATAATAATCTAATATACAGGGTGAATTACTTTCGAGTAATGACGTCACCGTCAATTTTTTTAAATGGAACACCCCCATTTTGTCTCAATTTTCGGATTACTCTAGCTGAGCTGATTCCAAAAATGTATCACATGTCGATTCCAATAGGTACAGGGTGGACAAAAATACAATAGTTTTGTGTGTGCTCATCAAGTAACGCGTAACATTCTTTATTAGTTAAATTAACAATATTATCAAAAATACTTATTGTCTAGCGGACAGAATATGATGAAATACATGACTTTATAAATGTTCTTTTTGACTGAGATCTCAGTTAATTTCAGCTTATATCGGTAATGTGCGCGTTCAAAAAGAACACACCTAGTGTATATTCAAGATTAACCGTTTACCACACAGACATGGATACTTTCACACCCCCAGCATGGTTTTTTGACCAACGAGTTTGAGAAAGAAACGTAACTCTCAAATTTGTTCGCTGCACCGAGAATTCCCAACGACGTGAGAAGAAATTAGTACTTGCAAAGTAGAAAATAGTCCTAAATCCATCACTGGCATCAGGCCTATCACTAGGCAGGAATCAAACATTTTATGGTTTCTGGTGAAGTAACGTCGATTTTACCGAGAAGCTGATCAATTATTCAAACAATTAGAACCCGTACAAACCAGTTCAACCATTTATTTCGGTGTACAATTTAGTCACGAACTTTCAACATAGGTTTTATAGATTATCGACCGAATAAGGAGAGGGCTCTTTCTAGAGGATACGAGGTTTAAAATACTCATTAAAAGTGTTACAAATGGGGCTTAATATTTGTAAAATGCCAATTAAAACAGCCGATAATAGCCGAGTCAAACAGTAGCGGAGCAAATTGTGTAAAAGAGAATGAATCTCTCCCCTAGCAGCGTAAATCGAAGGTCATTTATATTTTTGCATGTTACCTTTGTATAATTAAAGTTTTATGTATTGTGTACTTGTTCCTTGTTAACATGGGTAAAAATAGTGAGTGTAGTTTGTCCCTGGATGTTCTTTAATGTCCAAAAATATATCTTGATCAGGTTCTAGTGTTTAATCACTGTAAAAAACTCACGTCTTTCACAATTCTCGAGATTTCTGAACCTTCTATGTTCCTATAGTTCCGCTACTCTAGAAAACTCCGGGCGCCAACGGTTCTAGAATACACGCGGCAACAAACGTTGATGTTTACTTCGAGGGAATATCTACTGTTACCTCCCTTCTAATTAATTTCTGAGGAAAGTCAGAGATACAAGTAGTTCTTTTAGATCCATTTCCTGGAGGAATTTAAGGATATCTGCAGGTTTCAGTTTAGGTAAGTGTCCCTCTTCTACCCAACAGTCCACTAGGAATGGCAATAGGTGATAATTGGTATCACTATGGCTGTGTACATCCACTTCAGGATCCTTGGGCTGGTTTTCCTGTCAGCGAAAAATGAAATTACAACTAACAGGGCATTTAAATTGTTTTTAACGTTTCTTCCCAAGATTCTTGTGGACAATTACCATTCAGTATCGAGCTAAAAGTCTATATTTTTACGACTTTTTAAAATTCAAAGCCAGACACTCGACCTTACTGCTAAATATCAATTTTACGATGTTCCGTTTTTCACTCTGCATAGTAATTCTTCCCGACGTTCGATTCCCCTGAAAACTTCTAACATTTTACAAGTATTCAGGGTAGGTTGAAGTTTTGTTCCAATCACTTACGACATAAAATATTTATGGCGAAATGGATATGTCTTCTTTTACAATTTCTTGTGAACTTTTTATGGTTATAGCACGTCCAAACATAACTAAAAGGAGAAGGGGTAGACCTAACCACGAGTTTCCAAAGCTCTTTCACGATTTTTATCTCCGAAAAATACAAATCTATAACTTATCGGAATTCCAAGTTTTACTAGAGCATCAGAAAGTTGAAGAAAAGGATCTTGTGTGGATTTAAAAGTTTCTAAGTATTCTATTGCTTTGTTTCGAGACAGGAGAGAGTCCATAAGAACTGCACGCTCCAGCAATTTCCATTATCATTACAACCTTCATCATTAAATAAATATCTTCGGGAGCTTCAAACATCTTTCCTGGACTTCAGCATGGAATATACACACCATAAGCTTGATGGAAAGGTTAATACAGCAGAAGCACGGTTTCTGAAACTCCAGTTGCAGTATTTGTTTGGAACCGTTTCTCGAAGACTTAATAAGCTGCATCACAACTTTTCCTTGGTTTTTCTGGAAGTAACGATAGACAATGGATGTTTGCTGATTCTTCTTTATCTATTTGGCTGTTATACAAATCAATAATTTCAATTTTTTTATAATAAACTGTCAGCTTGACGTTGTTGATACAAAAACAATGCTTATGACGCTATAGAAACTGGTCAAAGCTGTCCATAATATCATGCGAAAAGTATGGTATTAAATTGATCAAAATCCAAGAATACATTCTGCGGGTAGGTTTTATACGGGGTTGGGATAAAGTATGGAATAAAGTAAATATCTTTTAAACGAAAAGAACGATATTTATGAGAATTTGCAGGTAAGTGCAATGGAACAAAATGCATCTGATGTAAATTTTTTTGTTAATAATGTACTTCCGGTTTAACCGGAAATGCCAACAACTTCTTTAATTTAAATGTAGTGTAAAAAAATTTGTAAAAACGAGGAATAACTCACTACAATAGGTGTACATTTCATTATTTTAGAATAATGAGAAACAAAATTACTTCAAATGTTCAAAATGCTCGCCGTTTACTTGCTGACAATATGCCATCCTATTAACAAATTCTTGAGTCACTCTTTCCAAGACTTCTCCACGTATTAGTTCACATTCATCAATAATTTTTTGTCTCAATTCCTATAAGTTTGTTGGTCGTCTAAGATAAACAAGTGATTTTAAATAACCCAAAAGAAAAAAATCTAACGGGCTAAGATCCGGAAAACTAGCAGGCCACAGACATTTTTGAGAATTTTTTCAAATTTTTTTATCCAACCCAAAAAAAGTTATGTATTTTTAAAAAAAATGGCTTTTTTATTTTCAAATAGCCATAACTTTTTTAGAAATTGACTTTTGGGTACCTTTTTTTTTAAAAATTTTTGTTTTTGAATGAAATTTCCCAAAAAATATACGAAAAAAATTTTACATGATCAATTATATAAAATAATCGGTTTTTTTAAGTAAAATTGTAATTTTGTCGAAGTCCGACATTTTCTGTTTTTCTCAAAAAAAACTTCAATTTATTTGACAACTATCCCCGTTAATCCCGAGCTGGGCCGATTTTTTTTTATATATTTTTTATTCATTTAAAAATTTTCAAAAATGGAAAAAAAAAATTTCCCGTAAACTTTATTTCTATCATAAATTAAATATAATTTAACGATTTTGTGATACAAAATTTTATGATAGAAATAAAATTTAAGGAAAAATTTTTTTTTCCATTTTTGAAAATTTGACAATTTTTTTTTAAATGAATAAAAAAATATAAAAAAAAATCGGCCCATCTCGGGATTAGCGGGGATAGTTGTCAAATAAATTGAAGTTTTTTTTGAGAGAAAAAAAAAGAAAATGTCGAACTTCGAAAAAATTACAATTTTACTTAAAAAAACCGATTATTTCATATAATTGATCATGTAAAATTTTTTTCGTATATTTACAAAAAAAAAGGTACCCAAAAGTAAATTTCTAAAAAAGTTATGGCTATTTGAAAACAAAAAAGCCATTTTTTTGAAAAATTCATAACTTTTTTTGGGTTGGATAAAAAAAAAATTCTCAAAAATGTCTTCCAAAGGGTGTTCAAACTTGTTGCCATTTAAAAATAGCCACTCGAGCCCTGCGGGCTCTCGTTACTATTGCCTTGCAACAAGTTTTCAAAAAATCTGTCAAATTATTTTCAATTTATTCTCACTCTCTTGTTATATTATTACTGAGAATTTATAAAGTCGAAATGAACCAGTAAAATAAACTTCGGCAATAAATAAACGTAACGTTATTATACAATAAATGTCAATGTAAACACGGATTTTGAAAATTAAAAAAATTTAATTAACCTCTCCAAGAGAAATATTTTGACACTAACTATTTAAATATTTTCCAAACACTACAAAATCGGAACGCGAATCGATTCCCAAACAAATAGTTGTAATTATACGTAATATACCACAAAATTATTTTGATTACTTCAAACTAGCCGCTTCAAAGAAGTCTAATTTTACTTTGTTTGGATTCCATCAACGTACTTATGTTGATCTGTGATCTAGAAAGTTTTATCTTTGTGTTTATCCGATTATCAAAACATCGATTAATCCACTAATTTAAAATCTAACGTCGAGCGACTGGTTAATTTAGTTAACGGAAGTTAATTTCGAAGATAATTCATTCGAAAAAAAAAAATAAGTTTCGGTATTATTCATTATTTTTTCTCTAGCGGTTAACAACCTTCGTTTTGTCTACCAGACATCATAAAATATAATATTCTGGAATTAATTGAACATTTTAGAAAAATATAACTTAATAATGAGATCACTGAAGGGTTTTTACAACCTTCGAAACGTCTTTTTTTACCTAAAAATCGGTTCAAAAGACAGTTTTTAGCACGACTTCCTCATTAAATTGCCTTTTAGTATAATTTTGGTCGCTTAAGAAGTTTTCAAAAGCATAAACTTTTTTGTGAAGGTCAAATTTATTACAGACTATCAACCCGCCCCGACTATGTTACTCAGAGGGGATGTACCTTTCGGTAAAATTGGTTGAGTAGATCGCAACAAACAAAAAATCAACCATCTTTCCTTGTTATACATACAATAATATTAATTTTTCCCGTGCGAAAAGCACTGTGTCCTTAAGTCTACTCCAAACGCTTTTACGGGCAACTGTAGCCTTTTAAATTGGAAAGGCAATTCAGAGGGTATCATGGGAAGGTCAGCGATTGCCTCAAGCGATGCGAATTTTATTTTCGCGTCTGTAATTTTTTTGCGATTTTTCCTAATATATTTATTTTAAATTATATGGTGTAAAAGAGTAAAATAATGTGCTTAAATCCTCTAACTTATTTAAAATGATGAGGATTGATACGTATTTGTGTAAATAGCTTTTATTTCAAATTGTACCCTAAAACATACCTTGATTTCAATCCGGAAAATAGACTTTTACGGGATCCAGTAATGAAATTTTACAGGCTTCTACCAATGAAAACTCAGTTATGTTTCAAAAGTATGAATATCCATTTATTAAAATTCAACAGCAACACAATAAATAGAACGATTTGTTGGGTATCACATGCCCCGTGGCTTCATGAGATTTGCGCAAAATGTCCTCAGGAATGAATTGATCTTGAGTCATTTCGTGAAAATCGGATAATGACAATTATCATATTATTTAAAAACCAATATTATGTTTCTATGTTATAATTTAGCCAATGTATTCAGAAACCTAACAAATTATATACTAAAATCTTTCTCGAGAGCCGCTCTATCCATTGGTGAAAGGAACATGAAATTTGGTGCAGTAGTTTTTGAGTTTATCGCGAACAGACAGACAGACGCGGCGGAGGCCTGTTTTATAATACGTAGTGATTATCATGATAATGAAAATTATAGGGGCGACTAAAACTCAGTATACTAATTTCATGTTAGTTAAGTTTATTTTAAAAAATATAAATTTCGGCACAATTTTTAAATATTCATAGAAAACATTACTGCAAATTTTGTACGCGAATTTTAAGATAGATAGCGTTATGTGTCAGTAATTCTTCCGCCGAAGAGACTTTATTGTCAGACAGTGCGTCTCTAACACCGACGCATTTTACCACTTGTTTCCGAGATCCAGACGACGTCGCCGAGTCATTTTTGTGACTAAAAATAAACCAATGGAACGTCTACGAAAAAAAAACTATAGCGAAGTACATATTATCAACTTTGCTGAATTTTTTATTGCATCAGCCGAATTTATGATGTAATAAAGTTTGTTCTAATCGATATCAAAACGTGTTATGTGATAAGATTGACAGATAGAGATGCTAAGAACATATTTCCTTTAAGATTCTTTTCAGAAGCTACATCTCATTCTCTGTCAATTTGGATTAATGTTTCGGCAACCCTAGCAGAATTTAATTTTAAATTCATTCATAGATTAAAAGTTATTTCAGCATTAAAAAGAGGAAAAATCGTGGAATCATAAAAAAGAAGGAAGATATAATGGATGCATGACAAAGTTTGAAGTTGCTTGGCAAGTTATAAACACAATTCCTATTTCTGTAATAATGATATTAGTCCAGTAAATTTTGACCGAGAAATCCCCCAACCTATTCATCTCATTATTATCGGACTTTTTTTTGCAACTTGTAGGTATTCACGGGTAGATTACTCTCTGAAAATATGTCCTCCGCGAAATTTGCGGAAGGGGCTGAAAAATGGCCAATAATCCAAAAAATTGAGTTTTCCGCCGATATCTCCGGAAATATGACACTTAGAGAAGTGGGGTTTTGCTAGGAATGGGGAGCAGTTTATTATCTACAAAAATGATCCTCATCATTTTTGTCAAAAGTTTAACCGTTTTCGAGATGAACGGGCCTTAGCGTACCTTGGATTTCGAGCTGCTGCGCGGCGTCTCCGGGAGCACGCTCCGCGCATGTAGGCATGGGAGGGCGGGCAAATTGGCTCATAACTTGAGTAAAAATGAATCTTTTTTCATGATTCAAAGTGCATATGAAAGGAGGGACCTGTACCTATAACATCGTGTAACTTTTTAGTTTTTTTATTTTCCAGGAATATTGAAAAAACTGGCCAAACTTTATTTTTCCTAAATATTTGACCGCCCTTATCAATCCGTTCATATTTTTTAAATTAAGCATAGTTTTACCGAAACCTTTTGGATAATGGGACTTTGAAAGGTGGTTAATGTATTCCGAAAGAATGAATAAATTATTTTTGTGTATTTTTATAAACAACATGTTTTTCTTGGGACGTTTTTTTTTGATTTCCGGAGTTTTCTGAAAATTTTCGGGTCTACCGCAAATTGATAAACAATGATTGACAATATCGGTCTTTAATGCACACCATTGGAAAGCTGAAAATGTCCTCTTTTTGATGGTTTTTAAAATTTTTGGCTAAGTTTTTTAGTTTTCCGGAAAATTTTTGCAAGCCTTTTTTGCAAGAAATATTGATCCAGGGACAAAAATGATAGGGACCATTTTTGTAGGTAATGAGCTGTACTTCATTTCTAGCAAAACCCCACTTCTCTAAGTAGCATATTTCGGGAGATATCGGCCAAAAACTGAATTTTCGGTATCATGGGCCATTTTCCAGCCCCTTCCGCAAATCCCGCGGAGGACATATTTTCAGAGAGTAATCTACACATGAATACGTACAAGTTTACCACTGGAAAAGGTGAATTGCAGAACAAATTTGTCCTGTGAATATTCGTATTATTCTCTTCAAATTGGGTAACTTGATGTTAATATCGATATTTGTAAAGGTCATGTACGATTGGCTGAAAGTTGCATTGGAGCATCTGTCAATTGCGGCCTCAGAACATAAAACTGTTTTATGTTCTAAGATTGCGACATATCTCTTATCCAAATTGGTAGATTGATGTAAAATCAGGAACACCAACATAAACTTCAACCAATTTTACATCATATTAACGAATATCGATATTTGGATGCAATTGCCCATTTTAAAGAACCTAAACATGACAAATTTTTCTGAAATTTCGCTCCTTCGGTAGGTTAAATACAGGGTATTCTATTTAAAATAAGTTATTCACGTTATCAAAAGTTTCCGTACTTTTTGGAAGACCCTGTGTATTTTATATGAGAGTAAATAGTTATCTCCGGGCTTTGGATTCACTTTTCCAAAACAATTTTTATGTCTACCCAATTATCGTTATTTTTCTACGTACTACGTTTCGAGGAAAACCGAGATATCTCGAAAAGCGTAGAAGATAAATATAGTTAATTGCTTAGAAATAGACATAACTTTTTTTTAAGCATATATAATAATATTTTTTACCTGAAGTGAGCGGTAAATTTGAAATTTTAGTATAATATCATTAACTTTTCAATAAAAACGAAAAAGTGAAAACATTCCTATATAAATTTATAACAATATTAATTATTTTGATGTACGAACATCTGCCTACCCCTAAGAGCGGAGACTTTTCAAAGTTCATCATCACACAATATTACGCAACACGATGACCCCGAAAAACTCTCGATTCGACGTCGAAGTCGATCCTCCTCTGATAAAATATCCGCAAGTCTGCTAGTCTGGATGGCGTCCGTCGAGATATTCTCTTCGTCGTCTCTCTAGTCACTTGGGCGCCCATCAAACACTTCAGGACCGGCGCACAATAAACACATCCTTATATAATCTCACAGTAGTATGTTTGTATTTAGAACGACAGTTTCGTGTCCTTTATAGAACTGTTCCGGAACTACGAACCTCTTTTAGCTAACTGGTATCCCATATCCCCGATCCCATACTAGAGACGCTGTATTGTTTCTCTTGTCAGTCTATTCTTTTAGCGATTCTATACAGTTTTTTACCAGTAACTATCTTTCAATATATTTTGCTTCCTCTTGACTTTTTCAATCGTCCTCTGAACAATACTAAGATTAATTCCTTGAAATATTTGTGAAATCTTAAGGATATTTTGTGCTTAAATTCTCTGAATCTACAAACATGTCTACAACCTTTAATCTTAAAATTTTACTCTATTAACCTTTGGACAAATTAAAGCAAAAAATATCTAGTTCCGATTATTGTAACTTACATTTTCAACTCCGGTTCTGCAAAATCCATTTGCTATTATTTAACTAAACTTGTGATTTCGCCTTTGTTTTTAAATTTATTTCCTTCTACATCAAAATTATTTTCATTTGGCATACGTGCTTTGCCGATATTTCTCTACATCGTGATAAATTTTCACCTCCAGAGTTCAAGACTTTTGGGGAGAGCTGCGTGCGGAATATTTGAGGTGAGGGATATGCACGTGGTTGCGCAACACTTACGATAGATATACTTCACGTGTTACAGTGTGAATCATATATCGGGAGGTATTAGGGGCAGAATATTTTACGTGATGGAAAATATAGTAAACGGAAAGAATTACAGGATTTTCCAGAGAAAATAAAGTATGTTCAGTAGGATTTAACAGAGTACCACAATAGATCTGAAAAGGTCTCCACTGGAACAGGCAAATTATTTCATTACAGAAAGAAGTTTAGCCGATAAAAAAATGTTCTTGTGTTAGTCATACTAACCAATAACTTATAAAACTTTTTAAACTTCTCATCAATATATTTTGAAAATGCACAAAACGTCTGCAAGACATATTTTTGTATATTTCCCTCTGTTTTCTACTTTAATAAATCTCGGACTCCCTACCGCTTTATCGATGGTCTAACTGCTTTAATAAATATAATAAATCTGAACCAAGCTGAAAATAAAACAATTTGCCAGACTTTCTAAAATGCACGGCATATTTACATAGTAGTAGTAGTAAATATGCGCGTTGTCGGAAATACTACCACGTCCGAATTAAGTATAAGTTGTTGTTATTACTGGATAAAAGTTAGTTAAAAGCAAAATAAACATTGACAAAAGAATTAATGCTCAGTACCTATTTTTGTATATTAGAAATTTTTCTTGCTACGCCTATGTCTACATGACCAATTCATTTTATGTATGGAAGGATTCCATTCCAGGTAATTTTTTGATATAAAACACTTTTTAAAGCATATTCAATTTTTTTTTTAAATCTGGTAAGACTATCAGAAAATTTGAACAGCTTGGCAACGTGGAAATCTGTTCCGAACAAACGGTATTTCACTTCCCAAACATTTAATTATAAGTGTACAAATAGAAGAGTTCAGTTTAAGGTTTAAGGTGTGACCAACAAAAGTGGTTTTTATGACAGTTAATGTCTACCATTAATAACAGATTTTTGCAGGTTTTTTGATCATTGCTTTATTAAAACAATGCATACACCCCCGAAACGTAAGCCTTAACATTTAAAATAACGTATTAGCTAAATTCTCAACGCATCGGTGGCCAATAATTCCAGGAGCTTTTGACAAGTCACCATTTCAAATCCGTCATGTCACTAGTTATGTCAGTGGAAAACGAAATAAAAAGAATCCACTTGACGTTGCAGTCGTATGCGTGAACTTGTCAAAACGAGCGCCATATTGTAAAATTGACTTCAAATCAGTAGACGTTTAAGATTTTGTAGATTAACATAAAATTAGAATATTAAAAATGTATTTATCATTATTAGCGTAGTCAAAGTACACAAAATATCCGTAAAATGCCGCAAAAAACACAAAAAACTTGAAAATTCAAAATTGAGTATTTAAAAGGGTTGTGATTAACATGAGAAAAACTTTACGATGCTAGGCATGCGATTTTTCGGAAAATCGTCGAGTGAAAATTTTTGTTTTTGTTTTTTCACTCTAATTGTTTAAATAATGAAAACACAGAAAAATGTTCAAATCAAAAATTGTAGCAAATACATTTATCTACAAAATTTGTCTGAACATTTTTTTTGTATCTGCATTAGTTTTTAAAATATATACGAAATTTCCATAGTAGTATTTTTGAACATTATCAATTTTCATGTTTTTAATTTTACGATAGTAAATAAACAATTACATTTAGAAAAAAAATTTTCATATGAAATGTGTTCTAAAATGGGGTATCTACAAATACATTGAAAAAAGAATTTTTTTAAAAATATTTTAATGTAGTATTATCATCGATTTTTCACCTTTATTTCTCTTTATTACCTGAGCCATAGGTGTGTTCTTTTGTATCGCGATTACTTCTAAATAGGTTCATTATAAAGTTCACAAATTTTTAGATAATATCATAATCGGTATAAAAAGTTATAGAAGATATGGTGACAGACCTCTGATTTAAGTATTTATTTTAAATAATTGTCTATTATTAAAAAAATTTGATATTTATAGAAAAACTCTATAGTAGTTTCGAAAGTAGATGCTTCAAAGTGTAGTATAGTAAAGTTTCATTGATTATATTAATTTCGAAAAAAGATATAATTGAATGAAGTCTAAAAAAAAAACGAGTAAAATTTAGCATGCAAAAAAAACAGATTTTTAAGAAGCATTCGTTTAAAATTCTAAATATTGATGGCTTTGCTTTTATAATAATAATGTTTTATGCTCATTTGCAATGCTAAATCCAAAAGGAATTTTCCCTGGGATAATTATTAATTAAATAGGAATTATAATAAACTGATATTACGGTCAGAAAATCTTCTTTTTCAAATTTGAAAGTATTTCTATCTAAAAGTTGAGATCTTTCTTTACATTTTACATGAGTTTATTACCACGAATTGAATACCACTACAATTAATTTTATCTCGTAAACGTTTTAATTTACAGAAAAATTTTTCAGACGCAATTTGTAGATAAATGCGTCAGCTACAAATTTTGATTTGGAAGTTTTTCTGTATATTTATTATTTAAACAATTAAAGCGAAAAAACAAAAACAAAAATTTTCACTCGACGATTTTCCGAAAAATCGCATGCCTAACATCGTAAATTTTTTCTCATGTTAATCACAACCCTTTTAAATACCCAATTTTCAAGTTTTTTGTATTTTTTGTGAGGTTTTATGTGTACTTTGACTAGGCTATATGTATAGTTTAAATAAAACAATATTTGGGAAAAATAAAGCAATAATAAAAAAACCTTCAAAAATCTGTTATCAATGCTAGGCATTAACTGTCATTTTTGTCATAAAAAACACTTTTTGTTGGCCACACTGACCTCCTCTATTGGGATTTGACTGCTGACACAGACTTTGACATTTGAACATTGGTGTGGATACTATATAAATCTACCGGAGGTGTTCAAATTGCGTTTTAAAATTTGTTATTTATTCGAATTTATATACTTGAAAATATTAAAAATTATCAACAACAACACTAATCAGAAAAATAATGTTCCATTTTTCACTTTTTCTATCGCGAAAAATCCAATTTAAAACTGTGTATTGAATGTGATTAAATTTTCATTACGTCCAGAGAAAACTAACCGTGAAATTAACTTAACGTAGTTGCATGTTAGGATAGCCCGTCTAGTCAATATTAATGGTAGTGTCAGGAAAAAATATATTATTATCGGCACTACGACCACACGCAAATGTCTCCAGAGACCGTATTTCAGGATCGAGGTTATTTTCTAAGGAATAAATGGAAATGCCGTTCGCCGTTATAAAATTTTGCAGCTTGTAGAGGTTGAGCTTAAAACTCTTAGGAAAATGTTATAAGGAAAAAGCAAAAAGTTTAGATTGGTCCTGAATCAATAATTGCAGAAGCTTAAACATGATGTGTCTATCGCTTTAACCGACTTTTTATTCCTTTGCTGGTAAAAAAGAATTATTTGTTAATTTCTATACAAATTACGATAGAAAATATAATTCCACACATGGAAAAAAAGTTACCGGTATTCAGTATTACCAAGACTACCACAAAACCTTCTCATTCCGAAGCAATACAAGAAATAAAACGAGTTTTCGAAAAAAATATTATGCCGGAAGCAGTGTTATACCGGAATTACTAAAGAAAAAAAATTGTTTACTGTTTGCAAATGAAAATTAGGAGCGGTTTATATGTAAATACAGGATGTCCAGAAACTCTCCTGCCAAACCGAAACTACTAGAGGTGATTTTTAGTCGATTTAGTTCAAATTACATTAATCCTAAGGGAGCTACAGCTCTTTGAAGAAGAAGACAGGACAAGAATATCTTAATTTTTTACAAAATGTTTTACCTGATTTAATAGATAAGGTTCCCCTGATGATTCGAAATAATTTATGGTTCATGCACGACGGCTGCCCAACTCATTTTAGTAGAGAGTTTCGTCAAGATCTCCAGATTTAAACCGCTGTGATTTTTGTATTTGGGGTTATTTAAAATCACTAGTCTATGCTGTTCCAATAAAAACCCGAAATCAGCTGTGGCAAAGAATTCAAAACGCTTGTAATGAAATTATAAATAATGCAGGAATTTTTGCAAAAATTAGACGATCTTTAGAGGAAAGAATAAATTTGTGTATTGAGACAAATGGTCGTTATGTAGAGCATCTGTTGTAAAATTAATTCTCTTATTTCTGTTGGTATTATGTTAATGATACCTTTCTACACTAGATCACCTACACTTTCCTATAAATACCTACAGTGTGACCCATTTTGTTTGGAAGCACCCCTATAAAATCCGCATTTTTCAACCGATTTTGATTTAGTCTTTTTTGTTAGATTCAGTATCAAAAACAGTATTTGAGCACAAATTTTCATACCATAATAGCTATTTTCAAGGCCCTCTACGTTAATTTTTCTTTGCCAAAAAAGACGAAAGTATATTAGGCATTTTTTTTTCTCAAATATGACTACACCACTGGATTCGGAATCATCACAAATGTAAACTATCAAAATTTTATAAAAAAAGTTTCATTAACAACAAAGTTATCACTACATGAATTTGGAAAAAGTTGTTTTTTAATTAATTTTTTACTAAGAATGTAGACACATTTTAAAAATGGCAACATGGTAAACAAAAACTAGGACTCAAGTATATTGCACTGTAAAAATTCGAAGCCGATACCTTAACCCGTTCTGGAGTTATAGCTTCTGAGCGAGTAATGTAAAATTGTGCTGATGTGACGAAAATACAAATTAACACCAAATAATATATTTTGATTATTGAACTACTTAATAATAATTTAATTCTACATTTTTGTAGCCTCGACTAGACCTCCGTTAATTTCCACACATTTCTCGTATCGTTTGCGACTATGTCTTAGCGCTTTTTTATTTCATATGGCGTTATTCCAGCATACGCCTGTCGTATTCTGTCACATAGTTCTGCTCTATTCCTTGGACGTGTCTTATACACTTTTTGTGTCAAAAGACCCCACAGATAAAAATCCAATATAGTTAAATCGGGCGATCTAGGAGGCCATTCGATTAACTCGCTACCGCGACCTATCCAACCATTTGGAAATTTTTCGTTAAGCCACTGCCTGAAAATTCTAGAATAGTGTACAGAACAACCATCTTACTGAAATATCAAATTTCTTCTTTCTGCTAGTGGCAGTTCGTCAATCACTGCGGATAACTCACCTTCCAAGAATTCCATGAAGTTATTGGCATTCATGTTACCCTCAAAAAAGAATGGACCTATTATCCTGTCTTTTAAAATTTCGGCTTCGAATTTTTACAGTGCAATATGTTTGAGTCCTAGTTTTTGTTTACCATGTTGCCATTTTTAAAATGTGTCTACATTCTTAGTAAAAAATTAAATAAAAAACAACTTTTTCCAAATTCATGTAGTGATAACTTTGTTGTTAATAAAACTTTTTTTATAAAATGTTGATAGTTTACATTTGTGATGCTTCTGAATCCAGTGGTGTAGTCATATTTTAGAAAAAAAAATGCCTAATATACTTTCGTCTTTTTTGGCAAAGAAAATTTAACGTAGAGGGCCTAGAAAATAGCTATTATGGTATGAAAATTTGTGCTCAAATTCTGTTTTTGATACTGAATCTAACAAAAAAGACTAAATCAAAATCGGTTGAAAAATGCGGATTTTATAGGGGTGCTTCCAAACAAAATGGGTCACACTGTATAACAATTCACTAAACTCATTCAACCAAGAAATAGATATTATATTAAATATTTACTTAAAACAAAATTCACACCCGACACTGAATAATACTAATGGATTATAAGCCGAACCACAACACAACCCCCCGAACACCCTCAAGACCGTAGAATTTTTCTGCGAAAATTTTCAAACGGAGTATACTTTGTCAATCTTTTGATTATTTTGAAAAAATCTGTTTTATGAGATGTTTTCCCGCTGTTTATTCAGTCCATTACAAAATTCCAACGTTTTAATCGGAAAATTTAAATTTCCAGACTCATTATTCAACATGATAAAATGCTCATTCTTTTTATTAAATTTTCTTGCTTAGACGAAACTACAAGCATCTACAAGACACATTATTTGTACCTAACCTCCTTTCCAAATGAGTTATTTCGCAACAGCCAGGAGTTCAGAATACCCGAGACGGGTGCGGAAAATACGGCAGTTTAAACTGGGTTTCGAGGACGCAGGACGAATAATAATTAATAGAAGACGTTAAAAATTGCGATTTCTTCCTTAGATTTGATGCCAAATTTGGTATAAACGATGATCTACCTGTGTAATGTTAAACATTATTGACAAACATGATAAATTTTCTTCCTATTACATTATGGCAATCCACTTTCCAAAGTTCGAAGTTCAACGGTCGCTGTGGTTAATGACCAATCCTTAATTTGATCGTTTAATGGACAGGACTGTATTCAAAAAATTCCAGAATACCTTATAGTAGTTTTATATAATTTTAATACACAATGTATAAAAAAAAATTATGAAGAGATGGAGAAATCACCCGGTTGAGACAAAATTGCATTGGAAATTATAAACAAATATGGCCCAAAAAGGATAAGATAGGCTTCTGTTAATATTGGGTGTCCAAAAACTCCTCTGCCAAACACAAACTACAGATATTCCTAGCGGAGCTAGTGCCTTTTGAAGAAGAAGAAGGTCACAAGGGTTCAACGGGCAAATTTGATTGAATTTTTTTGAACCATTGAAAAGAGCAAAAAAAACAAGTAAAGATGCAGACCAAGTAAAGCATGGGACAAAGTAGATCCTACAGTAGATTATCCTTTGACAATCCTGGCGTGAAACGGTCTAAAACTTACAAAAGAGACATGTATTTTCACCAAAAATAAATCATTCAATAACTTGTCTGATAATAATTCTAGATTTAATTTATTAAACCTCAGCTGGGGCCAGATAAGGAAAGTGACAGGACTACTCACTCGTCACTGTGCTCTAAGGAAACACATGCCTCTGACTTGTGGGGCCGAAGAAAACCAATCAATCCATCCTTTGACAATCCTGACGCTAAACGTCCTTTGGATATTTAAAGATATTTAATCGAAATCCTGACGTCCTAAACCCATCCTGTCTGTGTCTGTTATCTTTCCCGCCTATAAAACGACTCGTTAATAAAATATTGACAAAGTTTGTTGTAGTTTACCTTAGCTTGATAAATGTCAACTTATAAACCCTTTCGTTATTTCATTAATTTCTGTACTGCCATTATTTAAGGGGTTGTTAAATGACGTTAAAACCGTTTTTTAATAAATAATGTTAATCGAAGCATATTTGTATTCATACAACAAATAGCTCGCACCTAATTTATTTGTAAGTAAAGTAAAGGACGATTATTTTATTTAAAAAAAAAAAAATGACCGTTCAACTAAGAAGCAACAACTACTTCCCCTTCTATATGCACCGACGGATATAGAATTACACTTCAAAGTCAAACGGGGTTGGTATATCTACAAGATATTTTAAAACCAACCATTCTGGTTGGGTTTTTCATTATGATTTTTAGTTAATGTGTAAATTACCTATAGATATAGTTTGGCAAGTTTATCTGAAGCTACGCGGCATCGGTAAGGGGAGAGGAAGCATGGCGGATATCTGTCATAACCGTACCAATGGCGTACGGTACCTATTTTTATAAAAGTCCTTTTCGTATTTCACGAAGCACTTCTGGCAAACAAATGGTTGTGTACCATTCAGAATTCACCGTTCTACGTTGCTCTAACGGCACGACTGCCACATGTCCAGTTATTCCGAAGAAACAGGCGATCATTTGCTTCGAGGTGCTTCGCGCACGAACCACTTTTGTCGTATTGGGTTTGTCTTGGAAGACCCATACAGTGGATTGCTGTTTTGTTTCGGGCTCATATGCATAGATCCAAGATTCGTCACCTGTGTAGATGTTATACACAGCTTTTGATGCACCGCGATTGTATTTCTTGAGCATTTATTTGCACCAATTGACAAGAGCATCCTTTTGAGCTTTTGCCAAATTATGCGGGATCCAACGCGAACAAATCTTTTTAACAGCTAAATGTTCATGCAATATCTTATTGATGCTTGTCATACTAATGCCCAAAGACGCCTCTATCTCGCGATATGTCACATGTCGATCTTGCTTTATCAGTTCGTGCACAGCATCGATGTTTTGTGGCAGAACAACTGATTTTGGACGACCTTCACGACTTTGGTCCCCGAGCGAACTGCGGCCACGATTAAATTCGTTATACCAGCGTTTAACAGTGGCCGAGGATGGGGCTTCATCGCCAAAAGTCGAAGTGAGTTGATCGATGCACTCTTGTCTTGATAAGCCACGTCGAAAGTCGTAAAAAATCATCGCACGAAAATGTTCACGAGTTAATTCCATTTTTTCGCTGAGACAAAATTTTCAAGTCGCTGTAGATAACACAAGTTATACTTAAATGACAAAAAGTTCTGAAGAAGGTTATGGTTAAAAAGATCAAACTTTCAATTGGAAACATCAGATGGCGCCTGTAAACACTTGGAAAGCTAAGGCTCTAAATATAAATAGCAGCCCTCGTATAAAGTAAAATTTAATACTCCCAGATGATGTTATTAGGTAATCCATTTGACTCAGTAACTCACCGAAAAACGACATTCGTTTCGAATAAAATTTGCGAATTCATAATGCCGCAAAAACTCTTTAGGGCGCGTGGAAATCAATACAAGTAAGCCCTGGCCGTATTCCACTATAGATTTCTATTATTTGTCGAAAGTTCTATGCTCTACTTCTGGTGTGGATGTGTGTCTGTCGACGTTGCATTTTTAAGACTTCGCTAGAAAGCTTGAATCGGGGGTTGTCTTGCTAAAAGAGTAAGAGAGAGAGAGAGGGGTGGATAGATTAAAGGGGGATTATAAAGATTACGATTTTATAGTTAACAGTTAAAACATTCCAGGATTAATTAATTGAAATTGCACTCTAAGAAGTATAACGAATAAAGAAAAACAGAAAAATAATGTTCCCGCACTTTGTAAGTGGTCGAATGGAATGAAATTTTGGTATCTTGTATGTCCCGACATGGCGAACAAAAGTTCTCAA
Organism: Lochmaea capreae; assembly: GCA_949126875.1. NCBI lineage: Eukaryota > Metazoa > Arthropoda > Insecta > Coleoptera > Chrysomelidae > Lochmaea > Lochmaea capreae. The sequence goes on along the minus strand of OX421405.1, from coordinate 2,726,631 downwards.
AATAAAGTCAATTTTGACTTCTTAGGGTGCTTCTTGCCAACAAGCGCTTGTAACCAGCTTTCTTTGTGAACGCACCCTTAAAGTAAAAACGATATTGCTACACACCTCAGGGTCAGTCAAAGACAGAAGAGTTTAAACAATAAGCAAAGTGGTGACATAAAACGTTTAATTACAAAAGTTGAAAATAAGGATATTTTCTATGGAAAGTATAAAATCTGAAATTCTGAACCATTCTCCTCTCCATAGTTTTGGAAAGATAGGTTATATGGACCATTATATATGTTCCGCATTATTTTGAAATGTATTATAATGAGCGTAGTAGATTTTGTGTGTATTTGGAACCAATTGCATTAGAGAAGAAATCCAGAACCAGCTAGACAAAAAACATCAATTCAAAAGGAGCTTCTTAGAAGGAACTTTCAACCATGCTATTGAAACAGGTCAAGATGCATTTGAAGACAGTTACCGATCTGGACACTGTAATCTGAGAAAACACCTACAGAAACTGGGAAAAGTTATTGAACTTGTATCAGGTAGAGAAGACAGGAGGAAGGGTGCACCCATACAAGTGAGACAACTTGGTATACGAACCGCTCAAAGACAGAAGTAGATGTAGGAGAAATTAAAAGGCTGAAAAAAACATACCGTCACCGACAGCCAAGCTGCACTGTACTTTTAAGGTAGTATGGGATTGTATACGTGCACTTGGAGACCATTGCAAGGTCATGGTATAGTGGATACCAGGGTAAGAGGGTCATAAGAGCAACGAATTGCCGGATGAAACGGCTAGACATCAATGCCTTTTATTCGACTGGAATATTTCTGCGGCGATGCAAAGTCAACAATAAATATGACATCAAGGGAGATGTTGGTACAGAGATCTATAGAATGGTGAGTAATCTGCCCAGATAGGAAAACTGAAAAACCGTAGTAGGAGAGACGAAGCCAGGTGCAGATTCTGTCACCTAGAAGAGGAAACTGCAGAGCACATCTACTGCCAATGCGACTGCCTGGCGAATGTGCGATTTCTTGTACTAGGCGATCAGAAGCCATTGCAAGAAATTAATTGAAAGATGCAGTCTCGAGGTTGGACCATTAGCCACCTCATCAAATCTAATCTAGTGAACTTAGGCTATGCAGAGATTGAATTAAACATCGTATAAGAGTTTAACAAAAATCATCATGCCTATATTAAAGTATTGTAGAAGGAATATTAACATTAATTCATATATTTCACTGTACATTTTCCTTGAAATCCCACTTATCCGATGCTAATTATTAACATTCTTCTATTTAAAAGGGAATCCGTAAATCTTGCGATTTCCCCATTCAAATTCCAGCGATGAGGGTGCAAATAGCCTGCCCCAAATGCATACTGAATAATCAATTACTTTTCACTACCGCCGACGGCACACAGAACCGTTTTAAACTGATCGTTGCTGCGCCATTATAGTAAGCAACAATAGCATAGCTGAAATTGTGCTGAAATTGCGGAACACCGCGACGTCTATTGTTATTTCTTACGATGCCGAAAGTTCCAGGAATAACTGTGGTATTATCTATACCACAGGACATTATTCACTTTTTAGGCAGTGTTGGACTAGCTCAATTTTTATATAAAAAAAATTTTAAACGCTCCTAAAATTTGATGTATACAGAATTTTTAATTTTTTCCCCAAATGATACAGCAAAATTTATTGGTTCCCGATGATTGTCTTGAGACTACGTATCACACTATCCTTTCATAATATCTAGAGCTTTATGAGTTCCTATCAAAACAGCAGGTTCAGAGTACACTACTCGTGCTTTTTCATAGCACCCAGTCCAGCACCTTTGTCTCCTGCACTAGTTTGTACAAGTTCTTAGCTGGGTGTGTGCTATATAGCTCAGCGTTTCCTTGCGGTTGGCCAAGTAATAACTGTCTTTTGCGATCATCTGTCTTCGTTTCCCCACCGCATAATCTACATGTGTAAGGTCTCCGTTGTATAGATTTAATTTGTACAGGTGTTCCTTTACTAGTGCATGACCAGTCATGAAACCTGTTATGATTCTCAGCTGATTTCTGCACAGTGTACGTTTCAGGTATGGTACAGGAGAATCTGTTCTGGTTCAGGCTGCCTATCCTCCGATCCTCTTTTACAGAGTTTCCTTAGCTAGGAGCTTGAGTCTAAATGACTACTCCAGTGAGTTCATTCAACAGATCATCCAGTAATAGGGCACACAAAAGAAGGTCTTGAGGACAACCTCTGCCGGCCAGAAAGCCGAGTTTCTCACCTCCAGTTTAATGCCTAGATATTTTGCCTCCTCCACAAATGAGATGCTGTGACTTATAGCAGCAGTTTTAGTTTTTTTTTTTCGTGAAAGTTTTGGGGGAATTGGCAGAGTTGCTTCATCTGCACACAATGCCTAGAATTTTCTGAGTTCCTGCTGATATAGCAGTTAACCTACTGCAGGTTCAGATATGCCTCTAGCTAGGATAAATAAGTGAGTTTGTTCAGCAGAAGTGTCCACAAAAAGAAGACAGCCACTGCCGGCAAAGAAGTCTGATAACAAACTGGAAGATTTCAAAACAAATATACACCAATTAAGTTGGTTAAAAATCTAACAGTTTGGTTATTTCTATAACGATATAGTAAAAGTTACGTCATACTTCCCTGAATGTATCAAAGACACTCTAATTTTATGTGGATATCACTCTCTGCGTATGTCCAATTAATATAAATGGAAAGGTACATATGTCTTTTGTGCCTGAATTAAGCTAAGCCTCTACGTTTTTATCGGTTTGTCACTTTGTCTTGTGTTGTGACAACGATTGTACTTAATAAGCGAAACGCTACTTTATGCGGAAATCATTCTGTCACCATTGAAGTTCGTCGTCATTGTCATTACTTTAAACAGCTAAAATTCATTTACATTTATTGTGATATTTTTCTACAAAATGCCTGGTAAACGTTTGGACGAAACTAAACGTGAGTGTATTAGAAAATTACATGAATATTTCCAAAAGGAATTGGCTAATGGTGGACCACTTCTGCCGTTAAATACCATTCAAGAGGTGAGTTTTGTAACAATTTATTTCCTCTCATGATGAGATCATCAGAAATACATGCCGAACCCTTTAACAATGATGCGCCGCTGGTGAAAACTGTCTTATTGTTTGTTTATGAGTTTTGACGTAACGAGAAACGTTCGTGACTTTTACTATAGATAGCTGTTTGATATACGTTCTAAGCATATATTCATAGATTGACAGCATAATGTTACTTGATCTAAAAATAAGAATATTTTGCTTCAATTTATATTTTTGTGTAATAAAGATTTTTATCACTTTTAAAATTCAATATTTTTTCTAACGTTTCTCAATTTATCAGCGCTGACTCAAACACACGAGCTAGAAAGTTGTCGGTTAAACCAGCTGAAGAATTTTCTCATATTAAGGTACATCAATCATTTGACGACAGAATTGGCTCAGCTTTATTGCAGTTTACCATCATTTACCATTTTGCACTTTATTAAATGAGAAAAATACGAGTAACGTATGGAATTGTCGTTATTTTTATTGGTTACATTTTTTTTAAACGACATTTTGCTGTGAGAAGTTACTATCGATAAAATAATTAATAAAAAGTAAAAATTATGCTAACTGACAATACTGTCTATATTTTTGGAGTTTATGAGTTAATTAAGCATTAGTTGTTTGGTACAGAAAGGATCCAAGTGAACCAAATAAATATTAAAAATTGCTATACAAAAACCATGCCATTATTAGACTCTGTTTGGCTTTGACAGAATTGAGCAGTTTTTCCCTATTCGGGGGCGCTACTGTATAAAATATAAATTTTATAAAATAAACAATAAAAAAAGGGAATGTTTGTCAGAAAAAAATGTTAAGTATGCAATTTTCCGAAAAATCGTCGAGTGAAAATTTTTGTTTTTGTTTTTTCGCTCTAATTGTTTAAATAATAAATATACAGAAAAACTTCCAAATCAAAATTTGTAGCTGATGCATTTATCTACAAATTTTGTTTAAAAAGTTTTTCTGTAAATTGAAAAGTTTACGAAATAAAATTAATTTCAGTGGTATTCAATTCGTGGTTACGCGCGAACGGCCCGTGAGCCAAATATATTAACCGTTCGACTTAAAAGTTAATAATTTGGGGCTTATAACATTCTGAAAAAATAAATAAACTCATGTAAAATGTAGAGAAAGATCTCAACTTTTAGATAGAAATACTTTCAAATTTGAAAAAGGTAGATTTTCTGACCGTAATATCAGTTTATTATAATTCCTATTTAATTAATAATTATCCCAGCGAAAATTCCTTTTGGATTTAGCATTGCAAATGAGCATAAAACATTATTCTTATAAAAGCAAAGCCATCAATATTTAGAATTTCAAACGAATGCTTCTTAAAAATCTGTTTTTTTTGCATGCTTAATTTTACTTGTTTTTTTAGACTTCATTCAATTATATCTTTTTTCGAAATTAATATAATTTAATGAAACTTTAGTACTAAACACTTTGAAGCATCTACTTTCGAAACTACTATACAGTTTTTCTATAAATATCAAATTTTTTAAATAATAGACAATTATTTAAAATAAATACTTAAATCAGAGGTCTGTCAGAAAACCTTCTATAACTTTTTATACCGTTTATGATATTATCTAAAAATTTGTAATGAACCTATTAAGAAGTGATCGCGATACAAAAGAACACACTTATGGCTCAGGTAAGAAAGAGAAGGGAGCACAAATAAAGGTGAAAAAGCAGGCGAGAGAGCGTGGAAAATCGATGATAATACATTAAAACATTAAAAAAAAATATTTTTTCCAATGTGTTTGTAGAACCCCCATTTTAGAACACATTTCATATGAAAACTTTTTTTCTAAATGTCATTGTTTATTTACTATCATAAAATTAAAAACATGAAAATTGATGATGTTCAAAAATACTACTATGGAAATTTCGTATATATTTTAAAAACTAATGCAGGTACAAAAAAAATGTTCAGACAAATTTTGTAGATAAATGTATTAGCTACAATTTTTGATTTGAACATTTTTCTGTGTTTTCATTATTTACACAATTAGAGCGAAAAAACAAAAACAAAAATTTTCACTCGACGATTTTCCGGAAAATCGCATGTCTAGCATTGTAAAGTTTTTCTCATGTTAATCACAACCCTTTTAAATACTCAATTTTAAATTTTCAAGTTTTTTGTGTTTTTTGCGGCATTTTACGGATATTTTGTGTACTTTGACTACGCTAATTGTATTAGTTTACAACTTTAACTGAACAAAAATATATAAAGCTTGAAAAAAATCAAGAGTTATCAAGAACAAAATATTCTTGATAAAGCTTCTAAAAATATGAGCGATTGCTCATTGGATCGGAATGACCTCTAGAAAAATGTATCAAAAGTATAGCATTTAGTTTTTTGTTAATACTTCAAAAACTATTAATATTTAAGGAATTTTAATAAAGGATTCTTAAAGAAGATGAAATTTCCAATAAAACGTCCTGACTCCCGAAACTCTATTTCTATTATTTATATTCTTGATTTAACGATTTTCGCCACCATGGTTGCTAGTGTCTAATTATCAAGGTCATGCAGGTTCTCTATAGTACAGTCATCATTTATCTAGGGATTTTTTCACTTTTACGGAAATAAATTAAGCCTGTAATAAATATAACCCCTGAGATCGTGAAATTATTATTGTACAGGTACAGCATTAACCCGACTTAATAGCTTGGCACTTTCCCAAATCACTCCATAAACATTGATAATAAATGGTTTTTCGTACTGAAACCCGCGACAACTCGTTATCGGCAATCCAGCATTGTTGCCACATTTATCGAGGAGATTTGACGTATATTCTGTCAAAAAAAGTAGGCACTAGGTCTCACGAATCAATCCTTACCGTTCTAAGCGATTGTTTGGGCACGAAACTCGTTGCTGAGTGTCCTACATTTGTCGCAAAAACTCAATTGTGTAAGGGTAGCTAAAGACGTGCTAGAACGAGTCAATTTTTACCCTACATTCATAAAACGCATGGATTTATACGTTTTACATGCAAACCAGTTAACAAGCCTCAGAATTGCGCCTTCTATCTGTGTATAAACGTTAAAGTCCGTCAAAAGTTAACAGGCTTCTTATAAACCTTAACGTTTTTCGGAAAAAATACTATTTAAGTGCAAGTTTGACAACGCAGCTCGATCGCCAATCTCACGCTGGCTGTAGTCGATTCTGTTTTTAATCTCGTATGTTGTATAGACTAAACTTGTCATTTCGATTTAGTTTATTATCAAAATTTCCCATCGAATCCGCTATCTTACCAAATGTTTTGTAAAATTATGTGATTTACATTGTGTACGGGTGTTTAAATATAATCTGGTTAATTAATAATTCCGTCGAGAATGCAGTGTCGTAGGCCACTTTTAAAATAAAAAGGGAGATTATTATTTAAAAAACTTTTTATTGAAAATAAATAAAAACTATTTACTTAACAAAACAGAAACCGTTTTACAATGAAGAAACAACTACTTTTCGGGCTATTTACTCCGACGAGCATCGAATTACATTTTATCTCTGTTATCTTATTTGATTTAGAATTAGAAGGGGTACCGTTACTTAAACAGGTAGACGAATATTCTGACTAGCCAGAAATTCAAATAGAAGGACCTCAAGGATCGTTGTTGGACCGTTATACAGAGTGGACCATAGAAAACAGTCCACCACGATATAGCAGCGATTTTTGGGACACATTTTTACGATACAGGCATCTGTCATTTGTCAACCGCCTCCCTTCTACTTCACTAACCCCTTATTTTTAAATAGTGTATATCATTAGAAAAGCATTTAGATGGATTATTCAGGCATAATGGTAGTTCACATAACATACCAGTAACCCTGGCAACTTTAAAGATTTCTATTGACGCATGAAGATCTCCTTCGGCTGGTGGATTATCAGCATGTTGTCCGAAGAGAAGCAAACAACATGAAAAATTGACGAGTGAAAAATGATGAATGGTTACAATACCGGGTGTCCCAGAAGTTTCTGACCCATTTTAACTGTAAAAATCTCGGAACTCAGAAACGATAGCGAGGTGTAGTTTTCGAGGAACAAATTCTTTTTATATAAAGTTTTTTCTGTATAAATGTTTAATTAGTGAAATCTTATATGGGGTTTTTAAAAAAAAAATGGTATTTTTAAATGCAAATTTCGTCTATTTTTTTCAAGAAACACCCAATATATTTTTATTCTGCCTGAAAGCTGAATATATATCTGACTCATACGTTTTAAATAAGAAACAATTACAAAATTTGTCTGCTAACTAATACCTACGTTTGAAATAAAAATTATACCGAATATTTTTGAAAGAAGCACGACTTATTAGAAATATTTAAAACAGTTAAACAAACTTGAAAGGTGAATCAAATTTTAACAAAAATGAACATTATAAATTATTATTCAAGATGTTCCAAGTGTTGTCCATTTTGATCTATACATTTTTTCAACTTGAACAAAAAGTGATCAAATGAGTTGCGTAACATTTCCGGGGTAATTTCTTGAAATGTTCGGGCAATGTTGCCTCGCAGTTGTTCCAGAGTCTCTATCATCTATCTTTGTTACAAGATTGTATAAAAAAGTCTGGAATCGTCAAGTCTGGTGAGTGGGCAGGCCACTCAATTGGTCCGGCTCTCCCAATCCACCTATCTCCAAATGTTTCTGGCCACAAGTGAAAAATGTGGTGGTGCACCATCTTGTTCAAGTTGTGTGTTTTTTATACTGTTTTTTGAAGGTGGATTTTTCCTAAATAACCAACGAATCGATTCATATTTAGCAATAACACAGTTTTTGATTTTTCAGGTAAACTAAATCGGACCAATATTGAAAATAAATTAACAACAGCTAGCTGTTTTAGAACTATTCAAATCTCCTCCTCCTCTTTCTAGATACCTACATAACAGCGTATCATTAAAAATCAAATAACTTACCCATTTTTCATCTAAACTTCAACAAATTATACATTTTCAGAAAGGGGAAGAGTTCAGCTTTCAGATAGAATAAAAATATATAGGGCGTTTTATTAAAAAAATAGACGATATTTGCATTTAAAGATACCATGTTATTAGTTCCGAGATTTTTACAGTTAAAATGGGTCAGAAACTTCTGGGACATCCGGTATTTAAGTTGAGTGATTTGTAAAAAAAGTAGAATTGGCAATTACAAGTGACCAGCGAAAAAATATCGAGTGCTGTGTATAATATCCGGTTTTTTTTTTTGGAAAAACATCGATTTAATTTTAGCCAAGTCCTTGGCAAATCTACTAGAAACTTTCGATAAATCGTCTGGCAGTGCGTTCCATATGATCGAAATTAATTTTCAGTATAAGTGCGACAAAATGAATTACTTCAAGAAATGGATTCCGCCTTCTTACTTTCGAACCACTCAACTGAAAATATTGTTATTTTAAGCAGCAGTGTCGACAAATCGGATTTACGAAATTCAGTGAAAAAAATTAGACTGAACGATGTAGTAAATTATTAAAAAAATTGCACGTTTGATTTCGACATCTGAAAATTAGATGGTTTTGAAAAAAAGCGGGATTTTCAACTGAAAAAATGTTTCTTATTTTTTCCTATACCTGTATATTTTCTATAAACTGACCTCCTGATTCGAAATACAATTTTTTATAATAGTTCACATCACAAACCTCTTACGTTCTCCAAGTGGCTATTTTTATTTTTGTCAGGGGGCTCGTGGGGGGGTATCGAAATTTTTTTTAAGATTATATTTCTACACGTCCATATATTTTTTGTGTCTCCAAGTGCCTTTTAAAAAGTGCTTTTCTTCTTGATTAACTACAGAACTACAGGTAAACTGGTATCTCGTGACAAGGCGGAGCTTCCAGTACGCAGAGAGAGAACGTATTCAGCCAATATCGAGCTGCCCACTGCATAACGTCTACCGCACGATTGGCTTTGCTGGATCCCCACTTTCAAATTTGTTACGGCGCATCGTCACCTTATTTCACGAGATACCCGTTGCAGTGTACGTACAGACCACAAAACATTGAATATAGAGCTGAAGTTTGAGAAAAGCTTTATTAAAACATCAAAATTACTATGAACGTTTTCATTTCATGAATTGTCAAGGTAGAAAACCTTTGGAAAACTACAATAAGAAAAAACTTTATATGCCAAGTACTTCGATCAAAACAATTTTAAAATCGGGAAATTTTTCATACCTGGGTGTTCTTTTGCTGATTATTTCACTAGAGTAAATTGATAACTGACAAAATTTGAAGGTTTTGAACTGGCAATTTTTTGTCTTGTCGCGGCAATTTTTCGACGTTTATAAAATTCTCTCTCGTGAAATAGTCATGTCGAATACCACTCAATTAAAAATTTTGTAAGGTAAAATTTTCACTCTCGTGGTATTATATATGACAATTTAATTCATGTGTAAAAAATCCCATATGCCACAGAGCAATTGTCACTTTGACAGCGGCAAAAGTTAGCTTTAACTTTTACAGCGACAATTACACTAGTGGTTTTTTCACTAATTCTTTTGTTCATCAATTATCGCGGTGTTGGTTACCAGAATAAATAGTTTGGCATGTTTGTCAACAACTTATTGAATTTTCAAGAACTAACAATGAGTCGATTCGGTGTGTCTACGAACGCCGAAATTAGTCAAATTGTTAATACCTGTGTGCCTACTAATACAGTTGCGACGCAATCATCAATCTGGCGACAATTTTCTACGTTTTGCGATGCAAAAAGATACACATTTGTGCCAGATACTTCCATCGCGAAATTGAATGTAATATTGCAAGATTGTGCATTTAATATGCGAAAAAGTAACGGAGAAGACTACAAAGAAGCGGTAGTTAAAACAATTTGGAACACCACCGCTAAAATGCTACAAAGTAAATATTATAACGAATTTAGTATTGTATTCAACCCTTTCACCGATGTTCAGTTTAATTCATCACGAGCTGCACGTAATGCTAAACGTAAAATCCGACAAGCACAACCCGAAAAGAGAAAATGTAGTGCATCAGCTCTTAATAAATCTGAAGTATTTGCAATGGAAAGATTATATAACGAAAATGAACCGGAAGGACTTCAAAAGAAATTATATCACATTTTGGCGTTTGAACTAGCTTGGCTCGGAGGAGAAGCAGCTTATTGCAAAACCACTTATTTCGTATCTGAAATTGAAAATAATGGAAAAGAAACTGGACGTATCGAGTATAATCCTCTATTTTCGAAAACGAGACAAGGCGGCAACAATAAATTATGTGACAGCAAATGGATCACGCCTAATATTTTCGACGAAGATATTTGCCCAATACGTTTATTCAAAAAGTTAATGGAAAAACGAAACACTTTTATAACTTCGGACAGAGTATTTCTTACACCAAATCCCTTTTGGAAAAAAAAATTCTAAAGGTTTGTACAAGAATTTGCCGATTGGAATTAATGAAATTTCCCAACGTGTCAAAATTACAAATCACTCAAATCGAGCGGCAGCAGTTAGCGAATTAAGTGAAAGCGGAATTGAAGAACAAGCTCTAATAAAAATAACAGGACACAGCAATTCATCATCAATAAAACCATACTTACAAGTTGACAAAGAGTATCATTCAAGCATTATTCAATCAATTCCTTTGGAAAATGAAAAAACTTCAACATCTACTACAAAAACGATTAGCTGTGGCACCCGCAGCGATATAACTGTTCCTAGTATGAATTTCAATAACTGCGTTTTTAATAATTGTACATTAAAATAAAAATGTGTTTATTTTTAATGTTTCATAAATAAAGTTTGCATTGATATGTTTCCAAATTTCTCATTCATTAAATTGTCCTGCCGAATTACACTCGAGGTTTGTATTGAAATTGAGTAAATTTGTGTTGTTCAAATTCTAAACTGTTTCCTTTAGCAATTTGACTCGAATAACTGTCAACCTAAAAACACTCCACCTTCGGTGTCGTGTTTTTAATAGTTGACAGTTATTCTCGTCAAATTGCTAGGAAACAGTTTCTCATTGAACAATCCAAATTTACCCGATAAAATACAAACCACTTGTGCAATTATTATTATAAGTGAAAAATTAACGAAAAAAACATTTTTTCACTAGAAATAATGGCGATAGCCGATTAACAACGTTGATTTGGGCCCCTAGCAATTTTTGAAAACTTGTTTGGGCTAAATTTTCAGCTCCTAAGACGCATTTTTTCACTTTTTGGCCTCTATCTCAGCCGCTAATCAATATTTTTCACGTTCTTTTTTTATTTTTAACCATGAAAAAATTTCCCAACAAAAATGTATGTTTCTGGATTTGTTTTGGAACTTTATAGTTCACTAGAACGCATTTTTTAACGAAAATATTTAATTTTTTTTGGATTTGTTTGCATTTTTGAGCCGGAAGTAGCTCCGTGCTTTTTCGAAATATTAATAGTTTTCCTTGAAGTAGTGTGATTAAATTTTTGAAAAAAAACCCAATATCAATTTTTTTAAAACATTTCAAATCACAAAACTGTGAATATCAAGCAAACATTTTGGCAGCACTCTCTTGAAAAACCAATTTAATTTCTGTGAATAGGAATATTTTTAATTTAAAAACCAAAAAAAAATTAAATAATTGAATAGTTAAAAATATTGTTAATCTGATTATACTTTTTTTGTTTCAGCAACCGGATTTGACCCGACAAAACCTTTTTACATTCCGAATCAATCCATAGATCTGTTAGTAGCCTTAGGGGAATACAGTAAAAGTTGGCTGGGAGTGGAGAGAATAGACAGTCCAGCCCCGCTAGATGTTATCAACACCTTCACGTCGCATACAAGGTTGGCCTATGTATTAGAAGGTAATTTATTATTAACAAACAACTAGTCAAATTAATACTTTCCTTATATATCACGGAAAAATCCAAAATCCAAAAATCCAAGGTCTTAGAATAACATGGACAGGTTTCAAAAAACATCATAAGATTAATATTTGACTTCCCCAACTTTATAATTGTTTTCGAGAGAACGTATCAATATCAATTTTGAAATTTTGTTGACGTGTCATTTTGTTCACGGGTTACAGTCCATAGTAAGGTTTAAGGGATACATAAAGCTGAAACCATCTCAAAATCGATGAAATTTGGTATTATTCATACGAAGCAGCTCATCAAACTTCAATTCACTTCGCCAAGGGTCAACCATGTGTGTGGCGTTAGATTTACGCTTTTCCACAACCAAAATTGATTTTACATTGCCCCAGATGTTATGGCGCTATTTAGAAAAGATTAATTATTCATTTAGAGTTACTAGTCGAAGCGATATAGACGATTTATGCGTAAAGTCTATTTAACAAATGAGGTAATCGAGTATATTTTTTGATAATTTTAAGCCATGTCTAAGTTTGGTATTGTCATTACTATTAACATTGTTCTTAACAACGATTATAATCACCTTAGAGCAGTAGAAAGAAACTAGTGAGATTCTATAGGTGGTCAAAATTAAAAATAAAATTAGAATAGGTTACGTTTGGATATCCCAGCGACTTCGCCAAAATTTAAAATTTTTAATCTTTTTTAAAATTTTGGCGGCTGCGATACTGAGTTACTTCGCCAAATTTTTAAATAATTTTTTTAAGTATACAGTGCGTCATAAAAAACGAATTATCAGATGAATAAGCAGTAATATGAAAAATCCTTGAACAGATCATGGTATCCTTATAAATCTGTTTCGTTTGCCGATGACACCACAAATTTGTTGTATAGTTTTGTCCAAGGAACTTAAATTAAATTCAGAAAAGACAAAGTATCTCTGGTTCTCTTTTTATTACCAGAACGCTGAGAATATAAAAATGCTGGTTATTTTTTTGGATAATAACATCACGTGTGGCATTGTTCCGTAGACTATTAGAAACAAATTATCAAGCTCAGTTTTTGTACTTCGACAACTCAAAACGAGCTGTTAGTTTTCAAATATAAAAGAAAACCTTCGACTTAAACGGTAACAAGGCTAGAAAATTAGTTAACGAAAAATCTATGATCGATATATTTTACCAACAAGTATTCTTGACCTTTTTAAAAGTTCATTTTCTAATGTAATAAATCAATTCTCTTGAAATTACATACATATACAGCCAACTGTTCTAATACAGCTTGGACTGCTGCCCCAAATGAACTTAAAGCCAAATGTCACAAACTATTGAATTTAACTGGGTATGTGCCAATTTTTTTATGGTACTTTTGAAGATTTCATTTTATAAGCTACCAATTTGGTTAGCTTTTAATCGGAATTAAGCCAAAATCGTCTTTTTTAGCTGTTGTTATCAAAAATATGCGCCTAACTCATGGTTTTAGTTCATATCCACACTGTATTTCTCTCTTTTTTATATCTCATTTTTTATAAAATCGATATATTCTTCCAGGACATCCTTTTTCATATAATATTGTTAATTTCAGTTGATTTATTGGAACTATTTATAAATCCTGTCAAGCAAGCAGAGATAAAGTTTGTTTATCGTTCATTATTGTTGTTCCTATTTTTATTAATAGTGAGGAAAACTTTTCAAAGCATGTCAACAATAAAGTTATCGTTTATCCATGATCAATTTCTCTCCAAAGTTGGGGTAAAAGTTCTTGGAGTGTCTGTGGGTGGCATGATAAGGGCAGAGGATCAAGTCCTATTTTGCCCATATTAATGTACAGAATATAAATAAAACAATAACTGTCACTAAGCCTCAAAAACTACAGATCGAAAATGTAGGAGTCTATTTGATTTTTGAAACTATTCAAATTTTCTGAATTAATTATATTTCGAAAGAAGGTTTAGAGAACGTTTTTTGTATTAGGAACAGTTTAGAATTCGCGCGTTTACACATATGAGAAATAAGATCACTCCACGTAATTTTCGAGTTTACTGATAAACCAAGATCAGTTTGTGAAGATACAGTGCTTAATGTCTGTCCACTGATGGAATACGGATTTTGCGGGTTATTGTTTCCGTCGTGTAACACGACACACTTATCAATGTTCAGAGGCATCAACCAATTGGAATAACATCCTGTTAGTTTATCAAGATCATTCTGTAAACTTAAAAAACTGATGTTGGGATTTCCGTAAAGTTTCATGTCGTCAGCATAAGCCGAAATTGAGCTTGACAGACAGTATCGAAGATGACGAATACACGATGAAATGTAGAAGAGTCCAAGAACGGAACCTTGTGGAATACCGCTTGTTACGGGTCTTTCCTCGGAGAATTTTTGTCCAACTCTTACTTTGAATAACCGGTTTGTTAGGAATGCTGAAAACCATTTGTTGAGAGTACCTCTTATGCCGATATGATCGAGCTTTAGTAGAAGTCTACGTTTTGGAACTCTGTCAAAGGCTTTAAAAAGGTCAAGGTAAATTATGTGTAAAGGATGTCTGTCATCTAGTTCTTTGGACTAATCGTTGATATAGTGGAGTACATTTTTTAGAGTTGATCGACCCTTCATGAAACCATTACATTTTCCCGCAACAAAAATTCGACCATCTGGTCGGCAACAATGGATTCCATTACTTTGGAGATAATGGGTAAGAGGTTTATCGGACTGTAATTGTTAGGATCTAATTTATTGCCTTTTTTAAATATTGGGGAGTTGTCAAGTACAAAACTTGGTGAATTTGGAGGTTGGTTGGAAAAGATTTCTAGTAGGTCTAGTTGGTGTGTTCAACATTTGTCTAGAGAGAATGAGAGTTTGAAATTCTCTACCATCAATAAACTAGAAAATTCCTAGTCTTTCGACTTGTCAATAGCAACACCTAAAGGTCATATACAAACACTTAGAAAACTCCTGGTTCACTGGTATTTAGTTATAAATGTTTAAAATAATCATAAATATATTACGCATCGTACCTTGTTAGGTTATTTAATATAAATATCACGACTACAGTCACGCTATGGTTGAATATAAAACCAAATAAGTTAAAAATAGATCCAAAAGTTCTATAAATTCCAAGGGTTTTAGTCGATATTTTAGTTACTGACGGTGGAGAACTGGAAAATTAGTTACCTACAGGGTAAAAACCATTTCCCACCCCTTTCAAGTCCCCCTCGTCAGTTGCTTAATTTTTTTCATGCCGTAATTGTGCCTTCTCTTACCTTTTTTCCAAAAAAGCAATTATTTTGACCCAAGACCAAAACAGAGCAATTGAAAGTTTATCTTTAACTATCTTTATAAAAAAGTTGATAAAACGTTTTTGTTACAGGGGATAATCGAGATCTAAGATTACCTCCTTCAGCATTTTTGCAAGCTTCAAACTTTTTACTTTCATCAGCAGAATTTACAATTGTCGCTATGTTGAAACAAGTACCTGGAAACCCCGGAACAATCATCTCCTTCTCACACGGAATTAACAGGTAAAAATCACAGTTTTATATCGATAAAAGTTTGTGTAATGAAAATATTGATTGTTTTTAGGTCTCTGGAACTCCAATCCAGCGGAAGACATAATCAGCTTAGATTATATTACACAAACGGGTCCAAAGTATACGTTGAAACTTTTCCATATTATTTGGCGGACGACAATTGGCATAAACTAGCTGTATCTATAAGTGGATTGGAAGTTGAAGTATTAGTTGATTGCAGATCCGTATTTAAGAGGATGCTTAGACCGGTTATGCCGGATAAAAGTTTTCCCAAGCCGCCGCATTTATGGATCGGACAAGGAGTTAGCCAGAGCTATTTCAAGGTAAGAATAAACATACAGGAATAATCTAAAACCTTTCGTAATTTATAAAGTTACAGTTTATTTTTTTAAGAGTTCCATTTGCTACAGACTTACAAACCCAAGAAAATAAATGGAATTATAAACATATTTATATTATGATGATATCCTTATATTGTGTATTTGAAGAAGGGGAAGGAAATATAATCATTGCATTCACCCTTCCCCTTAAAATAAAATAAAATAATACTAAACCAAATTGTGGACGGAAATTTAATCATGAAACATGAGTTGTCAGCATTTGTGCGGGGAAAAGCATATATTATTAGTGAATCTAATTTTAAATTCATAATTCCGCCGGCGGAACTCTAGCCACACTGGTTTTTCAAACTGTATATTAAAATTATAAAGTGAAAGATTGAAAATTAGGGATAGAAAAAAGTTGAACTTTGTAGGACTACGTATTAACTTGGTTTGAAGGACAAAAAAAAATGCAGGACTGTTGGCCTTTTCAACAGGATAAGGAATTGTTCTAAGGGGCTCTTTGTGTGAGGAAGAGTTCAAACGCTGTGAATACAAAAACTACAATGAAATGGTTGAACAAAGTGAAATAAAATCATCAAAAAGGATCTAAAAAAGCTTCTGGGTATGGGGGGTCAGAGATGGGTGAGATAAATTTCCAAATTGTTGACAGAAATATTTTATTTTTATAGAATTTTGAAAAATTAATTCATTGTTCAACTCAAAAAATGATGTTTGACTTAATACAGACATAATATGAATATAGTGAAAATCACAAACATAAAAATATGCAGTATAATGTTGGGTTTACAGAAATTGTGCTTGACTCTCGTATATTTAGTTTTCGTGGTATCTGGCTATGAAAATTCCAGTTAGTTTCGTTTTGTATGCATAGAATTCACCAAAAAAATAAAGATTTCGTTGTTTGTTTGGAAAATAAAAGCCATGTACAGATAGTATCAGCATTCTTAAACGATTTTTTTATAAAAAAAAGTTATATTCATGGGCTTAGTAGTTAATGACCTTTGGGGTTCAAAAAATATGAAATATACCCTTCGCCGTCAATTATAGGGCGCGTTTCCCCTGAAATTTGAAGCACCCTTTAGGATACTGCAGCTACAATAATAATAATTATGCTTTATCCATCCTTTTTGATCACAATATTTATTTAGTTGCATTCAACAAAAACATTGCATAAAAATCGTCAATGCCGTAGAAACATTCACTGATAAGATTTTCCTAACTTTTTGCTTGAACAAATTAAAATCTCATAGAACCTGGTGGCTTGTTTAAAAATTTTATTTCTTTATACATTAAACTCTTTTCATATAATGCCGTTGTGTGTTTCGGGGGGCGAATACATTTTTGAATAGTTATGATAATCAGAATTTAAGTTTAAATTACTGTAATCACTTTTCTCGTATAAGACCCATTTATAAATATACAGTATGGTGCGAATGAAAGGAATAAATTCGTTATTTCGTAATCCCGAAACACGCCGATTTTTATTTTTAAACCCAGTTGAAATGTTATATTTTTTGAAGTAATGTCGAAATGTTTCTGTTATCTATATATTCTGGGAGATCATTAACGTGAAGTAACAAAATCAGAGGACCTTTGAGGGACACCGTTATTAAGAGAAGCTGAAAGTTGATTTTCGATTCTCACATTTTTTCCTTGAACCCAATCCACTAACTTTTTAACAACAAATTTTTGCCGATATTTTTTGTGACGGTAAACAACAATCTGATATAATTTTTAATCAATCATTTTGAAAGACTCTGTATGAATTATGACCCAATTTATACAATCCATACGAAAAATATCATAGCATAAATTTTCGACGCTATATAAATTTTATTTTAATTTTTCAGGGAATCCTGGATGAACTGAAATTGATTCGAGGACCTCACGGTTATCTGTCGTTGTGTCCTCATGTGGATTCGATGTGTCCGACATGCGGACAATTCGTCTTGTTGCAGAACACCGTACAGGAACTGACCAGACATCTTCAGGAACTTTCCGAAAGGGTATATGGACTACCATGTAATTCACATAAATAATGCGTATCTACTATAAAATTATAGCCGAATAATAATCCCGACATACATTCCATTGCCGGGTCTAAGTTATTTTATTGATCATTTCGGCCGCGATTCGTATAAAAATAATAGTATGTTCTAATTTTTAGTATCTATACCTGATGAAACGTAAATCAAAGTTGAATTTTGTATTTAAAATAGTTAAGAAATGTTGAAGTTAATTCTAAAGGTTATAGTCGATGTTCATTTGGACCACTAGCTATTTTTGAAACGTCTTGTTTGGTGATTTGTTTTTGGACTTTTTTGCATTTTTGAGCCGGAATCAGCTCCCGTACTAACTTGAGATATATCCTATTCGATTCCTCGGGAAATAATACAGAAGAATCTGTGTTAAAAATACGATAATCACTGATTTCCCATATTATATTGCCCAGCATTGTCTTGATATTAGATCTGACGTATTATAACCATATTTTTGTTGATTTCCCGTCAAAAATTACATGAAATAACATTCAAAGGTATGAAGGTATGAAATTTCAGACCAGCTGACCCCACTCTTTAGACAAGGAGTTATAAAATAACAAAATCTTACACGGAAAACAATTTTTCAACATCATAGATTGTAAAAATCAAATATCTTTTTTTATACAGATTGCGTAAATTACATCGGAACCCTGGCCTCGGTTTACGCAAGTACGACAAGGATATATGAAAGAGAGAGAAAGAATAATTGTGCGCGGTCATCACTTTGTTTCATCTTAAAGGTGTATACTTATTTCCCGAGACTGGTCGAATGGTCCTTTACAGAGAGAATTCACTAGTTGGTGGTATTCAGTATGCTCCCAATATGGAAGGAGTGAGGGTGTTAAAGAAATAAAAAAATACAATCGTTATTACGTAACCTGTAGATCTTAAAATTCAGTTGACAATTTCTAACTACAATAGGATATTATTTTAGCCATTGTAACTTGAAAATAAAACAGCATTTCTTGAGAGAACCATAATTAATAAACTAAAAATCCCTTCCATTGATACATTAAATTGAAAAAATAAAATAAGTAGGTAGGTACCTACACCTATTCTAAACATAAAATATAAACTTCCTGAAAAAATAAAAATAAAAATCCATTCTAAAGATAAACATAATTTTAATGAATTAAGTGCTCAAATAAACCACCTTCCTGTGCCAGACAATAACCAAATCGGTGATAACGATTTGATCTCATATCTCTAAGATTATTTGGCGTATTGCTGGCACAAACGTGCTGTATTTTCACCCTCGAAAAAAAGTCAACGATAACGAGACAAAAATATCATTTGTACAAATAAATCTGCGCTTCTGGCAACAGCGGTTAAAATAGGGGGGCAATGAGCATTCGGCCAGTCTCGGGAAATAAGTATACACCCCTAAGGTGAAAAACAAAGTACACGCCTTAATGACCGCGCATAATTATTCTTTCTCTCTCTTTCAGCTGTTTTTCTGTCGTACTTGTGTAATCCGGACGGTTCCGATGTAATTTACGCAATCTGTATAATTGAAAAAATTTAATTTTTTTGTTTCTTCAGTTAGCAGAGGCTGAAAATCGTATAACTAAAGTAGAAGAATGTGATTGTCATAAATCTTGTCATTACAACGATTCCGTTTTTGAGGACGGTGCAAAATGGCAAACAGGCTGTGATTTGTGTTCGTGTGTGGTGAGTAACGTTTTTGTCTACATTATTTTTCAGTATATTATTATTTTTTTCGAGCCAAGTTACCTTATTTCAACGTGATAACATTTCTTTAAATTGTAGCATGGAGAAGTGCGATGTCAACATGTAGAGTGTCCAAAGATAAATTGTAAACATCCAGTGAATAAAACTGGGGAATGTTGCCCAAGCTGTTTAAGTAAGTAAACTAGTACCAGTACTAAGACTCGGCACACTATAAAATTCTACTATCGACTCTATCTCATAGTAATAAGTCAGAAATAAAAAAAAAGACTTGTTGGCAGTGAACAGATGGTATAAAGAGTGAGACTTTCTACTGCTGTCGATTGGAATAAAAGTAATAATACTGTAGAAAACGATCGGTAGAATTGTAAAGTGTGTAGAGTCCCAGGCCGGATTTAAATAAAAAATTTCAACATTTTCAGAGGAATGTTTTTCTCTCGGTGTTTTCTACGATCACGGCGAGGTGGTTACAATAAAAAAATGCACAGAGTGTGCATGCAACGACGGGAATATGAAGTGCAATAGAATCAATCCGGCTACAGCTTGTCCGAAATTGAATTGTCCACCAGAAGAACAATTCAACGTAACCGATCAGTGTTGTATGTTTTGTCCAGGTATGAATATGGATTTTACCACAATTAACATACTTTTACTAGTTTCGACAGCTTACCATCATTATTTTCAGGAGTTTAACATTTGACTATCCTTTTGGAAATACTCGTCTGAAATTTCAGTTTTAATTCATAGTTTTGTGGTATTTACAAGACTTTTTATGTTAAAAATAAACTATCTGAATGCGAAAGAATGATTTTATCGAAAAACTGACTACGGCATTCATTTTCCCGTATCATAAAACCCCCAGTTGCGAATTTAGAGCCAATTTCATGTCGCAAAAATTTTTTTTTGTAGGAAAATTTGAAGCAAGGGGTAGGTATGGAAATATTTCGCGATTTAAATTGTTCTCTGCTATCTCCCTTAATGCTTGGAAATATCTATTCAAAATTCATATCTGTATGTAAAATGTTCCCCTGAATCCAATGGAGGAGACTAGAACGTTCTATCTCTCCAATTAGAGGAGTTATGAATACATGGAATTTCAGAAACTGGATTTTCGAAAATTTTCACTACCTTCACATTTATAATTAATAAGACGGGAATCCTTCAAGTTATGCTTTTGAAAAAATGTCCACCGTTTGACTATCCATTTGCAAATACTTTCCTGAAATTTCAGCTTAAAATTCATAGTTTTGTGGTATTTACAAGACTTTTTATGTTAAAAATGCTTTTTTGTCGAAAATTTCATCACACTATCTAAATGCGAAAGAATAATTTTATTAAAAAACTGACTACGGCATTCATTTTTCCGTATCAGAAAGCCCCCAGTTGCGAATTTAGAGCCAATTTCATGTCTCAAAAATTCTTGTAGGAAAATTTGAAGCAAGGGTTAGGTTAGGTTAGGTTAGGTAGGTATGGGAATATTTCGCGATTGAAATTGCCCTCTGCTATCTCCCTTAATGCTTGGAAATATCTACTCAAAATTCATATCTGTATGTAAAATGTTCCCCTGAATCCAATGGAGGAGACTAGAACGTTCTATCTCTCCAATTAAAGGAGTTATGAATACATGGAATTTCAGAAACTGGATTTTCGAAAATTTTCACTACCTTCACATTTATTATTAATAAGACGGGAACCCTTCAAGTTATGCTTTTGAAAAAATTTTCACTGTTTGACTATTCATTTGCAAATACTTTCCTGAAATTTCAGTTCAAAATTCATAGTTTTGTGGTATTTACAAGACTTTTTATGTTAAAAATGCGTTTTTTCGAAAATTTCATCACACTATCTGAATGCGAAAGAATAATTTTATCAAAAAACTGACTACGGCATTCATTTTCCCGTATCATAAAATCCCCAATTGCGAATTAAGATCCAATTACATGTCGCAAAAATTTTTTTTTGTAGGAAAATTTGAAGCAAGGGGTAGGTATGGAAATATTTCGCGATTTAAATTGTTCTCTGCTATCTCCCTTAATGCTTGGAAATATCTATTCAAAATTCATATCTGTATGTAAAATGTTCCCCTGAATCCAATGGAGGAGACTAGAACGTTCTATCTCTCCAATTAGAGGAGTTATGAATACATGGAATTTCAGAAACTGGATTTTCGAAAATTTTCACTATCTTCACATTTATAATTAATAAGACGGGAACACTTCAAGTTATGCTTTTGAAAAAATTCTCACCGTTTGACTATCCATTTGCAAATACTTTCCTGAAGTTTCAGTTTGAAATTCATAGTTTTGTGGTATTTACAAGACTTTTTATGTTAAAAATTCATATCTGTATGTAAAATGTTCACCTGAATCCAATGGAGGAGACTAGAACGTTCTATCTCTCCAATTAGAGGAGTTATGAATACATGAAATAGGTCATTGAGAAAAGCTACTTTCAAATTTTATATTAAGAAAAAGAAAATTTGTAGGGTATGTATGCATAGTGGTGTCTAAGGTCTATGGTCAGATTAAAATTCGCCGCAACTATAATATTCTTGTCAATTTTCACCCGATTAGGCTCATATGAATTGGCGATTAAATTGGAAAAAATTTACGGAAATTATATAAAAAAGTTTATATTATTACTAAATTTTGTGTAGAAAATCACATTTTCTTTCTTCTCAAATCCAAATAGGTGATGAAAGGAAGACCTTTCTGGTAATGTTGGTAAGCTGTCTATGTCATTCATTAAAACATTGTACAATTCATGTCATTTAATATTCTTTCTCCACTAACTCTACCACATATTTTAACATGAATAATAATTTTAATTTCAAAATATACAATGACTATGTTTGTTTTCGCAATAAACAATGTTTAAGGATTTATGATTTTTAAGTCAATTTAATAGTCGTAGTTATAACCGCGTCCGCAGATACTAGAAACCAGCCTTAACAATAACAAGAGTGAGTTCGAGTTTGAGCACTATTGGACTAGATAGATACCCTCAGCTCCAACAACTCAAACGACTGGTTGTTCCGACTCCTCAAGCAGAAGCGTAGATGTCACTGGTATTTCTCTTACTGTGTTTTCACTTACTTTGTCTCTCAACATTAAAAAACGACCTGTTTATTGCGTAATACAAATAGAGTTTTGTGCATTAAAAAATCATCCACGTTATATATGCTTTTACTAACTTTCTTATCTAACAAATGGTGTCTTTGTCGATTTTTCATCCCTAACAGGTATTGACTACTGCTCCAAGGGAAACTATTGTCATGCTAACGCTTCCTGCCTTAACTTACAAACTACTTACGCTTGCCAATGTGACCAGGGTTTTCAAGGAGATGGAAAAATGTGTATTGGTATGATATATATATGTATATATGTATTTTTTAAGTACAATAGACAACAAAATATAGAATGTTTATAACGCGAAAGTTATGTAGAACGTGGTATCAGTAATTCTACCCTTTCCGGGGTCTAATTATCTTCCTAGTTTTCCTGTTATCATTTCTGACTGTCGTAACTTTCCAATTTAGTTTATTTTTATGTAAGGAACTTTAAAAAAGTAGTTTAATTATGAAAATTAATGTAATTCTGCAATTTATATGTTTGTTGTCTACTGTATCTTTCTTTTCTATCGATCTAACAATAGGTGGGTTCGTAGAGCAATCACAAACTGTTAGAAAATTGTTTGCAAAAATTTCCTGCGCATGAGTCGTTCAGTTTCTAACAATTTGTGATTGCTCTACGATTATTTTTTATTTGTTAACAACTCCAGAAGTTTATAATCAGAAAATTTCTTTTATAATTCCTAGATATTGACGAGTGTCAACAAGAAGGCGGTCTCTACGGTCATCATTGTCACCAAAACACAAAATGTGTAAATACACCTGGCTCCTACGTTTGCGAGTGTCTATCTGGTTATAGAAGGATAGACAAGTTCAATTGCGCCGAATTGGACGAGTGTAGTACAGGCGAACATAACTGTGATGTGAATGCCGAGTGCATAAATACGAAAGGCAGTTACCATTGCGTGTGTAAACATGGTTACGCAGGCGATGGATATTTTTGTCAACGTAAGTATCGATCGTTAGTTCCTCTATACACTGTATATTGTAATATAAACGTATTACTTTTTAGCCGTTTGTAGACAAAAATGCTTGAACGGTGGCATTTGCAGCAGTCCCGGTAAATGCACTTGTCCGAATGGTTACACTGGGCACAGCTGCGAATTGGACTTGGACGAATGCGCTACGGATACGCATAGATGTACAAATACTTCAGTTTGTGTAAATATGATCGGCTGGTATTATTGTGAATGTAAAGACGGGTATCAAAATCCTTCTAAAGACAATAATTTAGGAATAATTTGTAAAGGTAAGTCTAGATTTTTGTGATTTTCACGTTTTTGGTAGTTCTAATTTGTACAAATGTTATTTTTGTCTCGTCATCGTTGACTCCTTTTCGAGCTCATGTACTATTAGGCAAAACCAAACACCTCCATCCGGCAACAGTGTCATTTTCAAATACAATGGCATGCGCTACCAACGTCATCAACGTTTGTAGCGAAAAGACCTAGGAATAGCAATTTACCAATGGCGTTCGGTACCTATTTTAATAAAAGTATTAAAAATAGTAATTATTATTATATAATAATTATTATTATATAATAATTATATATAGAAACTGATTTTTTACTTTGCTTTAAAGGTAAGGTATTTTTCAAAACACGGTATTTGTTAAAAACAAATAATAATATTAAGAATCGTACTTGAATTCAATATGGATACGAAATAGTTCCAAATCTGACACTGTCAATACCAACGCCACTGGATAATCAATGTCAGTCAATTGACAAAGTGAGAGGGAAGAGCACACGCACGCGCTTGCCAATAGGACGTCAGCTGGTCGCTAAGCAACGAAGGCCTTTCTATAAATTTCACCAATTGAGTTAGTTCGGAGGGCGTGAAAATTATGGTTTTCGCACAACGCTGCCAGAGCTTGATGAAGCCCATAACAAATTTGGAAAAGTGTTCATCTTTTAATATTCATAAATTGAAAAAATAATGTTAATAGACAAAATCCAAGGAACAAGCACGTTGAAGTATTAATATGTTTAATCATATTGTTAACAATAAAAAGTCAATTTTCTCATTATTATCACTACATACTTAGCACTTTATCTTTTTCATAGTTAAACGTGGCAATATCGACTGCATTCCTTTCACGGCTTCAGCTAAACTTGCCAAACTATACATTATATTTTAAGACAAAAGTATTTACTTTTCAGATATAAATGAATGCAACAGTGGCCTTCACACTTGTCATCCTTCAGCTCAATGTATAAATACCGATGGAGGATTCCGGTGTGAGTGTCAAAATAGGCCCAATTGCAAATTAAGTTGTATCTTTGAAGAACGGGAAATCCCCCATGGGCATATCGTACCCCGAAGGGATGACATTTGTCAAGAGTGTAAATGTGACAGGGGATATTTGTCCTGTGAAAAGCTCAAGTAAGTATGGAGAGTTTTAATTGGAATTAGTATCCAAGTATATTTTAAAATCGTTATAAAAGTTTTTTTTTTGATTTTACATTAAGTGAAGTTCTCAAAATTGTATGTAGACATGTTACAAAACAACTTTGTTATTTTAAATAAAATACCTTGTATATTATTAACTGACAAAAACTTTTGTGACAATCCATAGGAATTGCTTTAATGTATATAAAGTTAAATTTGTTAAAAAGTCATATTTTACGGGATAGGGAGTGAATAGGGGTCCAGTTGGTGGACATGCCCTATAGTCGATGAAGGTGACATCTATTGATATACTTTAGAACATTCAACAAATATTTGGTTGTTGTGTTTTAAGCTTTTAATAACTCAGTAACGAAGACGCTTAGGAAAAATTTGTATACAAAGAACTAACAGTATTTTTATCGTGTGTACCTGTTTTCAAATTAATAGGGTGTATTTTGGGGACACTCTTTATCAAAAATATAGCGACGGAGCAAGTATTTCATAAAAATTTAGTATCTACTTGTATTATATTTCGATTTTATATACACTGTTTTATTTATAAAATGCGACATTGTAAAGTTCTTCCAAAGTTAATGTGATGACCCATATTTTTAATCCCTTTGAAGGAAAAAGCCGCCCAATGGCGTGCATATAAATTTTTTTATAAATTTCGAATATTGTGAAATAATGTTAATCTACTATATCAATTTGAATGAAAAAAATTAACCTGCATACAAAATTCATAAAATTTGTAATACAATAATAAAGCGCTTTCCTCTAGAACACGGAGTATCTAAAGAACAGTTTTTTGTATCGTCAACCCAACCATATTTTAAAGGTGGGTGTATATCCTCATACAGTTTTAATTATAATATAATTACCATTACTACTATTTTCTTGCATATTAAGTTAAAATGTATTTTATTTTATATATTTATTCATGTAATAAAACCGTTAGGATTGTTTGAATAACAAATAAATGAATAAACACTTGACAACATCATGTGTATCAACCAAGTTTCGTCTAAATAAATTATAGTTCTATTTGAATCACGGTACCCTTTTATTTTGCGCAAATACTCCTGTCTAAGTTCAGCGATACGCCGAGATTCCATTATTACCATTCGATTATCTAACTTCTTATATTTAAATCCACAATTCAATAATCCCGAATAGTGAATAAAAATAAGCACACTTACCCGGTTAAAAAGAGTCACAATATGTCCAATTTTAACCAAACACACCGAGTACCTACGATATCGATAGATTGATTAATGTACACCACCGACGTACACTCTTCGGTAACCGATTTGCAACTGATGATTTATGATTTAAAATTTAAACTAAACGCACTGAATCAACTCTGTAACTATCGGTAAGCGCAAAAAAGTTGTTTATCGCTTGGTAGCTAGTTCATGGAATTTTTTTTATATTCTACTGGAACTGAGGAACGGTTAAATTTATTTTTCTTTATGTGATAAATGAATATTGGAAGTTTACTTGAAACAATGTAATGAAATTTTCTTAAAATCACACACTATCAAATTAAAAGTTCATACAAATTACAAAACTTTGAATATTACTTTGATACGATGCAATATATAATAATTGTTGGGTGGAAATTTACAGCAAAAAAATATTTTTAAATAGAAAAATACTGAAAATTTGTAAAATAAAATTTTTCGGCATAAAAAATCGACTGGTAGAATTATATTTTTCTCTAATAAGTATGACCAACTTAAGATCGCATCACCCAGTTGTAGCTTTTAATTGACATTTAACTTTTGTGGTGGTTTAAAAAGGTCGACAAAGGAAGTATTTTTACTTCTTAACACTTGATATATACGTCAGTAGCGTACATTTTTATTTTTTATTTTTGAACGTCCCTGGTATAGATATACCCTCCCTACTCTACAGATAAAGATGCAGATAGCTAACTTCCGTTAATTTGAATAAATTTGTCATATATTTTTGTCATACACCAAAATTTGGGGTACATTATATGTCAATTAGCGTAGCCGTTAGGCGATGTATATGCAAAATTTGAAGTAGATGGGAATAAGGAAACTCGTTGTCCTCGTTTTTCACCCCATTAGGAGTAGAATTTCGGAAAATCCTTTCCTATCGGATGCCTACGTCAAACAAGGATCACACCCTTCAAGTTTCAGGTCTTTACGATTAATGTTGATCTGTCAGTCAGATATTCAGGACAAAGCATTTTATATGTATAGATTATATATATATATATAGATAATTTTTATCGCAGGTGCAACTGTAGTGAAAGAGGAACGGACGAAAACCCTTGCTGTCCTCAATGCAATTCCAAACACTCTTGTCATCATCAAGAACTACCAGAAGTTATATTAAAACACGGCGAGCGATGGTCGTTTCAGTGCCAAACCTGTGAATGCCTCCGAGGCGAAATAGATTGTTGGCCAATGAAGTAACTACAATCAAAATAGTTTGAATATTAAAGAAATTACTATTGTGATTAATTTTTTAGATGTCCACCGACGTTCTGCGATAACCCAGTGAAAAATCCAGAAGATTGCTGCGATCACTGCGAGGACGATCCTTGTTCTCAGACATCGGGGAACTCCACAACTTCAGGTCAATCCTGCTCGTATAGAGGGCGCATTTATCAATCGGGGTCGCAATTTACAGACCCCAATGATCGTTGTGCTACATGCAATTGTAAGGTTGGTGGAATTTGTCCTATCTAAGTTGGTATTTATATAAGTTTTTGTGTTTTACTTGAAAACTAAACGACTGAACTGACTGGTCTGTTTTGTCTTGTTTACATTAAAAAAAATCAACAGGAAGGTACAGTGGTATTTTAAGATGTGGCTTGATTGCATTAGATTGCAGACGAATAGTGCCTTTGTGTTGTCTTTTTCTTTCGATTTTTTTCATGTCATAACATTTTTTTTTTTCATAGTTCTTAACGTTTCGTTGACAATATGTTTTTGTTATTTTTACTGTGGGCAGAGCCTAAGCTGTAACTGCTAGAATAGATAGAATATTTTTTAGGCTGTATAACACAACTTTTGAGGACTCTTATTATCTGTAATTCAATGATAATAGAATTTAAATAAAAATAAGTTTGGGGTTTCAGTACACCTTTTTAATTTGAGTGAACAAAGTTCTACTGGATCATTTGCATTTTTGTTTGAAGTTTAAAGAATTGCGATATTTTAAAATAAGGTAGGTGTAGTTGTTACTACTATTATTCATAGTTTTCCTAAGACTCAGTGAAACTGACGATGATTTCGTAGAATATGTCAAAGGCTGGGAAGAAATATTAAAAAACAATGACGTGTCATCATTAATTTCACACTTAAATACTTAAGGGCCATTTGCACCACCTTCAGTTAAAACTTAAGTGACACTTAAATCGCTAAAGGGAAACTTAACTCTTTGCACCAAACGATAAGTGTCACTTATCTACCAGTAAGTTTCCCTTAATTTAAGCGGTATTAAGACCGGCTCTCAAAGGTATTTAAGTGACACTTAACCTAACATTTTTGGATAACGCAAGAGAAAAGCTGAGTTAAAGAAAGAGGTAAAGAGGAAGTCTGTGTAGGTGTGCCAGTATGAAATTAATACATGACTTTGACGCCGTTGATGACGATATTGAAGTCCTAGAATATTGCATATGGACTACCTCGTCAAATTCGTACACGTCCTGATAATATTTTCATGATTTTGACGTTTTATAAAAGATTTCGTCCTACGAAACCTACTGTTTTACATTTATTAATATTGATTGAAGACCAATTAGAATATCCATATGATCGGTAAGTTAGGAGAATCTAACCACTACACATTGATGTGTCTATTTTTTTGAAAGCAGGTTTCGTTGTTTCTAGTGTCATTTATAATCGTATTGTAATTCAGAAAATCTACTTATACTTTATAATGATACGGGAAACTATAAACTAACGTAACTTTAAATTTAGATTGACAAATACTACATGCGACAAACGAGACTAAAAAAAAACATGGCCAGTGCCAATACAAGAATGGAAAAATAGCTATAAAATTCCAACGATGCCACATCTTCTTCATTTTAAGTGTTACTCAGTTAAACCAGGTCAAAATCTGAATGGTGCAAAAGCACATAAATATAAGTGACCCTTATAGTTAAGTGATACTTTACCAAGTATCAGTTCTAGGGATAGATGGTGCAAATGGGCCTTAATCAGCATTAATTGTGTCAAAATTTCAAGGAAATTTCGAAAATATTATATTTTGCTTTATGTACTTTTCTGCATTTTTGTCGTTAATATATTAACCCACTAACACTAGAGCTCTTTAAAAAACATCTAATGCTATATTTTAATTTGAAAAAAATGGAATCCAATACATAGACATTAATAATAAAATAAAGAGGAGAGCGAAAAAATCTCGGAACAAAACAACCATCTATCCTAAGGACCTTTGAAGAAGAGCAGTCTAAAATTATCTTTATCAAGACCCTTTCATAAAACAAGGACTTTTGAATTTATCATTTAAGGCTGTCAAATACAAATATGAGAATAAAACGATAAAAAGACCAGCCGTAAATACGATTCATACTTGAAGGCCAGGGCAATTTTCAGCTTACGGATTGGCAAAACTTCAAGACGTTTTCAGATAAATTGGAAAAATTCAGCAGTTTTGACAGAATTGAGGTTAGGTTTAATGTCATTAATTGTCTATTGATCATCGTTTTTCTGGCGCTCCTGTGAATGAGTGTTGCTACTTTGTCGTGGGACCTCGCATCTCTTCGCTACAGTCGCTGATCTAGATATTACCCTCATTTTAACATTCAGTTTAAGCGCCATCACCAAGTCATTTCGTCTGGACAGGTCATAAAATCTTTGAGAAACTGATTATGAGAAGACAAAATGGATAATTTAGGTTTCGGTAAATCTTATCATGATAGCCTGAAACGTCTCCTTTTTTTTATTATTAATATAATTAAAATTTAGTTTATTGGTGTCTATTTTTGAATTCTTAGCGCATATTTAAAGGCTCTGTACCACAGTTTAAGGCATGGCTAGCCTATCTGCAATAGAGCTTAGGCTGGCTTGCTAGGCTAGTTTGTTACTAAAGCTAGGCGTTACTAACAATTAACACTGGATTCCCTTGCAGGTGCCGTACTGCGCAGAACTGGTGAGCAATGTCGCGTGTTGTGTGCATCGGTAATCACTATATCACACTTCTAACTACACTTTTAACTCGAACTTTACGTTCGGGTCGCCTTTTAGCTTGAAATCGTTAGTTCTTTACGCTATTCAAATATTTAACGTCAAATGAAAGTAAGATAACCAAATTTGTGTTCTTGAAAAAACCGTCTCAGCAAACGGCTATCTCTTATAATATGATCCAGATCCATATTGAGCTTCCTGTATCTCAATTTATTATCAAAAACGTTGACAGCGCCAAAGCTTCTTCTTTTAATGGCCTCTGACTTGCTGTAGTAAGTAGGCAGGTTTAAAATCTTTCTTTTAACAAATCGTCTTCTTCCTCTGTTTGATTCGTATCAATGTTAGTTACTTCATTGCTTCTGCTACTTAATATTTTTTTGGTTTTCATAATTTTGGTAAAAATACGTCTTTCCTCAATTTATATTTTTAAAAAAATTTCCTGCAAACACAATGGGGTAGCAAAAGACAAATTACCGAGAAATATGTTTATTCTTTATATTTTTCTATAACAAAATGGTTTAAACCCGTTTATATACGATGGGATTTGATAAATGAGAAATTGTTTTCCGGGATTTTGAATAGAACTAACGATTTTGATATGCTGAACACAAAACAACATATACACACCTCTAGTAGTGCCTGTTTGCCTGTTTTGTAGAAAATTAGAAAACTAATATTTATGACAACACAGTCTTAACACATTAAAACTTTCTCTGGCACAAACTTATGCCTACTATTTTGATTTTCACTACTTTATTTAAATAAAAATTGCAGTGCGTGCCTAAAATGCTTTTACAGCTTTTATTTCTGTCAAAAAAGATATAAATATCATACAAATACTCTTCTAACTATTGTATTTTGCTGAGGTTTAATATTTCGTTTGACAGCGACTCCAAAGGTTTTTTTTGTTGACAGTTTTTGATATGCTAAAAGCTTGTTTGGGACCTGTGAATTCAGTCTTAAATCCTTGCTATGTTGTTTCATTTCCTATTGTGTTTTCCAGGGTTAAGAAATGTTGAAGGTAGTCCCAGATCAGTCTGAATTTGATCTGGAGCGTAGACTCGTGTCAAATATAGTTATTCTGGGAATATATTAGAAGTGTGAACATCAAGTCATCCAAAAAGTTACTTCAAGGATAGCTTTAATCTTGTTTTGTAATAACAAGCTTTAATTTCGCTCGAAATTGCCTAAACAAATTTTCCGCTTGTCACCTTTAATTTTTCATTTAACTCTCTCATACATCAACGGTTTTTTCCTCGAACACCCACAGCTTCAGCTTTTCCCAATACTTTTCTCCACCATTCTAGCTCTTCTTATCCAGTCCTCTATTCCTAGCTTCGTTAAGTTTTCTCCAACAGATCCATTTCTTTCTTGATCTTCCATTTCTTCACACAATCTTTTTTGCAATTTAGTCTTTCAGCTTTTTTATTATTATTGAACACTTGTTCGATAAAGCTTTTGGCGCTTCTACAAGTCAATCCTTTCTCCTTTTCACACGTCCTAGGATTGACTGGAGACGAAAAGAATATGTCAAAATTAAATCGAATGATATCGTAACCCAAAGGAATTTTTGAGTATTACCTCCAACCTGATTGTCACGTCGTTTATATTATCCCCAGCTTTTATTTATTTACTTTTTGACCAAGTTTACCAAGAAGGCATAAAGTGACCAGCATTTAACTAACATTTTAGCTGTAGAAGACAACGGTAACGATGTTAATATATTTTTTGGAATTGTTAGTACCAATTTCGTTTTGTTTATTTTCAGTTTGTGATAGAGAAATATTGGTAAAAAATTTCGTAAAGTTCGAAATGTAAATGAGCACTCTATAGACGTGTATGCTACTGCATGTTAGTCATAATTAAGTAGATAGATATCTCTCAAATTGGCCTACAACTCAATTATTCTCAAATTTCAATAAGTATGAGTAGGTTTGTATTTTGGTGCCGTAGAAAGCATGTAGTGAAATAATTTTAATGTCAAAAGGAAATTTCAATAAAATCATAATTATTTTGTGTTTTTTAAAGGCGGAGAGGAAAAAATAAGAGTTTTTTTTAGTATGTATGACTTTTGTGGAAATTACTTCCCTCTAGGAGATGTAAATCTGTGTTCAACCCATAAATACCACCCCCATTTCACTTTATCTTGTTTCTAAAAGTTTCTCCTAGTTTTCTCTCCGCTGCCATAGGGATAGTTTTCTATTATTTTGTATTGATCGATGTTTTTTTTTTAAAGAAATATTCCACGGACCTTCTTGTGTCGAATGAGCATGAAATAATGTTGCATAAATATATTTTTACTGTCAATCTTGTGAGTTGTATTTCTAGCCGTCCAAATTGAAGCCCGAATTATGTTTTTTGTTGTTCAAACGGAAATGGGGAGAAATGCCTGAATTTCGAATGAAAAAGGGGGGAAATGGTGGTTTTCAAATATAGCAGATGTAGATACTTTTTCAAAAGTGTAAATTCTTCAATTCTAAACGTGAACCCATCAGTTTTTGAATTTTCTTGTTTTCCGCTATAAAATATATTTAAGCAACATTTTATTATAATTTTCAATGTCATTTAATAAATATTAATTAAGAAAATTATCCTTTTATTGATACATTTAAAATATGACTAAAAATTGCACCATTTCACTATATCAAAAAAGAGCACTCTTAAGAATTATGAAAGCACAATTTGATTTCAACACTACCAAGAGTCACCAAAAATATATCAAATCGTTGTAAAATTCTTGAAGATACAAAAAAAAACAACTTGTCTACTCACTACGCGGTACTTGCCGAGTGATTTGACTTCGAATAAACTGTCAACCAGGCTAATGAAACTGAGTAAGAGACATTTGAAGACAGTCTCCGGTCTAGTGACTGGACACTGCACAAAATGGGCAAAGTTAGTGAACCTATGCGCAGGAAATGTGAACTCTATGATGAAACACCTACTCACATACTTTGCTTATGCAAGAACTCACAGAGACTGAGATGGAACCATTAGTGGCCTATATAGAAGACTTCAGACAAGGCTTCAGGAATTGAAATAGATAACATGGGAAATGGTACAAAGATTTAGTACTAAATGTGGCCATGAGAGAGTTTCATTTTTCAACTCATCTACGTTGATTTCGAAGCCGCTTTATGTAGCAGGCTCAAACAAGTATGGAAATACTCGATTCGGCGTCTTGCTACTTTACCAAGTACTTTGCAACAACTCGGCAATTATCGCGTAGTGAATTGCCGGCTCTAAACGTAAAAACGTATCGACTTGGAAACAAAAAAAACTAGAGGGGAAGGTAGTCTCCGTCGATTGAAGCAAATTTTTTATTAAATTATTTTCATAAACCAGTGGCGCACAAGTTTAACATTAATTTAGAAAAATGTATTTTTGAGAAAAAAAAACGATCTGACGTATTTTTAATATAATCTTAGATATTCAATAGAACGATTTTGTTTATAATTTTCTTTTATATTTTTATAGGACGGAACGTTATGCTGCAATTATAATATCTTTTGCGGTGATTATCAACGAGCAGTGGGATTCGATGGTGTGGTGGCGTCTCAAAATGTACATTCATCAAGTGACAGTGACATTATTAAACAATCTAGTTATCTTCAATTGGCTACTCATAGTGCTGGACCATATATCAGTGATACGAAGAGTAGCAAGACTGACAATCGTCCCAAAAGGGCGACAGACGCGGGTTGAAAGCCCTGTAATCCCCAAATCCGGT
The DNA here is from genome assembly GCA_949126875.1 of Lochmaea capreae. Classification (NCBI taxonomy): domain Eukaryota; kingdom Metazoa; phylum Arthropoda; class Insecta; order Coleoptera; family Chrysomelidae; genus Lochmaea; species Lochmaea capreae. Next base: position 2,692,684 of record OX421405.1, on the reverse strand, counting down.
CTTACATTCCTCGACACTTGCGTGCAATAGCTGTTACTAAATAATAATAATAATAATATTCCCCTGAATTTTTTTTTAAACAATTTAATAATACAGACTGGCTAGGAAAATTATCAAAAAATCCCAGAGATACGGGGGGATAAGGGAATATTATTGTTATTATTTGGCTTGCCTAATCTCAAGTGTCTTCCTAGATATTTAGAGGAGATTATTATATCTCCGATTGCGCTTTGGCAGCTTACATTTGTTACGATGTCATACCCAATTAAACATACGTAGTGTCCCTAAAAAACAGCTATCTATACCTATATCTTATATATTATTTTTTTGTATGTACTGCCAGTTCTTTTTGTTTATTACAAAAAAAAAATAAACAAGACTTTGTCAAAAAACTGGTGGATAATAAATTGAATTACAATGTCTCGTTTGTTTTAAACTGTGCAGAAAATTGTTTGTTGTATATCGAATAAACAGAGTGGCCCATATAAAATAGATACAGTCTCTTTTACGCTCATTTAACTCATATAAACGTTTTGATGATAGTATTATTTTAGCTTTAGCTGCCTGAAACAGTATTCGATGTATGTCTAATATAAGTGGAGTGGAGAGGCTCCTACAAGCATATAAGCCTCATATTTATCTTATATTATCTAAAGTCTAATATAACCAATTAAGATTTTGGAAGTAATAATAAAATATCAAATGTTTTTCAAAATTTTGGTAGAGTTACCATGAATGAAAATATTCTTTACTACAGGGTGTAACAAAAAGGCAGGTCATAAATCATACCACATATTCTGGGGCTAAAAATAACTCGATCCAACCCAAGTTACCCTAGTACAAATGTGCATGCGAAAAAAGTTACAACCCTTCGAAGTTACCAAATGAAAATTGATTTTTTCAAATATTTCCACAGTTGTTCGACATATTATAATGAAAGTTGACAAGTGGATTTCTTATGATAAGAGCATCTAAAAAAAAAATTAAGGAATTATTGCACTCCGTTAACAATTTATGGGAGTTGAGATCTCCAAAACCCCCCCAAAATTGTTGTGTACGTTACAATGTAATGCTTATTGTGACACCACTTGTCAAGTTTCATTATAAAATGTAGAACAACTGTCGAAATATTTGAAAAAATCAATTTTCATTTGGTAACTTCGAAGGGTTGTGCACATGCACATTTGTACTAGGGTAACTTGGGTTGGATCGAGTTATTTTTAGCCCCAGAATATGTGGTATGATTTATGACCTGCCTTTTTGTTACACCCAGTATATAGGGTGTTTTTTTAATTCGTAAGATGGGCAAGTTGATATGTTATGTGGGTCAAACTGTAGAAAGAAAATGTTTCTAGTTCTTTCAAGATATTTTTTTATCTACTGTAAATATGCGATGGAAACAACAAATTTCTTTATAGTTTGATTATCAAAATGTTTAAAATCAAATTTATTACGTATAGCTCTTTATAGAACTCGAAATATTTTCAATGTATATTCAATTTTTCCAATAGATGTTATATTTAACTTCGAAAAATAAAACCATAGGAATATAGTCGCTGTTATATAGGGTGTCCCAGGACTTTGTACCAAAAATTTGGGAGACGATGGGGACTGAAAATAATTGTAGTACTTCATATACAAATTTTTCCTTACCGAACGAACTATAGGGATCTAAAGTTTATAAAAACTATAATTGCACATTTTTTGGCGTCATATACAGTACACTTGTGGACTCAGACACGGACTAAGTTTAATGGTTGATACGGAAATAACTTTTTTGAAGAAAAAAAGGCCTCCTGTGACATTTCTAATTCCCAACTATAGTTATATGAAGTATTATAATTATTTTTTGTCTTTCTATCATCTTCCAAGTTTTTGGTACACCCTGTATATATGTTTTTTATCAAATTACAACGTCTGTCAATGTTTACGGATTAAAACGAATTTTGTCTTAATATGCACAATTTTATTAGCCCTGCTGTAAAAACTGTGTAAATTCGGTGCATCTAAAATATTTTTGGCGAAAATTAAAATAAGTATAATTAATGTTTAGATAAAAGTATCAAAATATGAATTTATATATCACGCCAATTGCCCACATATCACTTAGTTTTCAAATAATATGCTTAGGAAGATTTTTTTAAATTAATTTTTGGTAGCAAATGGGCTAATAAAAATTGTACACTCTATACGTTAGGCAAAAAATTAACGTCAATTATTTTGGATTAAATGCGCCTAATTAAAATAATTTTAATTTATGGCAATTTTTAATAAAATTTTAAACCTTCCTTAGTTCCTGCCTGTAAAACCGACACTATTTAATTTTTCTCTGAGAAAATTATTAGAAATTGTGAATAATAAATTTCCGAGCTTCATTTTTCTCTTCACCTACCAAAATTAAATTTTATCTCCTATCCTTACCACCTTTCTAGCTTTCTGTGTAATTTTTTGAAATTTCACTTCGGCTTTTTAATTTAAAAAAAAATATATCCTGAAAAATATTAACAACAATATTTATAATTTTAAATTGGAATTGAAAGGGGTGAAAACGGTCCCACGCAAAATTTTTTTAATTGCTTAAAAACTCTTTAATTAACAGAAAAAATTTCCTTTTTTAACACTTTTACACTATTACCAAATTTAAATTTGGTTAGACGATTATTTAGAGCCCCAGCAATGGGATTGGGTGTTGCAAAATGAATCTATAGAGCCAGTAACAACACAACAATGGACATGCATGCCTCACTGCATAATCATATCCATCATTAAGTCAACGAAGACGACACATATGACCATGAATGTGTCAATGACAACGAGGAAGGTGATGATGGTAATGAATCTAAAATTGCTGGCCGAAGAAAAAGACGGTGATGAAGGAGATGAAGATTAATCTTGTCTTACATTGTGCGTTTTCTAATTTTTTTGGCTCTAAAATAACTGTCTAAGTAATTTTTCTCTATCCAGGATCTGATGTTTCAGTTGGTCTATAAGATTTTTGGAACAGTGGTAGAATTTCATTGATAGCTTGTCAATTCAATCTATACTATTAAAACTGTATAATATGAAGCTCGGAAACAATTTTTTTTTAAATTATTGATACAACTATATTTTTCCAACTATTCGATGTTCGCTCATCTAACAGTTGTACTTATATAATCAAATCTATATAAACAATAATTTAAAAAAAAATGTATCACGTCTAATCACCATGTTACTATTACTATTATTCTCCTAATCACAATATATAAACGTATTTGTGATTTGATACAAGGTAAAATAAATGTAATAACTGTTATAGATATTATAACGAAAATAATTATATCAACATTTTAGATTAAATTCTGTCATAGAGCCAAATTGACGGAAATTGTTTGAAAATCTTTTTCACAAGATATCATCCTTTAAATTATAGAGTCCCTTTTTAATAAATATATATTATGGCAAATTGTAAATGTTTACAATGTAAGCAGTGTCACAATGAAGTTGACTTAACCAATGTCATATACATCCTATTAAAGAAGAACCTTTTATGAAAAGATATTTTACTCAGCTCTTATTCTATTCCGAAGTTTCTCAGGTGCTGGGATTCTGTAGTGAATGGAGGTCTCTTCTATCTTTATTCGTCCTTTAGTAGTTTGAGCTTTTCGATGTGATCATTGAGGCAGCAGTGTCTTCTAAGGAAAGCTGACAAAGCCCTGAGAGCAATGGTGATCTGGCATTTTTTGTTTTGTTTCTATTCCAGTGTTTTTCTAAGCTTTCTCATACCATTTTAGAAATTATTTCACAAGAACGTAGTGCTTTAAATTCTGCTTGTCTACTCGACATGATAATAATATCAATATTGAACTGGGCACACATTTCCATGGCATTCATTTCCGCTTGGAAAAAACTTGGGGTTTTTCTCAAACTTTGAGAGTTCCTGACCCGTAGACTCTTATCCCAGGCGTTGATCGGACTCAAGCTCTTTATATCCTCAAATTTAAGATTACTTAACCACTTGGTTGTAAAGCGTAAAAATGAATTCATTCCTATAATATCACATCCAACGCCAATTTTACAAACCCTGAGAACCTTAGTGTTATAATAACGCTTATATGATAGCCTGCATTTGTCATATTGCCTACCTTTGAGTGTACCTATAGACGAAGAAGGTACACATCGCATAACGTTTTGAGAGGCATAGGACTACTTTGACAAAAGAATTGATAGAAGGTGAATTTGTTTTTGATTTAGGAAAATATTAAATTGGGAGATCAAGGGATGAGCTATTGAAGTTGAGAGGAAAGAGCTTTGCTGAATGGATTTACCCGTAGCTAGGGGATATGAAGCCCATAATTCGTCAAATTGTTCTAAAAGATTCTGAACGGTGGGAGATCTCTTGGAAATCAAGACATGACTGATTATCTGAGTTATTGGAGTTTGTGTAAGACTAGAAACTGCGAAGAGAGAGTAGTGCTTATAAAGCATATGATTGGTCAAGTTGTTCTAGAAAATTCTAGAGCTAGATCTCTAAGTATGTACTACAATTTCTATTTCAACAAAAAGGTTTTTCTGTAACGCGATGTAGATCTTTATAAATTTACATCTCTCTTGGGTGAGTCAATTTCTATGACGTTGTTTATATCATATTTACGAAGAAAAATTTATAGAAAGTACGGTGTATCGTTTATACAAAGGATCTAATATAAATATATCTAATATATGTTGGTGTTGTTAGTCTTTAAATGTTCCATAATAATTTAATAAAAATTGGTTTCAAATTTCTCAAGACCACTGTGAAATACGTTCCACGAAGGGGGATTTTAAATGTTGTATGGTGGATAAATAAGTTACCTTAAAAGGTATTTTTATATTCATAGTTTATGTGACTTGTAAACGCCTCGTTTTAGAGACTATTAATCATAGTTGGCAGAAAATGTATCAATTGGTTCACAAGGTCTTAATTTCTCTACCATTTATGTTGATATATTTTCCAATTTCGCCTTGCTAATATAATATTAACAAGCTGTAATTGTATCCTTTGTATAAAACGATTTGTTGAAACATATAAGCGTAAAAACTACAAGAAATTTGAAATGCGATATCTATTTTTTACCAAAAATTTGACATTTAGTTTAATATAAGTAAAAAATTATTTTCTCATTACGGTCCTGGTTTAATAACAGCTAGCATATTACTACGTTGATTAACGTGCTACGAAGATAAGGCAAAAGAATAAGTCCTAAGACCAAAAAAAACGTGATGTTACGTCCTGATGAATATTTGCACAACACGTGGTTCTTGTAGTTATTTTGATCGTACTTGAGTTAATTCAATTTTGATTTAGTACTTGCTTAGGTATTTTAAAAGCTATATTTGACTGTTTGTAATCAAAAGGATTATTAAATCAATAAAGAACAAGCAAATTACAATTCTAAAATGATTGTTTATCCTCAGGGCGACTGTCATTCGTGTCAACTTTTCAGTTGGTGAACATGCCCGATAGATTGATGGTTATATAAATTATATCACATATTCTGGGGACAAAAGTAGCTTGATGAAATACACAAAAGAGCATACAAAAAAAGTTCAATCATCCCATTTTTGACTCCAGAATAAGTGGTATAATTTATTTATGCCCGTACCTATAGTCCCTACTCAATCTCCGACTTGAGACGTGCTTCGCCAAAACAGACTGACTGACCTTGTTTTGTTTCACAGCATACATAAACAGTTTGGCTTGTTGATAATTTGGTAGTAATACCTCTATACAGACAAGGAAATCGTCTTTTCCATACTCCAAAAACTCTTGCGATGTACAATAGGAAAAATAACGTCTCTAATAATATTTTTTGAGACTCTATACCGAATTCTAAAATCTTCCTCACTATAGAATTCCATAGGATTTGCCGCATCTCGAATATACCGTTTTGGTAAGCGAATATCTGGCATTTCCTCAACAATGTCTATAAACTCCAAAAACTCTTCAAAGTTTTCAATGTCCATCCTATCCCTTTGAATATATAAATGTTTTATAAACCTAACCCTCTTTTATATGTTTATATTGTTTATAAAAGGTGACAGTTGAGACATATTTCCTAAACGAATGCTGTCGATAAAAGCCGAAGACATGCAAGTCGTGCTAAAGGTTGGTCTCTACCAGACTTGTCTCAAGTCACGCAAGCGCAGTAATCTTACGTTCTGCCCGAGATTCGTTTATAGCAGAGGTACCCAAACTTGTTTGTGTCGGAGACCCCTTGTCATGTTTTTGGTTTTTGGTAGACCCCGTACTTAGCTGATATTGATTCCTTGTAAATTTCTATATTTTTTAAAACATTTTCTTAGCACTTTCCTTCTCAAGATTCAGGAAACGAATAAACGTATTTGTCTCACATTCGTATTTATAGAGTGACGAATTGAACAAGTCGGTGCAAGTTCGCGAAGCTCTGAGACAAAAATTGACAAGAATTTTTACTGCGCGTATGCTTGGAACAAGATAATACTATTATATCATTATGTACAGTTTTTTACAAGTCCAAAATGTATTGCGACCACAAAGCGAATACCTACAACTCACACACTTTTATAAACATTATAACAATTTTTTTACTTCATTCACGTCTTTATATTATAATGCAAGTAAATAGGTACTGAATGTTGAGGACCACTATCGTGGACCCCCAAATTCTTTTTTTCGCTGACGTAGACCCCTTGCAGGTTGTTATAGACCCCTGGGGGTCGATATAGACCACTTTGGGAATCACTGGTTTATAGGATACAGACCCTGTCTCAAGTCGTACTCAAGCTGGAGACCAATCTCAAGTCCTGACTATAGATACGGGCATTATTCCGATTGATGTTGATAGTTGATGCAATTGGGTAGGTCCTTCCTGTTCAATCCGAATACAAAAGACCTCCACGGGTAGCATTTCACTTTACGAATGTCAAAATTTATGTGAAATATACATCGAATATTTTATATTTTCTTGTGGTATGAAACAGCAAACTTATTCTTTTTGGCCTTAATGTGATTAAATAAGGCAGAAACTGATCAAATTTTAAGGATATTGTAATAAACTATAGACAATAATATATAAGTATAAGTATTTGGTTAGAAAGTTAGCTAAATTTTTTATACATACTGCATGACGCTGTTCAAAATGGTTTATGACGAATTTGAAAAATTATGCCAAAAAAAAAAATCGGCAGTTTTCAATGGTTCATTGCTTGCAACATTTTGAAAATTTTACAACAGTTCGACGTCGTATCGCGATTATTATGTGTGCTCATTTTCTAATCGTAAAATCTATTTCAGCAATTCGCCTAAAGCAAAATTATGGGTAAAATTAATACAGGTGATTCATTAAATTATTCTACATCCCACGATAACTATGTACGGTGCCAACAAACTCAAATGGCTACATATTGAAACTGACTGGGTGATTCATCAGTCAAATTCAAGTAGAATCAAAAATATTTTTTTCACACTACACAAGCTCTGGTGCTCTTCATTTGTTCTTACTGTAATATGTTTTACTTTGCTTTAATGAATCACCCTGTACGTTTTCAAAACTGTATATTACTAAGCATATAACGGTATATAATTTTTAGATTTATATAAATATTATAATGACTACTGAAAGTTCCTAAAAGCAGAGATGAATTTTATATAAATAGATTTTGGTTTTTTTAATTTCTTTTTTTTATATAAATTGTTTAAACAAATCGGAATTAGTAAATATTGAGAACCACTGCTTGCAATGCATATTTTTTTCTTCAATGCTTCATCTCACTACAATTTTCAAAGATATTTTTCACCATTTTTTCTGTATTTTAAAATGGCATTGTATTGTTTTATTTCTATTGATTATTATTTAGAGAGAAACGATTTTAACCAGTCTCTTGGAGCAAAAAAGTGTGAATTTTACGTACTTGTTGTTTGCTGTCAGGCACGTATCCAAGGGGGGGGGTCAGGACCCCCCCGAAATTTTTCCAAAGACATTCAGTAAAGTGAAAATCTTATTTTTCAAATGTCTTTAAACATATATTGGTTATCTATTAGCAACACGCATACAAGATTGTCTTAAGAGATTGTATGTAACTATAAAAAGGATAACTGAATTTTTAACACAAGATTTAAAATGTTTCTAACAAACACTGTATTTTAACGTGTTGTTTTGTACATTGACAATTTTCTACTTTTCATATAAAGCCTTAAATCTTGACATCTTTAAAAATTTTCGCCCGCGGCGCTATTTTTTTTAATTACTTCTCATTGGACCCCCCCTCACCCGAAATCAACTCCTGGATACGTGCCTGTTGCTGTGCTCACTAAGGTGCGAGAATCATAAATGTCATTTGCTGTTGTCAGATAAAGTATTTACGAAATTCGCTAGATTATAAGTGTGAATAAAATAACAATATTTGTTATATTGAACCCCATTTTTAATTTTTGAAAAGCTCTAATGAACGACAAGATATTTTTCAAACATTTTTGGATTTTATTCATTGATAAAAATTGTCTCTGCTTTTTAATTATGTGGAGAGTGTTCCGCTAATGAAAATTATGCTGCAAAAAATTATATAAAAACTTGTTAATTAACAAAATGAAAAAAAATTATTTAAAAATCTAAAGTTTAAAGTAATGGAAGCATATCTAGTTAAACTTAAAATCATTGCAATAGAGAAATTGTGATATTGTTGGAATTAAGACTATGAAACATAATTTTGTTTATAAAACAGTGGCGTACCCATATAATATTTAAAAAAAATTGTATTTACAATTTAAAAGTGTGTTAGTTCGTGTTTAATAAATTCTATTTTTCTTAAAATACATTTTCCAAATTTAATTTTAGAACAACGATTTGTTCAATGATTTTCTATAAATATGACAAAACTTTTACTGTTGGACATGTTTTACAGAGTTCAAGGCCGTTACACTTATATTCATTTGCTTGATTTTCACTTTACAAAAATTGTCATAAACGACTTCGTATGTGTACACCACTGTTCGGAATCAAATTACTTTAAAAATATTGCAATTACATCTAGAGTGAGCCAGAATTTTGGAGGAATTTAATTATTCTTATTGGTAATTCCACTTGGCGTGGATAATTTCCTTTGAATAAACTTAGCACAAAATATAATGTAACGTAATGCTAAGTTAAAATTAACATTTGAGATTTCAAAGATAGTTGCAGGGTCTGTTATAATATGAATCAAAAAAGATTTGGTGCTTGGGGTGATTTAACATACAGGGTGAATTATGAGGAACTGTACATAAAGTGTCTGATCCCATTGTTCACTTATATAAAGGGTGAAATGTGAATTTTTACTGAAATTTCATTTGATCATAACTTGTGAACGTTCAGTTTAATTTTTCTCATATTTTTGTAAAATGTTATTCTCTACTACCACCTTATTAACTGATTCCTTGAAACTAGTAGAAAATCAGGAGTTTTCAATGGTAATTTGATTGAATCCTCGATACGAAGTAGGAATATGTAAAAGTTGTTCTAAATTTTGTTATAATATGTTTGGATCGTTTTGTTGTATTATAAGATTGCGTAGTTTTTGTCAATTGGTGTATAAAATGTACAGGGGGTATATAAAAAGAAGATAAAATGGGAACAAACTGAATAGTTTGATAATTAGCACCCTGCAATTGTCTAGACAACGAATAATGACTGATGCCCGATTTTACCAACCTGATTTTAGATCATTTCTAAGTAATTCCTAAGTTAGGAAATGCCTAAAACCGATACTTACTTAACTCGGATTCCACCAACTTCTTAGGTGAAGATAATGACCTAAGAAATAGTGATAGAAAAAGATGAGAAAACAGAAAAATAGCTCAAAATTTTCCAGATAATATCTGTGAAAATGCCAAAAAAATGGAGTAGTAGTGTCAATTTTACAGAAGAAAATACAATGGAATTAAATTTATAAGGAATACTAGGTTTGTTCGTAGAGCGACCACAAACGGTTGGAAACTGGACGACTCATGCGTAGACCTTCTCTGTGAACGGTTTTTATGCACTGCGCGTGAGCCGTCCAATTTCCAACCGTTTGTGATCGCTCTACGAACAAACCTACTGATTCATGCCAAAAAAAATAATTACAAAGAGCATTAATATTTACTCAACCTATCACTTTCGCCATATTGGAGCGTACAAGCGCCGCAAAATGTATTACAGCCACTAGCTGCCGAAAGCTTGCCGAATGCAAAAAAGAATGTCAGAAAGCTTGCGGATGCAGAAATGCTGGGTTAAAGTGATCTGTTATACGTACGAATTTTAGCGGTATCTGTGGTAACTCGCAAGTTCTATCAGTAGATAGCGATGATGAAGAAGAAACTGAGACTATTATTAAGCAAACATATGATCAAATCAAGAAAGAAGATAATTTCGATGAAACTGATACTCCCAACGTGGATGATGTAGATGAAATTCCAGTCCGTGACGATTGGTACTACTACTTACTACTTACTACTAATACTGAATTGCCAGTGGTTTAGACCTATTGGGGATACCACATTAAAAAAACGCGACGCTTATTTTATCTCAATATGGTGTGGAAATGAGTTTTTTGGCCAAAATGTATATTTGACTTTATGGAAAAAAGTATATAGGTACATAAGTTGTAGGTTATTGCCTTTAGTTCCATTTTGTATATAACTGTTTTTATCGTAAAATAAGTCTGAAAGAAGATAATGTCAAAATGGCGGCGCAAGAGGCAAAAATATGAGGTGGCAAAGTCGAAATTAGGAAAGAGCACATGAAAATCTATAACATTACCAATTTTCAAAACTTTCCAGGTAATTATTAGGAATTCCTACCTAAGTTTATGAAACGGTTGGTGACATCGGGCATGGGTTTCCTATTTTTTAATTTATAGCCGTAGGTAGGAAAATATTTGTAAATTTGTTTAAATAAGTAAATATTAATTTATTGCTCATATTGTATTAACGGCGCAGTGCCCGATTTTATCTTATTTTTTTTACCAAAGAGGTCACTGTTGTAAATGTAAATACGATTGCTGAGAGTAAATCTGTTAGAGAAAAAAAAAACAGTAGTTGAAAAATGAGCTAATTCCAGTTTTACAGATAGAGCACATACTGTAAAAAATATTGTCACACATGATAGTAGGGTAAAATTGTATAAATCGAAACGTTGGCTAAAAAATAGCTTAAATGTATCTACGCAAAAACCTTTACGAACTTGAAAAAATACGGTCGTAAAATCGGTCAAAATTTTATTTAAATAAATAAAATATTTTATTTAGATATTCGCACTAATGAATTACCCTGTACAGCGGATTGTCATTGTCATTGAATACTTTTATTTTTCTGTTGTCCTTATCCCTTATTACTTCAATAGATAACATGCAAATTCGAGTGTACTCATGTTTACTATCAAGCATAATACTTATTGCCCATTTGCTCTGGTTAAAGTTTAACGAATACTCAATAGGTAAAGTTCTTCCAAAGTTAATGTGATGACCCATATTTTTAATCCCTTTGAAGGAAAAAGCGCATATAAATTTTTTATAAATTCGAATATTGTGAAATAATGTTAATCTACTATATCAATTTGAATGAAAAAAATTTACCTGCATACAAAATTCATAAAGTTTGTAATACAATAATAAAGCGCTTTCCTCTAAAACACGGAGTATCAAAAGAACAGTTTTTTGTATCGTCAACCCAACCATATTTTAAAGGTGGGTGTATATCCTCATACAGTTTTAATTATAATATAATTACCATTACTACTATATTAAGTTAAAATGTATTTTATTTTATATATTTATTCATGTAATAAAACCATAAGGATTGTTTGAATAACAAATAAATGAATAAACACTTGTCAACATCATGTGTATCAAACCAAGTTTCGTCTAAATAAATTATAGTTCTATTTTAATCACGGTACCCTTTTGTTTTGCGCAAATACTCCTGTCTAAGTTCAGCGATACGCCGAGATTCCATTATTACCATTCGAGTATCTAACTTCTTATATTTAAATCCACAATTCAATAATCCCGCGCATCATCTTGGACTGTTGTTTCAAATGGTCTCCAAAATGCCATTCTAATTAATTATATTATAAAACTTACCCTAACGTCTACGAACAAATGAATATTATATTAATATTAATTCACTGATGCGACCTAACCACTACACCATCAAAAACGTTTTATATTAATGATACCTTTCTACACTAGATCACCTACACTTTCCTATAAATACCTATAACAATTCACTAAACTCACTCAATCAAGAAAAATATATTATATTAAATATTTCTTTAAAACAAAATTCACACCCGACACTGAATGATACTAATGGATTATAAGCCAAACCACAACACAACCCCCCCGAACACCCTCAAGACCGTAGAATTTTTTCTGCCAAAAACGTCAAACGGAGTGTACTTCGGTTATTTCGTTATATTACGATGAATACTGCAGTTGATGATTGGTTGTTTCGAAGTCTTGACTGCACGTGCAACACGTTGCCAACTCTTCAAAATTTTCTTAAATATAGTAACATATAAAAAGTGGTTTTAATTAATTTTTTCTTTTTTAGTAATTTTAAGCGACTTATTTTAATGTTTACTAATAAATTTACGTTATGTATTTTTTAAAAATATTTCCAAACTAGCTTTCTTATAACATCACGAACTAAAAGTTTACTGAAGTAAGAGGAACATTTGTGTAGCGAGCCTAAAAATTTTAGAAAATATATCTGACAACATTGCTTTTTTTATGGTCATCACACTGACTTTAGTTAGAGTATAACTTAATTATTATTATTTTTTGACGTCTTTTCCTTTGTTTGTGGTGTTGTAGATAATTTTGATAACAAAATAATGGCGTTAGAATTTGTGAATAACATTGATATATTAATGGTCAGATCTCTTTTCTTCGGGTTTGCCTATTTCTTCCAATATTTCATTGGTGATACCGCAAAAGAGTTCCGGCCCCCAAAAGGGTCTTTCAGTCCCTCTCTTTGCTAGTCCATCTGCTATTTCATTTCTTATCCATTCGTTAACTAATTATAGGTCTCTAGCGCTAGAAATTAAAAACCATACACCCTGTTTTTGCATTGTCCGAAAGTTGATAGCATTTTTGGTGCTTTTGTTAGTTTTCTTGTAAAACCACCTTTTCTATACTTCTTTTTGTATCTCCAAAACCCAAGAAAATGCACTCCTAAGCTCCCATATAATAGTATTTGTCAAAAAAAACAATTATAAGTTATTTTTTAGCCAATATAATATTAAATACTAAAAATTATATTTATGGTTTACCCTACTATGATTTTTCTTGTTTGTGTATCAGAGAGACACGTAGTCTTACACCAGAATTATAAATAGAATTTGTACTAAAATATAGCAAATGTTGGCTTTTGCGAAACGTTACACAGAAAAAAATATTTCATATGGATCTGATTATTATATATAAAAAATAATTAATTCGATTAATGACGATCCACAAGAATAATTTTCTTTTCTGTGTACGTTACTCATTTTATAGCAATGTAATTTTATTTTCTTAAATTTGTTCAAGATTTAATTTATGTACATTCTGAGGATTTTTATTTATTTATTTATGAATATTTTATTGTACAAATATTGCCATAACTTTCTGTTGTAAAAAATGTGTGCCAATCATTATTAAAATACATACTAAATCGTGGGGTTTTATTTTAAGGACAACAACAACAACCCTTTAGTCATAATTACACCAAACAATGTTCCTATCTACAGTCGAAGACAGACTTTTCTTAAAAACTATGAATGTAGTGGACGTATAAATACTCGCCTGTACTTTTTGACATTTACACCTCAGGCCTGTGCGTTAAATAAAAGGAGCAGGTGCTTACCTAATTAATGCTGGCACATAAAATATCAATATAAGTAAATTCTGTTTATGTGTTTATCGAATAAGTAATATTATTGATAAGTATAACGAAAAAATATTATTTATGTGGTTTTTCATGGGTTTAAAAATGAATAAGAATAGTTTTTTTAATAGCTTACCTTTAATCGAAGGTGGAAACGTGCCTCTGAACACTGTAATCAACGTTCTAGAAGGTAAGCTGCTGCTCAGCACAGATAAACACCAATTTGTTTACAAATAGAGGTTACCTACTCGAAATTGCCATTTATAGATTTCCATAAAATAATATTAACTGCTTACTTGTGTGTATTTACTTCACTTTATTACCCACTTAATTCTACAGTTTTTTCATCATTTCAGGCTGTTTACTTCAATTTCACTTTCTGTCAAGATTTCTGACAGTCAAATTCACGGCTACCTCGACTTTGGTACCTAGTTATCTTGCCGTATGCACAGCTTTCAGTTAAGCTGGTTTATTATCATTTTGAGTTGGTATGCACCACAAAGTTTAATTAGTTTAAACATTAACACCGAATATTGGGGGTTTTAGGAGTACTAACTGCCAATGTCAATTTTGGTATCTGGAAGTTGATATTTAAACTCACAATTTCCAGTGAATTATGATAAATGATTTTAAAATTACCCCAATACATATAGAATCTTCCCATTTTATACTCATTATACTTTCTAAAATGCCATTCTCTTGAGTCTAAAAAGAATTATTTTGGATTTATATAGAACACTTGTTAAAAATCACTATATACCTAAGCTAAATTCATCGATTAAACTAGATAAAAAAGATTAAAACACTGTTTTTATTAACTTTGTTCTTGGCTATATTCAAGTAGGGTTTTATTGAGTTGGCATTGTTATTACCCGTAATTTTTTTAAGTTCTTGATTTTGTACACAACTTTTAGCCAATCGACTGACCGTGGTCGATCTATTGGAATTATTAGTATTTTTGTTTCTGTGATGTTCAAGCCTCGGCAGATGATTTTGTCCAATTTTGAATCGGATTTCTTCCATACCAGTGATCATTTTCGGCTCTCCAGTGACGATTTGTTCTCAAGAATAATCTGTTGGTTTTGATATTTGGGCCTCTTTTTGGCATCAAATTTTTCAAATAATCTGACAGGACAAACATTTGCTTTCAGTACACATTCTTGAACCAACTTGGTAGAGTCTTGCTGAATACAGGGTTATATTCAACTCGATTTGTTACTAAAAATATCAGTCAAGCAAGCAGCAGCTTCCTCATCTCGCCTAGCTAATTCTACTGCGTGTTTTCATTCCATGAATTTATCATTTTGGTTATTTCTGTTGGACGTAACTTTAATCTCTTTATCAACAAACCTCTCGGTTGATTTATTGATTGGTTCAGCACCACCACTCAGAGGTTTAGAGTCCTCGCCCCCTCAGCCTTTAGGATGTTTGTGCTCTTGGTTGTGCCGTTTATGTGAAGAGACCACTGGCCCTTGTCAGCGTGTCAACAGTCTTTTCACTAAGTCCTTCTTTTCTTGGAGAAATCCTCTCTTGGGTGTTCTAGTCCTAGGAGTCTATATCTCCAATGAGATAATGCTTCACAATCGAAGATACTGTGAGAGGCTGTTTTCTCTTCCATGCACAACCGACAGATGGGTTCCTCCCTATATACCGATTGTATGCATGTGCTTCCTTAGGGTACAGTGACCAATGAGTAAACCCGTCACTATCCTTATCTGGCCCCTGCTAAGATTTACTATTTCGGTAGTCAGCGTCTCCGAGGGTTTTTTGACCAGGAGTTTGCTGTGTTCCTGTTTTGGCACGAGTCTCCAGTACGACTGGTGTTTAGTTTGAGTCCACCGAGGAATGGAATTTACTTTTTCCTTTTTTTTACCCAACTCATTGTTAAAGTAGCAAAAAAAACGCTTTTCATGTATAAAAATTATCATTAACGAAAGGATATTAAACTTGGATAGATTGGAAAAGTTATTAAACGTGGTTGTACGTGCAGGTTTTAGATACGATACATAATTTATCATTATCAAGGCTCTACGTTCCTGGTTATACTCTGTTTTGCGTTGGAACGAATTTTCAGTCTTTCTTGTCAAGTGTCTACCTTCTTTCTCAATGTCTTTTGTCCTTCCTAATTTTCTTGTATCGACCCATCAAATGTATTGATATTTCTGTTCATACTAGGCTTGTTCAACTGAAACCCATCTTTGGTCAGGTTAGCCTTGGAAACAATTGTAATCATTCAACTGACGTTTTCCAACATTAGTAGTGTATGCAAACGTCACACTGATCTGTTTATTTCGTTTATATTTGACAGCGATTTTAAGTATTGTGACTTTGAAATGGCGTTTGTTGTTAACAATCCGTCCAAATGTGATAAGCGTGCGGTCATTCAATTTTTGTGTGCTGAAGGTGTGCGATCTAACCTAACCTAACCTAACCGGTGAAGTAAACCCGTCACTATCCTTATCTTGCCCCTGCTAAGGTTTAGCATTTCATTAGTCATCGTCTCCGAGGGTTTTATGACCAGGAGTTTCTGTGTTCCTGTTTTGGCACGTGTCTCCAGTACGACTGATGTTTAGTTTGAATCCACGTGCAGAAGTTTAAGATACCTATCCCAAAACCTCTCGGTATTTAGATAATTAAACAGATCAAACTAGATAATCCTGGATGTCCTTAAGTATAGTTTAAGTGAAACACTTTTGTAAGTTCAACTTTTTATTAAAACTGTATTAATTACAACTAGACAAAAAATTTTGGTATAATCAATATATCAGCAAAAAAAACTTATCTAATATTAATTTTGGCAAAAGCGCAAAGCCATCGAATAGACCAACAAAGTGGCCGATGTAGATATATAAAAAAATCTCAGGTTTTCCTGGTCGTTCGTCCAAAAAACAACTGATTCTAATATTCCTAGCGAGTTACCTTTCCGAACTTCAATTTTTTTGAGGTTATTTATCGATACATTATTTACAAAAGTGTGTATATTATAAACAGGCAACTATAACGAATATTACAAACAGTCTCTCACTGGCAATTATTGGAACCAATCCATCTACGTCACATTCTCAAAAATATGGAATAAAAAATTATAATCTCAAAAATATGCGCTCTAAAGCATAAATATTATAACAGCAAATCAACTCGATTATATATATACAGTCTTAACCAATTTCGTATTTCGCAAAAAAAAACCAAATATTTCAGATTATTTTCATTAACTCACAGATTATTATTTACATACACAATTTTTTTAAGGATTTTTTCAATTTTTCTGGTGAAAACCTTCCAAAATACAGGATTTCTATAGAGGAGTGGATGTTGCTATCTGTATACAGTTTCTCTTGTTGGCATTGATTAAGAAAGTTTACTGGTGAAGTACCTAATTCAAGCCATTGACAAACATCCTGCGCCCATGCCGAAACCTACACCTTTAGGGCCAAAGTTGCGACCATAACAGCCTAAAACAAGAAACATCATCAATAAAATTTATCAAAATACGTACAGCAGAGCCAGTGTTTTCATAAATCTTGCTCCAGTCGCCATACAAAAAAACTGTTTGAGGTTCTATCTTTCTTTGTATAGTAATAAGAGCATTAGTGTACAGACTGTAGTGACGAAAACAGAGCATTTAAGAAATATAACACGTTATAAAATACCTCTGCAATAGATGTCTCCATTAGGTCCATCATTGAGAATCGTCGAGTCTAATGAACGACTACAATCCGCGCAACTGAAACACCTTTTATGCCAAATTCCATTTTTGCTAATCATCTGTTCGGCAGCGTACACAGAGTAACCACATCGTCCGCATCCTACAAGAAAAAAATCAACTATTAATCTATGTATCCTGAAGAGCACAAAAAGCCTGAAGACTGAGGTTCCGAGGACTCTAAGCCTTTGACTGGTGTGTTGATCCAATCAATCAAAGTATCCTGAAAAAATACATTTACTGAGACCTAAGAGATCGATTATCCCACTTTCCTCTACTTAGATCCCGAGGACCTACTTTCTGGAGAAATTTAGACTATCTGCAGGTGTATTTCTTCCATTCAGTGATCTGCTAAGCGTTATGCCCTAAGACTATGCAATCCTCAAACCCGTTTCACTAGTACTTGGAGAAAAGAATGTCATACCTTGTCCGGGTGCGGCTTTGCGACCGCTGTTGGGTCTGGGATCGTGAACAGCTGGCGCAGTACCATCAGAACAAACCAAAGTGGGAGCGTGACCAAAACCAAAACCTTTGGGTCCAAAAAGTTTTCCGTAGCAAGCACGACAATGTACCTCTTTGTCAGGTCCATCGCATGCTAGAACGGAATCGAGAGGCCTGTGGCATTCTGCGCAATTGAAACATTTTTTGTGCCACATCTGCAAATGAAAATGATTATTACAGTTTCCTGTAAAATTGTCGTATTTAGTAAAGCGCGTTATCACTACCATGTAGATCATATACAGTCCCCGTTTAACTTAGAAATGTCATTTAACGTCTGTCGGGGCGTATAGCCCGAAATGTAGTTGTTTCTTTCAAGTGTACGGTCGCGTTCTTAAAAATATTAACACTTACAGTTCCTTTGGCCAGTTGCTGTTCGGCAGCGAAGACCATTCCTCCACATCTTGGGCAACCTTGACCAGGAGGGGCCTTAATCGAGGTCGTATCTGGGTTGTAGAAAGGTCGGCTAGCGGAAATTTCGTCTTCACTACATTTCAAACAATAATTAACCAAAGTTTCTATGAAAAAAAACGTACCAGAACTTACGTAAGGCCATCAGTTTGTAGGAAACCAGATCCGCAAGCAAAACCATAACCGTGAGGTCCCCATTTCTTTCCGTAACAAGTTTTGCAATAAACATCTCTATCAGGACCGTCGCAAGCGTTGATAGAATCTAAAGTTTTAGTGCAATCTTTGCACTTGAAACATTTACGATGCCATGGGCGTCCTTTAGCAAGGACTTCTTCAGCTGCGAAGACTACACCACCACAACGAGGACAACCCTCACCTGGCTTAGCTTTGATGCTAGTTGTATCGATAACAGTGGTTTTTGGAGCTTGGTCACTATTATAGAGATATCACAATTAACTAATTTCTTCAAATACCGTTTTTTAATAATGGAAAATTCATTTCAACTCCACTAATATTTAAATTCGTTTTAATTAAGTTCCAAGGTTCAATAGTGTAGAAGATAAATGGGTCAAGGTCGTAAACAAACGAATTTGGTTATTCAAAGTAAAGCAAAATTAAAATAAATAAAATCTTTTTAATTGGTTTGTCGAAGCAAATTTTCCATTCACATTTTTAGTAAATGGCATCAAGCAGTATCATCAGCTGTTTTAATTAGAGCAGTGTATTTTGTAAAAACTGACCCGCACTTTCAAATCAGTTTTTAACAAAATTGTATAGTGTTAGTATGAGTGACAGAGGTGGTGTACGAAAACTGACATTCACTGTAAAAAAAACCAACGATAATAACGGAGTACACGGAGAAAAAATTACTACTGAAATGTACCTCTGCCATTCAAGATCCAAAGCGTCTGACATAAGCCCCAGGAAAATACCCCCAGCGTGTCCAATTCCTCGTGGGCCGTAGCGTTGAGCATAGCAAGCTATATGTACAAAATACAATCAATTTTATCGTTTGACGAATAAACAAGGATATTGCAGAATATTTTAAGGATCTGTCAACCTAGACATTATCATTGTACATAATTTATTATATAGAAGGTTAAATTTAGATGTTCTGAATCGAATTGATACAAAAAACTATTTTTTCCGATGATAATTTATCACAATTCAACTAAAAAACCATTTTTTGAACTAGGTAGAGCAATTCCATCTCTAGCGTCCGTTTTTTTGAACGAAAATGACATGACTAGATATTTAATTTAATTTGGGATAATTACAGTTTGACTTTAAGTGGTCTACAAAAACGTAAATTCCAATATTAATAGACAGAAAAGAGAATCGCGTCGACATACCGCAGAGTAGTTATAGTTATTTTTGGGACATCTAAATTTAAAACCTTTCCATACTTCCGGATGATTTAATATACATGTTTCCTCCGCCTGGGTTGTATATACAGATCGTGTTCACGAAAAAGGAACCAAAAAAAAATTTAGGGACTTGTCAAATAAATTTTTAATTGTATTTAAGCTCAATTATTACTTGTTCGCAAACAGCAAATTTTTATCTACATTAAAATCTACAAACCAAGTTAGTAAAAAAAGCTACACAATTAACTCTACCTTTAAATAAATGAACAACGTGAAATTTCAATAACAAATCTTCACTTTCATCTTTACTAAGAAGTTTTTAAAGCATTCACAATTTGGAACGGAGAAAATATCGTTACGGTACTGTTTTTATGTCAGGTGATAAGAGAAGGATTATATCTTCTGTATGTTCCTTGTCGTGTAACTATTTATTATCCTTTTTGTTAATTATTTTGGGAAAAAAAATATTGTGGTTTAATGTCCCACAATAATTAACAAGAAGAATTCTTTCATAGGACTGGAAGTAGATCGAGACCAATGGTGACTGTGAGACAGTCAAGAATGGAAAAGTCAAAAGGTATATTCTTTATTTGTTACTTTTAATGGGTACGTTGAACTTTATAGAGCACATTAGGGTTAGTTTCAAAGTAAATTATAGCACAAGAGTAGAGATAAAAATTATTAGAAAATACAGACAGAAAGTGAATGTTTGGAAATGAAATTTAACGTTTTTCAAACAACTCAAACCATTTTATAGGTAAAGTTTTGTAAAACACAATATAATATATCAAATTAATAATATCTATAACTATTTTCAGGTAGAAAATATAATAATTATTGCTAAGCCGTTAACGATAATTAAAAACAAATAATTTTGTACCTGACAGCAAAACAATCGCTCTGAAGAGTGCCACCTCCTTGACCATATCCGTATCCTTTCGGTCCAAATCGTTTTCCGTAACAAACTAAGACACAACACAACGATTATTTAAGGACATTCAACGAAAGGTATTTAAATAAATTAATATCTAACAATTAATAATTACTTTGAAGAGAATAATAATTAACAATGCAATCTGCAATTAATGTGTTTTTTTTTAAATAAAAGTAGCTATTTTAATAATAATCAGTTGACAAAGGCGATACTTGTCAAGATAAAAATCTAAAAGACATTCAGTAGTAGACGCAGGATGTCTGGAAAATTATTACTAGCTTTAAAAATGTAGGGAATATCTTTAGAACCGTAGGCAATGCCTTAAATTCCTGGAACAAGAATACCTTGAGCCTGATCAGGTTACAGATTTGGGGTATACACATATGGTAAGACCAACCAGGCCTGGTACTTAACTGTCTACAGTGCCGGGGAATCGAGGAGTGGAGGGCAACGAGAAGGCTGACACTCTGGCAAAAAGGGATCAGAGAGATTTATCCGACCTGAACCATTTTTTGGGATTGCGGAAAGCACTGCTAGATCAGCCATAGCTACCTGGGCGGAGAGGAAAACCTTCACGTACTAGGCAGACATACCGTGGCTCTCTCACTCGAAGGCGTTCATATACAACCCTTCAAGTACAAAAAATAAGCAGATCCTGGAATGGAGTTGAACAAACCTACGCATTCTGTCGCAGTGGAGGTGGCGAGAAGGCCAGGCCTGGCCAATCGGTCCCATAATCTGGTCTAGAGCACAACTGCCAGTTTGATAAACGGAAGATTTAACAGGTGTTGGTAAGATCGGTCCTAGCGTGGGTAAAGTTACTCTAAAGTCTTACTAAAAAGATATGGAGGTGAAGACCATGACCAAGATCTGTCACAATTATTAAAAATGCTAAGTAGTATCTTAACTTTACTTTGAGGCAATTTTTTATTGCAGTTTGCAGTGTATGGATAGGTTGCTAAGTTAAGAGTTTCTCATTCTATTATTTAAATGGTATATCATTACAACTTATCTGTAGCTAATAACAAAAAATATCTAAGTGAATTCTCAAGTGTTTTATCTAAATTTCAATAACTTTTAAAAAACACACCTTTACAGTAAATATCCTTATCGGGACCTTCGGCAACATTATAGGAGTCCAGTCCCTTGTTACAGTCAGCACATTTGAAGCAAGTTTTGTGGAAGGCCTTAAATAGAAAAATGGACAAAATCGTAAGAAAAACTACATTTAACAGAGGGAAAAAAAATTCAAATCAAATAACGTCACAGGGGGTCACCATGTCTGTCATGCTAAATATGTTAAAATAAAATGAAAATCATCGATGCTACCTTTGCAATATACCATTCCATCTGGTCCATCACAATGTGATGTTGAATCTAACCATCTTCCGCAGTTATTGCAACGGAAGCATATTTGGTGCCAGCCCTATATGAAAAGAAAAGTTAGCAAATACTAGTCCAGTATTTATGGATTGCTGCAGATCCAAATATACATAACTGGAGTTTTCTAATATCTGTAGTTGAATTACAAACTTTCTTCTTTAAATTGAATCAGAATTCCTAAAAAAAAATACTTACTCTTCCACGTGCAAGCATTTGTTCGGCAGCGTATACGAAGCCTCCACACCTGGGACATCCTTCGCCTTCGGGAGCTTTAGCGAAAGCTTTTGGTAGCAGAGGAGCACGACTTCTTACTACATCGTCATCGCTGAAATCATTTACATAACTTAATAGTACCAAATAGTTGAAAATCAGTTTTTGACAGATATAAGAGTAACTATAGTAATGCCAGAATGTTTTAATTTGACAAAATAATTTTAGTTCCTTCTTGGGACGTGAAAAACTGTGAATGTTGGAGGATTATTTAACAGCCAAAATAATTTGCAGAAAGTGAAGCACTGTCTACTAATAAGGCTTTCTCGAAGAAAACAACGTGAAGCTGATAAAAACTAATGGTTTCTTCACATAAACGGTACAACTAAAGCCTAAAGAATGAAGTGTTAAAGCCTAAAGACTGGTGGTGGCAAACTAATGAATCTATCACAGCTACTCTCGGAGAGCAATAGATTCATAAGTTTTCTGATAAAGTGTCATATTTGCTGCATTTTTCAATAGCTGATTTAAAGATCTAATGCGAAATATGTTGTAATGAGACCAACTGCAATGCGATTTGCGCTAGACGAACGATAAAGCTCTTCTCTTCCATTGCTCCTAATGTCAACATTATACAGATTACCTGGAAATGAACTAGGAAAGAAGAGAGGGTCTGGAACACTAGACCAACTGCAATGCAATTTGCGCTAGACGAACGATAAAGCTCTTCTCTTCCATTGCGCCTAATGTCAACATTATACAGATTACCTGGAAATGAGCTAGGAAAGAAGAGAGGGTCTGGAACACTAGCTTGAAGACTGGAACTTTTTGTAGTATCAGCATCAATATAATATTGGAAAAAATGGGTCAAAAGAACTGATCTCTGAGACTTCTGGCTATGTAAAAGGGGACTCAATAGATCTTCTAGGTCTTCAAATAAAACTAATTCTGGAACTACCATCTATAGGTACCTATGCATAAACTCAAAGTGCCTATAAGCAATATATTCATTCATTTGTTAGTAACTAGATTAGAAGAGCATAAAATCAATTAAATTAAATTGTTTTTTCTTAAATATTATGGTTATAGAACTTAAAAATTATAAAAAAAAGCGTCTAATATACTGTATTTATATGCTGCAAAGCTGCGGTGCTGAAAAAAAAACTAAGAAATTGAATAAATGTAACAGGAGAAGGTGAATTATGTCTAAAACAAGAATTATTTTGATACACGAATTTGCAAATCAACGTTTATTAAAAATGAGGGAACTCTCCTTATCCCACTACGAACAAGAAAGGACATTGGTTAGAAGGACGAAAGAAGGATCTACGTGTTAATATGCGATTTAGAGCAATTTGCCAGCCATGCTGATAATTTAAAAAAAAATTCTCACCGTTTCTGGTTTTTTTTTATACTAGATTTATTTTAAAAATTGGACACTTTCCAACGCCATCAAAGGACTGACACAACAAAACACTATCACAATACAAATTTTGGAAAAAGGACAGGGGTAGGTTTTTGACAATATTCCAAAAACTATTATACTCTAGACAAAAACATTACATTTATTTCAATAACTACCAAAAAGACAACACATATTTAGGAAATTTTGTAATTTATTGTAATGTATATAATTTTTGTAGTAAAGTGTAGACTTTTAGCCCGAAATTACTAAATCCACAGCCAAAAATATAGCATTATTTTTTTTGGAAATAAAAAAAAATATTTAAATTGTGGATAGGTGTTTTATTGTTTTTTTTTTTTTTAGTAAATAATAAATATAGAAAATATTTCTCGAGTAAAATGTTGATAGAATATTGCCTCTCGAAACATAACAACTGTCTTAAATAAAATTTATTTCAATTCAATTATTACAAAATAATCGAATTTTGTTTCTCATATGAAAATTAATAAATAAAATCTAATTAAAGATCTAAAAATATTACATTAATGTGTATAGTGGGGGGATGGAAAAGGTTTGACTGACGACAGCTGATAAGTTGGTGTGGTTTTTGGTCGCCATCTTCAGACTGATTCCTTCTTAAAGTTACTCTTTGCTAAGGAGGCAAAAAAGAGACAAATCAAAATCAGGTCCAAGATTTTTTACTTGGGCGTTTTTATTTTGCACAGGCTTTTCGGAATAAGCGGTAAATGAAGTTTTAATTTCAATTTAAAGATCTCTATTCGTTATATCAATAATATATAGCTACGTATAAATAGAAAAAAAAAAGAAAGATTAAAAATGGTGTAATTAATAGAAAAAAATAAAAATCTAGTGAAGCATAGACAGGCATAGATGTGGGACTACTTACATTAATAAAAATAGAAATAATGACATATATTTTAGTGAGAATTTCGGTTAAAAAAATATTATGATTGTTCATGATTTTTACCAATTTTGACTTGCAACAATGAGTTCAGTTGTTTTTTTTCAACAAATTTAAATGTCTGTAAATATCCCCGATATTTTGGAAAAGTTTCGGTTTAATCTTTTGTCATATAGTTAATTTTTTGTTATTTTAAAGTGTTCAGATTCTGTAGAAGTTTCCATTTTATATTAAAAAATAATAAAAAAAGTCTATCGAACCATGCAAACTTTCCGAATATCAAAAAAAAGGTTGCAAAAACATATTATAGAAAACTCACACTTGCCCGTTTTGTTTATGAGATCTTTACATTAAAATTAATAATTGGGGGGTCTACATTTAATATAGGTGAATAAAGTCATGAAAAATATTAATAATATTCAAAATTAGAGTAAATAAAAAATAGTATTAAATAATTAACTTATTTGACATGACTTTATTATCGATTTTTTTATAATTTTAAATTGACAATATGAGGGAAAAAAAACATCAAAACGCACAAGAAAATTGTGGAACTAAAAATTATTGTTTAATAAATTTTTATTTGCCAAAATAATACCGGAGAATTCAAATATTAAAAAATCTACAGGTTTTTTAATTGATTTTCTCGTTGATTTTTAAATTTTACAAAATTTTCTGAAAAACCGGAAGTCAGTATTATTGATTTTACGTAAGAAACTATTCAAAATTAACCCCAATATATTTCACCAAAATTTATCTACCCCCTTAAAAGTTATAGGTAAAATTCTATGGTTTGTACGTTTTAATGTTTAGATGAAAATGACAATGTTTGGCAGCCGAAGCACACATATTACCAAGGAGAACAAGAGATAAGGAAAGCCCTCAGTCCATCAGAACAAAAAAGACAAATAAAAGGGAATAATTCTCCAATCAGCACTACACTAACTACCAATTTCAGTACCCAAATAAAGCAAATGATCGAATTCCTTCAATTTGATTCAAATTTGTTTAAAAAAAAATGGTAGAAAAGCTTATGACTTAGCTACGACTACAATAAAGTAAAAGCGTTGCTGATTTTTGCCTCCAGTATTAAGGTTCTTTCAACTACCTTCAGTTAATCAGACAATATCTCGAATTATTCTTATTTAAATATTAATTATTATTTTTAAACAATAATTATTTCAAGATATTGCTTGTATCCTGTACTGGTAAATGTCCAAAATAAATGTTGTGTTTGTGGAACAAGTTTAAATGTTAAAAATAAAAACTTTGTAAAAGAAACTCACTTTTTGAATTGAGCGCCATCGTCCATACTTAAGCACCCAGCTCCACCACCGAATCCGTAGCCTTTAGGTCCATATTTACGTCCATGGCAATTTTTACAGTAAAGTTCAGCTTCGTGTTCGGTGACGTTGGTGGAGTCGAGCATTTTGTTGCACAATCCTGTAATTAGAATTCAATTTTTTTATCGAAAAACGTAAATGTTGACAAAAATTCGATGTTTTCACCCTATTTTTTCATATAAAGATCAAAAATACTAGAAACATCATATTTATTGAAGAGAGCGTATATTTCTTCAATATATTCTTCTTTCTTCACAACTTTCTATACGGTAGGCTTTTCCTCTCTCTTCCAGTCTTCTTCTCACCTTTTCCAACTTATTTCTCAAGCTCCTTTTCCTCTTGCTGATCGTTTTCCTCTTCATCAACCAAACTATCTTTCGTTATTTTGTCTGTGTTCACTCCAGCATCTTGTCCACTTCGTCTCCTCATATCTTGTACAGTGTTTAACTTATATAGTTTTTCTTACCATCATTAACAGGGAGTTCTTTTCAATAAATACATTTTTACTTTAACTGTGTATGATTCATGGAATTTGTAACGCGTTTTTATTTTAATCGATCTTAAAGTAACGTTCCTGAAGACGAAACTGTTAAAAAACATAATTTGGGCAATAGTATTTGATTTATCTTAATTTAATTCTTAATTTTGTATTTACCGCATTTGAAGCATGACTTGTGGTATTTGTATCCTCCAGCAACTTTTTCTTCAGCAGCGTAGACAGATTTGCTGCATTTGGGGCATTTTGGGTTGTCTGCTGGCTTGAAAGGCATTTTGATCTATTTGTTGTTTGGACTGAAACAAAAAAAAATTAATGTAAACAATTAATAAAGGATGTTTGTTTTATAATTGTACAAATTGTAGAAAGGATTACCAAGGATGAGAAAACAGATTCAAGACGACCGAGATATAGGTTAGAAAAAGTGAAGGGAAGTTGACTTATTACAGGCTGTAAAATAGGCAAAGGATTCTCAATATAAATGAGAAAGTGAAAGGAACTAAAACAGGAAAAAACAGGCAATTGAATATGTTATAAGAAGACAGAAAAAGATAATAGATTGAAATGTTAGAAAAGGGAAAAAAATTCATATTAGGGGGAAGAGAAATGCAAACTATATTTTTTTTAACTACAAGGGAGACATTTTATTGAAAAAAATCTGAAAATTGTTCAGATTTTTGTTCCAAAAGAAGGAAAATGTCTCGTATAAAAAAATTCCACATTTTTCAATAGTTAATGTCGATTATACAGAGTCATCCTGTCATCCCCAAAAGTATATTTATTCCCGTTAAAAGTATGTGCATCCCCTAAAACTAAACATGCACCAACAAAATATAGTAATACCTACACACGTAACATACGAGGAGCATTCAAAAATTTGATTTTGAGAGGAGTAAGATTACCTTATTTTTTAAAATTTCGGGAATTATTATTTAAAAAATTTATTCGGCATTAAGAACTACATAGATTTAAAGTAATGGTGATCTTAGTGAAGTTTTTATTATTTTAACAACTTTTCTTAATAGCATTTATGTTACGTAATATCGAAATATTTGTTATAAGTTAGTTAAAAAATGAATTTAGAAATGCGAACAAAAATTCATTCAAAAAATGCTTGCTTGTATTATTTTTGAATTTAAGAATGAAATGTCAAAGCATGCTCCTAGAAAATTCATTCAAGCATAAAAATGAGGTTAACACTTATTAAAAAGCGCTTTTATATAATGCACAAAAGTTTTCCTGTGTGTTACAAAGCCATTCCTACTAGGTCACTTGGCAGCAGGCATATTACACAAACACAGATGATGTTGTTAAAAATAGTATTTCCTGGCAATCAGCCAACGTTCTATAATAGCAGCTACCAAATATGGCAGCGTCTCATGCAGGTAAACACTCAAAGCACCTTAACACTAACACAAAAAAATTATATTTTTCCAATCACTCGCGTTTTTTTTTTAAATTATTTTTACCTTGTCGGAATCGAGTAAATGTGGTGGATAAGGGCTTAGTATCCTCACTACAACCACTTTTCGAAATGTCTGCGTTGTCTGTTGGAGAGTCTTAGTCTATAAACCGATTTGCACACGGCCCTTAGAAAAAGGGGGGTTGTGACACACCGATAGCTCTGAATAAGCTTTTAACTGTTCTATTTTTGTGTAGATGCAAGTTTAACGATGGAATAGATTTACTTATTCGTTAAAATCTGAACCTTTTTCAGAAATTTGATATCTTTTTGACGGTTCAGTGGGTTTTTTTTGAAAAATATCTTTCGTTTTCAAAGTGAAATAGGTAACGAACAATTATTTAGTAAATTATAAATAACCAGTTGTACTATTTCTATGTCAAAAACTTTAGTAAATATTATTGTCATTTCAATATTGTGTACCTAAAAATAATCCCCAATTTTTTTAAATAATATATACCTATATACACACTACGGGCCCTTAGTGGCACTTTACTTTAATTTTTTTCTATTTAATGTTTCGCTTTGCCAGTTCTGCACTTCTACTTTTTTTTTCAGATCATCTTTAACCGTAGGTATCCAGCCATTTTCTTCTAGGTCTGCCCCTTCACCTTCTGCTACCTGTTCCACCCATCTATCTTCTGACATTCTGCTTATATGACCCATCTGGCCCTCTGTACTCTTATACGTTTGTTATAAGTTTTTTTCAGTGTTTAATTGGTCTTTGCTATCCTGTATCTCTCGCTTAGTTGGAATGTTTACTATTATATCATCCTTTCTTTCTCTAGGTCACAGCTCATATTATTGTCCTCTTTATCGTTGTTCAGTAATCCTTCAAAATACTTTGCAAAAGGGTCTAATTTTCCTTTTCTATCTCCAGCTATTTCTTCATCTTCTGTCTTAATAGGATCAAAATCTTCTCCAATATCATGTATAAAATCATTTTAAGATTATACAATATAAAACAGTGTGAAGGAATTTCTTACAATAAAAGATCTGTACACAAAAATAACAAATTCAAAATTGAGGATCTTCAAAGGGTTTACCTAACGATTCTCCCTTTCCCAGTAGATTGGTCTGAAATTTCAGTTCTATTTCTATGGTTTGTGGGAGTTTTTATGCTGAAAATACGTTTTTTACGAAAATTCCATGATACTATTTGAAGTTGAAAGAATCATGTTATCATAAGCTGATTGAGCCAGTCGATTTATCGTCCCAAAAAATGCCATTTTACGAATTTTTAGCATTTTTCATGTCCCAAAATGTTTTTTTCTTAAAAATTTAAACTGTATGCAAATATTTCGCGAATTGTAGAGTTTTTTGTTCAAGAATTTAGTTTTTTGGGTGTTTTCAATTTACTTGATTTCCTTTCCACATTATTCTCTCGTTTTAAACTTATAGAACTAGAAAATGTCTTTCAATCTGCAAACAAAACATTTTCATTCACCTTCAACCTCAGTGCGATTAAAATCTCTTAAAATATCAAATATAAAATAATTCAAAGTTTATACAATATTTATTCTGCTTATAAACAGCGTGAATGAATTTCTTGAATTAAATATAGAAAATCGTCGTAAAGTTTATATAACAATTCTCCTTTTCATCGAAAGAAAAATAAATCAGTCATCAAACTACAGAAAGCGATTATTGCATTTCGGTTTAGGCAGTTGTAACATTTCAATAAGTTTATTTCTTCTTTCGTATTGTAATAATTATAATTGGACAAATAAAAACCTTCCAACCTTCCAAATTGTGTTTCAATCAACAGTTGGTGGCGTCCAACTCAATATAAATTCTGGTTCCCTACCTAATTAAAAGTTCTCTGCTTCGTAGACCTGAGGAAATAATTTGAATACAAGGAATAAGATAAGTCAGTTTATGTCGGCCACTGTGTATACTACTTAAATAATGTTGAAATTCATTTAGAAACTGTCTGTAGTTAAACCTATTCTTATTTTCAACGCTACTGCATTTCCGCGTTTAAAAATATATTTGGTATAATCAGGTTAAATTCCTTCAAATTACATAGTCACCTGAAATATAGAAACTTGAGGAAAAAAAATCATTTACACAGGAAAAATTCTATTTATTAATATTTCACCGTTTTCAAAAATAACAATAATAAAGTTGTAGTTTCCGAACTTCTTCAGTGCTTCTTCTTCATCTGCCTCGGAACTCAATAAAATAGCTTCTTTTTGGTCTTCAATAAACTTCAGAAATTCTCAAAGAAAAGCCATGCCAGTAAAATACGCTGCGTTCCAAAACTAAACAATTCTTTAGATATTGATTATGTACAAATTTAATATTATTTTTTGGATTTTATAATAAATCTTACACTACTGTTCCCACATCCCCTTGCCACCATTTTGTTACGCCACTGCCCATACCATTTTGGATTAAACTTAGATGCATCAGCAGTAAAACGTATAAAATTAGATTCTGTCAATATTCGTAGTTTTGTGGTATTTACAAGACCTTTAATGTTTTTTTGAAAATTTCATGATTATTTGAAGGTATTTCATCAAATTTATGAAGGTCAGTCGCTCAAAAAATCCCATTTTGCAGATTTTTTGCATTTTTCATGTCACTAAATGTTTTTTATCCAAACTTTTGAACAAAGAGGTAGGTATGGAAATGTTTGGCGAATTAAATTACTAAATGCTTGAAAATATCGACTCAAAATTCACTCATATATTATGTAAAATTTTCCCCTAAATCAAATCGATTTCAAAGTCCTAAGTTTTCGAGTTCTGAATACCTTTTGGAATTTTCGAACATTGATGATTCGTATAACGGAAACCAGTTAGGTCATGCTTTGAAATTTCTGTTCGATATTCATGACTTTTTATGTTAAAAATGCGTTAAAAACACAATTTGAAGGTGAAAGAATAATTTTATGAATAAACTGACTGTGCCAGTCGATTTATCGTCCCAAAAAAAACCCATTTCCCGATTCTTATCCTTTTATACGTTTTTCTGAAAAACAAAGAGGTTAATGCAAGAAAATATCTTTATAAAGTTTCTAATAAACTTGGTCCCAGTGGAGTTACCCTCTTTATTCTATGTGGGATATACTCCGCTTACCCAAACTTTAGATTTTAGATCCACCAGTACAAATTTGAACGGTTGACTTTCGTTTATTCTGCTGTACTGTTAAGTAATTATTTTTAACGAGCTCTGTTAACAGTATATCACAAAGTTTATTATGTACACATCTTTTTATGGTTCCACAGGTACGAAAAAGTTGGCAATTGCTAATCGGATGACACATTTAATCCACGATAATACTGACAAGGTATTGGCAACGTAAGGCAGTATATCATCCAGGAAAATATCATTAGAAATTTGAGAGTGTCTAAGTTTGTCCAAAATTAGTTGCAGAAGTTAAAACATATATTCGTCTCCCTTGACGTGCTTTTCCATAGATTATATAAAAAAATATGTTCCTTCTTCTACTCCATTACCAAAGGAACCCAAAATTAGCTATGCAAGTCCTTATTTCCGTGGGCCACTAGAATGATTTTTTATTTGGAATTTGATAATGTCAACACAAACATTTGATGAATTATTGCTTAAAGTTTGGCCAATATCAACTGAAGAAAAAGTCCAAGGTTCCTAAACCTAGCCTAGTCGGCTTGTGGTCAGTGAACGGTCTCAACCACTGGCTAAGGCAGAAATTGAATTCTACGTCAACTTCAAAAAGTGTTAAGACGACATTTCGTGAGAGGCACTCACACACTTTATTGACTTATAAACAAACGTAGTATCCTGTTCGTTCTGGACTTTTTTGATTTGGCAAAGGAGCACTTCGGGCTTGCTTTTAAATAATTTTTTCGAGGACTTTTCAAAATTTAACTTCAGAGATATTTTTCGAGTGATGTCAGTAAATAATATAAGTCGATTTATCTTCTAAGCCGACCTACAAAAATTAATTTAATATACCTAAAAATAAGAGAGAATCAGAAAAAGGTCCTTCCAGGCTTTAATAGGAAAGTACATTTTAAAAACCACACTTTCACATAAGTACAATTAATTTAAATAAATAAATATAAAAATAAATCTATGTGTGGATGACGATAATTTTAATGAGTAGCATATATAGCCAATGCCCACGCTTACACAACATAAAAATAAATTTGAATAGATTATGTATATTATGACGAAAACTAAAAACAACCAATCTTTCCGATCATAAAATAAATATGATATATTTTCAAGTTGGATCTAATAAAAATAATCCTGAAAATAACAGGTGCCAACAACAGTTAGGTGTATAAGGTAGAACGGTTCAGAATTGTTACATCTTAAATGCCTTTGCAATGGAGTGATTGATTGATTGATTGGATCAGCACACCAGTCAAAGGATTGATGTCCTCGGCACCTCAGCCTTAAGGCTTTTTGTGCTCTTGGTTGTGCTGTTTATGTAAAGAGACCAATAGCCCTTATCAGGCTCAGCAGACTTTTCACTAGGCTCTTCTTGAAGAAATCCTCCCTTGGATATTCTAGTCCTAGGAGTCTATATCTCCAGTGAGATAATGCTTCACAATCAAAGAAAATGTGAGAGGCTGTTTCCTCCTCTTCCATACACAACCGACAGATCCAATGAACTCCAGTTGCCAGTGATGCTCTGAAGAGTTTACAAAGTACTGGAGATAGATGTGATTGCCCTTGCTGCAGATGCGCTGGGATTATACCATCTGGTCCAGGAGCTTTGTATGGCTCGACCGAGTTGATGGCCCAGTTCAATTTGCACTGGGTTATTACTTTGTTGGCAGCACTCCAATCTTCCTACCTCGCACGAGCTACGGGAGATGGAGGTCTGACGGATAGTTACATGCCTATCTCTTCAGAATATGGTAGATGTGCCTGCAGTAGAATCTGTAGGGTCTCGCTACCAGTTTCCGTGAAAGATCCATCGGGTTTTAAAATATTACCAATGGGATTTATAGGATCTTTGGCAAGGATTTTCTGTAGTCGAGCTGTATCTGAGGTTGTTTCCACCTCACCACAGAATTTCCTCCAGGACTCCCTTTTTGCCTTCCTAATTTGTTTGTTGTAAACAGTCAGAGTGGAGTAATATTCTTCCCACTCTCCTGTCTTTTTCGCACTGTTAAACAGTTTCCGAGTTCTTGCTTTGAGCTTGGTAAGCTTGTTCCACCAGGTTAATTTATTCCTAGAGGAGCGGATTACCTCAGAGCAGTTGTTGTGATAAGAGAGTTCGATGGCCTCACAAAGTTGTTCGGAGGCAAGCTCTTTATCATCGTTGTTTTTTATTTTCCTTTTCACGTTCCCTAGAAGGAGTTCAAGGTCATTCTTGTATTTCTCCCGGTTCGTGCTTCTCGGGTCACGGTATCTCACTACAGTTTTCTCCATATCGGAGATTTCCATTCAGATGTACCGATGATCCGTCAGAGACGGTTCCTCAGACAATGGAGTAGTGTTTACTGATAACCAATGGAAATGTGTTCATTGATCTAGATCTAAAAAAAAAAAAAATAGTTTCAATCCTTGCTGCATGATCCGGTTTTGAGACAAATGTTGTCACCATCTTTTTGGAAACACTTTGAGAACGGATCTGTTTTGGATCATCTTGAAAAACCCAAACCACCCAACTTTCGGGTTCATAAACGTAAATTCATCAACACTGACAAACATAACGGTAAACTTTGACTTTGATATTTGTTGTCAGGTATCAACTATGTTCTTATGTATTGACAAAGGATATAGAAGGCAAAATATTATCATGATGTTGGATACTCAAGCAGCGATTAAAGCACTGGGCATTCTCAATGAACTAGGCGAGAACAATATAGGAATAAAAGAGAATGAAATAGCAGATGAACTAGAAAGGAGGGGGACTAATAGACTCTTTTGGGGGCCGGAATACTTTTGCGGTAATATTGGAAGAAATAGGCAAAACCGAAAAGAGATCTGACCATTGAAAAGATCTAATATAGCTCAGTCCAGCGGTAGGGGAACTTTTTTAATCATTACCCCAAAATATTTTTGTGTAAGTTGATATTACCCCATGGCGAAGAGCATAAAAAACGAAATCTCCTCCTTTTAGATATTACTCGAGAACACTCTAGTGGTGGGGAGTGAGATGGCGTGGCCTGCATATGTCGATAAATTGTTTAAGTTGAAAAAATACTAACAGGTTTATAAAATAGCAAATTAAAAATATATACTTTTTACTCACAAAAGTTTCAATTTTATTCCCAAAAATTTCATTTTTACCCCATTTGGGGTAATTTACCCCGGTTTCCCCTACCGCTGGCTTAGTCAATCAAATATTCCGATGGGTGACTACAGCCCGTTGAGATCAAATGAATGCATAAGTCAAAGTAAAACTGCACTAAGAGTTTTAATAGGGACATTGCCACCTGAACAAGCTCAAAATAGTGGAGGAAGAAGAATGTAGATTCTGTGGAATGGAAGAAGAAAATTCCACCCACATACTTGCGAACTGCACAGCAATTCAGAATCCTAGGGCACAGCACCTGGGAGACTACTGGATAGAAGAGGGACCTCCTTAGTTGAAGCCTGCAGATATCCTAAAATTCATCAGGGAAATAGGACTAAAGGAGCTACTAGTCACTGAGACGTTCCTCAGGAACTAAGTAGAAGTAAGGGGCAAAATAGATTTACATACATACATAAATACATGTTGTTATATGCAATACTTTAAGGAAATGCACTAAATTTGAGTTGAGTTGGGTGGACACGGATATAAAGTAGTGCAAGGCAAAGGAAGATTTGCAGGAGTCGTTCCAAACCTGGAATACCTCAAGAATTGATTTGTGAATAGAAGACATTTGAGCTGTATTTAGTCATACGTGTAACGTAAATCGACCTTCATATAAAATCACAAAAATTCGTAATGAGTTTAAAATTAGTCTAGTTTCTAGTTGTTTTTTAGCCCACGTAAAAAACAGGATTCTAATTTAGTCTGGACCATTCCGAAAGTGTGAATCACTATACCGTTCCCATACGAATAGATAAAAGCATTCAATATTTCTGGCACGAACGATATTATTATTCATATTCAAAAATAATCTTTTGGTTGACTTTATAAACGCTGTTTTTGGATATCTTTCTCGTGAACAAAAAATTAACTAGTTTAATTCAGGAGCATTCGAAACATTTGCTATTGAAGTATTCACATGTAAAGAACCCCTCAACAGGCTGGCAAGAGACAACAAAGTGTCTCTAATATGGGTGCAGGTGATGAAATGGCTGACCAGTTAGCTAAAGAAGGCTCTAAAGGAGACTTCGTAGGTCCGGAACTATTTTATGAAATCACAAAAGATTGCATAAGTGGGGAACACCAACTCAAATGGAGGGCACCTCCATACAAAGGGTTTACTGAAGAAGGTAGACAAGGAACTCTCAACCAGGCTATGGAAACTGAGTAAGAGACATTTGAAGACAGTTACCGATCTGGTGACTGGACACTGCACTATAATCATAATTTATTCAATAAAAATAAATACATTGATACATAGAAGTTAGCATAAATTGAATAAACAGTTTAGGTCACAGAAGTAATTTTTATTACTACTTGTATTGTGACCGAAAAACATGAACAAATCAGTTTTTTGTCAAATCCCGTAAATTGTCAAATCCAGTAAATTGTCAAGTACAGTAAATTGTCAAGTACAGTAAATTGTCAAGTATAGTAAATTGTCAAATACGGTAATAAAACAAATCCAGTAAATCGTCGAGTTCTATAACAAAATATTAAGGGGTACCATATTAACTGTTAAACACCTAAATATTTCTGAAATGGATATTTTTAATTATATGATAGAGTTTGATTTACTATATTGCTAAAGAATCGTCTGTCTATTTCCATAATCCATTTTTTAATTCGCTGTTTAAATAAATTGTAATTTTTTGAACTTTTTATATCAACTGACAACAATATTTCGCGATTTAAATTGTTCTCTGCTATCTCCCTTAATCCTTGGAAATATCTACTCAAAATTCGTATCTGTATGTAAAATGTTCCCCTGAATCCAATGGAGGAGACTAGAACGTTCTGTCTCTCCAATTAGAGGAGTTATGAATACATGGAATTTCAGAAAGTGGATTTTCGAAAATTTTCACTACCTTCACATTTATTATTAATAAGACGGGAACCCTTCAAGTTATGCTTTTAAAAAAATTTTCACCGTTTGACTGTCCATTTGCAAATACTTTCATGAAATTTCAGTTTAAAATTCATAGTTTTGTGGTATTTACAAGACTTTTTATATTAAAAATGCGTTTTTTCGAAAATTTCATCACACATCTGAATGCCAAAGAATAATTTTATCAAAAAACTGACTACGGCATTCATTTTCCCGTATCAAAAAACCCCCAGTTGCGAATTTAGAGCCAATTTCATGTCGCAAAAATTTTTGTTTGTAGGAAAATTTGAAGCAAGGGAAATTTTTCGCGATTTCGAAATATTTCGCGATTTAAATTGTTCTCTGCTATCTCCCTTAATGCTTGGAAATATCTACTCAAAATTCATATCTGTATGTAAAATGTTCCCCTGAATCCAATGGAGGAGACTAGAACGTTCTATCTCTCCAATTAGAGGAGTTATGAATACATGGAATTTCAGAAAGTGGATTTTCGAAAATTTTCACTACCTTCACATTTATTATTAATAAGACGGGAACCCTTCAAGTTATGCTTTTAAAAAAAATTTCACCGTTTGACTATCCATTTGCAAATACCTCTGACTGGTTGCGATGAACAAATCAATCACCAGAACATTTTTACACCGACTATAGGAGTGAAGTGATCAATTTGTAAAGCTAGTAAGTTTATATTATTTCACTCTTCAATTCTAACCATCTTTTTTAACATGTTTTAATCTATACAAATCCTATATTTTAGAACTTATAAAACGGTGTTTATTTCTTTTAATTTTAGTACCGTATACTTTATGTTCGTTATCGAACAAACCGTCAAAATATAAAATATCAAAAAATCTGTTTATATCGCTCGTAACTTCTAAACACCTACTTCATGTTTAAATTTAGATGTGTAGAAATTCGTAAAGAAATTTTTTGGAGCTCGTCTCTTGGCTTAGTCATTTAATTTTTTGATCAATCGAAAAGCGTATTTTACGTGTTGCATATTATAGAGTGTGATTCTTTATAAAATGTTCATTCATTTTAATTTCAATTCTTTGTATCAAACGCCATCTGTTATTAAGTAGAACAGTTAAGTGAAACGTAGAAATTTGGTGCGAAGTAAATTCTATATTAGGTGCTGTAATTGTAACATTTCATTAAAGATGCTACTTGTATCGATTAAAATGCTTCTGAATTATATTTGATTTTAACATCTGATATTAAAGAAGATTTCAAAGGAAACAAACAGGATTACTTAATAGATTTCTTTCGTATTTCATTTATTTTGATGTTAATACCTATCCTGAAGCGCCATCTATAATCTCGTAGAACAACTAGGTAAAGTGGATAAATCTGGATCTCAGAAACTTTT
Organism: Lochmaea capreae; assembly: GCA_949126875.1. Classification (NCBI taxonomy): domain Eukaryota; kingdom Metazoa; phylum Arthropoda; class Insecta; order Coleoptera; family Chrysomelidae; genus Lochmaea; species Lochmaea capreae. Next base: position 2,655,161 of record OX421405.1, on the reverse strand, counting down.
ATATTAGATGCTACAATTGTAAGAATGCATCATAGATGTCACTGGTATTCCAAAATATTCAAGTAGCTCTGAATTATACAAAATAACATTCCGTTTTATAACATTTTATTTTAAATCCGCCCACTCGTCAAATTCTAGCCAAACTACTTAGTTTTACTAACTTTTCACCTGAATTCAATTAGTTTTCAAGTCCACAAATATATTTTGAAATTGTTTTTACAGGAAACTGTTATATATTTTATTTCTATACCTCCCACTAGCTAGCTTTATATTTTATTTGCTTTATACAACATTTTTCAAAACTATTAAAAATAATAAACAAAATAGTGACAACGATCGGAAAGAGAGGAAGAGGATCATAAAAACTTCAAATCAAATCTGTTAAAAAAAATAAAGTTTATTCTTGCAATTAACTTAAAAAATAAAAGTTAAAAAAATAAAAAAAATTTAAATAAATAAAACGCATCACTTTCCAATGATAATTTTTCGGCCAGCTCCCATATTTTGTCCGGCTTGTGTGGCTCCTTTGTTTTGACCGGCTTGTAGACCAATGATACTTTCACCAGCTCTTAATTGTTCTTGAGTGAAATCTCTTTTGTTTTCATCAGAGGGTTTGGGTCCTAGGTAGGGTCCTTTCCATTCGCTGTGCTTGTAAGTTTGTCTTCCTAAAGCGAAGAGGGTATTTGTGACTTGAGCGATGTCCTTCTTTTCCCACAAATCGACAGTTTGGAAAACATCGATGTCAGCTACTCCGTAGTTTTTGATGGCCGCCTGGAAGCTGAAATCAAAAATTAAAATATATAACAGAATATAACAAAATATAACAAAATGTAACAGAAAATAACAGAATATAACAGAAAATAACAGAATATAACAGAAAATAACAGAAAATAACAGAATATAACAGAAAATAACAGAAAATAACAGAAAATAACAAAAAATAATAGAAAATAATACAAAAAAAACAGAAAATATCAGAATGGAACAGTAGATATTATTTATTTATATGTCGTACGTAAGTTTAACGATGAAAAAAGCATTACTTCGATTGGTGTAAGGATATTAACATTGGTAAACAAAACAGGAATCTACTATACCTATTGCTATTTCATATCCACTCTTATCTCGTATTGAGGCTCATGTGGGGAATGAAGAATACTTATAAAAATTGTTTACTAATATACAAGGTGAATTTTGATTGAAATTTCTTTTGGTCATAACTTTTGAACGGTAAAGTTGAATTGTGTCATATTTTGGAGAACTGAGCAAAATTACCGATAGATTTCAAAAAATACAACAATATTCAGTAGACCTAATTTTTGAAGACTCGTCCTGATTTTTTTCTATATATAGGTATAATCAAATTCCCTTCTACCTTTCGGTGTAGGGAGATTTCTCAAAATTTCAAGATTCTATTCTTTTCTGATAGTTTTGCTTCTATAATTCTGCATCTATTTTCCCATCTTCTGTTATGATACTTCCCAGGGTAGTTATAGGTTGTTACTATTTCTAATGTTTTGTGATTACATTTCAATTCATTGTCATTACTCCCCTCTCTCTGTTTTCCGTTTACTATCATTACTTTGGTTTTTTCTGTATTTATTGTCATTTTCATGTTTTCTATGCTTCTATATTTGTTTTCCCTGTATTGTTATCCCAGGATTCTTTGGGTCTACCTCTGTCTCTTTTAACAATCACCTTTGCTTCACATACATTTTTAACTAGTATACTATCCTCCATTCGCTGCTTGGAATACTATCATTTTGGTTCTTTTTGAGATTTCCTTCTTATTAATAAATCCAGGTTTTAGCATAAGGTGAGTTTTTAAGGCTTTTCCTGTTCTTTCCATAATATCCCTTTCCTGGTTACCAGTGCTGTCAATTTAAAGTAAGTAACCTGTTGGATTATACTTTCGTTAATTTTTACATTCAACTTTTCTTAATTTTTTGCTATCATCATTATTTTTGTTTTATTTGCATTTATTTTCATTCCATTCAATTTTAGAGCTCTATTTTTTGAAGACCTTTCTGTGTATTGTCTTTTTTTTTCTAATTTTAATAAATCAGTTAATAAAGTGTCAATAGTGTATAGTTTTACCAAAATATGAGACAAATTGAACTCACTGTCCAACAGTTATGGTGAAAAGAAATTTCAGTCACAATTCACACTTCACCCTGTATGTTGGTGACAGATTGGAGCAGACGCTTTTTATTGGTAATGGGGACTCATGCTGTATGAAAAATAAAGACTACTAGAAAAGAAGCTGGTTATAAATTAATGTCTATTTTTTTTTTTTTTTGAAAAACGATACCGACGTATGAAGTTACCCAACTAGCAGTGTTTCTTCAAATTTTCAAAATAGTAACGTTTAAATAAATCAACTAAAAATACGAATGAGCAGTTTTCGATATTTTGTTGAAAGCAAAGATTTAATTTTAGACGCAGTTTTCAGAAGAAATATATTCGTTAACATCACACCAGCATTTCAAAAATAGATTTTTCAAGAACGTATAACTGGAATGTTCCAAATAAAATACTCGTTCCGAGTAATTCAAGCTTTTATAACTGCATAAAATTTTGTTTATTGTATTTAGTTTTAACCAAAACATTCAATCGACTTTGGAATTTTATGAATGTCATTTAAAATAGTATTTGTTAGGAAATTTGATTTCTGAATCTTGACAACCAGACAACTGAATCTTTAACTCTTTAGACTTTCGAAATATCAGAGTCTTAACTTGTTATTTTTAAATTAAAAAATATTTGGAGACACAAGATTTGTAGCAAATATGCTCAAACAAAAAAAAAGCGTAAATCTGTTGTCCTTTATCATTGGTCTGTGTTTCAAGTAAAGAAAATTGCTATAGCCTGTATTGATGAAAACATTAAATTATTTTTGGCAGCCAGGCTTTCCTTAAAGCTACCAGCAATTCTACAAAGTCTAGACAGGTAAAAACTGTAAAGAATCCCAGAATAAACAACACAGTGTCTCTACTAAGGGTGCCGGGGCATGATGAATTGGTGGACCAGTTAGCTGAAGAAGGCTCTAAAGAAGAAGAGGATTATAGGAGATGAATTAGTGGGCCAGTTAGCTGAAGAAGGCTACATAGGTCCGCGAGAACTTGCAAGGACACATTCGGAAGCAGTTTGGAGATTATGACTTCTCAAAATCCCTCCAGTCCAATTAGTAGCATTTATAGAAGACACGGAGGTTCTGTAACGGAAGAAGATAATATGGGAAATGGTACAAATATGTAGTTCAAGCGCCTGGGCTGTTGAACACAACTTAAACGAAAAAATGATGTGTTAAATATGGAAAGAAAGACTTTCCCTGCGTTAAACTGGAAGAAAGAGAAGTTACTTATATTAGAGAAAGAATAAGTAATGTGTGTAAATTTCCTAAAAATTTCATGGATACCAAATAAAAGATGCGATAGGTAATCATAATATGTAAATATTTTAAAATTTGTTATTTTATATTTAAAAATTGATGAATCACAGCTTGGCACGGATATAGTAAATATTTATTCCAAAATGTATGATGAGTTACTTTTAATGGACCATGAAAACAGAAGGAAAGATTAGATCAACGAAGTATTTTTGGAAAATGAAAACTCACAAATTAATAAATTAATATTTTTCAAAATTTATTTTCTGTTTATTGAATTCTTCATTTGCAAACTGGCAGATGTGCTCTAGCTAACAGCAGGAGCTCTGTTCAAAGTGGAATAAATTTAGAACCAACTTCGAGTGAGATAGGCAATTTTTCCCTAACTAAATAATAATAAACTAATAAGACCGCAAAAAATTGTAAAATTTTGTTAAGGTTCTGATTTTAAATATTCTAGACGCTTCACCCAAATGAAATTAGAAGTTTTTAATAGTTTTGATGGCTATTATTATTGGGCATGTTATTTGCTTTATCGTACAACGAAAATAAAAACATTCAAAAGGTATTTTAAATATCTTTAGTCATGAATACAAAGCTACGGACTTTCAATATTCCGGATTTTTTCGGGTCAAAGACTCTGTAAATCCTTTTCTTTCTAAATTCATTTTAAAATATCAACAACTTACTTATTGATGTTTTCCATCATCTTGAATTGTCCACCGGAGGTGTTAATCTTGGGTACAGATCCAGGAGCCAATTTGTTGATAACTTGACAAAGAACGGTTCCGTCACGGATGACATCGTCATATTCTTCACCTGGAGGGAATTTTGCTCCAAGGATCGATTCGATCCATTGTTGAGCTTCTTTGTCTTGTTGGGGGTCGCGTTTGGCTGCGAGCTAAAATAAAATTGAACCAAATTATAAAAATAAAAATTGTAAGTCCTCAAGTTTGGATTTAATCTATTTTTTTACAAAAATTTTCGTATAAAAGAAGAAAGCTTTAATTTTACTGGTTTACTAAAAAGAATGGTTTTATTTAGAAGGATTATGAAGGAAAAATTTAGGCGATGAAGAGCAGAATGGTTTTTGAAAAAAAAGATCTCTAAGAGTTAGAAGGGTTCCAAAAAATACAGAAGAGAAGTGTTAAAGAAAAAATATCTTATAAAGTAATAAAAATATGAATTTTATCAAAAAGCATATAATTTTATGAAATTTAAAATTAAAATTGTTAAATAAATAAACTTTGTATTAAATTGTGTCAATTTTAATTTAAAAAAATCCCACATTCAATGTTTATCTAGCAAATAGAACAAAACTAATATTTTAACGTTAAATTAAAACAAATCTGTTGTTTTGACAGACTTGATGATGTTTCTTTAACAATACGAAACGCTTCGGTAGAATTTTTGTTCTTACCTTGTTACGGACTTGGCGTTCAAGAGACATTTTGTTGAAGCGAATTCACCGGTGTTGTTAATTTTCCCACTTACAAAGAACTGGACGAAATATACGCCGCGGGGCTTTTATATCTACTATCCTTTTTCCACACAAGTCCCACTCAATTCGGCGTCACAAACTAATTGGATAATAGCGTTGAATCAAATCTCCCTATATTTAGAAAAATAAATATTCATCAAATTATGAGTATTCTGCTTGTTTTAGTGCAAAATTCCTTAAGGAAAAATTAATCGTTTTGGGAAAATTTTGTTAATTGTTCAAAAATAAATATTACGAAATTATTTTTGCTTCAAGATTTTTTGAATACAAGCCACAAACTCGACTGGACTGAAAATAATGTTATGAAAGAACAAAAAAATCGTACAGTCTACAAAATAATGCATATTGGGCTGAAATTTTAACAGACGACTCTGAAAAGACAATGCTACATAGTAAAAATTCAGCATCACTGTATCTGGAAAGGTTTTCATTTTATAAATCGCCAAAGTGAGGATATTAAAATTGTTCGTAAAAGCCAAATTAACTAAATATTTGTCCATCTTTCATATTAAAAAACATAGTGAGGTTTATATTAAACGATGGTTAAGAATACTACCAAAAAAAACGACAAATTCATTCATATTTTAATTTATTTATACATAAAACTTATACATTAGTGGACTAGAAGAAGAATTGTGTGGGTGGTAACATCTTGACATTTATCAACATGAGTATAAATAAGAGAGGTAGGACGCTGTTATAAATTTTCAGTTTTTTAACTGAAATGTGGGAAAACTAGCAAAATTTAAAATTCAAAAGTTTCATATCTTTACCAAGTCCTGTTATATTCCGCTTTTACATGTTTCTAATACAGACTCACCTTGTCAAAGCTCTTTTTGTTTTCAATTATTCCCAAATTTTGCCATGGTTATTGAAGAATATTTGGTAGCGCCCTGGTAATAAGATATTTCTTTCAAGAAAATATTTAATTGCAGCCCGATTTACTCTTTTCTACACTTATGTTTTTGTTAAATTACAGATTCCAGGTTATACTTAAAAATTAATACGTATGTACAAAATTTACAATCATGGAAAAATTCATAAATTCATGGTATACAGATTTTTACTACCTAATATTTACACTTTTTTTTTGCCTCACAATATAATCATAAAAATACAGATATGATTTAACGAGATTATGAAAAATAAAATAAAAATATTTTATCTTATATCATATCGATAATATTTGTAATCATTAAATTAAATTGATATCTCAAAATCCCATTCGGGTTAAAAATCAACGTATCAAAATATTTGTTCATCTAGAAAACCTTTGAATTAAAATTCGACAAATGGACTCAGTTTTTTAATAAGTTTATAACTCTAACCCAAAATAGTACGATGAAATCTTTGAAAATATACTACCAATAGAAAAAGTGGTATAAAAACCACAAAACTGTGAATATTGATATGAAATTTTAGCAGAACACTCTTGATAAACTAATCTACTGGGAAACCATTTCACTTGGATTATTTTCAACTTACACGTATTCATAACTCGAGAAATTCAATATTTTCAACCGTTGTCATTGAATGATATAAGATAAAATATATCTCAAAAACCCAGCAAGTATTTGGTCTTTTGAATACAAAAAAAATACAAAAAAGGTAATATTTCATTATTAATTTTCTCAGTCATACATTCGTAAAACGGTCTATTCTAGTTTCTTAAAACAATTCGTATAACCAAATTTCCTAATATGTGTAATAATATTGATTTTTTTCACAATAATTCCACTCAAAGACAACTACGAGAACCAATCCAACCATGGGTATGATCCTAGAAGCTTTACAAGTCCATTTCAAACTTCATTAAAGCCTAGTCGGAAAGGAATTGAATTTTAAAATTTGATTATTGATAGGAAGTCTAGTCCAAATTTTATAAAAAGATATAGAAATTAATCTTGGGCTTAAATATATTCTAAAACATTCGAAATTGATAAAAAAATCGACTGTAGATTGACATAACATTTTGTAAAATGAGATTTAACAGTTATAGAATATACAGGGTGCTCCAAAAGTAATCAGAAAAATTGTTGTGGGCGATTCGACATTAAGAAAGAAGTTTGAAATGTTTAAAATGAACTGGACGGATGAGAAATGTATTAAAATTAATCTACGAGCGCTGAAGCCAGTCACAGAAAGACAAATAGGCTAAAAAACTAAAAACTATTGTTTAATATCATAACAAGTTCTTTACATTCACTCAAATCATGTGTTGGTTCGTAAACAACTCACTTTACCATCAATATTATTACACTAAAAAAAGTATTTTCTTAAAACAGATGATTCGCTGCTGTAGGTTTTAAATGATCACCCAGTAGATATGAAGCAGCGCCACCTGTCGCTCCCAGTAGCGACGTAAACGGTGATGAAAGCGCAGCCGCGGCTGCTGCTGCTGCGTGCGAGCTGTGGTGCGATTGAAGATGGTTCGGTTGTGACAAAACTTTATTGGCTTGCTGGACTAACAATGCGGTGTTACAAGATTGAGGGCTCATTGAGGACCATTTGTTGTTGTTGGAAATGGATTCTTCGGACTGTTTAACTGAAAGAAAAATGTGTATTTTTAAAAATTAGGTATAATAGACAAGGTAAGGCTAGGTCTCCTACTGTGACATGCTCCTATATTTGATCCAATATCTCAAGAACCTCTCCATTAACAGTGTTCTAGTTTACGTCATTCGAATCAGCATAAAATTTGCTACAAAAAGGAGATTTGTTGACTCTGATAAACATGAGGTTCCTGAATTATAAGTGTTCGAAAATTGGTATAGTAAAAAAAGTCTGACTTTTTGACATGTCTCTGTATTTTTGGCTCTAGCTCCAAAAATAATCCACGTATCGTATTCTACTCAACTCCATTCGATAGAGCATGAAATTTTCTATAAGTCCTGAAATTTTTTCTGACATCCTTAATGTCTAAATGCGCCCTATACGCGAATTAGTATATTTTTCGGTGTGGATTTGGAAACATTTTCAAAATTCGAAATTTTCAAAATCCGTATTTTATGTTTTTTGTATTTTAGGGGCGGGACATCCACTAATAAGACACCGTAGATTCCAAAAATATGCATAAAAAGTCAATAGGATGTATATTAAAAAAGTTAGAATTTCAAAAATTTCCACTTGTGACACGCTCCTATATTTGATCAAATATCTCAAGAACCTCTCCATTAACAGTGTTCTAGTTTACGTCATTCGAACCAGCATGAAATTTTCTACAAAAAGGAGAATTTTCGATACTAATAAACATGAGGTCTGATACCGGATCTGATTCTACTTACGGTGCAAATTAATTTTACACACGTGCCAAATGCACCATCATACCATTGGATATCCCACTGACTATTCAAATATCTTGAGATATATGAGAGAGTTCATGGTACATCTAATGGGATATTTTTGGTCCCAAATTAAACATAATTACTCTGTTTAAAATGCGGAATATAAATAAAACATAAAACATAGAATTTTCCCGATATCCTGTTAAATATGTAAAGGTTGATACGTGAAATACTGGCAAGCTATTTTATTGCATGTAGTCACCTAGTTCATGGCAATGCATCAAACTTATAATATTTATGGAATCGATGTAGACAATATCATTTTTATATTCGTAGATAAATCCAAAAACCAGCTGGTAAACATCAGAAAGTTTTATACGTATTATTTGTTCATCCTGAATTTCTAAATGGTTTGCCATTTTCTGCCTGTTTTCCAGAGATGGATTTATATAACGTACAGTTCGTAATATTCCCAAAGATGAAAATGGAACATTAGTAAACACTTCTAGTCACATTTAGACACACGTTAAGTCAAGAATTATTTCCCTGTGTTGATTTTTTTGGATAGTAGTTAGGGTAGATACCAAAAACAATTTTTATCTACTTTAAAGGTGTACAGAACAACTTTTACCGTCAGATACAGTTTTTAGTTTGAAAAAGGTCCAAAAAAAGTCTTTTGTAGTCTTTGTTAAAACATCTTCACAAATAATACGACCTTGAATTTGAACTTGTGTTCAACCGCTACAGACATATTATCTTTTTAATCTTAAAATGTAGCTTCTCTTTAATAAGAAGTTTGTCGCGATATGGTTACCTATAAAGTTTACCTATATAGTTTTATTTTAATTACAATTTATTTTGTTTATTATTATTATCAAGGTGATAGAGAAAAGACATCTGGACGATAAAAATATTAACTACAATTGACTCCGATCCTGGTTTCCACTTGCGAAATAAAATTCCAACTAAGGACGAGGACGCAAGGGCGACGTCAAGAGGCAGGATAGCGGGAGAGTGTACGTAGCAGGACGAAAAGAGGACTTGTCTGAGAGGCAGCAGTAGCTTCCCTTGCGCCTCTCTGACATTTAATCTAGAAAATTGCCCGTTGCCGCCCATTTATTTCCATTACTGTCAACTCTTTAGCTGCTGCCTACGTAGAGAGACCCACTCTCACATACACACGTACAACACTCTCCACATTCCACTATGGAGAATTCTTTTCCATCGCAAAACACCAATCTGATGTCACATTAGAGAATGAAAACTTTTTCCATTGGGTGTCTGATATGTAATTGGTACGAGCAATGGTATTAAATTAATTCCCAAATGTAAGAAGCCCCGACGGTGGAAAATCTCAAAACGTTTTGTTTCTTTTTTTGTCTGACAATAAACACTGACAGAAATCGAACAAAAATAACATAATATTATGTAAGATTAATGGAAATATGTTCATCTCAGAATCTCGTGCATTTTTGATAGACTGGTTTAGACAGATTTATTTAGATATTTAACATAAAATAAAACAGTGATTACAAGACAATTCTTAAAAGCTCTATTTTTCCAATTCACTCTTGAAAACTCAATTATTCCTTTTCGAGTCGTGTAAAGGATCATTCGTGGTTGTGGGTTGGTTTTTTGAAACTCAGCAATTACTTCAGGCAAAAAAATCGATATGTACCAGTCAGCAATAACAGTTTTTTGATTTTGCATAGCAATTGCTGCTGCGTGACCCGCTTTTGGGACGAATTTCTTGGAAACACGTCTAGAAAGGATAACTTTCATCGGATTTGGTTAATATTGGATCACCCAAACATTATTTTAGGGTTCATAATAGTAAATCCAGAATTAATTTCCACTGACAATACTGTATATATATTTTCCAAGCTTTCTACGTTGTACACGTTTAAAGTTTTTGACACCAATGTATGTATGTATGTATTTTGGGGTAACATTCACTGAAACCTAAAATATCTATTGTGCCCCCTTACTTCTACTTAGTTTCTGATGAGAGTCTCAGAGACTAGTAGCTCCTTCAGTCCTATTTCCCGGAGGAATTTTAGGATATCTGCAGGCTTCAACTTAAGTAACTGTCCCTCTTCTATCCAGTAGTTTCCCAGGTGCTGTGCCCTAGGATTCTGAATTGCTGTGCAGTTCGCAAGTATGTGGATGGAGGATTCTTCTTCCATTCCATAAAATCTACAATCTTCTTCCTCCACTATTTTGAGCTTTTTAAGGTGCCCATTCAGGCGACAATGTCCCGTTAGGATTCCTGTCAAAACTCTTAGTGCAGTTTTACTTTGACTTATGCATTCATTTGATCTCAACAGGTTGTAGTCACCCTAACCTAACCAGCCCTGCTAGATCTTTCCAATGGTCAGACCTTCTTTTTTCTTCGGCTTTACCTATTTCTTCCAATATTACATTGGAGCTGATTCCGCAAAAGGGTTCCGGCCCCCAAAAGGGTATTTCAGTCCCCCTCTTCGCTAGTTCATCAGCTATTTCGTTTCCTTCTATTCCAGTGTGTCCTGGAATCCACAGTAAGGTGTCTATATTGTTCTCGCCTAGTTCATTAAGTTTGCCTTAGACATTCTCACACCATTTAGGAACTGATTACACAAGAACTCAGCGCTCTAATGGCTGCTTGACTATCAGACATTATGATAATCCTTTGCGCCTTCTATATTCTTTGTCAATATTGAACTGGGCACACCTTCTTATTGCGTGAATTTCCGCTTGAAAGATACTTGGGGTTTTTACCAAGCTTTCAGAGTGTTTGGTTCCTGGCCCGTACACTTCTATCCCAATTCCTTCTATTGCTTTTGAGCCGTCTGTGTACCATTGAATGGCATTCTTTCCAAGTCTGGTAATGGTATTTGGATCCTATTGACACCAATATACTCTAATCGCTTTCTGTTTTTCCGTCAACAGACCCTACGGCCTGACGAATTCGACAATTACGGAACTAGCTCAATCTCTGTCTCCTAGTGACCTGTTCACCTTCCTGGAAAGGACAGGATGGACGATGACCTATTAAGACAACTCCTCGGGAGAATATACAATGGGTCATAATGTAGTCTAAGTGCTGTGGGCCTTTCTCACCCTCCCTACTCTACAGATACAGATACTCTCTCGGTTATTGATGTTCAGTTTGCTTCTTTTCTTTTGTTAAGAGATTGACAATCGCAATTTAACACGAGATAAGTAACAGCTAGATCTTTTGGATGCCTAACTCACTCTCCCTATTCTACAGATACAGAGATACGTCAACAGACGTTTAATTTATTATCTAAAGTACTTACCAGTATTTCCGTTAAGAGTTTTGACATCTCCATTATTAGAATGCAGACTGGATATACTACTTGTATTAGAATTTGGTGTTGTTGATATACTGGAATGAGGCGAACCCGGCTTTATATTGTCTTTACTGCTACTCACAGAATGTTTGGTATTACTATTATTTTCAGCTTTGATATTCGTTGTTGGATTCGGACTATCCGAATTGAGGTTTGAAGATTTTTGTTGGGCTAATCGCTCTTGTTTACGAAATTTCGCTCTTCTGTTTTGAAACCACACCTACAAACAATAAATGTTCAATATTTTATTAAGAATTTTTATTTTTAATAAATGAAAGGCAGCTTTTGACACAGTAGAAAGAGAAAACATTTGGAAGGTATTGGAAGACTTTTTTTTTAAAGGAGCATTCCCTTCGCCGGCACCACTTCAGCCTCCTGGGCTTATTGTGGATCCTATTGGAAGACTTAGAACATTAGGAGAGATGAAGGCTTTGACCAGGGACAGAAAAGAATGGAAAAATGGGTACAGGAAGAACTGGAGTACAGGAATAAATGGAGAAAATGCACAAACAATATTGGAAAGCTTCTGACTTTGGCAAAACTTGTCTTCATGCGAGTCTTAGAGAAATAACAAAGCAATCCATAGACTTATTATCAAAATACACTATCTGAATATTCAACGGAATTAGTACAACCCTGTATATTTTACGTTGATTAAACAAAGAGTCCGTTAACGATATCGAACATAAAATCTGTTCTGTATTTGTGAAAGCTCTCGTAGTGAATAGGGCACTGAAAACGTTCGCGTGGTTTGACAATAAATAAAAACAGAATTGATTACGCTGATTGCCTCGCGAGTTGCGTTTAACATAAATAAAACGAACAACGCGAAAGCAATTTTAATCGGGGGCTTCTAATTACCACACAGAGCTCTCCAATCCTCCCGCTACTTTTGCATATTCTGTTCCATATATGATTTATATTACCAGCGAATAAAAAACTATAGTCGTCTCTTCCAAATGTACCAATATAGTCTTTTCATTTTTTTTTAATTTGTTAACAAAAACAGCATAGTATGATGCCTTTTGGCATTAAATAGAAAACCAGAATTGAATTCATTTACATTTCAAAATAATACGTTAGTTTATTTAAAACATTAAAAGTATCAAAGTAAGGTCAAGTTGAAAACGAAAGCAGACCGGACGTGTCTCTTTAAGGTCAGGTAACTATCACGTAATATTTTAATATTCATATTAGACGTGACCTACGACAGTATTATATGTTGATGAAACAGACGAGATAACATTCATTATTTGGGCTCCCTCCCAAAGGACCAGGAATTCCTCTAGTTACCGTGGAAGCCCACCAGCAAAGTAGTAGGTATAATTTTTCCCACAAAATCTTCTTATTCCTTCAAAAAGGATAGCGGCTCAGGTGTGGAGTACTGGGAGCCTTTGACTGGTGGTGCAGAACTAATGACTTCTGTTCTTAGCGTATTTAAAAAACCTTTTCGAGTTTATTAAAATGATTAGATTTGTAATTTCATGGTTTTTATTCGTATCGTATGACAAGCTAATTGCGACTACCATTAAGAGTTCGGACCAATCAGCGTAATCTGAAATATGCCGAGGGAAAACTGTAATAATAATTGGGCAAAACAATCAGTGTTCTGCTCTCTGCGAAACACTTAACCAAATCAGTGCGCATGATTTGTCTGTATCGAAATGTACATAACAGTCACCCGAACTGAATAATAATATTTAAAGAACCCATGAACGTTCGGCATGAAATGATCTCGCAATGATTTTATCGCAAAATAGAGAGCGAATCATTTCGTCAAACAGGGTGCTTTCACCCATCAAAATTTTCCACGTGACGGAGATCGGCCTTCGAACAAACATGAACTCTATCTACAACGTTTTGTTTTGTTAAAATTATCAAGATTCAACTTAAAATTTAACTGGTTTGCCAATATTTTTGTTTTTCTACACCTAGCCAGAGTTTTCACTCAATTTTTTTTAACAAATATATAAATAAATCTTATAGTTGTGAGTAGAATTAAGAGTTTGCACTGTTTTACAATAAAATATCAGTATGCGACAAGGTCTCTTTGAGGATTAAAAAGCCGACAAAGTGTTAAATGTATGTATGTTTATGAGTTATGACGTAACGAAAGACATTCGTGTCTTTTACTATACTATAATTGATAATATTGATAAAATCATTGGGTCATATTATTTCGATTATGTTTTTATTAAAACAAAATGTTATTCAATGGTTATCATTATAACGACGATGCTATTTTGATAGTACAAGAACGGCTCTATCAACAAGTCTATAAAGCTCGGACAAACATTCGAAAAAAAGAGAGAGAAATATCTCCAGCGTGAGTGTAATTGTAAAATTGCCGAGCATGTAATCCGTTCGCTATATTCATGTAGTAATAAACATTTCATCTTTTTGAAATACAACACCACAATGCAAACCCAATCAAGGCATCCGACGTAAATCAACAAAATGTGGGGAAAGAATTATGTACGAATTTAAAACAGTACAGCTTCCCTAATGTAACAACACATTATGGATGTTAATGGTTGATATAATTTAATATAAAGGGTGGTCAGAAATTTTCCTACCAAACGCAAACTATAGATTCTAGATAAAAGTCCTTCTTACCTAATTTTAGTCCAGAAAATATAGCCTGAAAATAACAACTTATAGTTTCATTTGTAGTTGCTGATTTTTAGTGAGAAGAAGGCAAAGGTGATGTAGACAAGTCGTAGTTGAAAATTATTTAACAAGGTAACAGCCAGTTTCACAATATTAGGTTAACTCATGGTTAAGAAGTAACAATAGTAGTATTCTTTTTACCCAAATTAACTGAGAATAAGTAAGAATCTTAGTTAGTTAGTTGCTCAGTTTAAAATGACCATTCTTTTTACCTTCAGCAACTAAGTTTGAACTGAGATTTTAGTGAGATACTTACTTCAGCTGAGCTTGTATTTTATGAAGCTTTCAACTGAGAAAGAGCTTTTTGAGGTTAAGGTGATTTGTTTTTAAATTAATCTCACAAGAATCTATGTTCATGTCGAAAACATCTGGCCGTGGTTTGTGGTTTGGCGAATTTGTGAAATCTATCTGTTCATTCATTTTAATAAGAATCAAAGGTTTGACAAATAAGTGTAATTTCAGCAATGAGAAAATGTAAACACTCGAGTTTATGAGGTTATGTATTTGAGTCAGAATGTTCTTTTTAGCCAGAAAATTATACCGAATTTATCTTAGATCTTAGAAGAATCTAAGCTCAGTTCGACTCAGTTGTGGCATCTTTTAATTACAAACAATCATAAATATGAACGATTACGATATTAAAGTCCATAGCAGCGACGATGAAGCCAGACGGCCAAAAATTATTCGTCCAAGTCATAGAATGCCATACTATCGATGGTTTTCATACCAACGCAACAAAAGTTAATACAATTTCATGCGTATGAAGTAAATTGGTCAAAATATGTTTGTCAAATGAAGATGTCACCTAACTAATTTGTCATTTGGGGGGATTTGTTTGTATCTATTAGTTTTGCAAGAAATTTCCTCTGATATACAATCTGTCACAAAGCTAACGGTTTCTTTGGAAACACGAAATCTTTGAATAAACTCATGATTTCTCCAACATTCAAAGTAATTTATACGCTCTCTATACACCTATAACTTTGACAAACTTTTAATTTGAAAATAAATTAAGTACAGGTTATGTTTGCATACAATTTATTTACATTTAAGCCACGGAACATGATAGGAATTTATGTTCCGTGCTTAAGCTTAAATTAAACTTGCCCTCTTGAAGGCTCTACTAAGCTTGAGGTTTAAATCAAGCTCAACCGTAAGCTTACTTTGTACAAAAGCAATCTGACGTTGAACCTGAGTTCACACTTGAGCCTTCACTAAGTTACAATTGTACAACCGTGCCTAAGATGTCTACAAAACTAGACTTTGCAAGGTAAAAAGTATTGATTAATCCCGAAGTTATAAGAAAAATAGCTATTTGTGTATCAAGAGCATTAAAGAGAAATCCACCTCTTCACTTCTTAGAAATCAGACAACCTGGGACATGCCACAAGATGGTATGATGAAAAAGTATAACTTTTCAAAGAAATTCGTTACGGAATTAAGCAACAAGAAGGAATGGGATCCAAATACCATTACCAGACTTGGAAAGAATGCCATTCAATGGTACACAGACGGCTCAAAAGCAATAGAAGGAACTGGGATAGGAGTGAACGGGCCCGGCACCAAACACTCTGAAAGCTTGGGAAAAACCCCAAGTATCTTTCAAGCGGAAATTCACGCAATAAGAAAGTGTGCCCAGTCCAATATTGACAAAGGATAAAGAAGGCAAAGGATTATCATAATGTCTGATAGTCAAGCAGCCATTAAAGCGCTGAGTTCCTGCGTAATCAGTTCCAAAATGGTGTGGGAATGCCTAGGCAAACTTAATGAACTAGGCGAGAACAATATAGTCACCTTACTGTGGATTCCAGGACACACTGGAATAGAAGGAAACGAAATAGCAGATGAACTAGCAAAGAGGGGGAGTGAAATACCCTTTTGGGGGCCGGAACCTTTTTGCGGAATCAGCTCCAATGTAATATTGGAAGAAATAGGTAAAGCCGAAGAAAAGAGAAGATCTGACAATTGGAAAGATCTAGTAGGGCTTAGGCAATCAAAGATTCTTCTGGGTGACTACAACCTGTTGAGATCAAATGAATGCATAAGTCAAAGCAAAACTGCACTAAGAGTTTTAACAGGAATCCTAACGGGACATTGTCGCCTGAATGGACACCTTAAAAAGCTCAAAATAGTGGAGGAAGAAGATTGTAGATTTTGTGGAATGGAAGAAGAAACCTCCATCCACATACTTGCGAACTGCACAGTATTTCAGAATCCTAGGGCACAGTACCTGGGAGACTACTGGATAGAAGAGGGACAGTTACCTAAGTTGAGGCCTGCAGATATCCTAAAATTCCTCCGGGAAATAGGACTAAAGGAGCTACTAGTATCTGAGACTCTCCTCAGAAACTAAGTAGAAGTAAGGGGGCACAATAGATCTTTTAGGTCTCAGTGAATGTTACCCCAAAATACATACATACATACATACATACATCAAGAGCAGAAGGTAGTCGAGACAGAAAGTCCAAACTACCAAAAGACTTTCTGCTCTAAATACACACAAGATTTTTTCCACTATCACAACAAAATTAACTACTAGCTCTCTTTTGTCTATAAATAAAGTTAGGCGTGCGCCAAAGTTACTTTCTGCTTAAGAGCGCCAATAATGT
Source organism: Lochmaea capreae (assembly GCA_949126875.1). Lineage (NCBI taxonomy): Eukaryota > Metazoa > Arthropoda > Insecta > Coleoptera > Chrysomelidae > Lochmaea > Lochmaea capreae. Next base: position 2,638,356 of record OX421405.1, on the reverse strand, counting down.
CAAATTGTGACAGCTCGCGGAAAACATCAACTTTGCAGTTGCTTTTCAAGGCACAAAAGACGACTTTCAATAGTGATAGTAGAAAAATTGTTTTTCTTATTCATTGAATCAAGTATTTCAGTATTTCAAAGCTAATATGGATTTTCAAAAATTTCTTCGGTGAAAAATAAACATTTAGCTTTTGAATCCCACCACTCTGCAATTCCCCGTTGTGCTCATCCCCTCATCGTTTCGCGAATAAGGAGGTTTTTAGCCGGTAGCCGGGATAATCTATAATACAAATACTCTCCACACCTAACATCCACTTTTAGCACGAGATAATCCAAATACAATAATAAAAGACATCTGCGTCAATATTGACATGCCGTTGCAATTGCTTTCGTATAAATTATTTTTCTATGTTGACGGAATATTAATTTAATTGAGGTGTCCACAGTAAAAGTTGATTTGTGAAGAGTATTCCGTTGTCCATTGGTTCATAATCTAACTAGGTACCATCGCGCTGCCTTCTGACAGATCTTCTCATAAATCTTAAAAACCGAAGAAATTGAACTCGTAGCTGGGAAACTACCCTTGTCTAGACTAGAAATTAGCGAATTGTCGCTTTCGCCACTGAGCACCAATTCAAAGTCATAAATTTGACAACCCCTGACAGTTTTGAAACAATTATTGATTAATAACTGACGCATACCTGTCCTCAAAATCGCCTTCTAAGCAGTTTTTTTTTTCACCGCTATCCAAAGTAAGTAACCTTAGTTTTTATAAATAACAGTAGTCAAATTGTAAACATTACTTATGTCCTAATAATAATAACTCAAAGTAGGAACTAGAAATATTAAAATTGTTAAAAATTAAAAAGGGACTGGGTGTGCGTTGTTAGGAATTATTGCAATACAATAGTGGTTAGTAGTGCATCTGATTTAAAACGATGACTTGAATTGAATTTAAGAAAACCATAGTGTTTGCAGTTACCAAAGGTGATTAAAAATATTCAAAGATAAATTAAGTAGGAAAGAATATACGGGGTTGGGATAAAGTATGGAACCAAGTACATATCTTTTAAACGATATTTATTTGCAGGTAAGTGCAATGAAACAAAATGCATCTGATGTACATTTTTTTGTTAATAACATACTTCCGGTTTAACCGGAAATGCCATCAACTTCTTTAATTTAAATGGGACACCCTATATATTTTTACAGATTTTGGAAGAGCTTGTTATTTTGAATTCATATATACTGAGTTTGGTGTAAAAAAATTTGTAAAAACGAGGAATAACTCACTGTTAGTTGTACAATAGGTGTACATTTCATTATTTTAGAATAATGAGAAACAAAATTACTTCAAATGTTCAAAATGCTCGCCGTTTACTTGCTGACAATATGCCATCCTATTAACAAATTCTTCAGTCACTCTTCTCCACGTATTAGTTCACACTCATCAATAATTTTTTGTCTCAATTCCTGTAAGTTTGTTGGTCGTCTAACGTAAACACGTGATTTTAGATAACCCCAAAGAAAAAAATCTAACGGGCTAAGATCCGGAGAACGAGCAGGCCACTCTATGAATCCTCTACGTACAATCCTTCGATTTGGAAAATTCGCATCCAGAAAATCCCTTACCCGTCTATCATAGTCGCGAGGTGCTCCATCTTGTTGAAACCAAACATTTTGTGGTAATTGCCCATTCTGTTGAAGTGCAGGAATGATTTCGTTATTTATACTTGTCACCATTCAAGTTTCCGTCAATAAAAAATGGGCCTATAAGCCTATTTTCGACAATTCCCATCCAAAACATTTAACTTCTGTGGATGCTGGGTATGTGCTTCATGAATCCAATGAGGATTTTCTCATTTGACCAATACCTTGAGTTATGGCGATTAACTGTTCCATTTAAACAAAAAGTTGCCTCATCGGAAAAAACTATGTTAGAAGCAAAATTGTCGTCGACATTATAGATGTCCATTAGCCGTTCGCAAAATTCCAGCCGTCGGTCAAAATCATCGTCTGACAATTCTTGAACCAACTGTACTTTATACGGATGATACTTTTCACTTATTAATATCTTTCCTACAGAACGTCGACTGATACCATGGTTTGGTGGAAGTTTGAGGTGATTCTTCTAAATCTATTGCAATATTTTGTTTAACAGTTTCGCTCGTTGCAGTCCGCGGTCTTCCAGGTTTTAGCAAATTTTTTACCATCCCAGTTGTATTAAAACGTTGTAATGTTTTAGTTACTGTTGAGCGTGATATAGGATTTCTCTCCGGATGCAAATTATTAAAAATATGACACACTTCTTCACGAGTTCTAACACGATCACCATAACCGATCATCATTAAAATTTCAATACGCTCTTTTTCACTTAATTGAACCATTCTAAATTGTAAAATTTATTTCCGTCAATTAGAATTTGACACTTGGAGAACAAAAGACGTACTAAACAGTACTCGTTTATTTATTACTATGCATACAAACAACATTAATTAGTTTATCTAAATAGTTTTTTGCTCTAATGCAAAAAACTCAAAGGAGGTTGATTAAAGTGCTATATTCCTCGTTTTTACAATTTTTTTACACTAAACTCAGTATGTATGAATTCAAAATAACAAGCTCTTTCAAAATCTGTAAAAAATATAGGGTGTCCCATTTAAATTAAAGAAGTTGATGGCGTATTAAAAGTTAGTTATAGAAACTGATATATTTTATTTCTTTCTTGTTTATTCATTAATTTATTCGTATAATTATGGAAAGATTCCACATAAAGAAAATTGTGAATTAATGTTCCAAAAAATTAACAAAAAGAAAATTAAATACACCACAAGGAACATACAGAAGATAAAATTAGGAATATCTACATCAACAAAGCCGCTAATTTTTCCACTCCGTTTTTTTTTCTATGAAAATTTACATAATAGAGGTTGTTATTAAATCATTTCTTTGATCCATAAATCATGCTTTTCATTAGTTAATCCCAATAAGTAGGGTTGAAAATCTGAAGAAGGAAAGTCGGTAATAAATTAGAAGCGTTTCGGGTTCACTTCCAAGATGATACAAACGAAAAACTAGGAAAAGCAAAAGGGCAAACTTTCCGCGAAAATTTAATCAACATAATTAACTACTAAATTGCGTTTTGTTTTGGCTTTTTTAGGTTGAAGTGACAGTACAAACAAAATAAAGTATCTTTTTGCTGGAGGAAAATTTTCTAATTCATATTTATCCATTCAATTAAGGTTGAATGTGACCAAAAGTGGGTTTTGAGTAGTAGAAAACGATAAAAATTGCACTATATTGTCCTCTGTTGCGAAAACAGGGTCTTGCACTTCACAAAATCTATTTGATCTATAAAAGGATTGATAAAACTTATCAATCAACGGTTGTACTCAGCTGCCTAGACACTTGATGTTACACATAACCAATAAGTTAATAAATATTGTGTTTCAATGTAGAAACAACTACTCCTTAAACTATGAATTCGATAAATTTAAGTGAGATCGAGTAGAACATTTTAAATCTTATAGAACATCAGCCCTCTCACATTGTTACATAATTATATGAGTATACAGTGTTAATACCTAACAGATGGCATTCAAAACTGAACAAAGTTACGCCCTTGTGACCACATTGTTTATCTTAGACACAACCCGTAGTTTAACTGGGGGATGTTAGACCTTTTATTGTATGTATGGACCTTCGATTTCATCTCTTTCGACCCTTAGTTCGACATCGACGACAACTTTATTAATATTATATTAATATTTTATTTTGAATCTGGATCGAAATGATTTATTGTTTTAACTAATTTATAACGAGTTTGGGTTATTTTGAGTTTATGGCAGCTACTTTTTTTTTTGAAACATTAGGCCGTATTTATAAAAAGAAGCCTCACCTTTTGCTTTCAAAAAATAAAGCAATTCCTTCAAGGTATATCCATAAATAAAAGTGAAGGAAAAGGTTTTGCTTTAAAGTGAAAGGTTTTACGTTTTTCGTATTTATATAAAGAAGCATTTGCTCAAAAACTAAAGAATTTGCTTCTAAAAAAGGAATCCAGGTTCACAAGAACTTTTCTCACTTTTCCCAGTAGTTGCCCGGCTAACTCATAGCTTGTAACGTGAAAATAAGAGTATTTGTAGGAGTGTTTTCTTGTGTTGAACTCTATCTGGAAGGGCTTGTACCCTTGGTTGTGTTTGTTAAGGCTAATATGGTACAAGAAAATACTAAAAACCAAGACGTACGCTACGTGAATCAGATTTCAAAACGTTAATTAGATTTGACGAGGAGAATGTGGTGAGGTTGGCGGACCACTTTCTTGTCGTGGAGCTTCCCTGTCACCTGTACAGCAAATGAAACAATTTCTGCGTTATTGTGCGAACCCTGGATTCCAAAGCGGAATTGCTGAAGAATTGGGATGTACGCAGCCCACAGTGTCCAGAATATTTCATGAGGTGCTTGAGCGGATTGTACAACAGGACCCGGTTCCCAAACACAGAAAATAAAATCATGCAGGCCAAAGTGGTTGACCAGGTTCAATTTCCCAACAGTTATTGGGGCTATTGACTGCACGCATATTCGTATTGAAAAGCCAGCCCAATTTGGAGACGAATATGTAAATCGAAAAGGTTTTAGCAGTATTAATGTGCAGGCTACATGCGACCAGAATTGTGTCATAACTAGTATAGATGCAAGTTGGCCAGGATCAGTTCATGATTCTCGTATATGGAAGAATTCGGCAGTGTGTGAAGTCATGAACCGGACAAGAAAGACTATCCTACTAGGAGACAGTGGGTATGGTATAATGTAGTGTCTTATGACTCCCTACCCCAATTCCCACGAGGAATATCAGATAGCCTTCAACAGGCTGCTTACAACAGAGCGAGTTGTATACCTTTTACTTTATTTATTAGAAGCATTTCGTTGCAAGGAAAAGGTAGAGATTAAGAATACGAATTAGAGACTAACATGTGGACATATAACATAAAAAACAACAACCTTAATGATGGATAGTATTAAAAAACTATTAAATATTAATTATGTCGCTTTAGCTGTTAGTCTTTAACAAAAAAAAATCAAATGAACTTGTCGGCAATTATGAAAATAACTGTGACATCCATTCTGTGTATTAATTTTATAATATTTTGGCAGCCTGTTTAGCAATCGAGTACATTTTGAGTGTCGATGTTATTTTTAAATATATTCGCACGCTTTAAATATGTTTGAAACAAAGTTATTGTATAAACATGATTATTTAGGAGATGTTTCGAAAGAAGATTTATTTACGTATCAAAAAACAGCGGCGTGACAAATATCTACAGCGCATAACAAACTTTATTTTCAATTTATTATTAATCAATGCACCCACACTATTTTTCATAGTTAATTTTTCATTTTGTTAATCACGTCTGTAGCTGTAGACATTGTGGTCTTAATTTTTGACGTTTATAGAGCGGCGACTTCCTCAACCACTTAATATTACTCATTCCAACAAGGAATGTAAACAGAAATGAAGGAAACTTCGGGAAAATCGATAGATTAGCATAAGATGTAGTCGCGAAGTTAAATTTCGTGGTGGTTGATTGGTGTTTGCAAAGGATCGTCTTCTATCGGTCGCAACTGGCACTGATTTGGAGGCGACCGACAGCGGCGACCTCTGGCTTATTGGCACACAATTAACAGTCATCGGTATTCCAGACACACGGTCTGTTCATCCGGTGTTTACCGGTTTGATTGAATCGAATTGGCTTGATGGGGGAAATTCGACTAACAAGCTTTTTACAAGGGACCAGTTTCTGTTGCTCTTGCTTTTCAGTACAGGAACGGTCCAAGATCACTTTGACGGTCAAAAAATACTGACAACTTTATAAAATATATTAATTTCAATACTTACTTTGTTTACATAGGTCCCCAAACATTTATATGTTACCAAATTCAAATTTGGTATCTGTTACTTAACAAAATTAAATGTTTTCAGTGGATAGGATGAGCCTGATGCTTTTATAACGAATTTACAGTATTTGGTATCTATCTAGTAGGTTTTAATCTCCAACCTCTTGGTTAGTGATGTTCAATTTGCTTCTTTTCTTTTGTTGAGAGATTGATAACCGCGATGGAACACGCGATAAGTATAACAGTCAGATCTTTCGTAAGCCAGAATAACTGGTATTCCTCTTGTAGAATAAAATATCATCTGCTTGGTAGTTTGTCTACTAATATTACAATAGTTATCTTCCTATATCATTGGAGCTGGATGTACACTGCCATAGTGAGACCAATTATCAGTTATGGAGCCAATGCGTGGAGCAGCAGAACTAGTCTATGGACGATGAGATAAAACCTCTCCAAAATTCAAAGACTAGCCTGTATATGCATTACAAGAGCAATGAAAACATGCCCAATGGCAGCAATGGAAGTGATTCTCAACCTCACACCAAACATCCATGACATACTAGCTAATTGCACTGCAATTCAGAATCCTAGGGCACATCACCTAGGAAATTATTGGATAGAAATTGAAACCTGCAGAGATATCCTAAAATTCCTCATGGAAATAGTCTCTGAGACGTTCCTCGGTAACTTAGTAGAAATAAGGGGGTACAATATATCTTTTAGGTCTCATCAGTGAATGTCACTCCATCATAATGTTTGTGTATTCAAATTAACAAAAACTGTTGAGTACTTCCCTGTTGTTTTGCTGCGCCGACTGTTTTAATCCCTTTTCACTGTTTCTTTCTGTCGCTTGTCAACTTTTGTCTTCATTAGAGATTAGTTAATCAACAAATTCGAAAGAAAAAAAAAAGTGAAACTTATTCTGTTCGTATATTTTCTAGATACAATGAAAAATAGTAGAAAATGAACTAATTTTAATCTAATAGGAGGAGGAGTTTTGTTGACGTGCTTAATTTAGTAGTTATTTTGAAATTTCTGCAATTGCCCTCGTAAATACTGTGTTAATTTCAGTCATCATAATTTTCAACTTCCAAATATAAAGTCAACTTCCTTTTTGACAAGCCTTAAAAAACTTAATTTCACTCGAAATTGAAAGGCTTCATTACCCGGCCGAAATTAATAATTCAGTAGGCTGCGGTTATGTCGCGCGGTTGCGAGACCTACTTCGCTGTGACAGTTCGTTCCGTAAAGCCTTTTTGTAAAATGGATTGCTCAGATGACTATTCTTATTATCTTCCAACATTCAAATATCAACCGGTGCTCCCGTCCGACTTGACGGTTTTACTACACGGTCACCTTGGCGTTTCTGCATTTTGAAATATTACCATTCCTCGTTCGAAGTAATCTTACTGTATACAAAGTGTTTTGAATACATATTACGTCTCTAAATATAACAGAAGCTCATTTAATAACCCAGCAAAAGCGACATTCTTCTAAAATATCATTTTTCTTCGACAGACTTTTGAGTTAAACATCTTTCAACAGCAGAAAAATTCGTAGTATTTAAATTTGGGAAGCCCTTTCCATCCGGATTTATAGAAAGTCACATACTAAATCAGGTACATTGTATAACAAATATTAAAAAAATAAGACTTTTGATTGGAAGCAACTGTTGTCCATTTGACAAGATCTAAGATTGGACCAGAAGACCAGCAAGACTTTCTGTAGATCGATTACCAAGTTAGTCAAGTGTCACGAAGAAAGACACAGCAACCATGTGACAACACCAACTAGAAAAAAAGACTAAAGAGAAAAAAGTTTGTGAGTTGGGCAATTAAGTGTTTTTTCTGCAATCTCTTTAAGTTTCAATATCTGTTTTTGGACCATAGCGTAGTCAAAGTACACAAAATATCCGTAAAATGCCGCAAAAAACTTGAAAATTCGAAATTGAGTATTTGAAAGGGTTGTGATTAACATGAAAAAAACTTTACGATGCTAGACATGCGATTTTCCGGAAAATCGTCGAGTGAAAATTTTTGTTTTTGTTTTTTCACTCTAATTGTTTAAATAATGAAAACACAGAAAAATGTTCAAATCAAAAATTGTAGCTAATATATTTGTCTACAAAATTTGTCTGAACATTTTTTTTGTATCTGCATTAGTTTTTGAAATATATATACGAAATTTCCATAGTCGTATTTTTGAACATCATCAATTTTCATGTTTTTAATTTTACGATCGTAAATAAACAATTTAGAAAAAAAAATTCATATAAAATGTGTTCTAAAACGGGGTATTTACAAATACATTGAAAAAAATAAATTTTTTAAAAATTATTTAATGTATTATCATCGATTTTCCACGCTCTCTCACCTGCTTTCTCACCTTTATTTGTGCTCCCTTCTCTTTCTTACCTAAGCCATAGGTGTGTTCTTTTGTATCGCGATCACTTCTATATAGGTTCATTAAAAAGTTCACACATTTTTAGATAATATTATAAACGGTATAAAAAGTTGTAGAAGGTTTGCTGACAGTCCTCTGATTCAAGTATTTATTTTAAATAATTGTCTATTATTTAAAAAATTTGATATTTATAGAAAAACTGTACAGTAGATTCGAAAGTAGATGCTTCAAAGTGTTTAGTAGTAAAGTTTCGTTGAATTATATTAATTTCGAAAAAAGATATAATTGAATGAAGTCTAAAAAAACAAGTAAAATTAAGCATGCAAAAAAACAGATTTTTAAGAAGCATTCGTTCAAAATTCTAAATATTGATGGCTTTGCTTTTATAATAATAATGTTTTATGCTCATTTGCAATGCTGAATCTAAAAGGAATTTTCGCTGAGATAAGTATTAATTAAATAGGAATTATAATAAACTGATATTACAGTCCAAAAATCTACTTTTTCAAATTTGAAAGTATTTCTATCTAAAAGTTGAGATCTTTCTTTACATTTTACATGAGTTTATTTATTTTTTCAGAATGTTATAAGCCCAAAATTATTAACTTTTAAGTCGAGCGGTTAATAAATTTGGCTCACGGGCCGTAACCACGAATTGAATACCACTGAAATTAATTTTATCTCGTAAACTTTTTAATTTACAGAAAAACTTTTCAGACAAAATTTGTAGATAAATGCATTAGCTACAAATTTTGATTTGGAAGTTTTCCTATATATTTATTATTTAAACAATTAGAGCAAAAAACAAAAACAAAAATTTTCACTCGACGATTCTCCGGAAAATCGCATGCCTAACAACTTAAAGTTTTTCTCACGTTAAACACAACCCTTTTAAATACCCAATTTTATATTTTCAAGTTTTTTGTATTTTTTATAAGGTTTTATGTGTACTTTGACTAGGCCACCAAGGCTTTTTAAACAATTGTAATATTAAAGAAAAAATAAAGAATTTTAAAAACAAAGTGACCTAAATTATAAACCCTTGAATTCCACGCGTGTTTGTGTGTGTGCATCTACGTAAATTTCATATTCATGTGTATTTAACAAAGTGACAAGCGAAACATGTGTATTAAAGACCTGCCAAGTGCCTTCTGTGCATGTGTGAAGTTTTCAAACAATTTTTGTTTGCTCTTGGTTTTATCGCCCTTTCTACCTTTTCCCTTGTCTATTTAGTATTTATATGTGTACGGATACAATGGGGGAGGCTATTTTAGTAGACACCCCTAATCAAACGAGCAGCAGGGCAGGTTGATCTCACAATTTTTATGGTTGTTTCATAATTTAGTATCACTGATTCACATGCGTTTCCGTTTTTTTCTGTTAATCAGCAGAGAAAATATAAAATAAGTTTATTTTTGTATAACCCATTTGACACATTCATATTACATGAAAAATATGAAGCTGAACACCTTATTGATGAGTTTCGAAAAACCAACCTGTTCCTATAAATTCCTACACTGTACCTTAATTCTTTTTTAAGGCATAAGTTCCAATTTTAAAACTCCGCGCCTTTTGTGAATGCTCGCGGAACCAATCGGTACTTTCCGACTCACTTGCCGCAAAAATACCGCCAACGAAAGCCAGTAGTGTAAGCTCAACCCTTGTATAGCGATGTGATCTCTGAAGGTTCCTCTTTTATTTCATTTCCATATACTTAAATTACTCCAAATTATAATAAATAAAATGTGTACATAGTGTGAAGTGTTCACCCGATGTCTATCGGTAATGTAGGTATCAATACCTGTATTGTAATTATAATTTACTTACTGTTCGTTTCCCGCGTACTCACCGAGGCCGGGTTTTTGCATGATGGTAAGCGCTGTTGCCTTATCCACCTTTCAAGTTTGGTACTTCGTTCCGTTAAATGTATTAACTGTTCAAGTTGCAAGATTTCTAATAGAAGGGTTATCAGTGTCCCGTATTTTTATTTTACCTTTATTTCAAAAGGAAATTCCATCTTCACTTGTCAACATAAGGTTGGCGAGTATTCTTTTCATAAAATTCTCAAAACGTGTCGGGAAGGCTAGGAGCAAAAATAAGAACTCATTGGAACCAGCCAAATGTCGCTAAGGCGAAATCCCTTACCGTACACAACCCCCAACGAGGAATGATCGTTCACCAAAACAATGCAAGTTCCCGCACAACTCGTCAAACGATTGAGATTTAAAAATATGAAAACATCGAGTTGATATTTTTGAAAATTCTATTCGGAATGTACCAATAAACGCAAAGTTAGTGAACCTATGTGCATCAGGAAATGTGAACTCTATTTTTTCTCTTATTTTTTTGGGAATGAAACCACAATGTTTTTAATTTTTTTATTTCGACGTTCCAGCTACCGTTGTCAAGATTAACTATAGTAAAGAAATAATGTTTGTTCCCTATCTGACACAACGAAAAAATTTGACAACTAGACAATCAATAATATTTTGAAGTTTAAGACTACAAAACTTCGTTGTCAAATTTTATTAAGGTCCGTTCATAGTAGATCACGCCTCTGGTGAAATGTGAAATAAAATATTTTATTTTATGACATTCTAACGATATGTAGTCCACTAGAAATGGAATCCAGTGAAGTGCACGTTCCAGGAACGGTTTTTATTGGGATAGTGCCCTTTTTTTCGCTTATTTTGGAAATTTTGTTAATAAAAACGCGTTTGTTGTTACTTTTTTGTGTATGATTATTTTTGTTTTCAAAATATGTATAACTCAGTTTGGTGATTTTATGTATTGAAGTGTGTATCGATTAACAACTATTCCAAAGATAAATCATAAGAAAACCTGGATAAAAACTTATGATGCTATCCTGATAACGCAGGTAATTGATTATTGGAAATTTCTCTTTCTAACATTGGTAACCAAATTTGACTACATTCGGCTGAAATACTAGCTACACATTTATCTGCATTTAGTTGTATTAAAGCACTTTCTTTGATTTTTCGTCTTTTATTATTGGACTCTTCAAATATTATTTTTGTCGAATCCCATTGAATTTTATGCCCCTCCTTCCAAGCATGTTTGCAAATACCTGACTTGAAGAACTCCCTATCTTTGATATACTTTTTATGTTCATTTATTTGGATTTTCAATGGTCTAGATGTTTCACCTAAATAGAATTTGTCGCATTCACAAGATATCTGATATATGCAGTTTTTTGAAGATGAAACACCTACTCACATACTTTGCATCTGCGAGAACTTACAGGGACTCAGACGGAAGCACTTTGGAGAGGAAATAATCTATTACACCTACTGAAAATCTCTCCAGTCAAACTAGTGACCTACGTAGAAGACACAAAGCTTCTGGAATGGAAGTAGTTCACATAGGAAATGGTACAAAGGTTCAGTTCAAGTTCCTGGGCTGTTGAGCACCCAATCGAATGAATGAATGTACCAACAAGCGAGTGGGGAGAAACTGCTTCAGGAATTGGTTCAAAAGGATGTAAAAATGCATTTCTCTTCGTAGAGAATACTTTGAAAAACAATGTTGCTCAAAAGTTATCTACTATAGGTACTTATGCAAAATATAAAGACACCTCTCGTGTACTAATTGACGACGTGTCCAAATCTACTAACTTTTTGTTTCCATACGTTTTATCTGTAAACAATAAAGAGTGAAAAGAACATTTCTTCGACTTTTAAACGGAAATTTTGAATCTTTCGAAGTCATTAATAATCTGACTGAAGAAGACCTGGTCCATCTATAGCATCACCGTAATGAATTTCAGAAAAAATTAACGATAAACTATAAATCTTCATTGTCAGCTTCGGTTTGCACAAACCATTGAACAAAAAATATAAATTGAATCGTAATCCTCCCCTATAATTCTTTGATAAAAGACCTGCTATGTCATAGTGACATAACTAACATGTGTTACAGATAAAACTGTATTTAATTTACTCCTTCACCTCCAAATCTGGTTTATACATGTTAACATTGTTAACACTTGTTCTTTGTATCTTTTAGTGTTCATTTAAGTGTGGAAGCTTATTAAATCACCCTTATAAGTTAATGTATTTATCACCCTCTATACGCGACATAAAAGGTATTTTTTATATAGTCCCTTCATATGAATAACTTTATGTCGCAAATAAATAAAAAGGAATATTTATTTTTGGGTTTTAATGGGACACTGATAATCTCGGACTGTTTCTACAACTGTCAAAGTAAGGGTAGTTTTTAAAAATTGCAATAACAGCATTATTTTTTTCATATTTTTGTATTTACGAGGATATATTGAAAAATTCTTAGCCTACTATAGAGCCAAACAAAATTTCAATGTCAAAATATTTTATTTCTCAACATATTCTCCTCTTAATTGGATATATTTATTACAGCGAACCTGCAACGTCTCTAGACCTTTGAAAACAAATGTTTCTTCTTGCTCTGCAGACCAGACCTTCACAGCTTTTATTACCTCCTCGTTGGAAGAAAATTTACGACCTTTTTTTCAGTTGAGGAAAGAGATGATAGTCGGACGGAGCCAAATCTGGAGAATAAGGGGGGTGTTCTAGTAATTCAAACCCTAAATCACGAATTTTTTGCATGGCAACATGAGATTTGTGTGCAGGGGCGTTGTCCTGCAAAAACAAAACACCTTTGGATAGCTTTCCGCGTCTCATCCATAGTAACAATTCGGTTTAAGAAGTCTACATCGTTTTCAAATCGAGCACAGATCGAACGCGATGCTTCTACCCTTGCACGCTTTTGGTCAACATTCAAACATTTGGGGATCCATTTTGCAGCAATTTTTCTCATGTCCAAATTGACGTGAACTATACGATGAACTCGTTCGTATGAAATATTCAGTGCTTCAGATATCCGTTTTAGCCCAATTCGACGTTCTGATAAAATCATGTCATGAACTGCATCGATATTTTCGGGGACTGACACAGAAACTGGCCTTCCCAATCGGTCATCATCTTCAATGGAAAATTTACCTCTTTTGAAGCTTGCAGTCCAATTTTTCACGGTCGCATACGAAGGACATTGATCACCAAGGGTATTAAGCATATCTTCGTAAATCTGCTTACCTCTTAACCCTTTTAAATACAGGTACTTGATGATGGCTCGATACTCCAATTTTTCGATTTTCACAATTTCGGTGGACATCTTTTTTCTTTTAATTTGTTGCGTAACTCTGGTTTACTTTTTTGATGTCAAACTTCACAATGACATTTCTAATAAGTTATTGTTCGTTGCTATGGTAACGCAATATTTTGTTTATGCATGGAACTGGTCTAGGCTAACTAGATATCAATACATCCTCGTATTAATTACTAAAGTGGTTAAAATCATTTGGGATATTTTTAAAAATGTTTCATCACTCTGTAGAGTATTTCCTTTCAAGATTTTTAATATATTTTGGAAAAATTAATACAAACAACGAACCCTGCGTTCAACGTAACCTCAAAAAAATATAGAATGTAGCGCGGAAGAAATCAAAACCATTTATCTGAATTAGCAAGACCATATGGGGCTCTCAACCGCGAATTGCTTGTGGATAATGTGGATGAAATAGTGACGAGAATTCTTGTCATAAACGGAGTTTTATGGGCCGTGTACGGTAATTTCATTTTCGCATTTTCATCTTTTCTCTCTGTACCTCCACTCGTTACACACAGTCGAATAGTCCAGGTCGAGCTAACCAAAAGTATATAAACCCGATTTCTGCGGTGTGATAAAATTTTTTTACAACAATTAAAAATAAAAGTAAATGGAATTTTTATAGAATAATCAGTGTCTAATGTCAATTAGTTATAAATGTGACTCTAGAGGGCGTTGCTACTTTTAAAAATTGAATTTTGTAATTCGATTTTGATAATGTCTTTTGTACGATGAGCACACTTTTCTACGGCGTGAATTTCCACCTGAAAGGGTTTTTCCCAAGCTTTCGGAGTGTTTGGTTCCTTGCCAAGTCCCTTCTATTGCTTTTCAGCCGTCTTTATACCATTTAAAGACATTCTTTCCAAGTCTGGTAATGCTATTTGGATCCCATTCCTTCTTGTTGCTTAATTCCGTAACTAATTTCTTTGAAGTTATACTTTTTCGTCTTGTAGCATGTCCTCTGTCTGCAACACTTTCCACGCTAGGCAAACGGAATAACGTCAAGCTGACAGGGTATCGGGGGCAATGAAAAAGCTGACGAACTTGCAAAAAGAGGGTCAGAGGATACGCAGCCTGAACCAGGACAGATTCTCGGTAAACCAAAAACTATAGTACGAGGATCTGTAAAGTCCTGGATCAGAGAACAACATAAAAATGTCTGTGTAAACATCCCAAGGCAAATGCATGGGAAAACCTTTATAAAAGAACCATGAAACGTACAGCGGAACTGCTAACACTGTGCAAAAATCAGCTGAGAATCATTATAGGTTTCATGTTTGGTCATGCACCAGTAAAGGAACAACTGTACAAATTAAAACTATACATCGGAGACCACACATGCAGATTATGCGGTAGGGAAACGGAGACAGTGAAACATATTTTTTTACATGCGAGACTCTCGATCGCAAAGAACAGTTATTACTTGGCCAACCGCAAGGAAACGCTGAGCTATATGTATAACAAACAGCTAAGAACTTGTACAAACTGGAACAGGGGACAAAGGTGCTGGACTGGGTGCTATGAGAAAGCACGAGCAAAAATACAATAAGCCATTAGGCTGCAGTGTTATCGGGGACTTGTCAGACGGGTTCGGAGAAACAACACTTTCCATTACCAAATAATTTGGTGATGTGAGGTTCCATGGTCGCCGTTCGAAATGTTCTCATTGTTCCTGTAATGCTATACAGGCTAGTCTTTGAATTTTAATTAAATTAAATGGTAACTGATTTACCTAAAATGTGTGATGACTTATTGAAAAATTCGGACGTTACGACAATTGACCTGGTGATTAATGTTTCAAGTAATTCCTTGCATCTTTCGTCCTCTTTGAATGTATTTGAAAGACTAAGGTTCATTATATTGGATTTCATTTTTAGTATCGAGTACTATTATATTTTCATTAGAATAGGTACTGAAGAATAAAAACCCAGACTATATTATTTTATGGAATGTTTTCTCTTTTACCGAGGAAATGGTGTGTTTCTAGGGAAATCGTTCGTGTGTATGTACTAACGCCCTCGCTCGTCACTTTGTTTAAGCACATTTACATAAACAAATAGTTGAAACAGAATGATTCAGAATTACGGTTGATATTTGTTCCATTATAAAAGGAATTTAAAGATACCACGAGCTTTGGATAATATACAGTCATTTGAAATATTGTTCATTCAATTCTAAGATGAAAAGTTTTTATAAACATGTGTGATAAGTTTTGTCGTTAGTGAGATAGAGGGTGTTTATTTTTTTTTGTAAAAATCGAGCTCTGACTATAAGTGGAATTTATTTCGACCATAATTTCTTCTTACTGATTACTTCAGTGAACATCATTTATTTGCTTTAATTTCATCATTAGAATGCAGAGTCTCTTGATGGGATACAGATTTTTCATTCACAACAGGTAGTTTCGGTATGGAATTTGATTGATTGGTTTTGTGGGGTTTCCTGGGACGCTTCAAGTATATCTGAATATCTGATCGTAAACCCACGAAACGGAGAGAAAATACTGGGTTGCTTAACTGCTGGTCCTTCTTGGAGAAATCCTCCCTTGGATGTTCTAGTCCTAGGAGTTTATAACTCCAATGAGATAATGCTTCACAATCGAAGATAATGTGAGAGGCTGTTTCTTCCTCTTACTTGCACAACCTACAGATAGGTTCCTCCCTATACATGTTGATTGTATGCATGTGCTTCCTTAGGGTACAGTTTGCTGTGGTCCTGTTTTGGGCACGTATCTCCAGTACGACTGATGTTTAGTTTGAGTCCACCGAGGAATGGAATTTACTTTTTCCTTTTTTTTACCCAACTCATTGTTAAAGTAGCAAAAAAAACGCTTTTCTTGTATAAAAATTATCATTAACGAAAGGATATTAAACTTAAACATGTATTTTGTCGCAGAAAGTTCAATAAATTTTCGATATAATCAATTACGAATTCATAAATTGAAACGGTAATAAATAAAAAGCCCGCCACTCAAAAATATTTTAAACTTGTCACTTTTAACCGGTAATTAAATAAATATTAAATAAGCCCGTTTCCAAATTACATGTTCGGGCTTTTACAACTGACAACTACTTTTGATATCTGGATGGTATGAATTATGAAATCAACCACAATTTCATAAATGACATTTTCCACGTCATTTCGTTGAATTACTGCGCGTTTCCCAATTTTTTTTTTATTAAATACGCCCGACAACGAAAATTATGTTTTATGATTTTCAGTTAAAATGCCAAATGTTCGACAGGAGTAAAATATATATACTTGTAGAATAACGATTGTCTATATTTTAATTTATGTGCAGCGAATCCTTTTACAGGATGAATTTTCCAGCCAAAACTTGTCACAGAAAATTAGTATACCAATGCTAGCGACCTTTGAGGATATTCCCGATTCCTCTTTGAAAGCCAGTACCGCAAAAAATATGGATTTATGATAACTTTTCAAAGAAATTAGTTACGAAATTAAGCAACAAGAAGGAATGGGATCCAAATACCATTACCAGACTTGGAAAGAATGCCATTCAATGGTACACAGACGGCTCAAAAAAGCAATAGAAGGAACTGGGAGAGGAGTGTACAGGCCAGGAAAAACACTCTGAAAGCTTGGGAAAATTAACGCCATAAGAAAGTGTGCCCACTTCAGTATTGACAAAGGATATAGAAGGCAAAAGATTATCATAATGTCAGATAGTCAAGCAGCCATTAAAGCACTGAGCTCTAGTGTATCCAGTTCCAAAATGGTGTGGGAATGCCTAGGCATGCTCAATGAACTAGGCGAGAACAATGTAGTAACCTGACTGGATTCCAGGACACACTGGAAAGGCCAAAATAGTGGAGGAAGAAGAATGTAAATTCTATGGCTTGGAAGAAGAAGCCTCCATTCACATACTTTTGCGTATTGATCAGCAATTCAGGGAAATGGGACTAAAAGAGTTAGGTTAGTCTCTGAGACGTTCCTCAGGAACTAAGTAGAGGTAAGTAGCAATTTTTGGCAAATCTCGGACACAATTTACTTGTGCCTGGATTGTGTCGACTCTTTCCGGAGCGCTTCTGTCACAATGTGAATTCTATCTAAAATGTTAAAGTTTGTGTCGACACATTCCGAACTTATTGCGTCAAAAAGATTAGCGAGTCTAAATAGCAACATTTCAAACACATGTGTTTCAAATGTCTCTACTTTGTGTCAGTTTGGACTCTTCAAATATATTTAGACACAGGCGAGTCGACACTAAATCGACTCAAGTTTGTCTAATTTGTTTCTTAACAAGATGTTACTGAAATGAGTTGAGTAGACACAATAATTTCCATTTGGGTACATTTTAAACATAGATTTTTTTCATTGTTTCTACAATGCGTCGTCCGGACACATACCTATTCATATAGAAACATCTTACCCACATAATTTCTATTTTGTTCCTTCAATGTGTCTAGTCAAAGTGTTAGTGTAGGTAGGTACTCAAAATGGCGCATATGATAAATGCTGAATACTTATAGTGTTTGAAGTTTCACAGAAATGGTGAACACAACTTGTTGGCGGTTTTTAATGACTCAATGTCGGCCTCCTTTACACTGCAAGGTATTTTGTCCCAGTCTATTCGAGGAACAGATTCTGAGTCTCTAATTAATTTCTCGCTGTCTTTACAAGATTTTGTTGGCCAGTATAGAACTTCATTTTTCTCCCACGCTGTTGGGACAATGCACAATTGCACTGTATCATTTTCTATTGTTTTAACGATTTTAAATGACATTATAAATATTTGGAAGTGAAAATAAAATAAATAAAGTACTAAAAAGTGAGGTTATGAGGTACACGAGTCTGTTCGAATGTCGGCCACATTTCAGACACAAACATTCCGAAATGTGCCCACTGCTAGATAAAGACGACGCATTTTGGACATAATGTGACTAATTGGTTGCTAAAATGTGTCTGTGTGACCTTTTAGCAATTATTTAGTGAATTTTTGGTATCTATTCAGAAACATTACTCTGAATTGTTTCCTCCATCTAGAAATGTTTCGAGATGGGCAATTTATAGCCAAATTTTATTCACATTACCGAAACATGATCCCGTTTGGACACCATCCATAAGTACGCCATATTTCAACACCTACTTCGTCGTTATATGCACTTGAGAAAAATGGCGGATTTCGCAAATATATTTTAAACTAAGGATTTTAGTAATATTTATGGCAAAACTGTACTGAATATGATATCCTGCATGATATAATACCATCGTGTTTTGATTTTGTGGAGAAATAAAAAAAATTAAAATCATTGAAAATAATTTAAAAATATAAACAAATTATAACTACTTGGTATTATTAAGGCCCGTTTTGTGGCTCTCATCAGGACACAATATCAAACACATTCTGGAAACATCGTGTCTACCTACCAGGCACATGCAAAGTACATTTTGTACACATAATGGACACACATTTTGCTCAAGTTAGAAACAAAATAGACAGATTGTGGACTCATCAAGGTTCAATTTCAGGTATATATTGGAAACGAAAGACACAATCCAGACACATTTTCGAAACAAAATCGTTACATTTCAGACTCACTATTAGATGAATTTCAGACCATAATCAGTACACATTTCAATCATCATTTTGGTCACATTTCCCACTTTTGATGGTCCAAAAGTCGACAATGTGTCTTGAAAATGTGTCGTGTCCAAATTACAGCGTCGACACTTCGCCCAAAATGAGTCAGAAATTGTTACTTGGGTCACAATAGATCTTTTAGGTCTAACTGTTTCGATCAACATAGTTATCCTACCTGTTTTTTTTTTTAATTCAGAGTATGTACTAGAAATGTAAAACTTTTTTTATTATTGTTAATTCTCTGCACTATTAATATTACGGGATGAAGAAATTTTAATTGCTCTTTCGAAAAAATTATTAATTCAAATCTCCGTCTACGTTTAGTATCTTTTTTATTCAATAGTTACCGTTATTTACATAGAAGTTTGACATTAAAAAAATTTTACAATAACTTTTCATAGATAGAAGTAACTGTTTGAAACAATTGATCCTATTAAGTATCTAGAAAGTGATTAAAAATCATAAATTACAATACTACTAAAAAGAAAAATTATTAGATTGTAATAATAAATTCTTAAAAATAGATTTAATCCATTTTCTGCTAAAAAGCAGCAAAAAACTGCTGAAGATCAACATCTGTCTCTCTCTTACTAATATCATACATAGAACTAACAGATATCAAGTGTCAAAAGTTCAATGTAATCGTCAAACTCGTTTTAACGCCTGTTATTTCATTTAATAAAAATGTTCTGCTATACCATTCGCCGAAGTTTAATTAGAAATTTCACTTAAGTTCGTAAAAGTAAATACAGAACATCCCATTTTCGATATTTTCAGTTGAAAACAAATATGGATTAAATAGATCTATCAGCATCAACAAATATTATAATCAACATATTTTGAATCGGTTTTAGTTTTGATATTTTGACGGTAGTGTCAATTTTACGATGACACTTCAAATCGATTTCTATTCGAATTCATTTTTAAACAGAAAAGAGACTTGTATGTATGTATGTATGTATTTTGGGGTAACATTCACTGAGACCTAAAAGATCTATTGTGCCCCCTTACTTCTACTTAGTTTCTGAGGAGAGTCTCAGATACTAGTAGCTCCTTTAGTCCTATTTCCCGGAGGAATTTTAGGATATCCGCAGGCCTCAACTTAGGTAACTGTCCCTCTTCTATCCAGTAGTCTCCCAGGTACTGTGCCCTAGGATTCTGAAATACTGTGCAGTTCGCAAGTATGTGGATGGAGGTTTCTTCTTCCATTCCACAAAATCTACAATCTTCTTCCTCCACTATTTTGAGCTTTTTAAGGTGTCCATTCAGGCGACAATGTCCCGTTAGGATTCCTGTTAAAACTCTTAGTGCAGTTTTGCTTTGACTTATGCATTCATTTGATCTCAACAGGTTGTAGTCACCCAGAAGAATCTTTGATTGCCTAAGCCCTACTAGATCTTTCCAATTGTCAGATCTTCTCTTTTCTTCGGCTTTACCTATTTCTTCCAATATTACATTGGAGCTGATTCCGCAAAAAGGTTCCGGCCCCCAAAAGGGTATTTCACTCCCCCTCTTTGCTAGTTCATCTGCTATTTCGTTTCCTTCTATTCCAGTGTGTCCTGGAATCCACAGTAAGGTGACTATATTGTTCTCGCCTAGTTCATTAAGTTTGCCTAGGCATTCCCACACCATTTTGGAACTGATTACACAGGAACTCAGCGCTTTAATGGCTGCTTGACTATCAGACATTATGATAATCCTTTGCCTTCTATATCCTTTGTCAATATTGAACTGGGCACACTTTCTTATTGCGTGAATTTCCGCTTGAAAGATACTCGGGGTTTTTCCCAAGCTTTCAGAGTGTTTGGTTCCTGGCCCGTACACTCCTATCCCAGTTCCTTCTATTGCTTTTGAGCCGTCTGTGTACCATTGAATGGCATTCTTTCCAAGTCTGGTAATGGTATTTGGATCCCATTCCTTCTTGTTGCTTAATTCCGTAACGAATTTCTTTGAAAAGTTATACTTTTTCATCATACCATCTTGTGGCATGTCCCAGGTTGTCTGATTTCTAAGAAGTGAAGAGGTGGTTTTCTTTTTAATGATTCCCTCTCTACTTAGTCTGTATCTTGTTCTTTCTGCAACACTCTCCACCACCATATGTAATGGTGTGAGGTTGAGAATCACTTCCATTGCTGCCGTTGGGCATGTACTCATTCCTCCTGTTATGCATATACAGGCTAGTCTTTGAATTTTAGAGAGGTTTTCTCTCGTCGTCAAGAGGCTAGTTCTACTACTCCACGCAATGGCTCCATAAGTGATAATTGGTCTCACTATGGCAGTGTACATCCAGCTCAGGATTTTTGGGTTACAACCCCAGTTTCTCCCTGCCAGATTCCTGCACACCATTAGAGCCATTTTTGCTTTGTATGTAATCTCCTTCTCGTGTTTGTTCCACAGGAGTTTGCTGTCTAGAGTCAAACCTAGATACTTGACTTCTTGTCTCCATTCAACGTCGTTGAATGGAGACTTGGATTTAAGACTGTTTCAAAACTCCAAGACAACGTAGTAAATATTCCTCAGCTTTTCTTTTGTACCTATATTAATTGTGTTTTCGACTCTGGAATAAATTAGTGCATCTAATTTTCATCTGCAACAACAAATCGACGAAATAATTATGTTGGAATGTAGCCAAACAGTTATTTAAAGTAGTATCATTGCCACGTTGATCTTGCTGACAGTATTTTTAGTATTTAATTATTAATCTCATTAAGTAGTGCTAGGATCTTAGATTTCCTTTTGTATAGATAGAATAATAGACATATTTTTCCAGTTTATCAACAACCCAAATATTAAATTTACGTTAAAAATCGAAGAAAATGTAAAACTTTTTAAACTCACATAATTTGTTATTAATTAAAGTCGCTTTCTCGGTGTTTATTTGTTTAATTACATTCATATGTTGAGCTAAACCGGTTCTGTTTTTGTTCAAAGATCAGGGCAAGGGCCAAGAAGGGTGGTCGGTATAGCAGTATGGTGTAACTGGAAGTGATTAGAAAGAGTGTTTGTAGCAGTTGTGCACGCCGGCAATTGCAATAAAATAAATGTCTGTCTCATGGTGGAGAAAAGAGAGAACAGATACTCTTCTTTTGTCCATTACTATTCACTTCAAATCACATTATCGTTTTTCTTGTCCTCCAGTGTCGGATTCCAACGTAAGATTTTATTCACGCAGATGATAATATTTAAATTGAAAGAAAGAAATTTAATGAAACTTAGTTCATAGTTACAATGAAGGTTTCTTAGAAATCAGTGGGTCTGGGACATCGTACAAGATGTTATGATGAAAAAGTATAACTTTTAAAAGAAATTAAGCACCAAAAAATAATGAGATCCAAATGCCATCGCCAGGCTTGGAAAGAAGCAATAGAAGAAACTGGGATAGGAATGTACGCACAAGGAGCCAAACACTGCGAAAGGTTAGGAATTCCCCTCATAGGAAAGTATTTCTAGTTCAATATTGAAGAAAAAGAAGAAAAAGCAAAGGATTATCATGTCAGATAGTCAAGCAGCCATTAAAACGCTGAGTTCTTGTGTAATCAGTTCCAAAATGGTACTTACTGTGGATTCCAGGAAACACTAAGGTTTTTTACGATAAGGGAAGAAAAATCACAACCCTCCCAATATAAGGAGGACCTAAGATTCGGCTTATGGAGTAAGGACCAGGATCACTAGCATAGCAGAAGAACATACGCAATAGATCTGCAAAGGTCGTAGTGAAGAAGAGAATATCCTAATGTCAACTAGACAGCTTTTTCCTAAAAAACTGGGTTCAAAACGGACTGCTTATTATTATTGTATTGTCCCAATATGTAAATTCCAGTGAAATTCTTCGTAAACTGTCATAAGAAACGGGTTTATTTATTTATTTTTTGGGAGCCGTTCTAGTACCGGGAGCACTGCATTCCAATCCATTCCCGTACCCTCGAGTAGATGATATAGGTCAACTGGATGTATGCCATATGCTTTAAGCTGCACGTAGGCCTCTCCGAAGATTGTCTCTTTGAGTCCAATGCCTCACAGTCAGATAAAATGTGGGTTACGGTCTCGGTCTCCATGCCACAAAGTCTGCAACTGAGATCCCCGTTATATAGCTCCATTTTATGCAGATGATCCTTTACCGGGGCATGATCCTTTAGATAACCTGTAATAATTCTTAGCTTGTTCCTACTAGCATTTAGTAGGATGGCATAAATCTCCGCCTGAAATACAGAGGCATGTACTCCTAGTGAGAAGGAACACCTTGTGCTCCTCATCTCACTATACACCCCTGCTCTTGTTCCTTCCCCAGTCTTCGACCCGTCTGTATACCAGGTCTCTCCTCTGCTTGGGTCTTGCCAGTCCTTTCTGTGGGGTATCTCTACCTCATATTTAGGGCTGGGGAGAAGTTTAGTGGCCATATAGTCTGTTTTCATATCTAAAATGGCTGATCTAACTGTTTTGCTGCTCAGGTTATTTTGCATCCTAAATTACCCCATTCTTGCTTCTCCCATTATCACGATGTGCAATGGAGGAAGGCCAAATAAGGCATCTAGTACTGCCGTTGGCGTGCTTCTCATGCACCCTGCAATACTGAGACAAGCAAGTCTTTGCACCTTACCTAGTCTCGTCATTGCATTCTTTTGTATTGTCTTTGTCCACCAGACCAAAGACGCATATGTTATTATGGGTTTAACCACTACACGGGTTTAGTCTTGTTATTACATTTGATTAATTGTTTATAAAAGATAAAGCTTCTACTTTGGCTATATTTACGAAGAAAGAGTCTCTAGATGGTTATTTATGTGTTCGAGAAGGCTTCAAGGGTAAAATTTGTACCAGAAGTCCAATTTAGGTTATCATTTCAATTGTGTTTTTTTGGTAAATGCTCGTTTCTTATTAACATTTTTGTCTTTCTGGACGAAAATAATCATTTCTTTAACAACTTTCAACTCAGTGTAAGTTTGTTATGACAAGTTAATATAAGCTGTTATGAACAGTAGACGTAACAAACCGAATTCGATTTTTTTCTAAATTGGTATTCTAAACAGTTTTACAAGATTATTCATTTCAAGTTGAAGGTTATTTGTAAATATAGATTGCGAAAAATTTAATAGGTTATACTATTTACACAATTACGATAAGGATAATATGAACACTATTTGAAAGAGAGAGGCAAGAATTATTCTGTGTGAAACTCACAGTTAGATCGGGCTCCTCTACCAAAACATTCATTGTTCTTTTTACTTCTACCAGTTGTGTTTTGGTAGCGGGGATTGATCTAATAATATAAAATAATTCTTGCCTCTCTCTTTCAAGTTGTGCTGTTCATATGATCCTTGTCTTACTTGTGTAAATCGTATGATCTATTAAACTTTTTGGCAATAAGTATGTCTATCTAATAGTGTATTGAAATACATATTAATATTTTGTATTATTTTTATTTGCTTCCTAACCTTCCTTTTTTTGTTCTTAAGAAAATAAATCCTCATTATTCACCAGAATTTAATCTAATACAGAGTAGGAGCAGAATTTAGGTTAGAAAAATATTTTTAGGATTACTCTTCTTCTATACCAAATATAATATAATATAATAGAAGCAAATTAATATTGAGACCTTCCAAAATAATAAAACTGTCAGTAATTTGAAAATTATCCTACTTTAGTTCGATTAAATTCAGTTAAATAAAGATCAATGTCACATAGTGCCACTCCAGATCTGTTCCAACGATTCTTTTCTATTGTCCATTGTTATTCAGTTCAAATCGCATTATCGTTTTCTGTCTCTGACTAACTGTGCATTATTGAGTTGTTTCGACCAAAGCCAAAAACGAAAAACACTTCATTTGGCCTTTACTCCTACGTCTATTGTCTCTCAATGTTTGTGGTCGTACATATGGTCGGCCATTAACAAAAATGAGGACGAAGGACTTAATTAAGGTTATGAGTTTCCGTTGTTATGGAAGTTTGTTGTTTTATTCGTTCATATAAGTGATTTGTCATTTTTGGTGTCTACTACAAGGGATATTATACGTATTACTATACAGTTTGAGATTGATTGAAAAATGCGTATTTTACAGAGGTGGTTCCATTTTAAATGGGTCACACTGTATAATAAAACTATATTTATGTAAAAAAAGTGTAGATATAAAAGTTGTAGATCTTTTTATTACCTACAACTTTGCCGGAAATCGAGATAAGCCGTTTTTTACCCTTAAAAACTCACCCCATTCCCCTTCCCGACCTCAGATTGTTTTTCCTTTCATTTTTATAATATTTTCTTTCCCTTTTCCAATGGGTTTCATCCTACTATTATTTTTTTTCACATTTTATAATTTTTTAAGGCTTCTACCCTGGTCTAGTTAAAGTAGACGAACAACAAACCCACTTAATACAGAAATATGCTTATCTTTGTATAAGACTTTTCTGCCAGTGTCAAAAAATTTTCCGACAGATTTCAAATACTGCCTGTCTATTGGACGGCCAGAAAGTGTATATTAAACATCCTAAACGCCTTATGAATTGTGGAAATTAAATAAATATGAAGTGATGGTGAGTTGAATTCTTGCAATATTAAAAAAAGACAAATTACACAAAGCAACTGTTAATAAAACAACAAATTCCCATTCATTTATTGTGTTTTAATTTTTTTTTTCACTACCCGTACTTTCACTGGCAACAATTGTTCATTTAATACTTCCCACGGTTTTGCCTCTCTCCAGTCTCCAGAGAGTTTTGCTAAATAGAACATAATAGATTCTAGACTACACCATACAGAGGGTGTATCATGTAATGGAGCCAGTGGAACAAGTCGGGAATATGATATGACCTTTGAGATTAGCGCGAAAATTGTCACTGAAATCATTTAACCGGTGGATCAAAACAACCATTTGAATATTTTATCGATGCCCAGGGATTTCTTTGTCGTGGGAAACTTGACTTAAACGAGATAAGTTGGCAATATATTTTTTAATATTAGCGAACAACCTAATCAGAGATTTGTAAAAATGTGGTTATTCCTCTCCGGGTAATAAATAAGTTTTTTAATGTTGAATTTCTATCGTTTGTTCTTCCATAACACTATTGAATCAAAACGCTTCGTTTTAGATGGTTGGTCCCATGATAACAACAGAAAATAGGAAAGGATTTGATTGATCAGAAAGCTGAGAAGGACGAAAGAAGGTAAGAGCGACAGGAAATACAGAACGGAGTCTATCCAGGAATATAGAATCATGATTAAAACTGGGGGATTAAAAATTATCCTCAAGTAATCAAAATCAAAGAAGCTGAAGTAGGAAGCTTCATGAAAACCCATCACATAATATGAACAAAAATATCAAAACATTTGATGGGTCGATACAAGAAAATTAGGAAGGACAAAAGACATTGAGAAAGAAGGTAGACACTTGACAGGAAAGACTGAACGCAGAACAGAGTATAACCAGGAACGTAGAGCCTTGATAATGATAAATTATGTATCGTATCTAAAACCTGCACGTACAACCACGTTTAATAACCTTTCCAATCTATCCAAGTTTAATATCCTTTCGTTAATGATAATTTTTATACATGAAAAGCGTTTTTTTTGCTACTTTAACAATGAGTTGGGTAAAAAAAAGGAAAAAGTAAATTCTATTCCTCGGTGGACTCAAACTAAACACCAGTCGTACTAGAGACACGTGCCAAAACAGGAACACAGCAAACTCCAGGTCAAAAAACCCTCGGAGACGCTAGCTAACGAAATACTGAACCTTAGCAGGGGCAAGATAAGGATAGTGACGGGTTTACTCACCGATCACTGTCCCCTAAGGAAACACATACATACAATAGGGAGGAACCTATCTGTCAGTTGTGCATGAAAGAGGATTATGAAGCATTATCTCATTGGAGATATAGACTCCTAGGACTAGAACATCCAAGAGAGGATTTCTCCAAGAAAAGAAGGACCTAGTGAAAAGACTGTTGAGCCTGATAAGAGCTAATGATCTCTTCACATAAACGGCACAACCAAGAGCAAAAAAATGGTTAACAGTAATTAATTTTATGAAAATTCCAAACAAATAATGATCGGTATCCCCTTGTACATATACATTGTCATTTTATAACACGTATCCGTCCGTTAGTTGTTCCAGAATGATGGATAACGTTTAAATACTTTAAGAGATGCCACGTATGCATAATATCCACATCTATCCCCTTTCTGTCCGGTAACGTTGTATAAAGCTGAAGGGTATCCGCTGGAGACCGGCTTGTAATTTGATTAGTATTAACTGACCATTCTGGATGGTTTACGCCGCGTTGTTCCACAAGAGTTTGGATCAGCACCGGAAGAAATTTTAAATGATAGTCTGCGTTATTATAATGAGCGGTCAAGCTGTGGGACAGTTGAAACTTTGTTTTTTGGGGTTGTTAAGTTTGTTTAATTGTCATTTTGGTAAAGACGAAGGCAATTTTGATTATTAGTTTTTCAAGCGAATTTACTGTTTGGACCCTTGCTTTCTGGAATCTACACATATTAATGTTATAAATGAAATTAAGTGTTTCTAATTAATTCCATTATTTAATGAAAATTCTAAAATATTATTTTGATATTTATTTCGATATTGATATCACAAAACTGACCTATAGAACCAATTGAAAAAATGAGGTTTCCAACCCATCCATCTGAAGCGCTAGTTGTAATCGAGTTGTCGAAATAGGCAAGGCAGCTAAGGCCACAACACAGACTCAGAATAACCTATAGAAGTGAAAGTCCTGTGTCAGCAAATGACAAAATTAAACAGCATCTTGTGTATCTGTTGTTTATATGTCAATGGTGACAACAGCTAAGATGAACAATGGGCGCGTTCAGTCACGCTAGCGCTAGGCAAGCGCTGAGTAAGCAGTGGGCGAATTTGACCACTAAGTGACAGCGCTAGCTCTAGCGGTCGCCATTTTTTCCAGCGAATTTATTTTCCGCTAAGTTGGTCAGCGGTTCATTATGTCAACCTATGATGTCATCAAAAACAAACAACAATTCTAAATTCTAACCTCTAAGATAAAATTTCTGTTATTTAGATTTTATTAATGTTTAATAAGGTTTAATTATGGCGGAGAATATTGAACCGTATACAACTGTAGAATTTAATATTGATGGAAAAATATTGCGTAGAAATATACCAACGAATATGGATCGACTATTTGTTACAGAGCAGCATCAAAGCATAGACGTTCAGCCACCTTCAAGCGCTTTCACAGAGCGGCGCTGCTAGCGCTAACTTTGCGCTAGCGTGGCTGAACGCGCCAAATTTGTTTAGCTTAGCTGCTAGGCCTGTATCGACAACACAATTACAACTAGCGCTTCAGGTGGATGGGTTTGAAACCCCATTTTTTTAATCAAGGTCAACCTATAAACTTTCACTTCTATTTATAGGTTTGTCTGTTTGGTGATTGACATATCATCGTCATAATGACAGAAGTTACTTTTGATATGAAGCCTACCTGATGTTTATCTAGACCAAACAGTGATTGGCTACGTGATTTATGAACAGCCCCCAAGCGTTGTGGTGTACCAAATGGCTGTCTATCAAATTTCCAATTTAAACCCGACTTTTTTATATGCAAAACTTTAAAAAAACACCAACAACTGTCATCCATTATTTTTGACTCTAACAAAAACCGTCAGCAGTCAAAAAATGATGAATAATTCCAACCGAAACCCGAAAGTAGAATTACTTTTATAGATATTGATATCGTTAAGTTTAATTTTGGGTGTTGTAACAGCCCTGCAAGTGCACCTGAGCTTCGCTTTCCACCGCCTTCTCGTGAATATTTCA
The DNA here is from genome assembly GCA_949126875.1 of Lochmaea capreae. Taxonomy (NCBI): domain Eukaryota; kingdom Metazoa; phylum Arthropoda; class Insecta; order Coleoptera; family Chrysomelidae; genus Lochmaea; species Lochmaea capreae. The sequence continues at coordinate 2,609,509 of OX421405.1, read as the reverse complement.
TAAAGTGCCATGTGACCGCGCGGCGGTAAACGCCAACAGCACACAGTACAACGAAAACACTCCAAAGAGAACGGGAAAGAACGTATCTACGAATCGAGGGGCTTTGCCACAGTCTCAGCTACGACTACGAAAAGTGAATTGAAAATTTTCATCTATAATTGATCAGATGCTGGTTGTAATGACAGATAAACGAATTAAAATAGGAGTTTTTAACATGTTTTACGTATTTATAACTCTTTATGGTTTAAATCTTATTTTGAATTGAATTTTGTCGGCAAATCGCGAGCGTGTCGTCCTGCTTGTAGCTTACTCACATCACTTTATCTCAGATCATATTAACTCAGATCATATTAACTGAAGTGAGCTGAGATCTCAGTCCAAAAAAAATGCACCTATTATCCCCAAAAGCATCTAAATTTAAATGGTAAACGACCTTAAGCACTTTCAATGACCATCCGCTGTTTGCTCATGAAAAGAAAATAGAAAATAATATCAAACTTCAACGAAGGGTGTGTTTTTATCTTGTCAACTGTATCATTAAACGATTATATCCAGATATTTATCAGTACAAGAGCCTGTGACATCGTCATCGATGTTTTCACGTTTGGGAACGACGATTTGAGATTGCCAAGTGCGACGGTCACGTGACTCGTGTAATTGGATACAAATAGAGAGGCACGGTGATCGGATCAGAAGCGTTTTATTTCTCTTAGCCGTGAAATTGTCCTTTTGGGTAATGACAAAGGAGTACACGGCTTGTTGACAATGTTAACATAACAATATAAGGTCGCACGTAGATAGTTTACATTACGTCAAGTTGACTTGATAGTGAAGCTCAATAGAAAATTTGTTAACGATGTGGATTTTATTCGATGATATGGGAAAATATAGTAAAATATTAACTAACCTGTACTCGGGCTTCGGTTAAATCGATCTTCATCGCTATTTCTTCTCTAGTATATATATCGGGATAGTGGGTTTCTTGAAAAGCTCTTTCTAACTCTTTCAATTGCGCCGAAGTGAAAGTTGTTCGTATTCGACGTTGTTTTCTTTTTTCCGTAAGGACTCCGTCGTGTCCTGGATATACTTTGTAAGGAAGACCACCTGAATCAAAAATAATCACTATTTACGAGTTTGAACATGTAGATGTAAATATTTTTAGTTTTGACGTTTTATATTTACTAGATAAAGATAGAAAATTGTAAAAGAGGGAACTGCAGGTAATAAATCGGAGCACCAGTTTGCTGAAGAAGGTTTCATAGGTCCGGAACCGTTCTCTAGGGGGGCATTCTTGGACTGGCTAGGAGAAGAAACCAATTCAAATATACAAAGAGTCTACACAACAAGGAAACTATTAAAATTGGGTCAAAGGAGTCACTCGTCTAGACAGGATAAGGATCAGATCAGAGAAGAGATAGAAGGTAGATTCAATCAGATCATCAGCCACATCAGATGGATCCAAAAAGGTGAATAAAAGGGGTAAGGTTGGCGATAGTACAGAACAAAAGTGGAAGACCGAGAAATGAATTGAATCAAGAGATAACAGAAACGAGATAAGATTTGGTCAAAGGCAGTAAAGATGTAAAGAACGCAAAAAGAAATGGATATAAAAATATCGATGAAAGAATTTAGTTACATAGAGCTTACGATGAATCGACTTTATCAAAAACACGTTCGTATGAGTGGTAAAAAAGCGATCAAGATGTGGCGTAAGATTTGCTCCGTTCTGGTCGGTCATCAACGTATTTAATTGAATTTAAGATGGATAAAATAAGAGAAATTTGATTGAAAATGGTCCTGTAGGAAAATGACATTAAGCTAAAGATGGTTCTAAAGGAGACTTCATAAGATTGCATAAGAGGGGAAATCGGGAACTGGCTAGATAATGAACACCAACTCAAATGGAGAGTTAGAGCCAATTTCGGAGTTCTGGGAATCTTAGCATTTTCGATGATTTCCTTATGGAGATTCCCATGTTAAAACCCTGCCATGAGGCGGTATCGCATTCCCGCAAAAAAATGACCAATTATTGCGTTTTGGGACCGTAGCATTTTCGACGATTTCCTTATGGAGGTTCCCATGTTAAAACCTCCGCCATGGTCGTGAACTCTCCTAGCATATTTACTACTACAGTGTTTTCCAATTTTCACAAATCCATTCCTCTACCATTTTATTCTCGGTGGGAAAAAATGTTGCTGGTTACATTGTTTGATATCAATTTAAAATATTCCACCTAGATTTTTGAATATTTAAAAATAGTTGAATTGAATAAATATATGCAATTTTTGTTGTTAGTTTGGTCACCTGTGGATTCGTTTTATATGAAATATTAATATTGTACTTGACATAAAACAATTTCACATGTAACAATTTTTATTTAAATCTAGGAAATTTTACAGAAGTATTGTAAAACTCCAAACACAACTCTAGCATACACAATTGAAATATTGGTATTTTCGAAAACTTCTATTTTATACAAAGATTCGAATTTAAAATGCACGATATATGAAAAGTTCAGCTGATCAAAAGTATCTAAAAACCCAAGAAGCTGGAACATCGGAAATAGAAAAGAGCCCATAAAAGATTTATATTGTTTGATCTTTTGATGTAAAGACAAAAGAATATTCGTCTTTCGTCCCATAAAAGAGAGTTCTTCGACCATAAACTTAGTCTACATGTTGCGACAGTAAAAGAGCGATAAAAATTCAATGTGCATTTCCATCAATTTTTCTTCCTCGGTTTATCTCCGGAGCTGCTTTTCACATGAAAAACTTCCATGCAAAACGCACTCAGCTGAATAGTAAGTTATATTTTTACTTCTTTTACATTGTGAGAATATTATCGGATTTGAAATTTCACAGAAAATTCATAAAGAAAATAAAATAATTTTTTATCCACAATCACATTATAATATGAAGCATTCCCAGTTCCATTAAAAACAAGCTGTAATGTCCTTTACCAATATATAGGTCCATTTACAATTACAGTGATGTTATATAACTGTAAAGTAAAATTAGAGTCAGGTACAATAAAGGAGGTGCATAAAAACAGAATACACCCTTATTGTAAAAGTGAATCATTGTAAACAAACATTGAAGGTCATTGTATACTGTATGTTGCGCGAGTAACAGACATCTACGTATATCACAGACAAGCCAGTGAACGTGAGCAATAATTGCAAAAGACAAGTGCTATACTCCAACTATTGTCAGTGTGATCACCATAAAATATATATTTTCTAAAATTGTTAGGCTCGCTACACAAATGTTCCTCTTACTTCAGTAAACTGTTAGTTCGTGATGTTATAAGAAAGCTGGTTTGGAAATATTTTTAAAAAAATACATAATGTAAATTTATTAGTCGCTTGAAATTACTGAAAAATGAAAAATTAATTAAAACCACTTTTTATATGTTACTATATTTAACAAAATTTTCAAGAGTTGGCAACGTAGTTGCACGTGCAGTCAAGACTTCGAAACAACCAGTCATCAACTGCAGTATTCATTGTAATATAACGAAATAACCGAAGTATACTCCGTTGGACGATTTTCGCAGAAAAAATTCTACGGTCTTGAGGGTGTTCGGGGGGGTTATGTTGTTCGGCTTATAATCCATTAGTATCATTCAGTGTCGGGTGTGAATTTTGTTTTAAAGAAATATTTAATATAATATCTATTTCTTGGTTGAGTGAGTTTAGTGAATTGTTATAGGTATTTATAGGAAAGTGTAGGTGATCTAGTGTAGAAAGGTATCATTAATATAATACCTTTTTGATGGTGTAGTGGTTAGGTCGCGTCAGTGAATTGATATTAATATAATATTCATTTGTTCGTAGACGTTAGGGTAAGTTTTATAATATAATTAATTAGAATGGCATTTTGGAGACCATTTGAAACAACAGTCCAAGATGATGCGTGGGATTATTGAATTGTGGATTTAAAGAACTTAGATAATCGAATGGTAATAATGGAATCTTTGCGTATCGCTGAACTTAGACAGGAGTATTTGCGCAAAATAAAAGGGTACCGTGATTCAAATAGAACTATAATTTATTTAGGCGAAACTTGGTTTGATACGCATGATGTTGTCAAGTGTTTATTCATTTATTTGTTATTCAAACAATCCTTACGGTTTTATTAAATAAATAAATATATAAAATAAAATACATTTTAACTTAATATGTAAGAAAATAGTAGTAATGGTAATTATAATATAGTTAAAACTGTATGAGGATATGCACCCACCTTTAAAATATGGTTGGGTTGACGATACAAAAAACTGTTCTTTAGATACTCCGTGGGCACCCAGGACCAAGGGACGTCCACACACCCAATGTGGACACCCATTTAATACAAAGCATCTAGTTGTCATCAGAAAGCATTGATTAATGATAAGGAAAGACAGTACAGTACTTTTTGATGAAATCTGATTCTAAACTACTGTGATTGTGGATAAAACTTTGTACTGCATTCGTGTTTTAGTTGCATTTTATCCACTCTCTGGTTTAAATTTTGTTGCGTGGACAAAACACCATCTAATACACTTATACAATAAATAACTATTATAAATTATGTAATAGTATTTTGCGTCATTTCGTTTGTTATATAATTAGAAACTTGTTGTAGTGAATGCACTTTAGGTTAGCATAGAACATTTAACAGTCATTTTCAAACAGGAGAACAGCAAGAAACGCCTAAGTATATCGATCCAACTCTCCCTTCTTTACATGATAAAAAATGTCCGCTGTGCTAAAACAGGGAATTTGAATAGGTACCTATTACATTCTCTTGTCCAATCAAAAGTTATTCCTTCTTGGCTTATTTCCAATATTACTAATAATTATTAATAATACATTTTTGATTCCAAAAATATGAAGTATTCTTTCATAGCTGGAATTGTTTTCAAGTTGGTAGAAGTGATTTCTGAAGTTTAAATGTGTCAATTTAATTTTATTTCTACTGGTCAGTTAATGTAGTTATTACCTGTATAGTTTGTCTCCATTTTTTTAATTGTTGATAAACAAAACATACAAGCTCACGAAAATTTCTTATAACAGCTTGTGAGAGAACAAATGTCAGTGCTCCGATGTCAAACATATTTCAGTTTCACCAACTAATATTACAAAAATTACTAGAATTTTGACGTAACACAATTTTCAGCATTTGAATATTTGGAGAAAGAAAGTGTGATCATTGTTATTCATAACACCATGATTTTTGGAGTTTCTCACCATCTGTCACTTGATTACTTTGACGTTTCACGTGAATTTTTAAGTTAAACGTCAGTGTATGTCAATGTTCTTTGTTATATTTTTCTATTTTTTGTTTGGTTTATTCAATAAGCGAAAAACAAGTGTGTGTCACACATGCAGAAAACGCTTTAGCAGTCCTTAACTCGCTACGCTCGCTCGTGCATCTAGTGTCCGGCTGCTAAAGCCCATTTTCTGCCCTTGTGACACAATATACTATTATCAGTTTAAGAAATTTGAACAGTTTTATACACACTGCAGACCGAATTTAAGGGAACATCTTATTATTGGTTCCAGTATACAAACAGCAGATGAACTAGCAAAACCTTTCAGCCCCAATGTAATATTGGAAGAAACTGGAAATGCCCAAAAGAAGAGAAGCTCTAACATTAGACAATCGAAGATACTCTGACGAGCAGGCGAGAGTAGGACTTCACTAAGAGTTTTGAGCAGGATACACTTTTGCCTAAACTGAAGCCTGCTGCAAAAAATAAGAAGAACAAATAACTCATTCAAATCAATTAAGGATAGTGTAGAATAAGTTTTAATTCTCTTCCAGCAGATTGAGTATCGCCTGACTTGATATGAGACACTTGACGTCTCATTCATTCATGAAGTCTCCTTTCGAGCCTTCTTTAGCTAACTGGTCAGCCATTTCATTACCTGCAATACCCTCATGTGCCGGCACCCATATTAGAGACACTTTGTTGTCTCTTGCCAGCCTGTTTAGGGATTCTTTACAGTTTTTTATCAGTTTAGACCTAGTTGCTGGATTACTGATTGCTGAGCCTGGCTGTCAGTGAATATTTTTATTTTTTGTCTGGTGTATCGTCTCCCACTTGACGTCTATCATAATAAATTTCTTGTTACAGTGAGCCCTTTAATTACTTTTATTTCGATAAATTTTCATTATTTCTTCGGCTGTTTTGCATGTGTAATTATTAAAATATCTAACAGAAACGTACACATTAATTTCTTAGCGATGATTACCGCCTAAACGGCGGGTTCCGTTAGCTGTTAGCGCGATAATATAGCGGTTTGCCAAGTCTCATGAATTTTTGAGTGTATCTGGGAAACTAGCCGACACAATTTAATATTGTGGTTTTGTTTCAAAAGCTTGTTGTAGGTAAACAACGGTGATAATTTATAGGGCTATACCCATGTGGAGGAAGTTGGGGTTTTCGTGATAACATTCCGAAATTCAGGAGATGAAAAGCGTAGAGATACATATAAATAAAATGGATACAGTTTGTTTATTTAAGCGAAAAAACGATGAAATGTATAAATTAGTGAAAATCTATAAAATATAGTAAAAGCTCCTTTATTATGCTCAATATAGATGTGTTTAATCCTATTGATGAGGTGGGTTACTTGTGTTATATCAGTGCGACTATAATCCTTTACATGTTACACCGCAATTCAGAATCCTAGAGCACAGAACCTAGGAGATCATTGGATGGAAGAGCGACATTTACATCCTAAAATTCCTCAGGGAAATAGGACTAAAGGAGCTACTAGCCTCTGAGACGTTCCTCAAGAACTAAGCAAAAGTAAGGAGGCACTTTGTTATAGTTTTCCATTTTCTTCTGTCTCTGCATTTTTTCCCCAGTCACTGATTTGCAATGCTTTTATAACTTCCTCTACTTTATCCCACCATCCGCTTCGTGTTCTTCTTCTTGTTCTCGTCTTGAATGTTGTTATTCTCTTTAATATTTCTGTTGTTGCTCTTTTCATAAGGTGTCCCATCCATTCCAGGCTCCTTGCTTTTATATAGGTATCGGACTATATTTTATCCACCTGCTTCCTTTTCTATTTCTATGTTTCTTTCTAATCTTCCTTATCCATCTCTTGTTAAGTCTGGTACAAGTATTTTTCTCAATATTTTCCTTTCTTGTATTTTTGGATCTTCTTATTCTTTTTTGTTTACAGAAACGACTGGTTTTTGGTATAATTTTAACATCTACTGCGTCAAATAATAATAAATTTATGTTTGACATTATTAACTATATTTTAGATATACAGGGTGGGCCGGATTTAATTGACGTATACAGAGATCTCGTAAACCGCAATAGATACAATATCGATTAAATGGAGAAAAAGTTTGGTATATTAATAGGAAATTAAATGGTTCAGAAAAATTTTAAATATATCGATTAGTTGCCGAGATATTTGACAAAATCCGAAAATGGTCCTTTTCGTTTTTTAAATTTGCCGTCGTTATTATGAAAGATATCAAAAAAAGTATTCCCAACTTTTTTCAATAAACGAGGTTTTCTATAAATTACTATACCAAAAACTTCATTACGACGTTTCGTCTTTACAGGGTCACCATCAACGTCATTTTTTTAAATACGGACCAGTAAATATGCTACACCGATTCGGCCTATTGGTGGAGGCGCTAACATGGGAATCTCCATAAGAAAATCGACGTTTGACGTGACATGTGATTCGGCGTTATCTAACCGTAGCTCGGATTCCGACGCGTGACCTTGAAGGGAACCATTTTTGTTATTTTTGAGCTTAGCTTTTTTTTCGATTTTCTTATGGAAATTCCCATGTTAGCGCCTCCACCAATAGGCCGAATCGGTGTAGCATATTTACTCGGACCTGGATTTTTTATTGCAATATTTTTTACGGTTTGTATAGATACATACAAAGATATAGCGTACTTGACGATTCTACCACGTTTCGTCTTTCAAAAATCATCATCGTTTTTAAGGAAAATTAATAATTTTAAATATTGGGCATTAAATAAGAGTTTTGAAAAAAAATAGTAGTACCTAACTTCTGAAAATTAGAGAAGAGTTGTACAGTATATGAATATTTTGAAGATAATTGGATTGGTACCAACGGGCCGACAAGATAGCCCCCTCGACCCCCATGTCTTAACCCCATAGATTATTTTGGATGGGACTTCATAAAAAACGAAGTTTCCAACAAAAATATGCCGAATAATATAGTAGATATGCGTCTCATATGCCAAGGAGGATAGAATTATGTATTGCACAGAACGGACGTCAGTTTGAACAACTTTTATAACTGATTTTTTATTGAATTTTTTAATTTATTTTTAACTTATTATTACCTTAGAGTGTCATTTGTAAAACCATTATTATTTATTCATTGTCATTTTCTTCCAAAATTCCGGAACTAGTGGAGATATTTTAAATTTTTTTTAACAATCTAATTTCCCATTTAGTCCACCCTGTATACTGAATCTTCACTTCTTTTTCTTTTTTTTGTAGTTTCTGTTAGTCTTGACTCTCCAATTCGAAACAAACCATGATTTCTTCGTCTACCGATGATAATTTTTCAAATTCGACATTTTTTACTGAGGCAATTTTGTTGTGTGGTCCCTGAAAATGTGTTTTCACAGACGATAAGCCAAATTTGAAGAACGATCTGCTTAAACAAAAGCGAACCTTACTACATTTTCCCCTTTATTTTCTTTCTATTTCGCGAGATAAATGTTTGCGTCTTTGCTTGGAAACGTAGAGTGAAAAAGGGAAGGCTAAAAGACCCGATGATAATTTTTTGAATTATGTTTCCGGAAATTCCTGCCAGTCTATTCTATTCGATAAAAGGCCAATCATTATGTTCGAATAATATTTATCTAGCCGGTAGACTCGCTTTTTAAAAACGCATTTTTACTAAAATAACAATCTGTACCCTGTATAACAATAAAGCAGTTTTTGACATGATAAAAATTATCTTGACCTTCCTACTAACAAAGACAAGAATTTTTTTTAATTAATAATATACAGGGTGCTCTATTTGAAATAACAAAGTTGCTGCTTGACCGGAGTAAAAACTGAAAGATGGCGGAAATGATTGTCTTTGTAATAAACCGAGCGTAAACTTCTCAAATTTCCATAACTGTTCCACGGGGTGTTAAGAAATTGGACTACAAATAGGTATATGTTTTTTTTCATCCTGTATAAATAAGCTATCAACATTTTTGGTAAACTTTTCTGAAGTTTGTTTTAATGCCAAAGAAATTATCTACAATTTGGCGTACAAACAATTGAAATCGATGAAAAATTACCAAAGTTCTTGGCCAAAGAACTTCGGCAAAATTTTAGTGTCTGAGTTTTTTGCCGGTGAGTGTAGTTTCCAATATATAAATAGTATACGCTCATCGTGACACCTTCAATGAAAACTTCTACATTTCTTTAAAAAAAATTATGATGTCAATTATGTAACGGCGGAAAGCGGCGAACAAAAGATAACGAAAGAGAAGCCATTTTATGCTGTTTCTCCCCGGTTTGCTAAGAAAGGCGGGAGAGTCCGTGAACCATACTATTCACAATAAACTTTCTCAGCTATTAAATTATTTAATTTAAACGGTAGTAGGGCGTTGCTGTAGTGGAGTTAAGGCCGAAGTATAACCTTGTTAGCCAGCACAACTGAGTTATGGTCTTATAATGCCTGGAATGAGAAAAAGAACATCTCCAGGACTTCGGCATTCGTCAGTCTTCTCCAAGCAGGCGGTCGAGATGTTTTAACTTTTAGTTTTTTGCCGGTGAGTGTAGTTTCCAATATATAAATAGTATACGCTCATCGTGACACCTTCAATGAAAACTTCTACATTTCTTTAAAAAAAATTATGATGTCAATTATGTAACGGCGGAAAGCGGCGAACAAAAGATAACGAAAGAGAAGCCATTTTATGCTGTTTCTCCCCGGTTTGCTAAGAAAGGCGGGAGAGTCCGTGAACCATACTATTCACAATAAACTTTCTCAGCTATTAAATTATTTAATTTAAACGGTAGTAGGGCGTTGCTGTAGTGGAGTTAAGGCCGAAGTATAACCTTGTTAGCCAGCACAACTGAGTTATGGTCTTATAATGCCTGGAATGAGAAAAAGAACATCTCCAGGACTTCGGCATTCGTCAGTCTTCTCCAAGCAGGCGGTCGAGATGTTTTAACTTTTAGTTAAAAAAAAATAATTTCACCGGAATTTCCTTCTGTCGCTAATTATGTTGTGCGTGTGTGTCATTTGGTAGGCGCAAGATGGCGGGACGGGTGTTTCTGAATTTACCATTTAGAAGTTTTACGGTAGAAATATTTATTTATTTTTAATATATTATATTGGTGTTCCATTTTAACAACAGTATTATAATTTTCGGGAATTTAAATATTTTATTCTAATTAAAAATAATTCCGTAGAAAAATTTCATTTTGGTCCCACCTATTAGAGACAAAAGGTATTTATTTAAAAATATACTGGGTTTTTCATTAGGAGTTGTTAATATAGTAACTGGAGAGGTATTTATAAGTATATTCCTCTTTACCGAGATACAGGGTGATTAATTATAAATATTTAAAATTATCTTACAACCTTCCAATGTTTTGTTTTTCAAACTTGGTGAAAAGTTTTCCTCTATTACCAGAAGCGTGCTGTAGGGAAAATCTTTCTTTTTCCCGCTACAATCTACGTTACTGTATTAACAATAATTAATGTTTTATTTTTTATTTTACTGATTTAGTTATAAAATATTTATTAAAAAAATTAAAAATAATAAAAAATTTCATTATAATTACAAATATTAGTTATGATGTTTCAAAATATATTTATAAATTTTTTACTAATAAAACAACACTCTAGGAACCGAAAAAATAATATTTTTTTTATCCGGATAGGCGGTGTATATTATTTTCAGCTTACTTAGAATTTTAAAGATTAAATAATAATAAAACCCACAATTTCATCAATAAATTTAGAATTATTTTTAAATTTTATTCAAATTTTCTTCGAGAAGTATTTCCACAACTATATAAACTTAAAAATATTCATGTTGTAGTAATTTCGATTTATTTAAAATTTTAATAGGCTTAATTTCAACAAAAACTTGAATTACTTCACCAATACCGGCTACAGAAACAAATTTGATTTCCACCACATAACGAATACCTAATTAAAAATATTTATTAAGATCAAAACTATGAAAATATTTAAATTTTTGATAATAAAAACTGTTATTCTAATTTTAATTCCATTTTATATTATTTTTGATTTAACTTCTGGAAAAACTGAAAAATCGTGTATATTTTGAACATCAATAGGTACATTAGAAAATGTTTGTGAATAATCTATTTACTGTTCACTACAGTTTTTCGAGAAGAACTGGCTTTTTAAAGCGCATTTCCGAGACACTTTCCGACGGAAATGTCAGAAGAAAAATCTGGCATTAATATAATGATAAAAGTATAGAAGTAATTAATTAAAATATTTATACTTATTGCACATAACTTACAATCAATAATAAAATACTTAAAAGAAGTACTTTTATTGCCAAATTAATTAGTTTTAATAACAAAAATATTATAATTAAAATAATTTTGAATATAAAAATAACAAATTTTGTTTAAAATTGATAAAAAATATGATTAAATATATTTTTAAACTAAATATTTGAATTTAAACACTTACTTTGTAAATTCATAGAAGAAGGAAACATAGTAGCTCTATGTACATCTTGTACATGGGATCTGGACCCCATAACAGCACACTGCGAACCGGCTGTAACAGGATGATGTACCCCCATAGGCCCCCCGGAACCAGGATTGTAAGATCTAGCCATAGAAGCGGCGGCAGCTGTATATCTATAAGCGGCTTGCGACATTTGACTACATGATGTCAAATCTCCGTAAGAACAAGGCATGTTCGACAAACCTGTGGGATCCATGGTAGTACCTTGAAGACAAGAAGAATCAAATCCTGCTTGATTCAAGTACGAATAGTCCATTTTGGCGCGAAATTATAACGCGGGAATTTTTATTATGAGGTTATGAAATTGAATAAAGGGGTCGTTATGTGTAATCGAATAAAAGTTTTTTTTTTTATCGAATTAGGTATCTTAACGCGGTTTAGATTCACAAGAGTTTTTTAGAAACACAACAGTGACTCTCAAGTCTATGACTGAAATCAAATGATAAGCTTAATTCAATAACGAGCAACTTTAGGGGAGGATCGGAAAAACTCAGTGTAACCGGGAAAACGGGGATGAAATCATGAAAACGGGTCGTAGTATGCCGTAAAAACGGGCGTGGCCAATGCCATGACAACTACTCGCGCCAATCGTCGTCACGATTCGTTTGAACGCTCGCTAAGGGTTGGTCGGTATAGGTGACGTCACGGGGGTGAAGAGCACGCGACTGTTAGGGTTCAGTTTCTGTGTGACACAATCGCACATATGAAGGGAATATTAAAATGTTCCTTTTGGATGTTGAATTAAATTTGCATTCTGATCTTATCTGTTTTCCTTTTAGTGTTTATATATCAACACTCAACAGTTGTGGAGGTGTGTGATTTCTTGTTTTTGGAGAATCCGGAGAGATGCCTGAGGCTGGAAATTGGTTTGAAGATGCTAAAAAGTAGAGGAAAATAATAGTTTCATTAAATTTTACTATTGGGGTATTATTTCAATAATAATAATAATAATATATTGCATGAGCTGGTGGCGGAAGCAGATAATTCTATTCCCCCTTAGATCTTGTAAACCCCGATAAGAAATTTGAAATCGTTAAAGACTCTGACTCTAAACAGAAGAAAGCGCTTCATAGTTGACTTCATCACGACCTCAATCAACCACATATTGAATAGGAAGGATCAAATAAGGGGTTGGTTGGTTGGTACACAGACGAAAAACAGGCCGGGTTAGTGGGCCCCAACACTGCAGCCGTTGGCTTATTGTATTGTCCTGTCTGTCTGCTAGTCCGTGAGAAGATTTGTGACCTTGATGAGATCTAGAAGTCTCCTCACAGTATCTCTTTTGGTGAGGTTGTATATTGGGTCATCCGGCCCTATCTGTCTATACCTCCACCAACGTAGAGCCTCACATTCGAAAATTATATGGGTGGCTGTTTCGTCCTCCTCACCACATAATCTACATGTAGGTTCTTCTTGGAAGATCCCCATTGTGTGAAGGTGCTTTCTCAGGCCGCAGTGTCCGGTTATAAGGCCGGTTACCAGCCTGATATCTCTCCTATTTAACTTCAGGATTTCTTCAGTAAGTTTTGGTATGAGTTGTTTGACCATCATTTTACTGTGTTTGAGCTTCGGAATTGTTTGCCAGTATTTGAGGTGTTGTTTGTGCACCCACTGGTTTAATGTGGTTCTTACCGAAGCCTTTGTTATACCGGTTGCCGGTTCAGGACCGGTGTAGCCGGTTGCCGATCCTTCTCGTGCTAGGGCATCTGCTTTTTCGTTCCCTTAAAAAGGGGTACTCTGATGGAACATTGTTTCCAGAAACAGAAGGATTTATGTTAGCAACTCAAGACCAAACAATTACAAGAAATTTGTCATAAGAAAACCAAGCACCGTGTCGGACAAATGCAGAATGTGTAAACAAACAAAAGAGACGATACAACACATCCCAATAAACACAGGATATACTATGGATATCCAGATAATGTCCACGATTCGTCCATATGGACATGGACACAGTATGGACATATGGATGTCCATTTACCACTAGTATAATGGATATTCGTTTGGGGACTTTCACTGGACCTTCAGTTCTCGTTTTTTGGACATCCATTGTCCATCCATGAGATGTCCATGGTTTATTTATCATGTCCAATGAATGTCCATATTTGTACAAGGTATATCCATTCTTAGTGCGAAACGGGATGTCCAATTTTGTGGCAAATGGATGTCTATAGGATATCCTTCTAGACTTGAACGGTTATCCTATGGATATCCCTTAATTCCAATGAGGATATCCATTGGACATCCATTGTATGTTCATGTGTTATATGGGATTACGTCGGGATGTTCAGCCATAGCTAACATTAATTACCTACGAAGGCTCAATCAACTTTGCAGCATCATCCATCCGAAGCTGGACAACAAATTTGGATTAGTTCACACCTACACGCCTTATTAGAAGTACCATCCGCATTCTGTTCTAGATAATACTAATTTTAGACTATACTACGATAGGTAAATTATCACTGACAGAGGGGTGGCGAATAACCGTAAATTTTAAGACGAAAAGTTACTAAGAACAGGTGTGATCAGTTTTATCGTAAATAAGATACAGGGTGATCAATATTTTTATTATTTTAATAGAAGCATTGTTCAAAATGTTCAAGGACTGTTGGAAACATAATATCAGCCATGAAAATTGATTATGACATGTCTTGTGATGCTGGCTTCATCTGTAAACAAAACAGTAGTACCAAAAATTGAGATTGTTTGCAGTTTTTCTAAAAATTCATTGGCAATAGAGAGCGGATAGTCATTATCCCACTTAATGGAGTGCTTATCGTTATTTGTGTAATTTTTTGTTCTGGAAATATACATGTTTTTTTGCTTCATTTCCAGTCCTAATCCTTCTGACTCTACAACTAGATTTTGCAGGATATATTGAGAACTGTTTTACTTATAAATAATATAAAATTGATTTTTAGAGTAATTTATTTTTCTGGACTTCCCAGATTATTTTTTGTAGTTACTTACTTCATTGTTCTGTCTCCAAACTTTCGCTCTGTTACCATTTTCTCGTTTATGGGAGCTGCTAACATTATTGGAACTTGCGCTGGTGCAAAGTGTATAAAAAAATATGTGATTACCTATTGTTTCCGATTTTTTTTGCTTTTTTCGTAAATTTTGTTGTAAAACGTTTTATTTTTTTTGAATGACAATATTTATGTTAGCAGAGACCGATTTTAAAAATATTTTTCTGGAATATGTGTAAAAAAAACGAAAACTAGAAGCTTTTATCTTTAGAGAACCTCTTGAGAAGATAAAAGATCGTATAAGAGAGTAAGAAGTGAAAAGTAAACAGAGTGATAGATGTTTATTATGGACGGGTGCGGGACTACCATAGTTAGGCAGGTCCCTGGGGATATACGGGATGAATCTTGGAGGAGGGGCGGCTGCCCGCTACCAAATACCGCCCGCCGCCACTTCTTGGACAAATTGCCGGCAACGAACAAACGGAGACTTGAATCACGTTTGCTGAAATATTCCACCAAGAAAAATATTTTTTTTTTAATTTCAAATTAACGGAAAAATGATGTTTCAGGGTGAATTTTCCTAATTCAATAAAATAAATAAAAAATTGCAGTAAAAATAAAATGTATGACGATGTTCCTCAATGTAGGTTTATAAAAACAGGGACATTTGATACTATTACTACTTGGACAAGCTTGTAACGACACTTTCATTTCATTCCACGTGAATTATTTTCTACAACAGAACAAATTGCTGTTGCTGTAAACTCAAAAAAAGTTGTTATTTTGAATAGAACACCCTGTATATTATGAACTTTCAAAATAAAAAGATGATAAAAAGCAATTGAAATTTAATTCATTAGTAAATATTGAATGTTGTTGGTGGAATAGACTGAAAGGACCAAATTCCAGATCCCGTTTGTACAGTAGAGATGGACTCCTGTCTTGAGGCAATGAGGACAATCAGTCACCCTTGTTCTTATTTCCACGTAGATATGTGTCTGCTCTTCACTGTCTCGAAATCCTGTACAGACTTGAGGCAAATTTCGAGATCCTATCTTATTTTCTTTTTGTTGTCAAGGAGATTGAAACAATTCGCGTTTATTGGTGACATTAGTTTCATCCTTTATACTTATTACAAGGAAAATTATAATAAATATATCTAATTTAAAATTGAAATTCGATTAGGGGTACACAGTAATTAATTCAACCCCGATCTCGACAAATCTAAAAGTCTTGGTCTCGTCTCGTAAAAACTTAAGTATAATCCCATTCCTTCACATACAACGTCTCGTAAAAAACTCTCAATTCCATTAAAAACACTTAATAACAGACAATTAGAGTTCATATAATAGCCTTTTTGGTGTGCGTCATTGATTGTTAATGTCCTTCTAACACATTACGTTGGAAGAAATGAAACAAAAGGCAGGTCTGTCTGTCACAATAATGAACTGTTTAAACGTATTACAAACGTTAACCCTTTGACAGAAAAATTTGATTGGTTGATGTTTAGTTTACGTGCAAGCGCGACCTATCAATCGGGCGAATTTTATATCAAAGAACGATGCAGACGTTCCCTTCGTAGCGGCAATGTGTCTTACGTCTTTTTCTAATGTCCCACTGACAGTTCTCGTCAGGTCTGTACTTTGTTGTTTACCATCAATTAATATGTATGAAAAGTAAATATTGATCCTATTGTTAGCATTTTATTTATTTAAATAATACAAAATATGCCTAGATACACGGAAAAAAAGCAGCATTATTTTGAAAGTTATCAAATATTTTCAGTTAGAAAAAGAATCTGGTAAACCATTGATACCTTTAACTTCAGTGAACCAAGTATTTTTTATATAACAATAAATGAAATTAATATAAATCAAGTTAATCCTATTTCATTAGGATTGTTTAAATATTTTATTTTTATCTATTGTGTTTCAGCGCGTTTCGGATGCATTGGGAACATCCTTGCCGACTGTAGCAAATTTGGCAAAAAATGGCATTCACATAAATTTTCAATACACCACCTGTACATATTTTAATGAACATCAAATACATGAGGTCAGTAAAAACATCAATGAGACAGTGGCCACATTTAAACAAATAAAACAATGAAATTCACTAACAATAAGAATTATAAGTGAAGAATACCTTTTTCAATAAAACTTAAGAATAAAATAGGGTCCCATATACAGTGCGTGCAGACTTAATTGAACAGGCTATAATTCTTTTGCAGGACTATATTTACTAATTGAATATACAATTTGTTTTATTTTGCAGTCTTTTCATATCCCAGGTATTATTAATTTCATAGTATTTTCGAATTTGGCTGAATACGATCCTGATCATTTTATTTATCAAATTTAAGGTTAGCTATATGTCAAAATACGCAAACGCAAACGATGACGCACACCAAGAAGGCTATTATATGAACTCTACTTACTTTTTTTAATTTCTTATAAAAATTTCACGAAAATACGAGATTATGTATACATAATATGTAGTCTCGATATCGCGTAGAATATTTTCTTGTCTCGTAAAACCAAAACGAGACGAGACAAATCTCGGGTTTGTGGTTTGATATTTAACATAGGTATCTTTCCACCAATACCACCAACGAAATATTAAACTGACCAGAAACAAATCAAATTTTTATCGAACCTATAAGAAAGGTGTTGGTTAACAAAAACACAAAATTTATCTATTTTAGACTTTAATTTATTTTACAGAATTATAAATTTTGCCACTACGCGTTCTTCTTTCACCGAATGAACTAGACTGTCTGATACAAACTTCGTTTAGCCCGCTTTCCTTTGCCAGCCTTTTTACGACGTGTTTTTTTCCTTTCCTTCGTCTTCCAATCGTATTACTATCTCCACAAGCATTTGTTAAAGACTTTTTAACTTCTATTGATGATTGATCTCCACCAGGAGATGCCCTTTTAGACGCGTAACCCTGATTGCTGTATATCACTTGGCAAGGATTCTCTGTTCTTGAAGCTTCGTCTAAATTGGTTGAACTACCACCTGGAAAACTGACTTGAAACGTTTCACGAGGTAGTAAAAGACAAGGATTTAGATTCGTTACTGAATCTGTAAATTGTTTTGCTATTCTAAACATTGCATCTGTGCAACTTTTGCGTTTTCCCCATAGATTTTTCAAAAACCACGACCGACGCCTGAAAGCAAATATACATTATAATTATAAGGGTAGGTTTGCTCAGAAATTGTTTCAACAATTTTTTTATTTTTTTAAGCAATCGGGACTTGAAAGATTTATGTTCCAAGAAACATTTAAATAATCTAATTCTGGTATCCATGGTACTTACCTTGGCATGTTCTCTGGTGAAGAACAATGCCGTCGACCGACATTGACTAAAGTCCCTTTTTTTAAATGACTGTATAGGTAAAATAACGCCCCAGAAACCATAAATAATGTGGACATATTCGGTGCATTACTGGTAGGTAGTGCAGGCTAAAAAACAACAAAATATTTAATAAGATATTAAGACTCTGGATACAAAAATACATCCTCAACAACCCAGGCACTAAATATTTGGACCATTTCCCAAATTATCTACTTCTATAGGCATCTAGTTTGAAATTTTGAGTAGTTGTAATAGTTCTGGTATTCCCTCTCCAAAGTGCTTCAGTCTTAGTCCTTGTAAGTTCTCACAGAAGCAGCGTATGTGAGTAGGTGTTTCATCACTTAGCTCACATTTTTTCACTAATTTTTGTGTAGATGTTTCTCTGGAAAACAGTTTCAGGCGACTATATGAGTAGTGGCCTTTAAGTGCATTTTGCCTGGTTGAGATTTCTTTGTCTACCTTGTTCAGTGAACACTTTGTATGGAAGTTACCTTCTATAAACCTCCATTTGAATTGATGGTCTTTACTTATGCAGAGCATGAAGATAAAAAAAATTAAGGTACTTACTATGCGTCCTGTTACTGAATCAAAGTATCTTCTAAAAACTACCGTACACAAAGCTAATGGAACACTCCCAGGAATCATCCTTTTGAATTTTTTCGGTTAAATATTGAATCAACACATTAATTTCTATTTGAAAGGTTCAGTTAATTTAAACATAATTTAAAACATCATTGACATTAAGATTTGGGATGTCAAACTTACATTTAGATCTGTCAAATGAAAGCACAAAACAGACAAACCTATAGAAGTGAAAATCCTGTGTCAAGGTGTGAGAGAACTCCAGCGATCGCTGTGGATTGGTTTGGAACTAATTCATGCGGTTTTTTAATTTTTACTTTAAGTACAATTTTAATAATAAATATTTCATACTATAAGGAATAATAATGGGAAAATGAAATAAAAAACATTTCGCAAGTGAAATTGTAATTTATTAACTTTAAATTTTCTACAGAGTAAATTATTATCCAAAGAAACTTGGAAAAATAATTAATATTGAAATAAATAAAATATTATTTTTTTTCTGGTTGAAGATCAAGTACAAAAAGCAAAAGATTTTATCTTAGCAAACAAACACTCTTAGCAAATAATCGAATAAATTACAGTTTTTGTCTAAAGACCAAAATAAAAGCAAATGGCAAACGTAAATAATGCTCGAACAGTCACAAATAGAAACTCATAGGACCACATTTTTTTATTTTCACAAACATAAGTTCCTTGGGTAGGCTCTAATATGGTTTGTATGAGTATTAGGTTTATAAAAATCTTTGGGTAATCATCATTTTTCACTGCTAAACAAACAATATTTTGATTATGAAAACCTAAGCTCAAATAAGTAAAATGAAAAAAATGTTTCAACTTATCTATGTTAATAAATCCTATGAAAAGTAATACAGGAAGGCCAAAAAGAATAAAGTAACAGGTAATATAAAAACAAACGATTTTAATAGCTAAGATGAACCATTTTTACATCTTTTCTTCTTTTAGCTGCCAGAATTTCTTCGACAACTCTATCGCATCTAGCGCTTCAGGTGGATAGGTTTGAAACAAACCTAATTTCTTCGTTCAAGGTAATTCTATAAACTTTCCCTTGTAGCAAAATAAACTTATTTGCAGCTCTATTTTATATTTTCTGTATGTCTTTAAGTAAATTTTGTATAACTACAGTTTCACTTTGAAATTTCGTTCATATATATAACAAAAACAAATCATAGTGCTTGCCAACAATCAATGGGCCAGCAAATGTGATTAAACAACAATTTGACTGTTGAGAGAGTGCAGAAGGACGTCGCTCAAGGCACGTGTCACTCAAAAGGCGAACTTACAAAACACGTGGCGCACACGATGAGATCATATCTGATGAGAGTGATGAGGCATTGTCGATGGTCGAAAACCGGAATTGTTAGTAGTTGATTGGGAAACATTTGTGGAACATTACAAGAAAACTAGGCGTATTGTAATGAAGGGGTGGAAATATAAATATAAGTTTAATCATTTAATGTTTTTAATCCGGATAGTAAACTCCTTTATTTATTATATTGACTATACTTTTTTTTAAACAAGAAGTACTAGTTCATATAGCAACGAATCACGAACTCTAACGCAATTGGTCAAATTCCCCGGCCCAATTTTTGTTCATAAAAAACGAGCACACAAAGTTTAACTCCAAAAACTAATCGATTCGTTTGCCCTCCAGCACTATATGGCCGACCTGTCAAAGTCATGTGTATGTTGACAATGTTTAAGTTATTCTTTATTTACATTTAAGGCTTATTAGGTATTCGCTATGTGCGTACCTACTGTCGCCCCCTCGCGGCTTAAAAACGCAAGTTACGACAGAGATTTACACGTAAAGCTTATGGAAGCAACAATTATTATAAAGATAAGGAGCCTTTCAGCTTTTACAATGTAAATAATTTGAAAATACAAGTGCCTAATGACATAATGTTCAGTATTTTATAAGCGACTAGGTAAGTAATCGTTTTTAAAATGTATTTTTTTTATGTTAAGTGTAGATTTGTAGGTTAGAATCAACGGAGATAAACATTGCCTAAAATCATTAATAAAAATCGATTATTCCATTTTTCATTCTGCTAAATGAAAAGTGAACAAACGCATCATATTATATCTACAATTGCTTAATGAATATTTATGGCTTTCAGCTCTGTATATATTTGTTGTGGACTTTGAACTTGCACTATTTACAATGAAAATAATAATAAAAACTGGGTTTGAGCTTATATCACACGGTATCAACTTTCATCCCAACTCGCAGCCAAAAGGTCAATCTCTGGTGGAATCTGGTCATGTAAGAGATGTACATGAATTCAGAGAAGATGGAAAAAGCTACTTAATTCAATCTAAGATCATCAGACAAACTGCAGTCACATCTACACCTTACACTACAAAACTCTTTGTAGGTCTATTCAATTAATTTTCAATCCATGTTGATCCGTCTGGAGTGAAATAATAAATGTATTTATGAAAACATAAACAAACTACATAAAATTGATGGAGAAAACATGACGTATAGAATACTGTATCAGTGCACACTGTATTTTGAAGTGAGGTTAAGACACTCACTTTACTCTTTTTACAGCTGCAATCCATTTTTTCCTTTGTACCAACTTGTGTTGCGCAGTAGGAAACTTGTAATATTTCACATCACTGTTATTATATCCTGTATTTTTACAATTAACAACAGAACAACAGTCGTGCCCCATTTTCCCCTTTATTTATATACAATATACCACGTCAGTCTCTGACCGAATTGCGAAAATTCACCACTGCGCGCGCTGGGATAGTTTCGCCTATCCCCTCCAACGGTCCGCACACAGCGAATAGCACAAAATAAAAGTGAACAGAATTTTTGACATCGAAAAATGTGTACATCCTGCTTTTACACTTCTACACCTCAATTTAATCCCATTAAATTTCCATAGAAAATTTTTACTTCAAACTGAAAATTCATCACACCTGAGGCATTTTTACAAATCATCTCGTTTCCTTTAATCACTTAAACATGGGACATTATTTTAGGGAGGGTTCACGCATTGAACGACAAGTGTCATTATTGTGCAGAATTAATGTAGCAACGAAGTCATAATAGCCTTCCGACCCCCACAGTGTAGAAAAGGGCTTTTTCGTAGGGCCAGATGTATTTCCTTTTCATATTATATAGTTGGTAGTTGGGTTGTGGTGTGCAAAACTTCCACTTGATCTAAGATTGACTATAGAACCAGACACGTGGCTGGTGCGATGAGCATTTGTCAGCCACAGTCAGTCAGTTCCCCTTTTCATCATTTTTAGATCATTAAATTGTTTTGATACTGATACATCTTATATTTTTGTGATAATAGATTTGATTTTAATAAAGAATTGTTGCCATCAAAAGGTGCTGTGAGAAATTATCGCCAACTTCAACTTGATACTTTTAATGTTTTAAATAAACTAACATATTATTTTGAAATGTAAATAATTTCGATGGAATTTAATTCTGGTTTTTTATTTAATGCCAAAAGGGCTCACAGCTTCATCCGCACCAAGTTTTAAATAACAGTTGACTGAATAATGTTGAATAAATATCGGAAAAATCTAGAATAACTAATGTCGTTTATATCGAAGAGTGTAATAATTTCTAGTATAATTAAAATTTTGCTAAAACTATAACATCTATCATTATAGTAATTAAAAATGTTCTCGCACAAATTCAACCGTCGTCCGGGTTAAAAATATCGACGGGGTATCTTAGAAAATGAGTAAAAAGGGACCCGAGGCATCATCGTCCCGAGGGATATCCACTGTCAATGTCGTGGAACATTCGACGGTGCTGCCAATGGCAAAGCGTCGCCGTGGATAGGCTTCCGTCGCATGAACGGCATCGGGATGTTTGTATATGTGTGGGAAGGCGTCGCTCGATCTGGTCACACTTCTCCCAAAGGATTAACGGATAGTTGTATTGTATAGGGTGTTAAAAAAGTGAGATACACATAAATAACGGTAGAAGACATTATAATTTACGTTTGGGATGCATTTTGAACACCTCCTACATCAGCGTCGATGAGAATTGCCATTTTATTTTCCAAATTGAAAAATTTCGTTAAAAATTACTATTAAAAGAACTTGAATTGATTTTTTTTGTTAACACTACCCGATTCAGTTTATAAAGTGTATTTTGGCACGAGGAATCGAATAAGCACATTCGCGGAGTCGAAATCACCCCGGAAATGGTGAAAACCATAAACAATACCGAAAAAAGTATCAAATAAATGTTGTAGAGCGTGAAATTTTACACCGACATGTCCCCTCACGCGTGAAAATTCATTCAATATTTCAGATTTTTCCGACCGTTTGGTTATTGAAAAAACCTGAATGCCGAACGGTTTTTCCTGTATTTTCACTATTTCCCGGTCAATTTCGACTTCACTAAAATGCTCATTAGGTTACTCATGACAAAATTCACTTTCGGGAAGTGTTAGCAGAAAAAGTCTTTTTTTATTGTACTATTATAATAAATGTGTTAGTTGATGACGGAATCGCATGATATTTTCCAGCTTCGCAAAGCGGAAAACCCTTTGCCGATGTTTATGAAATGGATCTCGAGATATTAACGCACTTACGATCTTAAATTGCTTCTTATCTTATTAGACGCTATGAAGAGGGGCATTAACCGGTTAATTCTCCTTTACATTATAATTAAATTTTCTTGTTGTTGTTAAACCCCCCCGGTTTCGTCTTTTGATGTTTTATTATAATCATTGATGATAATAAGTTTTCTAATTCTTCGCCGCCGATTTTAGAATTTGAGGTTAGGGATTAACTTTATCATTTATTGAATCAAAACGTTTTAAAAAAATATTTTTATGCATCTGAAATTGGTAATTTTATGTTAGTGAAGCTTTTGCGACTCAAAATATCACTAATATTATAAAATATACAATTCGTTCTATAATTTTTCCAAGAGTATCTCAATTGGAACTGAAATTTTCCAGATAAAATGTTTATATTTATTCTAAGAAACATCCTGTAAATTTTACCTGCTATCGCAAGTTGTAAAAATTACTCAACAAAAATATATATATGACAATTATCCGTATCATACCCTTTATCATAGTCCAAACATATAAATCATTGCTACAAGTTTAATAAATATAAAGCATCTTAATATTTTCAATGTATACTTGTATAAACTTAAGCTCTTCAACCATACCATCAAGTACAAATATTAATTACATGGATAAAGTTAGCTTAGATTTAGGGCTAGGGCTGTGGAAATTTTGAAATTTTTACCAGGTTCATTTAAAAAAAAAGATGAGATGTATTTGACCTTGATTTGTATAGGAAGTTTCTAAGGATATTTTATTCATCACAGACGTCTTTCTAATAAAATCGAAGATTCCACCATGCATAGACCACCTGCAGAGTGAAAACTCTGAAGCTTCAAGTTCAGAGGTCCACATCGAGCCTGAGTCGAACCAAGCGAAGAAAGACTGAAAATATATGTGATGAGCCTTAATTAGACGGGACATTGCCAGAACTAGATCTATTGAGGATGTATTATGAAAAAAGCTCGACTCAAGCACGTCCAAGTGATAGCCCAGAAGACGATGTCTCATAAGATGACATGTCCTGATGACTAAAGGCTAAAATCACCAGTAGATCCATGAAAAGGTTAGTATTTAAGTTAGGGACAGCGTTAACAACAACGTTAAAATCTTTTCAAGCTAAGAAAGACTGAAAATATATGTGATGAGGCTTAATTAGACGGGACATTGCTAGAACTAGCTCTATTGAGGATGTATTATGAAAAAGGCTCGAGTCAGGCACGTCCAAGTGATAGCCAAGAAGACGATGTCTCATAAGATGACATGTCCTGGTGACTAAAGGCTAAAATCACCAGGCAGAGCAGTACAAGAGGGAACATACGTAAGTGAAGCTTCAGTAGATTCATGGAATAGATTTCAATTGAGAATAGCTTCAGCAAGTGATGCCACTCTATGAAATCTTTCCAAGCGAAGGAAGACTCAAAATATGTTGAATGAGGTATTATTGCATGGTATAGTACTAGAAAAGATAGGCTCGAGTTAGATTCCCCCAGGTGACAGCCAAGAAAAGAACGACGCTTAAATCTACATGACCTGGTAACTGAGGGACTAAGTTTACCAGGCAAAGGAGTTCAAGGAGATACATATAAGTTAATCTAGAATCTTTTACTAATAGCTATGAAGTTAATTTGTCTTCTGCTATTGAAAATGTATACAATCAAGATACATAAACATCACGAGCTATAATAATGTTCTGTACCCAGTCATCTTGAAAAAATTCAAATAAAATAGACGATATCTACGTGACTAAGAGCAAACAATATCAAAATATTTATCTGCTGAAAAATAATATTCTCGAGAATTACACATGACACAGGTAGAATCAACCTGCAACAGTTACCTATACCCTTATCTTAGATAAAAAAAAAAGGTATTAACGAGTGTATTTATCCTTATTTTATTAAATGTGTCATTAAAAGATAAGGAGTTTTATCTTGTTTGAGAATAGTACTTGCAAACAGATCTCGCTCGCAAGCAATCATAACCATACCTAGTTATTAATGTGATTAAAACGCTCAACGATGGGGCGTAGTGCGAAAAATTGCAATTTTCTAAAAATGTGCTGCAAATATTTGGTTTTTGTACTGTTAGTTAGTGTCGTAAATGCGCAAGATGTTGATCAATTCACCGGAAGTGGTGTTGAAAATACAGAAACTGTTATTAAGAAAGTTGATGACGTAGAAATGTTGTCGCAGCCTGTTCCAGAAGGTAACGCACCTGGTGATGAAAAACCTATTCCGGTGGAGAACGAACCAGCTGATGTAGTTCCTTCCAATCCCAATTATGGTAAAACTATTTATTTATTGTAGATTGTTCTAACAAAATGAAGTATTAAGATCAACAATTGTGTGATTAAACTACAAGATTTGTTTTTCATTCAATTCTTGCTTCCTTAAAATTGTATTATCTTCAAAGGCAAATAACTCACTTCCTCTTCTTCAAGTCCTCCGAAACAAATTAGATTATCAGCTTGACTCTTTTTATGTAGCCAACCGCACATCCACCGGTCGAACTCTAAAGTTTCCTTCTCTAGGACTTCATCTGTCAACCCCACTAGCTTTGCGAGTCTATCAAACTTACTACTAATGGTTCACCTTTTATGCCTGCTGTAAATTTTATAGAATATCCTGAATCTAATAAACTGTTTCTGTCTTGGTGAGACTTTCCACAATTCTAGAGATTTCTGTGCCACCCACTTTCTTGTTACCATGTCTATTGTCGATATTGCGACGTCTGGGAAGGGTTCCGGTCCAATGAAGCGCCTATTCATTGTCCTTATGACCTTCGTGAACTGGTACCCAGGCTTATTGACTTACAACAGCATCAGAGTGCGTTCCATAATAGCTTAAAGTTGACCTCTTTGGTGTCGAGTGCATTTAGGAAACTATAGATTGCTTTTGGAAATGAAATAAAACTTTTAACGTATAAAATCTTTATATATTTTTTTCACCAATTGTTTATCTAATATTTCTATTCTGCATGACGTAATTGTTACATATTTGTAATCATAGTTTATATGGGTATATTGTAAAAAATACTGTGCCTGTTTTTATTCAATTTAAATGTTTTAACAACAAAATGGGACTTGTATATTTTAATGCATGTAAAGTAATAAAAAAGGTTGTACTTATTTGTATTTTGAACAGTTTATTTTAAGGGTAATTTAAGTATCCAAAAACCATACATTCTTTATGTATTTAAGATTGTTTGCTAAAGAAGATAACGCATTTAAATATATTATTTAAAGACATACCTAAAAAAACTGTTCAAAAGATCTGTCTTGTTCGCTTTTTGAATGGAGTCATGCCTTTTTGTAGGTCAAAAAGTGTTTTTTACAATATGGACAAACTTAACAAATTAATACTTCTTTTGTAGATGTAGATTTAGACAATAGCCAAAAAAATCCAACTAACAACAGTGGGTGGACCCATCAGACAATTAACAAATCTGGAAAATATACCGTCTATTATGGCTCAGATTATGGTTAGTTTTAAAAACAAAACAAAAATGTTTTGTCATGCTTATTAATACAATGTCGCAATGTTATGGGGAATGGATTTTTTAACTGCTTTAACCACTTTTACACGTTTTCATTTTATCCTCATCAGGTTTTGAAAGAGAACTGCTTCTTCCAGTTCATTTTCCATGAGATTTTCTTGCACTTCAAAGGACCTTACACACCTTTAATATATCCTCATAAAAAAATACCAAAAATGGTGTGTAGGGTTGTTTATAATATTGACTAGTTTCTTGATTACCACCACTTTTAGTCCATAACATACTATTATTTGTGTAAAAATGGAATCGGGACAAACTCAATGATGGGGGAATCAAAAGAACAAAAAAATTATTCTTAGAATAGTAGATGCAAGAGAAAAAACTGACAAATAGGTTGTTAAAAACATCCTGAATTAAATCGGATTGAAGCAATGAGGTGAGACAGAAAAGGAACTGGACAAGACTGATACAGTATAAACACATCATCATCCTGAGCATGATAGTCCTTGCTGCTATAAGTAGTCGCAAGGTAACTTCCAGGAATACCAGGAAGAAGGCTCAAAAAGAGGATCAGCATATCTTAAGCCAAACCCAGTTCTTTTAGCAACAAAAGGGTATGAAGACAGCAAATAATAAAGTGAATTGCACCCATCATCAAACGTACTTATACTATCTCCTGGATAGTACCAGATGCTTGTAGATGAAAAAATAAAGTAGAGTATGTGGCCAGTTCCATGAGAAGATAAAAAAACTTGTAGGACAAAGAAAAATATTGAAAATTATTTTGTTTACTGAGATAAAGTACAATCGTTTATAACAAAGAGTTGAAAAAAAAAATCATCTGATAAACAGCAAATTCTATGAAATCTTCTTACGCAACACAAAAATATCACATCAATTACTTTTGTCTATAAGCCTTATCTCGATTTTTTATATCTATTTATCACCTGTGGATATTTTATATTCGACGCCATTTTACTTGGGTGCGGTTAGCGTCACAATGGGAATAATAAATAATTTTCGTCAGAATGTTTGTTTTTCGTTTGGCCATGAATATAGATAACGAATAGTCGTAAATAGTAATGAAATTTGTTACTCGATATAGGTAATCACTAATTTTGTCTATTTATATTCGCAATATTGGTTACCTACACCAACCACCCAACTCATTTGGGGTTGCTACCTTCCAAATATTTAATCCCATGGTGTAATTAACTATTAATTTATAACTATAGCCTTTTAACGACCTTAACCATTTATAAAGAGAGATGAGCGAATATATCTCAGGAGGTATTTACTGAACAACATTTAAAAAAAGATATTGACATGCTCTTTTCACCCACTTTTGTACAATTTCAATCTCCATTGGAATAATCTGCAAAAGTTGTGCTTTTCCATTTTCTTTTTACTCTGAATTCAAACATGTACCAAAGCTGGCTATATATTTGCCTGTAATGTTCTCTTTTAAGTTGCGGAATCCTTAGTATCATATCTGCCTAAGTATTTGCTTGTAGTCGTTGTATTTCAAGTTGCAAAATCTTTAGTGTCATAGATGCAATCTATGCATTTGCTTGTAGTCGTTCTCTTTTAAATTGTGAAATGCTTAATATCATAGCTGGCTATGCATTTGCTTGTAGTCGTTCTCTTATAAGTGGTGAAATGCTTAATATCATAGCTGGCTATGCATTTGCTTGTAGTCGTTCTCTATTAAGTGGTGAAATGCTTAATATCATAGCTGGCTAGCATTTGCTTGTAGTCGTTCTCTTTTAAGTTGTGAAATGCTTAATATCATAGCTGGCTATGCATTTGCTTGTAGTCGTTCTCTTTTAAGTGGTAAAATGCTTAATATTATAGCCGGCTATGTAATTGCTTGTAGTCGTTCTCTTTTAAGTTGTGAAATGCCTAATATCATAGCTGGCTATGCATTTGCTTGTAGTCGTTCTCTTATAAGTGGTGAAATGCTTAATATCATAGCTGGCTATGCATTTGCTTGTAGTCGTTCTCTTATAAGTGGTGAAATGCTTAATATCATAGCTGGCTATGCATTTGCTTGTAGTCGTTCTCTTATAAGTGGTGAAATGCTTAATATCATAGCTGGCTATGCATTTGCTTGTAGTCGTTCTCTTATAAGTGGTGAAATGCTTAATATCATAGCTGGCTATGCATTTGCTTGTAGTCGTTCTCTATTAAGTGGTGAAATGCTTAATATCATAGCTGGCTATGCATTTGCTTGTAGTCGTTCTCTTATAAGTGGTGAAATGCTTAATATCATAGCTGGCTATGCATTTGCTTGTAGTCGTTCTCTATTAAGTGGTGAAATGCTTAATATCATAGCTGGCTATGCATTTGCTTGTAGTCGTTCTCTTATAAGTGGTGAAATGCTTAATATCATAGCTGGCTATGCATTTGCTTGTAGTCGTTCTCTATTAAGTGGTGAAATGCTTAATATCATAGCTGGCTAGCATTTGCTTATAGTCGTTCTCTTTTAAGTTGTGAAATGCTTAATATCATAGCTGGCTATGCATTTGCTTGTAGTCGTTCTCTTTTAAGTGGTAAAATGCTTAATATTATAGCCGGCTATGTAATTGCTTGTAGTCGTTCTCTTTTAAGTTGTGAAATGCCTAATATCATAGCTGGCTATGCATTGGCTTGTAGTCGTTCACTTTTTAGTGGTGAAATGTTTAATACCATAGCTTGCTATGTATTTGCTTGTGGTCGTTCTCTTTTAAGTTGTGAAATGCTTAATATCATAGCCGACTATGTATTTGCTAGTAGTCGTTGTATTTTAAGTTGCGAAATCTTTATTGTCATAGCTGGCTATGCATTTTCTTGTAGTCGTTCTCTTTTAAGTTGCGAAATACTTAATATCATAGCTGGCTATGTATTTGCTTGTAGTCGTTCTATTTCTATGTATGCAGGAGAAAGAAAGTTGTGGCGAGGTTCATTTCCTAATTCCAAACACACGCATAATGAAGAAGTAGCTGGTACGCTTGAGAATAATGTAAATTATTATTCATTGAACATTCGAATATCCTTTTGAAATACGTCTTGACATTTCGGATAAATAAAACAACGTATCCTATATAAAAATTAATTTATTAAAAGTTGTATCTGTTCAAATGAAACATCAGTGTTGGCAAATATTTTTCAAATACACCTACTTATTTTATCTTTGTTGATTTTATATGGTTCAGTTAGTTATCGAGTTCGAGATAAAAATTTTGTGTATTTTAATTTGAACTAGGTACATAAAAATATCTTGTTGTAACAAACCATGACACGACAACTTTAACTATATCGACCCAGTTTCTCAAGAAGTTAAATTTTAGTTAAAAAAATAATGTAAAAGCCAACATTTGATATCTAAGAATTTAGACAAAGATACAAATGTTACCTTACTCCTGGTGCTCATGAATTGATGCTTATAGTATGCCTATCTTCGTTTCAGCTTATGCCAAACAACCTTTTGTTTCTTCTTTTCTTTATGCGTTATCCAAGTTAGTAAATAATTATCAAATATAAACATTTTATTTAAAGATCCCATGACATCAGATATCGCTCCTCCAGATACCGATCAACGGGGGGGTACTCTATATTCCATAACAGAAGCAAGATTAGCTGAAATTCGAAAACATTTTATGTACCCATTTTACGATAAAGGTGGAAACTCCGACAACCTTGGGGACTATCAAAAAGACATCCAATCGTCTAATACGCAACTCGAAAAGATTCTTAACTTCCAAGTTCCTTTCTTCGGGTTCAGGTATATATAAACATAGAATACCATCACCAATTACTAATTGATTTCTTCGATTTTAGATTCAACTACACCAGAATATCGGTAAATGGATTCCTGGAGTTCAGCGATCCACCACCAAATTATGACTATCCATTGGTATTCCCTGTTAAAGACTGGCCGAAAAAAAATGACCCATCTTTCATTGGTAAGTAACGATATATTTTAAAAATAAACTTCTCATTCCAAAATTTTCAGGTATTTTCTTCAGTAAATGTAGAATTGGTAACCTTCGCGATACAGACGTCGATCAAAGAACGCCAGGAGTTTACTTTAGAATGGAAAAGGATCTTAGAGGGAGACAAGATAGAATGGGTGTTGAAATTAGAGAAAGGATCAAATGGGACATAAGGGAAGGTGTTATTGGTGCCGATACCTTCAATCCCAAACATGCTATAATCGCAACCTGGAAAAACATTTCTTTTGCTGGAGGTTTTGCAAATGCAAAATATAAGGTTAGTATTTTCGATAACGCCATTTTATTATATAATACTTTTTAAATTTGAAGACGAATACATTCCAAATGGTACTGGTAACTGACGAAGTCTTCACTTATGCCATGTTTAACTATCTCAATTTGGATTGGACTGGCAATCCTGAAGCTGGAGGCGATTCCCGGAATGGTGAAGGTGGTACCAGTGCGTTTGTTGGATTCAACGCTGGTAACGGTACTAGAAGTTATGAATACAAACCCTACAGTCAAGAATCAGTCATCAGAGATCTTACTTCAGTAGGTTTTGCAAATGGTTTCAATGGAAGACATATTTTCCGTATAGACGAGGATATTTTACTTGGATCTTGCAATAAAGATATCGGTGAGTACCAATTATACCAAAACAACTTATTTTAGATATTCTACGTATCATCTTGTCCTGTTATTACTCAAAAGTTTTATCCTACTAGATATACAATATACATTACTCTTTATATAGCACTACTGGATATGCAATATACAATACAATCATTATTTTATTATAGATGGAGCTAATTTACCACTAAAATTCGCTCCAGAAAGTGGTAACATGTTGGGAGGACAAGTAGTCAACATTACAGGACCCTGCTTTAATCTAAATGATAGAATAAGATGTAAATTCGATCTTATGGACGAAGTTGTTGGTCACGTAATCGATAAAAATAGAGCCATCTGTGTTCAGCCTATGTTACTAGCAGAAGGATGGGTGAATTTACAAATAGCTGTAAATTCTGAACCGTTTAAGTGGAAGGGAAAATACTATGTCGGTAAGTCTTGAATTATTTGTAAAAATTATCATAAACGTACGAATAAATTTGATGTATTGGTAAAAATTGTCTATTTTTAAATGTTTCAAATTGTAGAATCGCCTGCAAGTGCTACACAAAAGATTTTCTTCAAAGATATGAAATACCACGAAAAATCACCAAGTGAAATAAAGATAACGTGGGAGAAGCAAAATTTAACCACGAGCGAAAACACGAATGTTCGAATTTCCTTATGGGGATACAGAGAAACAACCATGAGACCCACTTTTCTTTATATCACCGACATTGCAGAAGGCATTCAAAATACTGGAGAATATACTATTGTTCCTTCCCAATACAGAAATAAACTTAATACCTATTTGACCGATATTAAATTCGGATTTTTACAAATTAATTTGACCGAATCTTTAAAAGTAAGTTTTTAACGTCAGTTGTCAACCGATATATATAGTGAAATTATATCTTCATTCATTCATTCATTTGATTGGGTTGTGCTCAATAGCCCATTCCAGAAGCTTTGTGTCTTCTATAGGTGGGTTCGATTTGCATACTCTTTTCACTCTGTAAGCTCTTTTCGCGCACCTCGCGTTCGTTTTTGTGAGTTCACATGCGTGAACTGTTGAGGGATTCTTTACAGTTTTTTACCAGTCTAGACCTAGTTCTTGGATTACTGATAGCTTTAAGCAGAGCTAGGTAGTCAGTGAATATTTTTATTTTTAGGTTAACACTTATACAACTGTACAGCAATCTGTAGAAGTAACTCCTCTAATATGGAGCCGACCAATACCTTTAGGTTGGTACTTCCAGTTCCAATGGGAAACCTTATACGGCAAAAACTGGCCCAAATATCTTTGCGACGATTGGCTAAGAACTGACAGATATCTAAAAAATTTCGCTCACGAGCTTGCTCTATGTCCTTGCACGGTGGAACAAGCGTTGGCAGACAAAGGAAGATTTTTGCCAGACTTCGATTGCGATAAAGATTCAAATCCGATTTGTTATTACAACAATCAAGCAGTTCACTGCGTCAAAACTGGATCTCCAACGTAAGTTGATTTCAAAATATACAAAATGTAAATTCAACTTATATTTATTTTTTGTGTAATTAGCTTAGAAGGTTCCGAACAGCAATGTTGTTACGACAAAAATGGCTACCTGATGTTGTCCTACGATCAACAATGGGGTTCCAGCCCTAGACGTTGCCACAACCTTGGCCACATTCCTTACAACGAAGCTACAAAAGTACCAACTCTATCCCAATGGTTCAACGACATAGTACCAAAATACATCTGTTGTATTTGGCAAGACGAACAGGCTGTTGGTTGTGAAACATTAAGATTCGAAAGAAGACCTACGCAAGATTGTGTAGCTTACCAAGCTCCAGGAATTGCTGGAGTCTACGGTGATCCGCATGTAGTTACTTTCGATGACGTGGAATATACTTTTAACGGTAAAGGAGAATTCGCTCTTGTGAAGTCCATAGCGAAGTCGAATAATTTGGAGGTACAAGGAAGATTTGAACAAATGGATCCCAATAGCTTAGGAGAAGTTAAAGCTACTCAGCTGACATCTATTGTAGCTAAAGGTAACAATACTATTGCTGTTGAAGTTAGAAGAAGGCCGTTGGACGCTAGATGGAGATATAGATTAGATGTTATTGCTGATAATAGGAGATTGTATTTTGATAGACCTTCTTTGAAATTCCAGCATTTTCAAGGTAAGAACTTTGTTAACATAAGAAACGTCGAAAATACTGATCTGCACAAGGAATCATTCTTCATTCTCACTGTGTCTTCGGCTGTATTAACGATAATTGTTGTTGTAGGTGTCACAATTTACACGCCCAGTTACATTTTGAACCAGTCGGAAGTTTTGATCATGTTTGATAACGGAGCTGGTGTGGAAGTTGTGGACAACCAAGGATATATGAGTGCTAGAGTTTTCTTGCCATGGACATTTATCGTAAGTTTAGGAGCAGCTGTGCCAACTATTTTACATGCATCTATTAAAATGTTGATACATTTTTGTAGAATAAAACTGTGGGTCTATTTGGAAACTGGAGTTTCAATAAAGAAGATGATTTCACGCTTCCAGATGGGACGAAAGCATCTATAGTCAGCAATATCAACGACATGGAAAGAGTATATAACGACTTTGGAATGAAATGGATGCTGGATGATGTATTGGATCCCGTGAAAGGCAGATCTCTATTTCATAGGTAGTTTTTTTTTCAATAGCTTTCTTATTGTAGTAAAAACTGCTTTAGACATGTAAGTTTTTTGGTGGGGAAAACCGGCCGTGGAAGCAGCTCGGACCACCGAGATCTTGGGATCAACAATGCAGAAAAAAGGGAGTGTCCTAAACCAAGGCGCTGACTATATGGTTGCCAGACCCATATTCGGAGAGGAAATAGAGATCAGAGATGCAGAACAGGAAAATGATGGAGCTGAAACCATTTCCATTTTTACCTATGGATCAAAGAATGCGGATGGCACGGGGGCAGGGATATACTCTCTGGATTTGGATATAGAAGAGTCCATAAGACTCGAAGACGAATGTGGTGTGCTGCAAACTGTGCTAGCAGCGATACTTTTACAGGAAAAGGATAAAACGAAAAATCAAGGTAAAACTGGATGATCTATGCAAAGAATGGGAAGAAGAGACGGTGGAACATCTCATGTGTCTATGCCCTGGCAGGTAAGCGCTAGCGAGGTATTTGGGGAGTAGACGACTTGAGAGTCTAATAGAGGAAGCAGAGATGGACATCGGTAATTTTAACTTTATAGGAGGATGGAAATGCCTAAGACAAGGAATTAAAGGAAATATATAAAGGACTAAGGATAGGTAAAAACAGGATGGCTCAACACCATGAACCAAAGCGTATCACTATGAGCCTATAGTGCCTCTGAGTGGACCGGAACGGACCTGGTCGCCCATATAACCTAACCTATGTATGGATCTGTCGCCGCCTAACCGACATATCGCGTATCATATGCCTACAATTTAATTTATTTATATTTTCTCGTATATAATTTGCGTTTTTTTTTACAGAGAATTCGGAAAAAGTGCATCTACTTACAACGATAAAGATTTTAAGCCGATATTTGCGATGTTACCCGAAGATATATTACCTACAAATAAATCCGCTGAAAAAAATCGAACATACGAACTGTGCGCTACGAAGATGTACGAATGCTATTACGATTACGCTATGACCTTAAATCGAGACCTGGCTCACTATACGCAAAATTATAAAGCCACAATATATAAATACAAGGAAACTTCCAGAACGAAAGTCGTTTCCTGTGGGGTCTTGGAAACTCCAAGATTCGGTAGAAAGAGTACTTTCTTATTTACACCCGGTACTAAAGTTACTTATGAGTGTATTCAAGAGTTCGTACTGGTTGGAGACAATAGAAGAGAATGTCAAGTGGATGGTACTTGGAATATACCAGAGTATGGTTACACGTATTGTTTACGTAAGTAAATCTATTATTTAGCATTATATATAGGTAGGCTCTTCCTGGAAGCCACAAACTTGTTCGGCTACAAACCATTCCCGTTTCGTCTTTAAACCGCTTTTTTTATACAACCTGGGGCTGGCATATTTTTTCTTAATATATTTAGGACATCTATCGTTCTTTGAATCATATCCTGCTGTGGGTTTTCGTCTTAAATCATGTTGGAATAAGTCAAAACGAACTATACGAAATATTGCTATTTCAACATGGCTGCTGCGCTTGCGCTTATCACAAGTGTTCTTTGTGAATATTTGACAGGCTAAGATTTTTAAAATTCTTTTTAAAAATATATGATTTTATCTTCTACAGGACAAGAAGAATATTCCTCCCGTCAAGCAGCTATCACTTCAGGCATAGTACTCGCAATAATCATACCATTAGTCCTTTTAATAGCATACGCTGGTTACAGAGTCTACCAAAGACTAACAAATAAAGATGCAAGCTCCTGGCAATACACAAACGTACAGAAAGCACCACAAACTCTCCAACAATTCAGCAGAGGTTTAGATCCTTACAGAGAAGAAGACGAGGATGACGACGAAAAGTATCCTCAAAGTCCTGTATCGAGTCCCACCGATACAGATTCGATAAGTAAAAAAAGAAGAAGCTATGATAAGTCGTATAGAACTCATGAACCTTTAACTAACAGGCCAAATTCGGAATTTGAAGAAAAAGCTCTAGATCCTAATGATCCTGCTTATGAAGATATTGATAGAAATTCTAGAACTCCTACCGGAAGTCCCACTAGTCCTACTTCTAGTATACAATATACGACACCGTTTAGTAGACCTGATGTAATTAGAGGAAACAGCACTAAGAATGTGGCTTATTCGGATATTGATTATGCTCAGCCGATGAAGACACCTAAAGAAAGATTCAGTGCAAGTCAGAGCAGTATTGTTACAGATGTATAACAAAATTTTTTTAGTATAAAATAAAGAGAGGTGTGGTGTATGGAGAACCAAGACTTAATTATCTACAGAGTACACTATAAACAAAAGCTTTAGAGAAAGTAAAAGAAACTATTGGAATAAAAACTATAAATTCAAATATTTATGAAATTTCAAACCTCTATACATCAGTATATTTAATATTTAAAAATTAGAAAATAAGAAAAAAGTGCTTATAAAGCAAATCTTTTTATACAATGTTGTAAATATGACAAAAAAGGAAATTTTGATGGAATTATAGTTTCCACTTTTAATATATTTGTATATTTTATTGAATAGTTTATAAACAAGTAAATAAAAAAATATCAAACGTACGTATTGGAAGGATTTCACATGCCAGGGATGCTCTGAGCTATATAATATGTCGAAAATGGTATGAAGATTGCGAGGAAGTATCCCTGGAGTGTGTCTTATTCCTATGATTTTTTCATTTGTTCCCAGTCTTAGATTCCTTTTCCTTTTTGGATATAAATACTTTCTCTTCGTATTTTGAACTTATAATACTAATTATATTCAATAGGCCAACAAGAATATTCACAACGTCAAGCTGGCTTAGCGTCTGGTATAACGATGGCTGTACTTATACCTCTAATTTTACTGTTCGTATATCTGGCATATCGGTTCTTACATAAAAAGCAGAAACAACGAGAAGAAGAACAGCTAGAAGAAAAAACTTACCTAGAGCAACAAAGGTAAGTAAAATAATCACAAAATGTAATGCTCCTTTCTACGATAATAATTATTAATGGCCCTTATTTCTATGGTATAGGCAACCAAACATACTCAAAGTTAATTATCCCTATTTATGAATCATTGGTGTAGGCAACCACATATACACTAAAACTGTTTGTATGATTAGATGTATAAAAGTTCTAGGCTGTTGAATTAGACCTATAATATTGTTTATCTTCGTTGTAGGAAAGCTCAAGAGGCAGCTACAAGAAAGTTAACTGAAGCAGAATATAATTCAGAAGATGACGATAACAATAGTAACGTTACAAGTTCGGGAGCAAGAGAAACAACCGTTTATTAAGTCTACTATTATCCGCATATTATCATGAGTTTTTATTATATATAAGAAGCAGTTCTAAGGAAAACATTTAGGACGAAATTTTTTTTAGTGTAATTTTTGGAGACAACTTGTTGGTAGAAGCCGAATAAATTTAATTCGAATCAGCGCAACTGGCTATTTAGAATTGCCAAAAGTTTAGTTTAAAAATAGATACTTAGTATAGTTTTTTTTATTCATATCTAATTTTAAGCATACTGATTATAAATTTTTGTACTGAAGAAATTAAATTATTAATCTCATATACATATACATGAAGTTTCATATACATATACAGGAAGTTTCATAAAAAAGTGGCCACGTTACAAGACTTTTTAGAAATTTGTCGAAGCTACTACAATAGCAACATTTTAATGAAATTTTGTGTGAATGTTTTAGAAATTTAACATCTTATGAATTTGTTTTCTCTCATAGAGGGCGCTGGTTAGACGGCTCGTACCGAGTAGTTTTAAACATAATTTGCAATAGATGGCAGTGTAACTGTAAAATTTGAGAATCACTTTTCATTACCAAAGAAAAAAAGAAGAATCTCAAATGTATGCATTATTTATAGTTGGGC
Organism: Lochmaea capreae; assembly: GCA_949126875.1. Lineage (NCBI taxonomy): Eukaryota > Metazoa > Arthropoda > Insecta > Coleoptera > Chrysomelidae > Lochmaea > Lochmaea capreae. Next base: position 2,571,639 of record OX421405.1, on the reverse strand, counting down.
CAAACACTAGATTTGGTTTTCAACTCTCTCTTTCATAAATATAGATGCCGTTTTGAAGCACTTTGTAGATGAATAGACAAAAATATAGAAACAAAATCAATATGTAAGTAATTTATTTTCCTAGTACTACTAATAAAAAATTGATATTTTGAAATGTTTTAAAATTTCCCATAATAAAACTGATTAGTCGAAAAAATCCACTACTTCCTGCAGCTCTCTTTCTCTAGCTTGCTCGTGAGCCCATCTGTCTTCTGCTAGTTTATCTGATAATGACCATTTGAAATGGTAAATTTTTTTTCCACATATTCCACATTTTTTGTTGCCGAACGGAGGTAGTTTCATGTAATTGAAAAAGCACTCTTGATGGAACAAATGTCCACAATAAATGCGCTCAATGTGTTTAGGAGAATTTTCATCATTATCGAGTAACTGAAAAGACAAATAATTTGCCCTTATTTATATATGGCTAAGAACTAATTATATACTAACCTCTGGATCAGAAGGAAAGCAGATTTTATTACAAAACTGGCAACTTTCTCCCGGAAGTCTCTTTATACAATCCACCAGAAACTCAACACACTTTTGAAGGGATGGAGAAGGTTTAAACTCAGGTTGTTTAGGTCTTTTCTTTAAAGGAGGTTCTACACACTTTCTAGCGATTTCCTGAGCTTGCGAGATTATATAACGTTGTAAAGCTGGAGAGAAGTTTGTATCAACTTGATGGATTCTAAAATAAAATGGTTGTAACGCCACTTTCTTTCAAATTGAACCGTATAGAATATTTATAAGACTTACTCTACCGCTGTTGCATGATAGTTATCTGGAACCAAAATTCTGCAGGCTAAATAGTAATCACTGTTCTTTAGGTTAAAAACTACCGTGGAGTTTTTTTGTTTCAACTTTAGTTCCTCAGGTTGAAATAGCTTTCTAATATTACTTATTTCATCGTAGCAACAAGAGAGCGGATTTTCATCAATGAAATTACGTAAAAATTTTATGGTATTCAGCACCTGGGGTTTACCCAAATACTTTTTTATTTCTTGCTCGCAAACATCGGTAAGTTTGATAAGTAGCTTTTCGGATAATGTTTTGCTTTTTAGCTCCAAAAGTAGCAGAGTTTTTGGATAATCCTGTCTAAACTGAATACACACAACAAGCTTTTTAAAGTCTGTCCTTTTTATTTCTGCCCGAACCATTGTCGGAACACAAGACACAAGTTTAGTACCTGGGACAACATGTTCACAAAGTTTTCGTACTTCTGAAAGCTCATCATCGATTAATCCCATTAATTGCAATAAAATACTTAAACAATAAAACTGTAATTTATTAATCTGGCTGAATGTATATTATATCCTTTACTATTCAAAAATACTATAACTTCCCCGATATTCACCCAAACAAATAAATAATCCTATAACCAAAGTTAGTGTGGTGATATTTATCTTCTTCTTTATTGTTGGAAGTGTTAGTCCTTTTCTTAAGACGTCTACAGTTATTCTTGCATGGTATCTCTGTTTAGGTACGTTGAATCTTGAATCATTATCTAAAAAGTTTTTGTTTTTGAACAATGGTTGAATTAAGAAAATGGTCATCAAAATAAATAAATAATATATGGTTATGCAAGTAAACCAGAAGATGCAATGAAATTTCAGATTGACATTGACAACGTCAAGTAAACCGACAGATCACTGCTTTTTGTGTTTCCACTATTTCTAACCTTATATTTCGAGAAATCTATAGAACTTTTTTAGAAATATGTTTAAAAAGTATATAGTATACATTTTAGTTTATTTTTTTAGAGCTAATTAATTTTTTTTACAGATTCGATGAAAAAGAAAGCATTTCAGGTGTCTTACAACTAAAATCGTCGGTTCAAAAAGCTATTCGAACTAAACTTATCGAATCCTACCCCCATTTGGAAAACTATATAGATGCTATTTTGCCGAAAAAAGACTCACTTAGAATAATAAAATGGTCAGTATGTATATATCTCGCAAAAAAGTCCATATAACTATTCAAATAATTAGAATTACTGCATTGTGAAATTTATTTTAGCCATGACCATATAGAAATTGTAGTCAATTCAAATGGAGATCTACTATTTTTCCGCCAAAGAGAAAGTCAATGGATGCCCACATTAAAACTTCTGCACAAATGTAAATTGTACTCATTAAATTTAAAATCTTAAACTAATATAATATTGTTATAGATCCATTCTTTCTGCCAATGCAACAAGTTGATAAAGGTGCCATTAGATTTGTTCTTAGCGGAGCAAACATTATGTGTCCAGGTTTAACATCTCCTGGAGCGAAAATGACTGATGTTCCTAAAGATACAATAGTGGTATGTGCTTATACTTGTTCCGTTTTAGTTCACTAATCAAAGCACTTGTTTGAAGTGTACTAGTTTACTTAAATCTTTGTATTTTAGGCCATTATGGCTGAAGGTAAAGATCATGCATTAGCAATTGGTAGAACTTCCTTGTCTACTGAAGATATGTAAGTATAAATATTTTATGTACTGCACATAATTGGACATAAGAAGAGAATATTTCAATGACGTAAAAGACATACGTTTCATATTTGTTATTTTTTGTCTGATCTTTTAGAGCCAAGATTAATAAAGGTGTTGGCGTAGACAACTGCCATTACTTAAATGATGGACTGTGGCAAATGAAACCAGTTAAATAAATTAATTGTAAGAAATTTATTTTTAATAAAGTCTTATGTCTCTTTTATTCACTTTACTCCACCTTATAATGCACAGGTGAAACTATTATAACCTCAAAAGTAACATAAAGACAGGTCAGTTAGCAGTACTCGATGATTTTCCAGTGGAGAAACTTGAACACACAGGATTGGGTTGAATGAATACAAAATAAAATTGACATCGATAGCAAAATGCCATCGATTTATTTATTTAACACAAAAGTTTCACAGTATAATTGTTTTTTTTTTAGACACATTAAATAACCTAAGGGTACAGAGAAAAATGTATAACGAAAAAAAAATACTTGAGAAATACGTTACCTACATAAACAAAACAGAACACATCATTTTTTTTATATGCATATAAAAGTATTACAGAATAAAAAGTTTTTTTTTTCAAACGAAGTCTCATCTAACGGAAAAAAAAGAAGAAAAAACATGCAAATTTAATACAATATAAACAAAATATAACTTTAATTATCCAATTTTAGCGATAAATACTCAGCAATTGTCATATCTACATTGTGGGATTGATAAAAATTATGGCAGATGTCATACATTTTTAGGATCGATAAAAATACAATGACAGAGAGTAAATAATATACCACTGGGATTCTAGTTCTGTAAATCAAAAGTACTTAAAGCATTTGGTAACGTTTGAGGTGTAGCAGGAATCTTGGGCTATCTACACACGTCCTTCGCATCAAATAGTTCCAAGCATTTTCGAGTTGCTGTCCAGGAATCCCCTTAGTATATCTACTACAGTTATACATCTTTAGGATTGACAGCAATATATTGACAGATGTCACATATTTTTAGGATTGACAAGAATATAATGACAGATGTCATATGTTGGTCTGATTATCAAAGGTTTTGAGTGAATTGGGCAAAAAAGCTTTAGGCGATAGAAAATTGTAAAGTTCCAAGCATAGAACGTTATTGTCTGGATTGGGTTTTTAAGGACAGTCCTTACAGGGATAATTGGATATTTTTAAAACGGTATTTTGTTTATGCGATCTAAATTGTGCAAAAACTGCGAATTCAAAAACTTAAAATACCAGTTGGTTCAATTTCTTGAAGGAGAAAAAAAAATCAAGATGAGACAACACTATCGGCCACTTACAGATCTACTTTTCAATGAAAATAAAATATTTGCCACTAATAGGAAATATTATCAACTTATTTTTAATTTTACAATAAAAAAATTCCACTAAAGAGTTCATTACATTGGAGTCCGCACACACGAAAAATATTAACTAAAAAAATTCAACCTAGGGTCCCACAAAAAATTTCGTCGTCAGGTCGTCATTTTTAACAATGCAGGACTGAAAACTGTCGGGCTGTTTTGATCATGGTTTTATATCATATTTTTTTAAATAGTGACTTTTTTATCGATAGATGATGTCACTAAAACTTAATCGGTACAAATATTTCACCAGGTCATATTTTTAAAACTGGTCCTCAGCCAAATATAACCCACACGACTTCTTCAGGTTTGTTAAAAATAATGTGGTTAGATTCAACATTTTTTTGGCAATTTAAATGTAGAAAAAAAATCCATGCACAAATATTCTTGGTAGGCCAAACTGCTAATTAGAAAGTTCAAATTTATCAAGATTTTCTTATTTTTATGGAAATTATTAGAGCAAGGAATTTCGTAAAACCTTCCGTTAAGATGGGAACAAAAAATGGAAATTTAAATGTAAGAAGAAAGAAATTTACTGATAGATTCATGCACAACATTAATGGTAGGTCAAATATAGCAGTTTTAAGTTAAAAAGATGGAATTATATCGAGTAGTTCAAATGTACCAAGTCCAAAATTGCCAATTTCCGCATTTTATTAAAGCAAGGCGTTAGTATTTATTATGAACAAAGGATTTCAAGAAACATGGACATTTCATAAAACCTACCGTTAAGATGGGAACAAAAAATGGAAATTTAAATGTAAGAAGAGAGAAATTTACTGCTAGATTCATACACAACATTATTGGTAGGTCAAATACAGCAGTTTTTAGTTAAAAAGATGGAATTAGATGGAGTAGTTCAAATGTACCAAGTCCAAATTTGCCAATTTCCGCCTTTTATTAAAGCAAGGCGTTGGTATTTATTAGGAACAAAGAATTTTAAGAAACATGGACATGTCATAAAACCTACCGTTAAGATGGGAACAAAAAATGGAAATTTAAATATAAGAAGAGAGAAATTTACTGCTAGATTCATACACAACATTATTGGTTGGTCAAATACAGCAAAATTTAGTTACAAAGATGGAATTAGATCGAGTAGTTCAAATGTACCAAGTCCAAATTTGCCAATTTCCGCATTTTATTAGAGCACGGAATTAGTAAATACTAGAAACAAAGCATTTTAAGAAACATGGACACCTACCGTAAAGATGGAATCAAAATATGCCCAAATTTGAAACTATTTAAGGTAACAAATTTAACAAAGCAACATTTTACTTGCCAAAATAAATACATGTATACGAAGAAAACACAACTAGTCGCAGAGGCACTGTATTTCAATAAAAATATAAAATCACTTATCGAGCATAAAGTGAAAAACTGAATTTCCTACTATTCCATACCTTCTACGCAATTAAAATATTCGCAACAATTGAGCTAAATACACTTCAATCTTAGTTATACTCTTGAATCATTTTTTTTAATGTCTTTTATCACTTCATATAATACAGAAAAAAAATCTACCACTTTTCAACGCCCCCAGTCCGGTCCTGGTTTCGGATCGCCGCAACTTATCTTCCGTAGTAAATCGTGAAAAGAAAAAGTCTATAAATCGAGACGTGAAATTTTTTGTCGAGATAACAAAGTGTGAAGTAATGGAGATGAGGTTTTCCCCACACTGCTTTTTTTTTTAATCATCTTTAATAACTTAAATTATTATTTTTTTAAACTTCTACTATTATGCGAAAATCACGCCACTTATTTTTTTTTAAATCCTAGTTCAATCATCCCCTTCTTCTTCTTCCGATTCCGCTTCTTGTAACCACGTCAACCACTGGTTAACCTACAACAAATTTTAAATCAATTCCAATTACGTCAATTGTCAAACTTGTCAACTAACCTGAAACAGAGCATTACCCTTGCCCGGGTATGCATCAGTGACGTCCTCTTTCCAATTTAAAAATGCCTCTTCGTCGACGATCTCCATGTCGTAGAGAGCGTTGAACCATCTTAATAGCTGTCCACGAGGAAATCCCAAGGAATGGAAATGCATCTGAAGGGAATACAGCGCCACCAACTGCAAACTGGATTTGTCCCTCAAAAAAGCCGTCAAAATCGGTTGGTAACGCTTTAAAAGGCTACTTTCTTTTTCTATTATGGCCTTCTCATCGCCGCAAGCAGAAGATTCCTTCAAGAAAAAATAATACTTACAGATTAGAAATATGCTACATCCTGTATAATACCGATATCTAACTGCTGTAAATGGCTTTAGATAAATTACTAGATTTTATCAACTAAATAAATAATATGATAGTCTAAGAGCAAATGGAACTTTTTTTACAAACGGTAGTTCAAATGTATCGAGTTAGAATTTGCTATTACCTTATTTTTATTGAAATTAATGAAGTAAGGCGTTAATATTTACTAGAAATAAAGTATTTTTGGCCATTTAAATCGATTAATGTTGAAAAATGTTGAACATGAATTATCGATATGAGTTTAACAATAAATTTTGCTTTCTTTACATTTAAGTGGCCACCTTTTAGTTCCCATCTTAACGGAATGTCTTATGAAAGGTGCAATTCGCTTAAAAAGCTTTATTTCCAGTAAATATTAACGTTTTGGTCGAATAATTTGAATAAAAATAAGAAAATTGACAAGTTTTATGTAGGTACATTTGAACTACTCTTGCAACACACCAGTTGCCGTACCTCCAGTGAAATCGCTGACAAACTTTCGAATAAGTGTTTAGTATGTACTCTTCGAAAATACATTTGGGTACTGGCTACAAGATTATTTTCTGGATATTTTGAAATTTAAATGAAAAAAAAAGATATTCCTGTAACTAGAACGTCAAAAAGAAGCTTGTAAATGGTGGTTAAGCTTTTCACATAAACAGTAACACCAAAAATATAAAAATCTTTAAGCTGAGATGCCGAGTAATAAAAAACTGCACGGTATTATCAAACAGCAAATATATGGAATCAAGCTGAAAACACTGAAAAGTTTTGATTGTTTTTGGCCATTTAAATCGATTAATGTTGAAAAATGTTGAACATGAATTATCGATATGAGTTTAACAATAAATTTTGCTTTCTTTACATTTAAGTGGCCATCTTTTAGTTCCCATCTTAACAGAAGGTCTTATGAAACGTACAATTCGCTTAAAAAGCTTTATTTCCAGTAAATATTAACGTCTTGATCGAATAATTTGAATAAAAATAAGAAAATTGACAAGTTTTATCTAGGTACATTTGAACTACTCTTGCAACACACCAGTTGCCGTACCTCCAGTGAAATCGCTGACAGACTTTCGAATAAGTGTTTAGTATGTACTCGTCCAAAATACATTTGGGTACTGGCTACATGATTATTTTCTGGATATTTTGAAATTTAAATGAAAAAAAAAAGCTATTCACATAAACAGTAGGTTAGGTTAGGTTTATGGTGAGTGGGTCTATAAGGCCCTCCACTGCGACTCGCAAGAGTCTATTGTGGCTCACACCTATTCAGATTTCACCAAACAAATTCAGCTTCTTAACGAAGCCGATTAGCTTATTTGGTGAATGATTTTTCAGGTCCGAGGGCGAGAGAGCATCCCTGCCAAACATCAGATACCTGATTCGAGCCGCGGCGGGGCAGGCACAAATTATATGCTCTGCTGTTTCATCATCTTCCAGACAAAGACGACAGGTCGGATCTTCCGACAGTCCAAGTTTTAGCATATGATGATTCAGATGACAGTGGCCTGTTAAAAGGCCTGTTAGACAGCGTAGGTCATGCCTGCTATAGTCTAACATTTGTTTGGAGACATTCTTCGAAGGATGTATGAAAGCCTTTGAATGAACCAATCCTGGTAAATTATGCCAGAAGTCTAATGCTCTTCTTGCCGTCCAGGTATTCAGTGTTTGTTTGGCAAAACTTATTGCGATGCCAATTGTAGGTTCTGGTCCGATAGAAACACGTGCGGCACCCTCCCTTGCAAGTAAACAGTAACACCAAAAGCATAGAAATCTTTAAGCTGAGAAAACACTGAAAAGTTTTGATTGTTTTTGAACTTACCTGAGTAATATATTTTAATAATACAGTCATGAGGGCGTTGATGAAACCGGGATCGTTAAAATTGGAAGGTTCCAAATTTTCCTTGATCCATTTATAGAAAGCTTGAGGATTCGGATCGGCTTGAAGTTGTCGGGCCAGATCGGCTTGAATACGTAAAAGTGGATACAAGAACGTAAGATCTCTTTCTTCTAAAATCTCCGAAAGACGTTCTTTCGTCTTATCACTATCGGGAAGTTGAGTCATCAAGTTTATCTGAAAAAAATAGAATAAAATAAATAAATTGACAATTTTGTTACTAATCGTTTAATATGTGCATATACCTTGCTTTTGTTGAACATTTCGGACAATTCGCTTTTGCCTCTCTTCTTGTGTATATTCTGCAACACCAATAAGAACAGCGGATGATGAGCTCCGTTCTCCGTCAAATTAGCTACGTCCGATAGTGGCACAAGATGCTCGCAAATGGCCGTAGCGAAAAGAACCGAAGCGGAATTCGTTACTTTCGTAATCTCGTTTTCTCTTTCCTCCAAAACGTTGCACAAAGATTTGAACGCGTCTTGGGCAGTGTTGCCGCTTATTAGGTTGTCTTCTTTTAAATTGCTAAGGAATCTGATTAGTTTTTCTTGTTCGACATCTGTAAAAAAATAAAATTGATTAAAAAAGGGAAATTTGTTAAATAACAAGTTGATTATTACCAGATTTTTCCAAAGCTGTGGATAATCCGCTCAAGACCATTTCTTTAGCAAATTTATCGGGGACTTTATGTTCTTTATATGAATAAATAGCTTGTTTAAGATCTACTTCACCCTTCCAAAATTCGTCTATCAAAGTATTGAATTTCTTCAATACTTCCTCCTTATTTGGGCCCTGTAAAAAAAGGTGGCTCAGATATAATAAACTAAAAACAAATGTAGTGTGTCACGCAGAATAAATTGTAGAACCAGCGTCATCTATTGAATGTTGATATAATTTTACAAAAATTAAAGAAAATCTGGGCAAAAGTTGATAAAATTGGAAAAAAAATCACCAAAAATTGGCAACAATCAACAGAAGTTGTCATTAATTGACAAACTCTGGATAAAAGTTAACATTTTTATCAACAGGCACTTAAAATTGGCACAAAATGTTGACTAATTGCGAAAAACTAACAAAAATCTGGGAAAAATTAATTAAAATGGAAAAAAAATCATTAAAAATTGACAATCGACAAAAACAGACAAAAATTAACAAAAATCCGAGCAAAAATTGCCAAAAACTAACAAAAAACTTGGCAACAATCAACAGAAATTGTCATAAACTGACAAACTCTGGATAAAAGTCAACATTTTTGACAACAGGAAAAACAAGCACTTAAAATTGGCACAAAATGCTGACTAATTGCGAGAAACTAACGAAAATCTGGGAAAAATTAATAAAAATGGAGAAAAAATCATTAAAAATTGACAATCGACAAAAGCAGACAAAAATTAACAAAAATCCGAGCAAAAATTTCCAAAAACTAACAAAAAACTTGGCAACAATCAACAGAAATTGTCATAAACTGACAAACTCTGGATAAAAGTCAACATTTTTGACAACAAGCAAAACAAGCACTTAAAATTGGACAAAATGTTGACTAATTGCGAGAAACTAACGAAAATCTGGGAAAAATGGAGAAAAAATCATTAAAAATTGACAATCGACAAAAATTAACAAAAATCCGAGCAAAAATTGCCAAAAACAAACACAGAAAACTGTGGAAAAAAATCAATAAAAATTGGCAACAATCAACAAAAATTGTCATAAATTGACAAACTCTGGATAAAAGTTAACATTTTTGTCAGCAGGAAAAACAGGCACTTGAAATTGGCAACAAACAACAAAATGTTGAATTTAATTGAGAAAAACTAACAAAGATCTGGAAAAATTAATAAAAATGGAGAAAAAAATGACCTAAAAATCATTGACAATCGACAAAAGCATAAAAAAATTAACAAAAACCCCAGGATAAATTGCCAAAAACTAACAAAAAACTGTGGAAAAAAATCAATAAAAATTGACAAACTCTGGATAAAAGTTAACGTTTTTATCAACAGGCAAAACAGGCACTTAAAATTGGCACAAAAGGTTGCATTTAATTGCGAAAAACTAACAAAAATCTGGGAAAAATTAATAAAAATGTAGAAAAAATTCATTAAAAATTGACAATCGGCAAAAGCAGACAAAAATTAATAAAAATCCGAGCAAAAATTGCCAAAAACTGGAAAAAATCCGTAAAAATTGGAAACAATCAACAAAAGTTGTCAAAATTCTGGATAAAACTTGATAAAAATGAAAACAACGGACTTAAAACTGGCAACAAACAACAAAGGTTGACTCAAAGTGAAAAAATTTACAAAAATCTGAGCAAAGACTGACAAAAATAGCACTAAAAATTGCCAGCAATCAATAATAGTAAGTAGTTCAAATGTATCAAGCTCTGCAACTCATATTAACTTCATCATGTCGTGAGGTGAGATATTCTTGAAGATCAAATGGATCAAAATGAAAAATAAAATTCCCATAATTGGACAAAACTAGGGAAAACCTTGGAATAAAAACTATCTACAAAATTGTAGTAATACACGTTAAGAAAACTTCATTAAAATCAGTGAAATAAAGGAAACTCACTTTGTCTTTTTTGGACTGTTTAGGCTTCTCGGCAGGCATTTGTTTAATGGGCAATGGATCTTTCAGCAAAGTCGATGGGGGTTGTTTGATCGTAGGCTGTGCAAAAGTCGGTTCCATACTTTTGTTGTTATTCATCATATTGTTGTTTTTCAAAGACGAAGCCTTCGTTATCAACATCGAATTCGGTCTCAATTCCACATCGGCCATTTCGTCTTTTCCCACTATTAAATTACTTTTCTTAAAACGCGGTGCTAGTTCCTTGTTCGACTCTAAAGCAAAATAAAATTTACAATTACCACAAACAATGGAAAATATATATATAAAAAAACTTACGGTTAAACTGAGAATTTGAATTATTTTGATTGTGCTTGTACTGCCCCCTTTGGTTGTTGTAATTGTAAGCTCCACTGCGTTGGTTGTTGTGCCCCCTGTAACTTCCATCCCTCTGACTGCCAAATCCGTTATGTGAACCAAATGGCGGACCAGTTTGTATTAGAGACGGAGCAGAAGGCGATAGGTTGATACCTACATGAAATTCATAATTAAATATGCATAAATTTATGTTCATATTAAATGGGCAGCAAAAAATTTACTCAATTAGTAAGCACAGTAGTTCAATTGTATCAAGTCAAAAATTGATATTAATTGGCAAAAATTAACAATAATTTGACAAAAATTGATAAAAATGCAAAATAACCAACCAAAATTGATACTTGACAAACATTTATGAATATTTTGCAAAAAGTTGACATGAATTCACAAAAATTGTAAAAAATGGAAAAAAAACCAACAAAAATGTATAAAAAACTGGCATAAATCAACATTAATTAGGTTTAATCAAGAAAACTTGACATAAACTAACAAATATTTATAATAACTGGTATCAATTAAAAAAAGTTGACATAAATTTTTCAAAAGTTGACAAAATCACCAAAAAATGCAACAAAAATTATTAAAAACTGTCATAAATCAACAAAAGTTGACCGAAATTTGAGAAAAAATTGGTATCATTTAAGAAAAGTTCAATTCAAACAAAAATTCAAAATAATTTGGCAAAAATTGATAAAAATGGGGCTGAATAGTTTATAAATTGGATAAGAATCAACAAATGTTCACAAAAATTGACCCCAATCAACTGAAGTTGACTAAAAATCATTAAATATCTTGTTGCTAGGAAAATGCAATTAGAAAAACAATAGGACACATTAAAATTGTTGCACTGATTCGTATTTTGTGTCTTTTAGAACATTTACAAGTATTAAATGAAACTGTTAGGAGAAAAACTACTTTTTATATTAATATCACATGGTACAAAGATTCATTTCAAGTGCCTGGGCTGTTGAGCACAACCCAAACGTATGAATGAATATTAATTTCACAATAGAACACAACTTTCTGATAGTTTTCAGACTAAAATGTCACATCTGACATTGTAAATAGTATGATTCCATGTCACTTAACACTACGTTCAATACAACCGACAACATTACAAGTATTTTATTTGTTAATTTTATATCGGAAAACCCAATAACTACTTCAGGATAAATGAATCAACTTGAGCGGCTTTTGAAAATGGAACAAGCAATCATTATTGAATTTATTTACTATTTGGCGCAATTAATGATAATATAACACTTTCCACTTACCCATAAGCATGTCGTCTAGACCAGACCTGGTCTTCATAGGATGCCGGAACAAATCCGGAATATTCGGTCTGTCCGAGTCTCTATCATGGTTACGGTCTCTTCTGAAACCAACAGGACGATCGTCGTCGGCTGGTTTGATTTGATTGATAGGCATCGGACCTTCAACGATGACGGCCTTTCGCGGCACCCATCCGTTGTCTCTTAAATCGATCATGTCTTTCAACATGAATCTGATTCTCGGTTGTAAATCTTGACTATCTGCCAACATTTTCATTCTTTCAAAGTACTGGTTCATGAGGTTTTTACCTGGAAACAAGTAAACATTTTTACATCTACCTTGGTTTGGGCTTCACGTCTGGAAGTACTGGTGGTACTTACCCTTGTTGGTGTCCAAGATGCGGCCGCAGGTCCGCAAAATTTGACAGAGGCATTCGAGGTCCTCGGAAAAGTCATCGCCACGTCTAACCAGTAACTCCTTGATGCAAAGGTGTAAAATGTTTTCCGATAATATTTCCAATTTTCCCAGTTCTCCAATGAATTTGATGTTGCCGAGCATTTTCCGTTTGGCAATTTGCCTTCTCTCCTCCTCCTCTTCGGAATTGGCCCCGCCAAAGGTAGCTCCGTAAGAAATGCCATTGTTATCGAGTGCCGCCGCTCTATTTTCGAATTCAAGTTTACACTTATTAAGTAAAAGAACTCTAAAGGAAGTGGGCTGATCAGGGGATTCGAAGTTAGGTGCCTCTTCTGACAATCGTTTGCACAACTGCGCATACATAGACGAGTATTTCGGTTCGTCGAGGGCCTTCTCGAATATGAGAAAGATGACACCCCTCAAGATGACATTTGATTGTAGTTCTATGCGCAACAAATCATCGCTCAGCTTCTTAAACTTTTCTGGTGTGAGTTTATTGAGAATGCCGCGCACTTTGCGGAACACCAGGTCATTACGTGATTCTGGCGTAAGAGCATCTTGATGTCTCAGTGTAGAAGGTGGGACCCAGCGTCGCTTGGTGGAAGGAGCGTTGTCCTTCACCGAAACACGAGCTTGTGGCCCCGTCTGCCTGGGGCTCTCCGTTGTGGTGGATGAACTTGCTCTCAGTTGAAGATCTCCTTTTCTCTGCACACACTATATTTCCCCTATTACCAGTTCTCTGTGCTGGAAACAAACAATTTTTATTCAATTATGTACCAACTACATACAGCAACATTACACAACCAAGAGTTCAAAGAAAAAAGTAGACTGTAACTTAAAAATATAATTTATTCAAACATAATATTTGAAGTTATTTTACTATTATTTAAATTGAAGATAGCAAAAGAGAGCAACCAAGTGAAGCACTGTCAATTATCAAATCACAAATGACAAAACATCAGTCACCACAATCTTCTGATTGGAAATAATGGGTTGGTAACACAAAAGAAACTAGATTTCTCCCTAGAATTATCATTAGGAAAACATGTGTTCTAAAATTCCACTTGAAGAAGACCTTGCTTATTTCATTTATGTACCTTATGGTTTTATATAACCCTTTCTCGGTTTTCATACCAGCTGTTTAGCAGGTCATGCCTGCAACAATTGGAAGTATCTGCTTGTTACAACTGTATTAAAATTTTCCCAAAACATCTCATTCAATGGCTGTTTGTATAGCTTGTTACACGTCTTATACTCTGGTCAATCTATTGGTGACCTTGTATGTAGCGGTAAACTTCTAATGGGGTTATCCTTATAGCTCCCGTGGGTGTCAGACAAGCTTGCCTTTGGAGGAATCTTAGTATAATGAATACTTCTACACCATTAGAAAATGGTAATTGGTTTAATAGATCAAAATATTTTTCAAAATGAACCATTCCAAATATTTTGGAGAATAAACGTGAATAAAATTTAAGAAATCAAATAAAAAAAAGCTACCTAAAATTAGAAACCTTCCATGGCAAGCTTACACTATCAATTAAGAACAAAACTGAATTTGTAAGTAGAAAAATCAAAGACCTAAAAGAAGGCTACAGGGAAATTTGTTATTTTATTATTTGGCTATCATATTGAATTTCTATTGGTAGTAAAATTCAATGTATATTCAGTATATCATTATGAATTTTAATTTCTTTAATAACCACATTCATGAACATAAATTGGAAGGTTATTCCCATTTCTACCTTATAATTGCTTTGTCTTTCATATTAGTGAAAACACATTATATTAACCAGTGTGAATTTAATAATTGCAACTTAATTACAAGGTGATGACCTTAGGATGTGATTGGTTATTTGACAATAGACTAAACCAAAATTTGAAGTGAAAATATTACCCTTATAGATTTTGATAGTTTAAAGACACCATTTACTAGTTTTCCTTAAGTTGAAATGTGTTTTTTTTTAAATAATTTTCTATTTTCTTCCATTGTGGTCAAAACAACAAGACGATAAACATATAACAATAATAAATTGAAATAAAAATAATGGTAGTATTGATGAAAGTCTAAAACAGTTCATAAAAGCACTTTTTGAACATGTCTTTCATATAATTTTGTTAAAAGTTTTTGTTAAAAGTGTGTCTTTCAATTATCAGTAAATTATAAAGTAAATTTTTGGTTTTTGTGAATATGAGGTGAAGGAAATTTAAAAGATTAATAAAGAGTAATTTAAAAATAAACATTCTTAGAATCAATTTGTTATCTACTTAGTTGTAGGCATCGGATATAAACAAGTTTTTTCAATGTTTTAAAATGGATTATAATTAATTTAAAAAATTACATTATTAAATCCTTTCTATTCTAAATCATTGTTTAATTGCTCAACTAGCAATTACTAACTGATAGCCAAGCGTAAAAAACTTACTTTCCAACAATAAAATTGCACAAAATGGGTCAAAATGAATCAACACAAAAACACTCTGAATCAAGGATAAGCAGAAAACAAATATTTCTAAAAACAAAATTTTTAGAGACGCAAATCAATACGAAACAAATATTTTGGAGGATTCTCGGAATCTCTAGTCTACAGGTGAGTACGATTTGGTTGATGAACAAAGGCTTACACCCCAGGGTCACCGACCGTGGAATGACCGTAAGTTTAAAATCAACGTTACAGACGACTTATACCTATCTAGTCAAGGTCCTTACAATGCCAAGAATGTTGGCAATTTATGACCTGAAGATAGAGGAATAAATACTTTGTCTCGCATTGCCCACTTTTGTTCAAGATGACGTCTGCGACTTTGAATCTTTGAAATCAAAAAAGTAAACCCAACAACCATATCGTAATTAAGAGCATCATTAAATCAATTTTAAGTTATTTTAATACAATCAGATGAATTTATAACGTCTGTAAAAACTCAGGAAGCGATTATAAAGTATAAACTATTTGTTTGAACAAGCTGACATGTTTATCACACAAAAACCCAAACAACATCTTCAAAAACCACTTGAGATCATTATAATTAAAAAATAAACGTGAATTACACTCTCACTTACAATACTTCTTGCCGATAAAAGCAAAAATCGAATGGAAACTATTATTTTCAGAGAATAGACATGACGCATAATGGGCAATGTAAAAAATGCATGGAGCAAACCTACTAAAATGGATTAAAAGAAAACTTATAACTAAAGAGAATGTATTAAATCACTTACCCCTTGAAATAAAGTTGTTGCGAGTTGAAAAAAACTTATTAATAATGGGAGTGCTCCGAAAAGATTATTGCAATTTTTTAGAAAAAGTTACTTACTCGCTGTTGTTTGTAAAGGGCACTGACAGCGACAGCAGGACGTGGACGATCGTTGAAAATTGGGAAGGTCGTGTAACATCGGCAAACACAGCTAGTCGTTGACAGTCTAATAATTTATTTCATAATAATATTTTTAAAATAAAGTTAAACAATAGATACAGCTTATTGGCTCATCTATATTGAAACAATTATTCCAAATGTTTCCAAGTAATTATTTTAATAATAAATTTAATTCAGAAAATACTGACATTTCTGCACCAACATGAAGATAACAAATTTCCTAATTCACACTTCCGGCCATGGCAAATCGAAATTTTATAATATTCAGTTGTTGATACTTTGAAAGTGTTGAGATGTAAAATGACAGTTGCATTAAAAAAATAGTTTCGTTATTTTCGTATTGAAAACTAGACAGTATCGATAAATAGATATATCCTATTTTTATTTAAACATTTTTGTACGCTGCACTCTTCTAGAGAGTAGCTGAACTACTAAATAAATATTGTAGAAATTGTTCCAGCTTATTTTATTGGCAGTGAAATAAATATCTCTGGAATAAATCTTGTATGCTGCTATATTTGTGGAGACATTTTTTTCAATTCAATCCGTAAGATGGTGCTGGTGTTTAATGTAAGACAAGTTGCCTGGATAGAAGGTAAAGTTTTGCGAATAAATGGAGGTGTAAGGCATGTTGCCTGTAGCGAAGGTAGCTTGTGACATTTTATCCACAGATAACTGATTTTATCAACATTCTCCTCGTTAATATCTTCGTATATGTCCGTTGCAGGAATCGATTGGTTGGTTCCTGCTGAGGTAGTGTCATAATATAAAACAAATACCGAATCGGACAGCAAAAATTGGTTAGATAGTCTCTAAGTCTCGCGAAATAAAGTGCGGCGGGGAAATATATGATCTAAAAAGCCCGAACGCGTAGTGTTTAAAATTGAACAATATTTATAATAAACATTTATTAGTGCCATATAAAATGAGAAAATGACATCAACCACTACAACAATTAGAAAATCTTATGGAAATAGACGTTTGTATGCTTTTCCAGAGGATTATCCATTTCGTTTTCAAAAACAAAAAAGTGTTGGTGTACCTAAAAAGAATGAGGATGTGGCCAAGTTGATAAAATATATTGATGATAATATAGTTGGGAAAAATAATGCCTTTTTGGGACCTTTCGGAAGGCGGAAAGGTTAGTCTATTTTACCAAATTTAAATTTAATAATTTAGTAATAATAATAACCCCATATTTTAGATATCTTAAAAGTTTTAATAGCAAAAAGTATGTATATCTT
Source organism: Lochmaea capreae (assembly GCA_949126875.1). Classification (NCBI taxonomy): domain Eukaryota; kingdom Metazoa; phylum Arthropoda; class Insecta; order Coleoptera; family Chrysomelidae; genus Lochmaea; species Lochmaea capreae. The sequence continues at coordinate 2,554,360 of OX421405.1, read as the reverse complement.
TAACAATTTTAAATATAAGAAAAATAATATTTAAATATCTACACGTTTATATAAATACTCCGTTCAAGTGCTTAATGTTTGTTTATATATTTTTTTTATCTCGGTCTATTTTATAATTATCATTTTTTGATTTGATATTTCAAATGAGTAACTTAAATAATAACGTATGCATTCTAAGGAGTTACATTTTTTACTAACCTACCCCATCTGTAGACAAAGTGCATGTGTGTGTAAAAATGGCTTCCAAAAAATCGATTTTAACGCTATTTTCATGAATAATATTTTGATAAAAGCTTCAGTAGTTATAGTTTCTGTTGTATTTTCTTTGTATCCTTATTCTTTTTTATTAAGTAGTTTAAGTGTTTATTTTCTTCTCTCTTGGTCAAAACGAGAAATAGGTTGAGAAATTAACTGAAATTATCATCAGGTATGGTTTCGCTTTCATTATTAGAATTCGCATTTTCTTTGAGAAGTTTTTCGATTTGAGCGTATGTGGCATAAAACATAATAAGCTCTATATCTGTAGATATATAAATTAAACCAATTTTTGAGGTTAGAATTGAATTTACTGATATCTTAGTTAAATACGAATTTTAATTAAAATACGTGTACAGATTACAATTGAATAGAAATCAAGGTTGAAGTAAAAAATGTTATCATGAGAACATTTCTACGAGCGCTATATAAAAATAATTTAAATAAATATTCGAATCAGCTAATTTCGGTATTTTATAAAAGTTTATATTTCTCCTATTAGGAAGTGCATCGAGTGACGACCTTGAACGTTTAAATGTCATCTGTCTCACGTACATGCATAACATTATAAATACTCGAGAATAATGTTAATATTTTGTCGAGTATTTTTAGTCCAGTAAATAAAGACCGAGAAACCCCCCAACCTGTTCATTATTATTGTCGTACTTTTTTTTTCGCAGCTTGTAGGTATTCACGGGTAGATTACTCTCTGAAAATATGTCCTCCGCGAAATTTGCGAAAGGGGCTGAAAAATGGCCAATAATCCCAAAAATTGAGTTTTCCGCCGATATCTCCGGAAATATGACACTTAGAGAAGTGGGGTTTTGCTAGGAATGGAGAGCAGTTTATTATCTACAAAAATGATCCTTATCATTTTTGTCAAAAGTTTAACCGTTCTCGAGATAAACGGGCCCAAGCGTACCTTGGATTTCGAGCTACTGCGTGGCGTCTCCGGGAGCACGCTCCGTGAATGTAGGCATGGGAGGGCGGACAAATTGGCCCATAACTTGAGTAAAAATGAATCTTTTTTCATGATTCAAAGTCAATATGAAAGGAGGGACCTGTACCTATAACATCGTGTAACTTTTTCGTTTTTTGTATTTTCCAGGAATATTGAAAAAACTGGCCAAACTTTATTTTTCCTGAATATTTGACCGCCCTTATCAATCCGTTCATATTTTTTAAATTAAGCGTAGTTTTACCGAAACCTTTTGGATAATGGGACTTTGATAGGTGGTGAATGTATTCCGAAAGAATGAATAAATAATTTTTGTGTATTTTTATAAACAACATGTTTTTCTTGGGACGTTTTTTTTTATTTCCGGAGTTTTCTGAAAATTCTCGGGTCTACCGCAAATTGATAAACAATGATTGGCAATATCGGTCTTTAATGCACACCATTGGAAAGCTGAAAATGTCCTCTTTTCGATGGTTTTTAAAATTTTTGGCTAAGATTTTTAGTTTTCTGGAAAATTTTTGCAAGCCTTTTTTTGCAAGAAATATTGATCCAGGGACAAAAATGATAGCGACCATTTTTGTAGGTAATGAACTGTACTTCATTTCTAGCAAAACCCCACTTCTCGAAGTAGCATATTTCGGGAGATATCGGCCAAAAACTGAATTTTCGGGATCATGGGCCATTTTCCAGCCCCTTCCGCAAATCCCGCGGAGGACATATTTTCAGAGAGTAATCTACACATGAATACCTACAAGCTGCAAAAAAAAAAGTCCGACAATAATGAGATGAACAGGTTAGTGCCTTTATTTACTGGACTATTTTATAGAATTTCCAGATAATTAATATATAACAGCTATTTCCCTCCATACTTAACGTTATAATAGGTACTCTGAGCTTTTCACTTTTTAAGTTGAAAATGTGTTTTCTCGAAAGTTTCATGACACTATTTGAAAGTGAAAGAATCAATTTATCAAAAAACTGACTGCCAAAAATATAGATTAAGCTGAAATTTCAAAGCAAATCACAGGAAATATTTCACATGTACTGTGTCTAAAATTCATGCACAATTCAGAGAACTTGGACATGTCAAACCATTGAAAAGAAAACCACACTTCGTTGAAGATGATGTGAAAGTGGATATTTTGTTGAGTGTCGAAGAGAATCCAACTTCAAGTACACGTCAAATTGCCCGTGAAAATAATGTTAGTCATACAACCGTTCTAAGATGTCTTCATAAAGAAAAACTTCATCCCTACAAATTAACTTTTGTGCAGGAGTTAACAGAAGACTATCCAGATCGTAGAATTGATTTCTGCGAAAGATTGATGAATAAGCTGAACAGAAATGAGATAGCTCTTGGTACCATTCTTTTTTCTGACGAATCAACATTCACATTGAATGGAGAGGTAAACAGACAGAACTGTAGATATTGGCCAGCAGAGAATCCTAATTGGATGCGTGAAACACATCCTCAGTACCCTCAAAAGGTGAACGTTTGTGCCGGTATCATAGGCGACCTTATTATTGGTCCTATATTTATAGATGGAAATTTGACAGCTGAAAAATATTTAAATATGCCTAGGAATGAAGTTATTCCTGCGTTGGCAAACTTATATTACAACGCAATAGATCCTAGATTACCGAATGAAAATGTTTGGTTCCAGCAAGACGGGGCAACACCCCATTATGCTTTAATGGTAAGAACTTATTTCGATGAAATCTTCCCCAATAAATGGATTGGGCGAAAAGGTACTATTGAGTGGCAAGCTAGATCGCCACACCTTACGCCGTTAGATTTTTTTCTGTGGGGTTATCTCAAGAACAAAGTATATGCAACACAACCAACTAGCATTGTAGACCTCAAAGACAGGATAACTACAGAAATACGGAATATTTCAACTCAAACTTTAAACAAAGTTAAGGAGGAGTTCTATAGGAGACTGTGCTATCGCCCAACAACTAGGTGGAGAACATTTTGAGCATTTATTTTATTGTATTAAAATCAAATACATCAGGTATTTTATGTATAAGTTTTATAACTGTAAAAATAAAAATTTCACCCTGTATAATTCATAATTGACCATACATTATTTAGTTTGTTGAAATCGGTTCATTAAGGGGATTTCAAAAATATGCAAATATACAGGGTGTTTCATTAAAAAAAACAACACCGACTATGGAATACTTGCGTGAATCACCCTGAACATTTAAATTTATGTTTACTTAACGCACAACTCAATTCAAAAGTTGACGTGCCTCGGCATTTTTTATAATTTTCTAAAATAATGACAAAGAATTTTATTCCATAAGTGGTTTCCACACTATATCTACCTAACATTAAATAATTGACAAGGATATTTATTATTATTTATTACTTTCTCCTTAGACCGAAAATATAATCCGTAGGTAATTTTCTCTAAAAACGGATTATAAAGTTGCCGCAGGACATTTTAGAGACTACTACCAGCACTTAGGTTTTAAGTTTGCCGAATGACGTAAGTAGGTACCTTCCTTGACCTCATTTACAGGATTCAAAGCTTCTATTCGTAAGGATTAGTATACCGGGGTCGTTCAACCAAGTAGATCACAACATAATAATTATTAGTTTGAATTTTTTGTTGTTGAACTAATATTGAAAAAGCGCTTGAATTAATTTTGTTTAAATACGTTTATTTAAAAAATGTATAAAATATATTTACAGGAAGGAACTGTTCAAATCGTGGCTGTTCGTGAGGTGGCCAAAAATATGTTTATTGATTATTGTGTTTGAAATATTATAATTTATGAACAAAACACTATAATAATAGAAATTGCACAAATAATATCCAATACGAATCACTACGTTTTGAAGAATTTGTGCGTGAAGTAATAAATTCTATTTTAAGATTTCAATTCAACTTGGAATTATAATTAAACACTTATATTGTAACAGTAAATTTAATACGAAAAATTACCATTATTTTTTAAACAAACAATGTCAACTGTCACTAGTCAACTCATCGCTAACTTTGTCCAATGAGGTAAAATAGCTTATTAAATGTACACCTGCTCTAATTATTTTGGAATTTCTCAGCTTAATTTTAGATACTTCCTGAAACATTTTGTTGAAAAATATATTCCTCCACTTTTTCATTAACTTTTTTTTAAATTTTAACTAAGCTTGCCACCAAAGGAATTCATTCTAACTTCACAGTATGCAAGAGCCGTTAATATTTACACTGAAACTAAGTCGTGTTCTAAATAAAGAAACTTAACACTTATTTACAACATCAAATACCAGCATTGACATATATTTTATTTTAATGTTTCAATACCAATTCGCTAATTATTCATGTCAACGTTATTTGAATTAATTTATGGTTTATTATAAAAACATAACTAATCTGGTTCGGTCTGGATAAAAACAACATTCGTGGAATGTGTGTACTCGATTTATTTTTATTGTTAAATATAATGTTTACGTCTTTGAGATGTCGATTGTATCTTTTAAATTATAGTATTCAATATACTTACTAACTAACGAGTAATTTGTTGGTTGAAATTTCACAAATTTTGTTTACTGGTTCCTATAGGTAAACGAAAGTTTTTATAATTATTATTGTTAGGATCATTTTGAAACCGACAGAATTCTAAAATAAGAGACAAAATATCATACATCTGACGTTTTTTCTTTTTATAATCAAAAAATTGTGGTTTTAATTCATTATGACATATTACAAAGCAATGGAGCTGGAACTGGCAGCAGAACGCATTTGTCGATACCTTTTAAATTAGGGAAATGTAAGAACCAATTTCATTCTAAAGACGGAAAACCTCCAAGTATGCTTCTGATTTTTTTTTCCATTTGATTATTCTTTTGCAAATACTCTCCTCAAATTACAGTTCAAAATTCATGGTTTTGTGAAGACTTTTTAGGTTGAAAATGTGTTTTTTCGAAAATTTCATTACCCTATTTGAATGCGAAAGAATGATTTTATCAAAAAACTGACTGCGGCATTCATTTTCCCGTATCAAAAAACCCCTGGTTGCGAATTTAGAGCCAATTTCACGTCGCAAAAATTTTTTTTTGTAGGAAATTTTGAAGCAAGGGTAGGTATGGAAATATTTCGCTATTTAAATTGCTCCCTGATATCTATCTTAATGCTTGGAAATATCGACCCAAAATTCATATATGTATGCAAAATGTTCCCCTAAATCCAATGGAGGAGATTAGAACGTTCTATCTATCCAATTAGTGGAGATATAAATCCATGAAGTTTCAGAAAGTGGATTTTCGAATATTTTCACTACATTCTGCTATCTCCCTTAATGCTTGGAAATATTGACCCAAAATTCATATCTGTATGTAAAATGTTCCTCTGAATCCAATGGAGGAGACTAGAACGTTCTATCTCTCCAATTAGTGGAGTTATAAATCCATGAAGTTTCAGAAAGTGGATTTTCGAATATTTTCACTACATTCTCATTTATTATTCACAAGACTGAAACCCTTCAAGTTGGGCTCTTGAAAATTTTTTTCCCCATTGATTATTTTTTCGCAAATACTCTCCTGGAATTACAGTTCAAAATTCATAGTTTTGTGGTTAGAGAGCCATTTTCATGTCGCAAAAATTTTTTTTTGTGGGAAATTATGAAGCAAGGGGTAGGTGTGGAAATATTTCGCGATTTAAATTGCTCCCTGATATCTATGTTAATGTTTGGAAATATCGCCCCAAAATTCATATATGTATGCAAAATGTTCCCGTGTATCCAATGCAGAAGACTAGAACGTTTTATCTCTTCAATTAGTCGAGTTATAAATCCATGAAGTTTCGGAAAGTGGATTTTCGAATATTTTCACTACATTCTCATTTATTATTCACAAGACGGAAACCCTTCAAGTTGGGCTCTTGAATTTTTTTTTCCCCATTGATTATTCTTTCGCAAATACTCTCCTGGAGTTACAGTTCAAAATTCATAGTTTTGTGGTATTTACAAGACTTTTTAGGTTGAGAATGTGTTTTTTTGAAAATTTCATTACCCTATTTGAATGCGAAAGAATGATTTTATTGAAAAACAGACTGTGCCAGTCGATTTTTCGACCTAAAAAACCCCTGGTTACCAATTTATGGCCAATTTCATGTCGCAAATTTTTTTTTTTGTAGGAAATTTTGAAGCAAGGGGTAGTATGGAAATATTTCGCGATTTAAATTGCTCCCTGATATCTATGTTAATGCTTGGAAATATCGACCCAAAATTCATATCTGTATGTAAAATGTTCCCCTGAATCCAATGCAGGAGACTAGAAGGTTCTATCTCTCCAATTAGTGGAGTTATAAATCCATGTAGTTTCAGAAAGTGGATTTTCGAATATTTTCACTACATTCTGCTATCTCCCTTAAAGCTTGGAAATATCGTCTCAAAACTTATATCTATATGTAAAATGTTCCCCTGAATCCAATGGAGGAGACTAGAACGTTCTATCTATCCAATTAGTCGAGTTATGAATCCATGAAGTTTCAGAAAGTGGATTTTCGAATAAATAACGTAGATTCCAGACGAATCATAGAAATTGGATAAAACTTTTTTTGAGTGTTCTAGTAACCAAAACAAAAATTCAGTATAACCTTCTGCTGAAGCCGCCACCTCCAACACTGTTAAAAAACAAAATATCAAATTTCACAAAAAATGATATAAATTCTATACACACGAAGTTTAATTATCCAAAAATAACAAAAAGAAATCAGAATATATTTAGACACATCGTGAAATAAACTTTATTTTCCAGTAACAGCCTTCGGTGAATCAAAAAGGTTTTAATCGCCGCTTGACAATAGATTATTTAAAAACCCAATGAGTAGAATTAACCGTAATCTAAATCTATCGCGAAAACATTGTTACATTTAAAATGTATAATTAACGCTGTGCTTGTTAACGTCACCGACAAAACAGACACGCTGTCTATTTCTTTCGTATATATTCATAATTAAACTAAATTTAAATCCATATACTTGGCAGCTGGTCGTGGATTTTTCAGTAAGTCACATTGACTTTTCTTCGAATTATTTGTACATAGTTATTGTTTGTGATGTAGATAGGTATTTTCCCAGTTTCAAATAGAATAAATGTAATTATTACAAGAAATACAAGAATTAACACGTATTCTATTTGCAAAAATTCGATTTAATCTCTTGCGGATGATTGTCAAACTATTTTATCATATTATAACAGTTATAAAAAAACAGAATCGTTGATAGTTCTTCAACCAAACATCGAGTTGCAGAAAAACAGTCCACTATGGCAAATCTAAACGGTTATTGAAGGTTAATGGTCTTTGTTGATCTACGAACAAACATCGAATCATCGAATGTCCTGAATTTGAACGCTCATCGCTTTTTGTTCACTGCTTAAATTATTTGGTTTCCCTTTCCACAGTTGAAAAATCGATTCGTCGACACGTGCGTGAATATTTCTCGAAAAAGTATCACCGCAGGGTTGCCGATGTAAAATACATTTAAATTATAAAATGTTTTTTTAAAATCCCTTCTCTAAAAAACACTATGTAGGTCTCAGAAAGAAATGATTCCCTTTGCTTCTATACTCTTGGGGAATTAGGAATCCCTATTCCTCCATTTTTCTCCCTTCTCTTCCAAGACGAATACCGCTAACTACTTGTCTATCTCATTGCTTAACACAATCGGTAAAAGGCCAACCATTTACGTGGCTATGCTAAAATGAATGCTGGTATCGGATGTTTTTAGGCGAATGGAGGAAACCAAAGATTTCGGTGTAAGGATGTGGTGTGGGAGACAAGTAGTATCCTATGCCATTTCACTCGATGTGTGTTTATGCACACAGGAAAAGAAAAGCTAACTCTATTTCCTCACCGGTCGGTGACGTTTTTTGTCGCATGCGTGATTGTATACTTCTTGATCGACAATAGTACAATCTCATTTCCAAAATAATAATAATAAGCTTTATCCAGAATTACCAATAGCTTGGAAGTATATCTCAATGTGGCATCACTGCTATGGAAACTTGGTGTGAAAAGCACAGATGACCTCGCCCTTGATTCGGACCGTACCTCATAATGCTCACGGTCATTACGCATTTTTTCTTTTTTTTATCGACTCCATTGTCTGTATTAATTAAAACAAAAGTGCGTAAATTAAATCTGAAATCTGTTTTTTGTGCAAATCGCTCTACGAATCATAGCAAAATAGTTTTCCGGAATGATAAGAATTGTTACGGTTGGTCATCATCGTAAAAGATTATTTTTAGATGTAGGTGTTGTCACGGATGTTATTTTTTTTATTATAGTTACACGTGTCCTACTTTTATAGGCAAAAATCACGAAAGTTTTTTGGGCACTTTCTTTATTAGCAGTTTTTATATCGTGAGTGGATTTAAACCACAAAATATTTAAATTGTTTTAAATTAAGAGAAACATAAATGTAACTTTTGCAATGTTTGGTTTGTGGAGAAATTTTGTGTGGACATAAATAAAGTGTCACTTGTTTTAAGTTGAGAATAAATGCTTTCAGTAAATTACCAAATAAAAATTAATGGATCCGCAGGAACTGAATTTATAATAATTAATATTAATATAATAATTAAGTCATCTATTAAAAAATATATGGATACTGAAATATTTTACATGCATTATGTATACGTTCGCTTTTTAAAAACAATTATAATACACTAAAATGCATATTTTCTTCCGCCCTCTGGTTTCTAATTAAAATCGGTTATATAACGATGTCGTTAGTTACGAAACATTTGTTGTTATAAAACCATTAATTTTAAAAATAAAACATTACTCAAATAAAATACAGGTCAGCGTTAAAATTTCGGATTTAATTACAAATAAAATAATAATAAAATCATCTTTAACGTATTATTATTGTTTGATCAGTGACTCGAAAAAAAAGTTTATCGCGTACTAAACACGTGTAAACAAATATACTTTTTTTAAGTACAGATTAAATCTATAAATTATCTATAGGTTTTAATAAAATCTTGAACGTACTAAAAGTATGAAAGATGCATTTGGAGGGAGAATACTAGCTAGCCCAAATGAACAAAAGCCTAGTACAATGTATGAAGAGGTACTGGGTATTGAGGTTCTCTTCAGGTACATTTTTTTTCCCGAGCCCGTCTGACAAGTCTCCGATAAGACTGCAGGCTAATTGTTTATTGTATTTTTCTTCATGCTTGCTCATAGCATCCAGTCCAGCACCCTTGTCCCTTGCACCAGTTTGTACAAGTTCTTAGCTGGGTAATTGCTATATAGTTCAGCGTTTCCTTGGGGTTGGCAAAGTAATAACTGTCTTTTGCGATCAAGAGTCTCGCATGTAAACAGTATTATTATGTTTCACTGTCTCCGTTTCCCTACAGCTTAATCTGAATGTATAGTTAATGTGTACAGGTGTTCTTTTATTGGTGCATGACCAGTCATGAAACCTGTCATGATTCTCAACTGATTTCTGCACAGTGTTACCAGTTCCGCTGTACGTTTCAGGCATGGTTCTTTTATAAAGATCTTCCCGTGCATTTGCCTTGGGACGTTTACCAAGAAATGTTTATGTTGTTCTCTGATCCAGGTCTCTACAGATCCTCGTACCATAGTTTTCGGTATACTGGTTCAGGCTGCGTATTCTCTGACCCTCTTTTTACAAGCTCGTCAGCTTTTTCATTGCCCTCGATACCCAGGTCAGCTTGACATTATTCCGTTTGGCTAACGTCTTCGTTCTTCGATGCAATCCCATACTAGTCTAGAGGTCACTTTCTGGCTTGAGTTTGCCTGACTATCTGATATGATATGGATCTGTTTGTCTTCGGCAGCTCTCCTGTCTCCTCTCTCTTCGGGTACATACAGTCAGATAACTATTTTGTGCGGGGGGTGGTAACCCTTGGTCGTCCACTTCTAGGACTTTCTCTCACATTTCCAGTTGCTCGATATCGAAGATTGGATTTCTGCACTTAAATGATGTCATCTCCACATACATATATATATAACTGAAATTTCCATCTTGCGTATGAACCTAGGTAGGTTTCTGGTTTATATTTGTGTCCCACACCTGCACCAGAGCCTGAGGGTGTTTTTGGGTCATCTGTGTACCAACATCCTTCTGATCTTGATAGTCATCTCTATAACGTAGGTCGTAGAGTTCGGAAAATTGTCAAAGAATACGATCCTGATGCTTCCAACATCTTCAAAATCGGAACAAAAAAGATGATATACTAGGCTTGTTCAACTGAAACCCATCTTTGGTCAGGTTAGCCTTGGAAACAATTGTAATCATTCAACTGACGTTTTCCAACATTAGTAGTATATGCAAACGTCACACTGATCTGTTTATTTCGTTTATATTTGACAGCGATTTTAAGTATTGTGACTTTGAAATGGCGTTTGTTGTTAACAATCCGTCCAAATGTAATAAGCGTGTGGTCATTCAATTTTTGTGTGCTGAAGGTGTGCAACCGTTGCAAATTTATACGCGAATGCAAGCAGTGTATGGAAACGCATGTTTTGCATATCCAACTGTGAAGGAATGGTGTCGAAAATTCAAGAATGGAGAAGAGAGGACGAATGATAAGCCACGACCAGGTGCATTGATTACTGCATCAACAGACAGGAATGTGGCATGTGTGGAAGGCCTGATTGGAGAAAATCGTCGAATTTCAATCAGAGCAACTTCCGAAAATGTTGGTGTGAGTATAGGATCTGTCCATAGTATCGTACACAAACTAGGTTACAGCAAAGTTTGTGCGCAATGGGTTCCTCGTCTTTTGTCTGAGGACCAAAAAAGCTGGCGAATGGGCTTGTCTTTGCAACACCTCACGGAATACAGTCAAAATGGTAATGGCTTTCTCTCGTCAATAGTTGCTGGCGATGAATCTTGGTGTCATTATTTTGAACCATCCAGTAAGCTGTCATCGATGCAATGGAAACACGCAAATTCTCCCCCACCAAAGAAGTTTAAAGTTCAACCTTCTGCAGGCAAGGTGATGTTGACATTTTTTTTCGACCATGAAGGACCCTTGCTGATAGAGTTTACAGAACCTAGAGTGCATATCAACGCAAACCTGTATAATGAAACTTTGAACAAGCTCCATCAAGCAATGAGAAGAAAACGTCCAGGGAAGCTTTCACGTGGTGTTATTCTGCTTCACGATAATGCTCGGCCTCATGTTGCCAACGTAGTGAAAGAAAATCTACAACGAAAGAAATGGAGGATATTAGAGCATCCACCCTATAGTCCCGATTTATCGCCTTGCGATTTTCACATCTTTGGGCCACTAAAAAAGGCGTTAAAAGGTAACCGTTTTCAGTCGGACGCTGTGAAAGAATTCTTCCAGCAGCAGCCACAAGAATTCTATAAGCAGGGTATACATCGGTTGTTGAAACAGTGGGATATGTGCCTCAATTGTAGTGGTAGTTATTTGTAACTGTACTTGTCAATAAATTTTTCCTGGACCAAAGATGGGTTTCAATTGAACTATCTTGTATTAAGATCGATCTGTTTTTGTTCTATTTTCTTAAATAACCTGGAAGTGAAATAAGATAACAAATAGATGTCACTTTACACAACGATTTCATGAAAATCCTTACAAATACTATCGAATTGTTCTACGGCATTCTCAGTATTTAGTGAAGTCAATTTTTTTTAAAAATTCTACGAATCCTCTAAATACCCACGATTTAACAATTGCAAATTTTATCTTATCAGATAATAAATAAAAGAGTCATATTATCAGTTGTTTGATAAACATTTATGAGTTTAAGTTATTATACTTGTACTGTTTATTTCCACTAAAAACACGCTTAAATAATCTGATGGATACGGGCAGACTATTTGTCTGTATAAAAATATAAAATATCCAATTGACGAACCCGACAGATAATTTTTATTGATAGGATGGTATTATCTGTCATAACACTTCATCCAAAAAATAAATTTTTATATTTTATATGGATGAGTTTATCGATTTTTGGTTTTCATCAGTATTTCCTTTAGTCCTAATTCCTTGAAGAATTTTAGGGTATCTAACGACCTCTCAAAAGGATGTTCGACCACCAAATGGATGTTTCAACCCCCCTCCCTCCAAGTATATCTCTTATTTCATCCAATTGTTTTAATTGAAAAAGTCCCCAATAATTTTTCCTTATACATAGTCTTATCCACCTTATTTTTTCTTTTCACTGTCGTTTGGCGTTTTAATAATATAATGAGTAGAATATGGGCACGTAAACATATTTCTGACTTTGTTTTTGATAAATAAACCATTTTTTCTTACTTAAAAACGAGTTTAATAAATCTAAACAACATCCGTTTTTTTTTCTTGATATTTATCTCGGCGATGCTTCGGAAGACCTTGAATTTAAATCAAAACGACCAGGTATACAAAAAAACGATTGATGAAAGAGTTTACGTTAAATTAGAACAATTTGTTACTATAACGATCTTCGTTCATTGTTTTTAACACCTTTACAACAAAAATACCTCTAATTTTTACTCTTAACAAAAAAATTGTGACGTAAAGAGTGGAATCTTCTGTTTTGGGCTAAATATATACATACATACGTTAAAACTTATATAGACCAAGTTAGTAAATTGGGGAGCGAAAAGCAAAACCAAATTACGTGAAAAATCTTACTACATCTCACCAAGGGAGGAGGGGGAGTCAAAATATCCTCAACGTTATCTTGGTTCAAAGAGTCTCTAAGATGTGGAACGTTTTATCCCTTGGTTGTATAATAGAATCTTTAATTTTCGTTAACATACCTATATTTGCATCTTTACAAACAAAAAACACTTTTATAAAATTATTATTACTTGACAAAATGAGGCATCCCATTTATTATTTTACCTATATAATGTTGTGTGAAACAAATACAGCTGTGGCCATGAAAACGCTGATGTTAGTTAAAGTTGAAAAATTTGTTCGAAATATAAATATAAATAGAAACTTGTTTGCAATAATATATTCGAGCGAGTTGATACATTTGATTATTAGATTACATCTGGAAATGCTTCGTTTTACAACTGAAGTTATATTGTTAGTTCAGAATAATAATTATACAGAGCATTTCAATGAAAACTATGCACCCCTCATAATTCTGAAGGTGTCAAATGAAAAAAAAACGATATTGAAAGAAAATTGGTTATAACTTTTAAAACACCCCGTATAATAGGTTACAAACTCATATTGTTCTAACGGCGAAGTGAAGCAGAATTCATTTATATGTTCCTTCTAAAAAATTAGGAGGGGTGACCATAGAGAGGAGGGGGTTAAAGTTATAACGTTTACATTATGAGCAAAAAACGTCCCCGTTTATATGATTTTTGACGTATTTTTTTCATAAGAGTGGTGCCTTCAGAATTATGTTTATTGTTTATTTCCTCTCGACTGAATAATTTGTTATTCAAAAATGCAATAAGTTTCGGATGTTTGGATACGTTAACGTTTTAGCGGACGAAAAGTAGTTGACTTCAAAAAGAGACGATTAATCATTCGGAAATCAGTAAGTAAAATGTCGTTTTTTTTGTAAAGGTCGACGAAAAACGTCTTTACTAAGACATTTCTTCAGCAGTCACCTTGAGACGGAAATAAAATATGGTCAATTTAACTTCATCATTTTATATAATCAAATGTTTATTCCTATAAACTGTAAAAATATAAATAGAGCTTGGAAAATGATTATAAAATGTTAATGTGAACGAAATCTATCAAACACGTTATATGTAACCTAGAGAAAATACGGATGTAATCAATATGGCTGAACACGGTCATCAGCTAGTTACTATGTGAGCTACTGCCCATAAGTGGCATCAAGTGACGTAATACAGATACATTAATTACATAAGTAATTAGTTTATAACTAGATATGGACATGCTACCGGCTATGAAAGGCGACATTCAGTCTAGAAGTATGGTATTTTCCAAACGAGTAACTGAAATGAATTGAATACGAGGTACGTCCTATATTTAGTTGAATCCCATTTTATGTCTAATATTTATTTGTACAAGTTACATTTTTAAAGCTAGCATATTGATAGAGCCATATTTGAGGTTTATAAAAGGGATATTGGTTAAGCATATTCGGGCCAACGCACAGCCAGTGTAAAACACTCAGTAGCGTGCGAGCTATAGTCGCAGTTTATAAGTAGATACAGATTTTATGTCCTCTCCTAACATGTATGTTTAATAAATTCACGTTAAAGACGCCAAATAGAATAGATAGTATTTTAAATCACGACTAAAGACAATCGGCTAACAGTAGTTCATGTTGGAGGTGAAATGGGGTTTATTAAGGGCAGCTTATTATTATTTAAAGGCGATTTCGGCCCCTTTTGGTACCCCACTTTGATCTGTCAAATATATTGATGCATGATGATGAAAAATGTTGACATAAACCTAACTTTGGTACCCTTTTTGGTCTGTGACATCACATCTGCAGCACGGTTACTGAAATTGGTGGCTTTCTATCCTTGTTTAAAGTAGTTTTTGTCTAGCTTTTGATTTGTAGGTAAATGAACAAAGTCGTCTATAGACCTTTCAAAAAAAAGTTTCTTCTTGCTCTGCAAACCAGACCTCCACAGCTTTTATTACCACCTCGTTGGAGAAAATGTATGACCTTTGAAACTTTTTTTCAGTTGAGGAAAGAGATGATAATCGGACGGAGCCTAATCTGGTGAATAAGGGGGGTGCTCTAGTAATTCAAACCCTAAATCACAAATTTTTTGCATGGCAACAAGAGATTTGTGTGCAAGGGCGTTGTCCTGCAAAAACAAAACACCTTTGGATAGCTTTCCGCGTCTTTTCTCTTCAATTTTTTCCCGTAGAGTGGTCAGTAATGTCGAATAGTAATCTCCAGTTATTGTTCTACCCTTATCCAAAAAATCAATCATGATTACTCCATGAAGCAAGAAGTTTTCCAGCAGATTTTTGGACACGAAACTTCTTAGGTCTTGGAGAACCAGAGTGTCGTCATTCCATCGATTGTTGCTTTGTTTCTGGATCGTAGAAATGTACCCAAGTCTCATACATAGTAACAATTCGGTTTAAGAAGTCTACATCGTTTTCAAATCGAGCACAGATCGAATTGGATTATTTCCCAATCCAGTTTCCATAATAACATCTGTTTTTAAATGACTTGTCCATGAAAGGAATGGTGGCAGGGCTGTAGATGTTATGTTTACATTGGAAATAAGCAAATGGTTGCTTGAAAGCAAGTCTGCAATGCTTCTTCTTTTAAAAATTTCTTACAGAAGCAAACAACTGTCTTTCTTTTATCCATCTTTCACCTGTAACTGGTACTTTACGTCATACCGGTAACGTAGGACCTACCAATTGGTTAGCCAAAGTCCCCACCTACCAAAGCATGGTATAAACAATAGTAAACAAAATTCTGCTATATGGAAGAACCTTATTGGAGTTAAAAGAATACAAATGGAGAGATATAGCAAGATCATCTATCTACTGATGTTGTATACATATTAACTGTTGTTTGACCCACGTACTACAGAGCAAAGTAATTGGTAAAAAACTTGATTAAAGATAATTATAGGCTGAATTGTTTGCGGCATGAATTACAGTAATGTCATTGAATTCTTAGTAGTTGTCGGTAAGGTTAAAAAACAATATTCGTGGTAAACTATTAGATGTGGTATTTCATATAAAATGCTAATATTTTCTTGGTTTCGTTCCACATGTGTCAGTGTTTAGAAAGGGGAATGCATTTTTATTGACCTTGTAGGGAATTTTTGCAATTTTATATTATACAACACAGGGGTACTAATTTGTTAAGGTTATTATTGTATAAAAAAAAACGTAAAATAGATATCGGTTAATTGTTCTGGATATGTATAATTTTAAAACAATTTTTATATTATTTCTTCCTTTGTAGGATTATTTTTACCAAAAAATATTCAAGAGGATGCTGGACAATATTTTTGGTCCAAATGCGACGAAAATTATAAAACATTTTTAGAAGCAAACAATATTAATTGCGTTATTTAGTTAACTGTAGTATATTCGTTAAAATTTGACAGAGTAATTACACGTTATAAAGTAGTTAGATCAAAATTTTAACAATTCATTCGTGTGGAAAGGATAACGACCTACGTCTTTTGTCCTTGAAACTTATTTACGTACTTGAAAACAACCACCTCTGTTTTTGTCAACGTCTGCTACCGATCTAATCGATATTTTATTATTTATTATTTAGGGGTGGCTACAATTGATCGAAAGTCCACGATCTGTCTTGTTTTTTCTTTACATATGTATTTTGAAATTTAATATTTTTAAACAGGGGTTATTACAAACAGGGGAAAAATAAATGCAGCAGCTAAAAATTGGGAGGGATGATTTGGGGGGTGGGAAAGGGGTGGAAAAATACATTATTGCGATTTCCGGCCAAAGTTGAGGTCCTAGAAAAAAAAGTTGAAGGTAAAAGTTGTAGATCTCAAGAAGATCTACAATTTTTGTATCCGTGACTTTATCACATTACCTCAAAATTAGCTCGAGAAACGCAAAAAACTGAATTTTTATATTTGCATTTTTAGTTTTGGCAAAAATTGTTAGATTTTAATAAAAATTTGGTAGAAAAATCTCCAAATAATTTCCGCGGGTGCTAATTTCTTTTGTTTTTACATCTACCTTCAACTGAAATGAAAAAAAATAGTAGTCCTAATAGAACAACATGCTCAAAAATGCAAAAGTACGGTTTTTAAGTGCCCATTTTTTTACTTAATTGTTAGAAATTTTCGAAAAAACGAAAAAACAATCGTTAACACGGAACAATACAAAATAAACTGTGTACAAATTATTTCAATAAAACTTTTATTAGCACTTTTTGGCGTTTTTCGAGCTAATTTTAAGGTTATGTGAAAAATACAAAACTAGTAGAACTGCTTGAGACCTACATCTTTGACAATCAATTCGCCTGGTGTAATGTTGAATCCTTCCATAATAATAAAACAATTCTACGCAGTTATTGTTCTGATTTTTTTTATTACATTATAAGATATTCACATTGTTTGTTTAATGTTTCAAAAAACAGTGGTTTAGCGAACCATCTGGATACTCTGAAACTCAATCTGTCAGAAATAAAATGAAATCACCGACCAAACAGTATATCTATCAAACAGCCCATTATGAGATAATTATTGTTATATTAACACACTTTTGAAGGTCATTCAAAATTAAAAGGTTATTATCCTTAGATACTGGACCTATTTGATAAGAAATTGATACATTTAGCAAACAATTTATTAGTTAAAATTGTTACTTTATTTCATCTGCGATTTTTTTCTTAGTGATATAATAATAGGTGTTAACGGTATTTATTTCAAATAATATTTATTGTTTAACTGGCTGGTTCTATTTTTAACCATTTATTTTAAATTATTCAACAACGGATGTTTAAATAAAAAAAATATTGTGACTTCATCGGTTTCCGTTTGTTTTTAAATAAAGAACAAAAAATTAAAACCTCAAGTTTTATATTTTTAAAAGTTTCAAGTACATAAGAAATAGCTACCCTCCTCAAAAGTTGTAGATCTAGTAAAAATCTACAACTTTTGTGGACACTTTTTACCACAACCTCCAAATTTTCGAGATATTTGCAAAAAAGTTTTTCATTTTTCAATCTCGCAAAGAATGTTTTATTTTCAAGAAACTGGGAAAAAAAAACATTCAAAATACTTAAAAAATTTTAAAATTAAAATATCGAGAAGTTTCCGTAATATTTATATTTTATGGTCTAGGGAGGCCGAAATCCAACCCCAACTTCTAGTACTTTTATATTTGAAAATATTTTCTTTTAATTTTCAGGTAGTCTTTGTTCCAAAAAAAATACTCTTCAAAATTGAATTTAAGATTTATTTTTAAAGAATTATCATCTTGAAGAGGATATTGAACTTTTTTTTATTAAACCCTATTTATTGAGCAAATACTTTGATTGATTGATATACTTTAGGGAAGCCTGCAAGGTTTCCTTGAACAAATTGCCCTGTGAATTCTTATAAGTACAATTTATCATGATCAATATTCCTGTAATAGATAGTAATAAAAAAAATTGGAAAATGGCAAAAAAAATGTATCTAAATATATCTCGAGAAAAATCAACGGTAAGGGAAGAATTCAAACAATTTAAATTGTAAAACTTAAGAAAAATCCGGTGTTTCCGATGTCCGTCCGGCGGTCAGGGTAAAACGCAGGTACGTCCGAGGTCCGTCCCGCGGTTAAAAGGGTCAAGACGTTTGTCCGAAGTCCGTCCCGTGGATCCGTATGATAATTTATATTGCAGATATTATATATTATATATACATATAAGATATAATATGTAGTAGATACTTTATTTGTAATGCTAAAACCATTACATTTTATTTCATATTTTTCCCTTCACACTTTTTCCAGGCTTAGGACTGGCAGAAGCAATGGCCAAAATTGACCAATTAAAGTGGTGCGTTTTTAAGCGAAAAGTCGAACGGTATCACACGCGAAACAACGAGAAGCACTACTAGCTATTATTTAAAATATTCCTCTATTTATAGGTAAGGGTCTGTGGAAGGGTGTCGATAATACACGAATCATACTAATTATTCTAGGAATAATATTCTACCCTGCCCATTCTACCTGTGTATCCACCTGACCGCGGGACGGACATCGGTCGGGGATTAAAAACCCTTTTCCTAAACCCTCAATTTTCTGACCGCGGGACGGACATCGGTATTGCCCGAAAAATCAATAAAACAAATAATTAATGGTTAATCTTGATTATCTCTATCAGGATATTGGAACAAACAGACTTAATTCCAATTATAGTTCTTATTAAAAAAAATATTGAGTAAAATATCGGTAGTTGTTTATAAATATTTTTCAAAAACATTTTTTGTACGAAGAACCAGCTCGTCTCGGTTAAAATTCAGTAATCGATTTCAGGTAGGTTTTCTGTGGTGTGCAGCTAATTTGGTTCGTAGAAACACTACCCTTTTTTCACGTTTTACAAACATAAATCATCTCGAAACACACGATAGACTTGGCCTAAAAATAGATATGAATTCACTCAGTTTGCTTTGTTTTTTTATTACAGTCATTCCAAAGTAGACTACATACTGACAAATTTTAATTATCATCAAATTAAGAGCAATTCTATGGATTTCAACTACAATATTTTGATTTCCTTTTATATACTTTTTCCCGATGAATAGAATTGTTTATGTTGGCATGTTTAGTAGATTCATTGTTCGATGTCTATAACAATATCTTCCTCTTCGAATGGTCGCTAAAAAGCGATAATTTAGATTATTACCAACAAAATCTCAACTACAGCAACATCTAAGAACACAATGTCTCGTAAATAAGAGAAATGAACGAATCCCACCCTGGCACGTTCACAGTCAATGCGGACTATCAATTGAAGTAAATTTTGCATAGGGCAATCGGAAGCCACATTGCACCAATAAGAATCAATGGTTCGCTTGTGGGTAGGTCAAGAGTATCTTCAATTTTAAACCTCAAAGGGTTCTTGCCGTATACTGTTTTCACTTACAACTATAACAATGATTAATCAACCAGAGCATGGAATGCAACAGAGACAGAATGGGCTTGTGAGAATTTAGTGAATCCTTCTTTCAATTTTCTTATTGCACAAAATTAATATTCCGCGATATAAAAACCGTTGGATGTAGAGATTTAAGTAAATTAGAACGGCACTTTTTAGTCACAAATTCACGCAGTGCCTTATCTAAAAATATCCTTTCATTTCGAATTTACCGCATCGATAGTGAGATTGACTAGAAAAAGTGTTGAGATATTATTTTTTTATCTTCTATAAGTTCCTTGTGGCATTACTTATTCTTTTTTCTATTTAGGTGAAACATCTAGACCATTGAAAATCCGAATAAATGAACATTAAAAGTATATCAAAGATAGGGAGTTCTTTAAGTCAGGTATTTGCAAACATGCTTGGGAAGAGGGGCATAAAATTCAATGGGATTCGACAAAAATAATATTGAAAGAGAACAATAATAAAAGACGAAAAATCAAAGAAAGTGCTTTAATACAACTAAATTCAGATAAATGTGTAGCTAGTATTTCAGCCGAATGTAGTCAAATTTGGTTACCAATGTTAGAAAGAGAAATTTCCAATAATCAATTACCTGCGTTATCAGGATAGCATCATAAGTTTTTATCCAGGTTTTCTTATGATTTATCTTTGGAATGGTTGTTAATCGATACACACTTCAATACACAAAATCACCAAACTGAGTTATACATATTTTGAACACAAAATAATCATACACAAAAAAGTAACAACAAACGCGTTTATATTAACAAAATTTCCAAAATAAGCCAAAAAAAAAGCGCTATCCCAATAAAAACCGTTCCTGGAACGTGCACTTCACTGGATTCCATTTCTAGTGGACTACATATCGTTAGAATGTCATAAAATAAAATATTTTATTTCACATTTTACCAGAGGTGTGATCTACTATGAATGGACCTTAATAAAATTTGACAACAAAGTTTTATAGTCTTAAACTTCAAACTATTATTGATTGTCTAGTTGTCAAATTTTTTCGTTGTGTCAGATAGGGACCAAAAAATTATTTCTATACTATAAATAGTTAATCTTGACAACGGTAGCTGGAACGCTACCGAAACGTTGAAATAAAAAATAAAAAAACATTATTGTGGTTTGATTCCCAAAAAAATAAGAAAAAAGAATTATTTTTTTAATTTGAATTAAATTTAGAGCAGATTTTTAAAAATTCTCATTAATACTCTTACTTATAAAAAAAAATAATATTGTTGTTTTTGTATTGTTTGTGGATTTTAATAAAAAAGTAGATACTAAATTATTTTGGACAAAAGATGTTCGATACCTATTCAGGCATTGTTATATAAACGTCAGATTTTACATAGCAACACCAGCATTACAAATTATCAAATATAACTATCAACATAACATATTTGTTCAATTAAATATTATCTTTTAACATTCAGAATCTGTTTTTCATACATTTTAACCGATAATTCTAAAATTTCTATACATAATCCTGTTACCTAAGAAAGATTAAATGTAATAGCTATGTTGGTTTCATAGTTTTGTTGCATAAAAAGTTTTCTCAAAGCGAGTAAGGTTTCTTAATTTTAACGCCATAAGATTTAAATTCACATAGAGTGTGTTTATTGCACTTTTCCATTTTTTTGTTACACCTACGCATAATATTGACAGATATAGTAGTACAGTTGGAAAGCGATTATGATCCCGGAGACCAGCAAATATTGAAGGTGTCCGTAAACCTATTTCGTCAGTGACGGGTAGATGCGTAGCATTTTGTATTGATTTCTTATTGATTTTCCGTCAAGATAGACTTACAATATATTTAAAAACGACGAATTTCTGTCACAAGATTGTATATTAGCGTTGAAATTTTTTTGTGGATATCCTGGTTTATTAAAAAAACTTTCTTACATAAGAGTTTAAAAAAATTTAATGTCTACCATAACAGATGTTTGGAGAAAACTTAGTAAACTGTGATATTTATATCTTTCTAGTGTGGATTTTAAACTTTGAACATGCGTAACGATCATTCGTTGGTCGTGTAGTGTGTTTTATTTCCTTGTTTTTCGTTATTTTTGGACTATAGATACGTAAACATGTCTGACCGATATGCTTCGAAAGTGCAAAGAAACTTGGCAAATTGGAAATTGCGAAAATTATAACATTGAAAAAAGTGTCGACACAAACGATTAATATTCAGGCTGGTTTTTATTGATTTTTTCTTGGAAATAAAAGTCGCATCATAGCGTAGTCAAAGTACACAAAATATCGGTAAAATGCCGCAAAAAACACAAAAAACTTGAAAATTCAAAATTGAGTATTTAAAAGGGTTGTGATTAACATTAGAAAAACTTTACAATGCTAGGCATGCGATTTTCTGGAAAATCGTCGAATGAAAATTTTTGTTTTTGTTTTTTCGCTCTACTTTTTTAAATAATTACAAGACAGAAAAATGTTCAAATCAAAAATTGTAGCTAATACATTTATCTACAAAATTTGTCTGAACATTTTTTTTGTATCTGCATTAGTTTTTAAAATATATACGAAATTTCCATAGTAATATTTTTGAACATCATCAATTTTCATGTTTTTAATTTTATGATAGTAAATAAACAATGACATTTAGAAAAAAAATTTTCATATGAAATGTGTTCTAAAATGGGGTAACTACAAATATATTGACAAACAAATTTTTAAAAAAAAATTCCACACTCTCTCACCTGCTTTTTCACCTTTATTTGTGCTCCCTTCTCTTTCTTACCTGAGCCATAGGTGTGTTCTTTTGTATCGCGATCACTTCTAAATAGGTTCATTATAAAGTTCACAAATTTTTAGATAATATCATAAACGGTATAAAAAGTTATAGAAGGTTTGCTGACAGACCTCTAATTTAAGTATTTATTTAAAATAATTGTCTATTATTAAAAAAATTTGATATTTATAGAAAAACTGTATAGTAGTTTCGAAAATAGATGCTTCAAAGTGTTCAGTAGTGAAGTTTCATTGGATTATATTTATTTCGAAAAAAGATATAATTGAATGAAGTCTAAAAAAACAAGTAAAATTAATCATGCAGAAAAAACAGATTTTTAAGAAGCATTCGTTTAAAATTCTAAATATTGATGGCTTTGCTTTTATAATAATTATGTTTTATGCTCATTTGCAATGCTAAATTCAAAAGGAATTTTTGCTGGGATAATTGTTAATTAAATAGGAATTATAATAAACTGATATTACAGTCAGAAAATCTACTTTTTCAAATTTGAAAGTATTTTTATCTAAAAGTTGAGATCTTTCTTTACATTTTACATGTTTATTTATTTTTTCAGAATGTTATAAGCCCAAAATTATTAACTTTTAAGTCGAGCGGTTAATAAATTTGCCTCACGGGCTGTTCGCGCGTAACCACTAATTGAATACCACTGAAATTAATTTTATCTCGTAAGCTTTTTAATTTACAGAAACACTTTTTAGACAAAATTTGTAGATAAATGCATCAGCTACAAATTTTGAGCTGGAAGTTTTTCTGTATATTTATTATTTAAACAATTAGAGCAAAAAACAAAAGGAAAAATTTTCACTCGACGATTTTCCGGAAAATTGCATACCTAGCATCGTAAACTTGTTAAACACCTCCCTTTTAAATACCCAATTTTGAATTTTCAAGTTTTTTGTGAGGTTTTATGTGCACTTTGATTAGGCTATCATAAAAAGGAATATCACAAAAACTATTCAATATATTTTACCCTTTTTATAGGTTAAATATTTTTCTTAGTGTTTATTATTGATGATGGTCCTCCAAATCGTATTTTTTTCTCAGCTTCCATATGGTGCGATAAAAGTAAATTGATAAAAGTAAAATTACGTAAATCCATGTTTACATAATTAAATGTGATTATCACTTAACGACGAGTATTTTCATAATAAAAACCTTCGATTAGAATAAATTTGTTTTTATTATCAACACTGCAAATCCATAAATAACGCTTGGACGATGATTTGTTTATACAATTTTGACAAAAATTACATTCGCGAGCATATTTTATAACTTTTTGAAAAAATATATTTTCGTAACCGGTCATAAAGCAACTTCTTATCACATAAAATCAAGTTTCAAGATCAACCGTTCTTTCACTAGCTCCTTCTTGGAGAAATCCTTCCTTGGGCCACCTTAACCTTATCTCCAATAAGACAGTGCTAATGTTTAAGGTTGTCACTTTTTTTATCTGGCTCAATTTATGTTGGTAAGCAATTCCGATGGTTTTTTTGCTTTGGAACGTGCTCCAATACGTCTGATGATTTGTTTGAATCCGCCGAGACGTACGACCACGTACTGTAATTCTTGATATCCCAAATGTTGGTTGAAGATCAGTGAATGCAGTTTCAGACCCTAGCTTTGCAACGATGTCGTTTCTGAAGGCAATCCCAGAGCAGTCTAGATCTCATCTGGGAACATGCTTAAGTTTTCAGTGCTGATTTCGATGTTCATTTGAAAACACGTGTGGTTAGCGTAGATTTTCGCCTGGAATACGAATACAAACTTCTCCACAACAACCTAGCGATATCAAAATAATGAAAATGCCAGAGTAAAGTGTTTTGACAGGTGACAAGGCTTTTGGTGTTTCTAGTATTTTATATATAATTGGATGTTTTTCAAGATGTGGATGATTTAGGGACAAACCATATTTTTGATATGCAACTATCACAATAATAACAGCTCAGGTACGTTAACCTTGCAATTTTTATGATCTTCACCCCCCAGAAACAAACCAACAAATATTTGTTATTGTCTCATTTAAGTTGTTTATCATTATTTTCGTGGCTTTCAGTAAGGCAAGGTTTTTTTTTTAAATAACCGTTTTATGTCAGCAATGAATGTTTAAAGAAAGCAAACAAGTGATTAACTTTGATATTTCTAATTGATTACGAAGATTAGCATTTCGGTGTAAAGTTTTGGCTCGCTTAATATTGGAAATGTGCTTACAAGGCCGCGTGCAAAATATAACGGGGTCAATGTAACAACCCTAACTGAGACGAAAAAACACTTCATTTGAAATTGATAGCTTAAGTTTGATAGTTGACAAAAAACTAGTAGACAAAAAATTTAACCGGTTGACCCTTCTACGTTGAACGCTTGTGACAGCAATAAAAATCGCTTAACCCATAACTATCAGCTGTCCCCGTTTCGCTACGCTCGCTCGTTCATCTAATAGTCTTGGGGTGCGTTTAGATCCTTCGTCGGGCGCGTTTTATGCGTTCAGTTGCGTACGTCTGGTCGTTCAGATGCTAGCGGTAAATTTTGCCGATCGTCGAACCCATATAAGGAGATCGAACTCCATGTATTTCAATTTTTGGTAATGGTAGAGGGCGCCAGTGCTAATACCATACCAGAAACATCTGACTGCAGAACAATAACAGCCAATCATTAGGGTTGCATACACTTTCAGTTCATGGTATTTTATTGGTTGCTAGCTCATTTGACAGTAAACTAGGAAAACATGATTGTAAACTTTCGCTCACGCTTAGAAATATTTATTTCAGAATGATTCTTCCTATATATTTAAATATATTATACTGTCAAGTTATTTTTGATTTCCTAAAAATATGAAAAGCAAAAAAAATGTTTTATATCGACCCAGTAGCATAAAAAATAAATGTATACATCAAGGTCTGGATCAACATTATATTCAATAAATGTTTTAAACATAGGCGGAGAAAAAAAGGAATCGAATAAAGCAACAAATAGTATATTCGGCCATACACTTTCCGGCAGAATATTAGGCAAAAGTATTCGGTCAATTTGCCTAATATTCGACCAGTGTGTGCTTACCATTCCGTTTTTTGACGAGTTTAGTTTGTGCACATCGTGAATATATTAAATACAGTTTGTCGTGGAAAAATGGTTAGAGTTTTTATATCTAATTGATTTATTATAAATCTCCTGTTAAAATATTTTAAGTAACACCTATGGTTATCACTTAAAAGACCTTGCTAATCACAACACGTGTTCTTCATAATAGATTCGGATAAATATAATTGAATCTGCCGAAAAATTCGATATTTATTTGATTTCAATTATTACAAACAAAAAAGGCAATAAATCAATACACAGTTCAATTATCGTTTGATGTATAAAAGAGAATAGAATGTTCTTTATTTGACGATTATCTATTTTTAAAAGCAAATTCCTTTTATCGTTTTGCGGTTATTCACCGTCAACGTTCCAGTCTTAATTGTAAACCAGAAATTTACTGAAAGATGACAGGATTTTAAGTTTCAAGAGTAATAGACCCAAGGTCACGTTCGGTTTGCCTAAAAATGATAGCTTCTAATACATGATCATGTACTTCCTGTACTGCTCTTCGATTTTTGGACATTGGAGGGAGGGTCCATACACAGAATACACCACCAGAAGCGTTCAAAAGACGCTGCTTTAGGATCCTACAAGTACTCAGAGGTTTTCTACGAGTATACACAGTCAGATAATCAAATAACACTCAATATATTACAGACAAAACCTTGGTGAATAAAATAGTTCATAATTTTTAACATAAACACAATATTTTGTGAACTACCCCAACTTTATTTCTTCATAAATAAATTATAAAATCTCTGCCAATCCACATTTAAACAAAAAGCTGTTTTTATTGAATTAACATTTTAATAATTAAAATAAAAACAACCTTTAGATGCCGTTTTTGATTTTCAATATAAATTTTATTTACAGTCTGGGCGATTTGTAGCAATCTCAAAGGTTAACTACTTGTTTTATCACTGGTAGACAAAGTCATAACTCTCACAAGACTTCATTATTTATTACGGTCTCAAGGAAATGTCACACCCGCTAAAAAACACATATCTTTGTTTACAATTACACGTGGATAAAAAGCGGTGGGAGCAAACAAGATAATCTTCAAATTTACGTAAAAATTATTGGACAAACATTAAAATATTATAAACTGTGCGTATTGTTAAAGCGAGTCACATCAACAAATATATAATGTGCGCCTTCTGGAAATTAGTCTGATCCGCTTGGCAAATAGTTTCCCACGTGAGCGAAGAAGTAGACTGTCATATCTGAAGAACAAACCGATAACTAAGTGGATTTAAAAGCACGTACCTCTTACTATGTAACGTATAAGACTCTCGTCAATAGGAAGACTCTCTGGATTGAATCCATGGACATCATGGTATGGATAGTTACGAAAATAAGACTTCTGTTCAAGGGAAGCCACTATTGTCTGGATCAACTCATGGTTAGACTTAAATTGTATAGAAAATGATGAGACAACCACAATAGACTAATAAACCAACTGACCACAAGCCTAACCTAACCTTAATGGCAGATTTAAAGTTACAGCAAATTAGCGGACTGTACCAAAATTTCAACAGAGCTCTTTTAATGTTCCAATAAACTTTGTTCTTTTGGTTTCTATATGTGTTTCGTTACAGTTGAGGCAGCTTCATTACCTTATTTGTTTTATACAGGCATAAAATTAACTATACTAGACTAGACGCGCCAGTTCCTTTGACGGTGCGTCAAAATAGCGTAAAGAAACAGATCGTCACGAGCCTACTTCGCGCTGCGCGTGGTAGACTCGCGAGCCCTGTGTAAATATGACGAACTAAGTTCGGTTTTCGTGCGCTTTAATATATACATTCCAGTGAGTATCACGAACTAGGAAAAGGAAATTTAAAATTAATTCAGTTTTTCGTAAAGCTACTACTAATCTAAAAACACTGTCGCAGAAAATATAACGTTTGTCGCAGAAAATATGGCGTTTGGCACAAAAATTCAATTGAGTTGAACTAGGCGATGATAAAAAAACTCAGAAATGCGTAACTCTTGCCCCACGTTGGGCGCCAAGTTCAATCGAGGATTTTTGGGCATATTTACCTCGAATGGAGTACAGTGGAGGTAAGATGCGAATGAAGATCACTCAAGGTGTAGAATCTGGAATAAAATGAGAGAGACACAATATGACGAAGCTTTATTTGAGCTGTTGTCTATAATACTAATTATGCGACGACTTACTAAGTTAAAAATCGCCTATTATTTGCTAATTTAAAATATCTACTTAAGAATGTATAGGTATATTTTGCTTACAATCATTTTAAACAATTACGACGTTTTTCAATATTTATGAACTAGAACAATAATTTTAGTATACATTATTTACGTGACTCACGGATGCGAGTAGGTCGCCGGTCAACGTATTAACTTAAGTTGGCAATAAAAATTATGTTTACTGAAAAAAAAATATAAACGAAGGACAGACCAAGGCAAATAATCGAGTTGGCGATGAAAGGTTAGGATTATTTAAAATATAAATATACAGATATCTTTAAATTTATGTTATATGTGTAAAATACGAATATATTACGCTGTTTTTATTTTAGTGGTTTTTTCCACAATAGTTCCGTGACTGGATCCAAAAAAATAGATAATATTAATAATAATAAGTGCAGGCCAGAAAAAAATATGAAATAAACAGTGCAATTTGACATAAAACTGTCAGTTTTGCAACTTAAATTTAGGGAAATATGTTTTCTGGATGCTCAATTAAAGGAAACAGTCGACAAGGGAGACGAACATATGTATGTTCGTTGATTCTGCAATTGATTTTGGATAAACTTTAATCAGTTACGACAAATGACTAGATGTGCACCTTTTATTCTAGTTGTGCATGAAACGTACGGCGAAAGAAAGCATGTATCGGTAGAAACAGTTCGTGAGCGGTTTCGAGAAGAAATGTCTGATGTACAATGTAGTAAAAGATCCATATAACAGCGACATCCCCACATCTAACCACAAACCAAAATTCTATTTTGACAAAAAACCATCTCGGTTACTTAATTACAGTTTCCTGTATAAGTTTGTCTTTTTAGTACATCGTGTTATCAATATATGTCAAAGATAATATTTAAATACCTTTGAAAAATACTTTTCTAATAGCAGACCGTTTACTAAGAAGCAACAACTACTTCTCCGGCTATATGCCACGACAGACATTGAATTACATTGGGTCGAGTATAAAAATATCAATATTCAATAAAAATTTTTTTGGATTAAAAATTCTCTAAACCAAAATTTTTAAAATATAGTTAAATGAACGACCCATACGACATTATTGAAACTGCGTATATAGCTACGGATATTTAATAACAATAATGGAAACATACCAAGCAATAAAATGAACCTGTTTACTTTACCAAATGTTAAAAGTTGATAAACTTCAATAAGCGTTAATGACGTAAGCTGTTTATTCGATATTAATAATTTTGCTTGTAATTTAAAAAACTAGCACAAATTCCCTTGGCCTAGGTTTGAATTGCTTTGTTTGTTGAATTTCCCAAAAGCAGGTTATAATTTAAAATTCGTAAGATAAATTAGGAAGTGACTACGCGACCGTACCTACGAATATATATTTTTTATTATCTTAATGTGTCGAAATGCAAATCAGTAAGTGGTTAATTTATTTAGGAGTATTATTTTTAGGTTATTTGTATTGTAATTTAGTGATTTAGCTTATTATTTGATATAACATTCAATTACACATTGATAAGAAAATATTTCTAGATAATCGTTTTTCTAGTCTGTGTTTGAAAACATATCGGGGGGGGGGATCCGGACCCCCTGGACCCCCCCTGGATACGTGCCTGCCCACCATTGAAAAAAGAAGAAAAATTGAAAGGAAAAAGGAATTAATAAAAGAAAAATGTACAAAAAAAACCTTTTAATCTATAAAACCTGTTTTCTCCAAGTCAACTATAAAATGCTATTAATACATCTGTTAAAAAATAAAATAGTATGCTGGCTCGGAACGCAACGAAATGTTACAAATTGATCTCTGTCCAATAAAATGTGGGGAAAAGTAGGTTAAATCCAACATTCGTGAATCATGAGCGGGTTTTGTTTGTTTGCAAAATTCACACATGGGCCGTGTAATGTTGTGGTATTAAAATGTAGACACGTGACGAAGTCCTTTTTTTTCTAATCCTCTATATCTTACCAAAATATTTATTAAAATTCATATCGACGGAGTGCCAGCAAAGTTTGCCGTTTGCTAAAATCAGCGCATACGAGCACGTACATTTTTTATGCAATATTCATCATCAATTTATCTATAGGTACAGTTTATATTTGTACAAAAATGATGATAACTAAGTTATTATTATTGTACTGCAGCTTTTTTAAGTATGATTCATACCGCAGTGTTTGTGATAACTGTTAAATAAGGGAAATCCACCTCGAACAACAGTAGACTGAACCAAAATACAATAGCATCATAAAATGAATTTTAAAAAGAAGAAAAATACTAAACAAAAAGCCTATCATCTATCTATTACAACAAACACGGTTGACGAGGACAAAGCCTTTATAGTTAGTGTATTATAAAACACTGAGAATTGTATATACACTGTGTCCGTAAAGTATGGAATAAATTCATTTTTAGCTAAACAGACCATTTTAAGAAATAATCCTGAAACACGTCGATTTTTGATTTTAATTTACCGTATTTTGAAATAATAATCTAATATACAGGGTGAATTACTTCCGAGTAATGACGTCACCGTCATTTTTTTTAAATGGAACACCCCCATTTTGTCTCAATTTTCGGATTACTCTAGCTGAGCTGATTCCAAAAATGTATCACATGTTGATTCCAATTGGTACAGGATGGACAAAAATACAATAGTTTTGTGTGTGCTCATAAAGTAACGCGTAACATTCTTTATTTGTTAAATTAACAATATTATCAAAAATACTTATTGTATAGCGGACAGAATATAATGAAATACATGACTTTATAAATGTTCGAACTGCAGGCGCTTGCTGTATTTGACAGTAACCCAAACGTTGTACAAATTCTTGTTGAACCTTGGTTATTGTGTCTTGAGAAATATTGTTTATTGCTATCCGAATTCTCTCTTTTAATTCTTGTTTATTTGTTGGTTTCGTTTGATACACAACATTCTTCAGATGGCCCCACATAAAATAATCCTAAGGATTGAAATCTGGTAACCTCGCTGGCCATTAATAGGTCCACTTCTACCAAACCTGTTCGGAAAAATTTCATCTAGGTACCTTCTAACATCTACAGCATAATGTGGAGGTGCACCATCTTGTTGACACCATAAACTTTCATCAAAACCTCCAGGATTACTTTATGAGCACACACAAAACTTTTGTATTTCTGTCCACCCTGTACCAATTGGAATCAACATGTGATACATTTTTGGAATCAGCTCAGCTAGAGTAATCCGAAAATTGAGACAAAATGGGGGTGTTCCATATTTATTAAAATGGTCTGTTTAGCTAAAAATGAATTTGTTCCATACTTTACGGACACAGTGTATGCAACAAACTATCTCACAATGAACCATGTATATATTTACTGCATTTCACAGCACGAACTAGTGTTCCACTAAACGATAAATTAAAAATTCATTTCCTATTAGATAGGAATCTTACATTAGTAGTTGTGGTTGTTATTTCACATACAAAGTCGTGACCAATAATTTCTGGTATTCTATCTAATCCTTTCAATTATAGAAAATGTTAGGTATTGTATAAATTGTTTAGAAAACCTTTAAAATTACAAAAAAATGAATTGTGTAAGAAGAGTCCACGAGGGTCGAAAGAAAAGTTAGTGAGCCTATGTCCCATCCAAACATTTAACTTCTGTGGATGCTAGGTATGTGCTTCATGAATCCAATGAGAAATCTCATTTGACCAATACCTTGAGTTATGGCGATTAACTGTTCCATTTAAACAAAAAGTTGCCTCATCGGAAAAAACTATGTTAGAAGCAAAATTGTCGTCGACATTACAGATGTCCATTAGCCGTTCGCAAAATTCCAGCCGTCGGTCAAAATAATCGTCTGACAATTCTTGAACCAACTGACCTTATTAATACGGATGATACTTTTCACTTTTTAATATCTTTCCTACAGAAAGCCGACTGATACCATTGTTTAGTGCCAAGTTTGTGGTGGAAGTTTGAGGTGATTCTTCTAAATCGATTGCAATATTTTGTTTAACAGTTTCGTTCGTTGCAGTCCGCGGTCTTCCAGGTTTTAGCAAATTTTTTACCATCCCAGTTATATTAAAACGTTGTAATGTTTTAGTAACTGTTGAGCGTGATATAGGATTTCTCTCCGGATGCAAATTATTAAAAATATGACACACTTCTTCATGAGCTCTAACACGATCACCATAACCGATCATCATTAAAATTTCAATACGCTCTTTTTCACTTAATTGAACCATTCTAAATTGTAAAATTTATTTCCGTCAATTAGAATTTGACACTTGGAGAGCAAAAGACGTACTAAACAGTACTCGTTTATTTATTACTATGCATACAAACAACATCAATTAGTTTATCTAAATAGTTTTTTGCTCTAATGCAAAAAACTCAAAGGAGGTTGGTTAAAGTGCTATATTCCTCGTTTTTACAAACTTTTTTACACTTAACTCAGTATACACGAATTCAAAATAACAAGCTTCAAAACCTGTAAAAATATATAGGGTGTCCCATTTAAATTAAAGAAGTTGATGGTATTTCTGGTTAAACCGGAAGTATCAGGTGCATTTTGTTCCACTGCACTTACCTGCAAATTTTCATAAATATCGTTCTTTTCGTTTAAAAGATATTTACTTGGTTCCATACTTTATCCCAACGTGTAGAACACACGTAGCTTGAAATGGAAGTAGATGATATGAGAAATGGTACAAAAATTTAGAGATTTGGGAATATTAAAGATCTATAACCCTAAATATATTTAAATTACCGATTCAGACTTGATTTTAATTAGTTTATATACTTCATTTGTAGTAGTCAGTCCAGTCTTGAAATTTTTATGTCTTTAAAAAGATTTGTGTTTGACTTAGTTTTTTCAAAAATATTTGAATCCCCTCTGTGAAAACTGGCATACAAAATTTGATTATGGTTGTTAGCTTAAAATTGCTTATGCTTCAAAATAGTTTTTTAATTGTTATAGCTGCACAAAAATAGCCAACTTCGATAGAACCTGCTACTATTAGGTCAATGCTCTTAAAATAAATCGTATACAAATAATAATATAGAAATGTTATACAATAAGATGTTAGTGAATCATCTGTGCTGAAAAAAAAACTGGTTTTAATTGTCCACTTTTTAATATCCAACTAAAAAAATATCCTAGAGCTCTTACAATCTTACGTATATCAGATGAACATTTTACTTTTTTTATGAAAGACGTCTCTTAAATTTTATTTTCAAGACGACTGATTTGAATTCTGACAAAGACATCTGCGAGAAACTTATTTGTCTTTTTTATTATTTTTTTTCTAATTAAATCTTCGCGCACCAAAAAAGGTTGTCTTCTTATTGACATGGAGTGTTTGTTGTTGACGTCTATGAATTTAAACTGTGCAAAAAACCGAACTGATATAATATTCTAGTAAAGGTGTGGGCCGAAAAGATCGCATAGAATAGATAAAAAATTTGCTTACAACTATGATTATAATTTTAAATTGTATGTTACGAAATTTGTTTTAAGAAACGTCAGTGGATTGGAGGATTATTTTTTGTGGTGGTTCTTCTATCGAATTTACCGTTACTGAGGTTTTTGAACCAAAACAAAAAATATCTTAAAAACTGCCAGCAGATATAAAAATATAAAAAAGGTAAGCAAAGGTCTGTAACACAAAAATATAAATTGTTTTGTGACTATGTACCTGAAAAAATATAATATTGGTGAATAGCGTAGTCAAAGTACACAAAATATCCGTAAAATGCCGCAAAAAACACAAAAAACTTGAAAATTCAAAATTGAGTATTCAAAAGGGTTGTGATTAACATGAGAAAAAGTTTACGATGTTAGGCATGCAATTTTCCGGAAAATCGTCGAGTGAAAATTTTTGTTTTTGTTTTTTCGCTCTAATTGTTTAAATAATGAAAACACAAAAAAATGTTCTAATCAAAAATTGTAGCTAATACATTTATCTACAAAATTTGTGCTCCCTTCTCTTTCTTACCTGAGCCATAGGTGTGTTCTTTTGTATTGCGATCTCTTCTTAATAGGTTCATTATAAAGTTCACAAATTTTTAGATAATATCATAAACGGTATAAAAAGTTATAGAAGGTTTGCTGACAGACCTCTAATTTAAGTATTTATTTTAAATAATTGTCTATTATTAAAAAAATTTGATATTTATAGAAAAAGTGTATAGTACACACACCGGCAAATTTAAAGGAACAGGCTATGAATGTAGTTTATCTCATTATTTTATTGATAATATCTAAATAGCTTTGAATGCTCCACTCAACGATTTAATTTTTTAATGTCAAATCGTCAAACGTGTGATTTGTTTTTTGTCAAAACTTCAAACATTTGTGTTGTGCCTTACATTTTACTCGTATTATCTCTAGATAACAAGTAAGTGAATTTTAATTTATCAGTTGTTTTGTTCGGGTTTGTTGGAATCGGTTTTTCTTGTGATTTATTAAACTCAGTTTTGTTCGTATTGCAAAGATCAGCTGATAATGGTTGATTAAATACCGACTGATATTGCCAGGGCCGTAGCAATGATCGAACATGGTCGGACATACAGGGAAGTTGCTCAAATGTTTGGTAAATCACCATCAACCATCCACCGTAGCGTAAATCGTTGGAAGCAAACTGGGGAGTATGTAAGAAGAAGGGGACAAGGCAGAAAACGCTCAACCACTGCTGTAGATGATCGTTTTATAACGTTGCAAACACTGCGGAACAGACGTCAAACGGCAGTTCAAACCAGGCACCTACTGCAAGATGTTCGTGGAACCACCATAAGTGAGCGCACAGTAAGAAGAAGACTTAAAGAAGTTGGTCTTAAGTCATATGTGCCAAAAAAAGCCCCAAGACTCCAGAGACACCATCGTGTAGCGCGACTAGAATTTTCTCGTGAACATTGGAATTGGGATGATAATCGTGGGGTCAAATTCTCTTCACGGACGAGAGCCGTTTCTGTGTAAATTCCATCGATGGAAGAGAAAGATTGTATCGACACCAAGGAGAACAAAATGCACCATTTAATTTTACGACCACGGTATCTTTTGGTGGAGGTTCAATTATGGTGTGGGGCGGCATATGTTTGGGGGCACGAACAGAGTTAGTGGTGATTGATGGTGGAGCACTGACTGCAGATAGGTATATCAGAGATATTCTTCAAGACCACGTGGTACCTTTTGCCCCATATATTGGAGACAATTTCGTTCTAATGCAGGATAATGCGCGCCCACATGTCACCCGCTGTGTACAGCACTTTTTAAATGAAGTGGGCGTAACAACAATGAATTGGCCAGCGTGTTCTCCGGACATGAATCCGATCGAGCATAAATGGGACATGCTAAGCAGAAGACTTACGGCACGAATTCCTGCTGTTCAAAACAGAGAGGAACTAAGAATTGCATTAATTGAGGAATGGGATAATTTGCCTCAACAACTGATCGATGGCCTCATCAGAACAATGGGAAGAAGAATGACAGCAGTTGTAAGGGCTCGTGGTGGAAACACCCGCTATTGAAGAAAAAGAAAAAATGCATTTTTTTAGTGAAAGTAGCTCAAAATGTACAATAAAGTTATTCTGTTTGAAACCAGTTATTTGCTTGAGTTTGACTTCTTCGACTTGTTTTCTTCTTCAACAGGTAGCACGTAGTAGAAATTTTGTAATACCTCTTCCAATTACTTTACCTTACTTTGTTTTTAAAGATTTTTTGTGAAATCCTAAAAATATGTGCACTATGGAGAAAATATGCCGGTGTGTGTAGTTTCGAAAGTAGATGCTTCAAAGTGTTTAGTAGTAAAGTTTCATTGAATTATATTAATTTCGAAAAAAGATATTATTGAATGAAGTCTACAAAAAACAAGTAAAATTAAGCATGCAAAAAAAAACAGATTTTTAAGAAGCATTCGTTTAAAATTATAAATATTGATGGCTTTGCTTTTATAATAATAATGTTTTATGTTCATTTGCAATGCTAAATCCAAAAGTAATTTTCGCTGGGATAAGTATTTATTAAATAGGAATTATAATAAACTGATATTACAGACAAAAAATCTACTTTTTCAAATTTGAAAGTATTTTTATCTAAAAGTTGAGATCTTTCTTTACATTTTAAATGAGTATTTATTTTTTCAGAATGTTAGAAGCCCAAAATTATTAACTTTCAAGTCGAGCGGTTAATAAATTTGGCTCACGCACCGTTCGCGCGTAACCACGAATTGAATACCACTGAAATTAATTTTATCTCGTAATATATTTAATTTACAGAAAAACTTTTTAGACAAAATTTGTATATACATGCATTAGCTATAAATTTCGATTTGAAATTTTTTTTGTATATTTATTATTTAAACAATTAGAGCGAAAAAACAAAAACAAAAATTTTCACTCGACGATTTTCCAGAAAATTGCATGCCTAACATCGTAAACTTTTTCTCATGTTAAACATCACCCTTTTAAATACCCAATTTTGAATTTTCAAGTTTTTTGTATTCTTTGTGAGGTTTTATGTGTACTTTGACTAGGCTAGACTAGGAAATAACGGTGGACGAGAAGTAGTAAGGAAGTCAGATGAAAAGAAAGGCAGTAGAGTAGACCAATCCTGGTATTTTATGGCTATTTGTCTATAAAGGCAAGTTGTTACATTATTCACAGACACCATTAACCAACAAATTTTCGATAAAATGTTAAATAATTGCTAAGTATTTACAATTTACACACTTGGTAGCTGGTCGAATCGAAGGGGCGCTGGGCATTAAAGAGTTCACTACATTCATAGTCATAGAAGGATCTTTTTACAAAATCACCTTCCCAAAAATATCCAAATAAGGCCGAAATTATTACTCTAGGAGACCTGGCAGTACTGGGCTATCCACGAGGAGGGGTGCTATCACCACTGCTGTAGTACTATCAACATCTACACTGCTCCAATTCTTTGAACTTGTTCCTGAAATGGGCTGTGAGCAAATATGCCAATGTAATTCAAACTGACAGACAAACACTACCAGCCCTGAATAGACCACGTATCATATCAGAGTACTAGAATGTCATCATGCTTTGGTTCAGGTGACTACATTATACTGTCGTGGACTGTCTTGTCACTACTGACAGTTAATACAGAAAATTTTGTTAGCCACTCTACACTATTATTAAGAGACTCTTCAATATAAACTTCAGCATCGTATGATGACTTCCAACCACCATATTCAACCTTGTACGAAAAACCACATTCTCGAACTGGTACTTTCTATTGTAGAAAAAGTGTATTCTAATTTGTTGATATTTTAGCAGAGAATATGATTCAAACAAAAAGTGATTATTGGCATACAATAAAAATATAGAGTGTGATAAAAGTCATGACATATATTTATTGAGTACTATCACTAAATAGTGTGAATCGAATAGATAAAATCGTATACCGACAAAATTATTATCGAATGTTTACCAAACAGAATCTAATGATTAACTCACTGGGTAAGTATTATATTGTTGCAATAATATTAATAATAATATTTATCCTGTTTTGCATAAAAAGGAAAGTGTTTATCTTTATTTTTAAAAAAACTAAAACAAATATTTACAGTTTTAAATTGTGGTTTGCCAAAACCAAGTCAACAAGGGTTCTCGTTTTCTAATTCCTGCTAAAAGGATTTAAAATCCTCGTTTCGTTGCGATGGAATGATCTACACGCGTTGTACTTATCTAATTTTTGATAAAATCTTACTTATATTAACGTTATCAATCGGTGTAATTCAATGGAAAAACCTAAACCACTTGCTGTCTTCTATACTTTCGCCGGGAGCACTCTAGCCCTAACCGGAAATTTTGCCGAACCCACTGGTGTTCCAACCAGTGGTAGGTCTCTTTATCGAGCCCAATATCCATGGACTCGGGACCTAGGTTTTACGTCTCTTCCGAATGACGGCATACCTACATTATACCTCATGCTCATTGGTATAATGCCTGCGAGCTGTGATATGCTACTCCGCTGCAGGCTCTATGGGCTATTTACACGACGGTCTTTCCTAGTATGGTCACCCATCCAAGTACTAACCGCGCTCGACCTGCTTCACTGTAATTATCGCATTGAGGCGTTCCACTACAGTGCTGGGCCGACACCCCCTCTACTATAGTTATTATGTGCCTTCTGCGGTTCCCAAGATTTTAAAATTGTGTATTCATTCACAGTTTGTAAACCCTGAAGATGAACTCATCTGTTTTGGATAACTGTTTCCCTGTCTACTCAGGACTTGCTAAAGAGATGCTGTAATTCAATATTTTGATTTTTGTTTTTGTTACAGTTGTATTCTGTGATTATGCCGCTTCCGGAAGGTCGTTACAATTTATAGAAGAATATATTTTAAGAGAAGTACTTCCGACGTATGGAAATACGCCTTACACTTCCAGCATATCGTCGCTACAAACTACGTTATTTAGGTGAGTAAATATTTATTTTTGGTCCACAAAACTAGTATGTAACTGCTCCTGAGGAAAGGCTAAGTCCAGCAGTTATATAGTCTAGTTCTTTGAAGGATTTTTAGGATATTCGTAGGCTTTCTCTAAAGCTGATCTTCCTCTTCTACCAGTAATTCCACAGGTGCTCATGAGGAATGACTGAGTTTAGCAGTTCTTATAGTATTATTCCTTGAAGGATTTTTAGGAAATCCGTAGGCTTTTTCTCAGGCTAATCTTCCTCTTCTACCAGTAATCTCTCAGGAGCTCCTGACGAAAGACTGAGTCTAGAAGCTCTTATAGTATTATTCCTTGAAGGATTTTTAGGAGATCCATAGGCTTTTGAGCAGGCTGAACTTCCTCTTCTACCAGTAACTCCACAGGTGCTCCTGACAAAAGACTGAGTTTAGCAGTTCCTATTGTCTTATTCAATGGAGAATTTTTAGGAAATCTAGCAGTTCCTATAGTATTATTTCTTGAAGGATTGTTCTCTCTTCTACTATGTTATGACCTAGGATTCTGAATTGCTATGCATTCCACATTTGAATGGAGGTTTTTCCTTCTACATTATTTTTTCTCCCCCTAGTTTGAGCTTCTTGAAGTGCCCATCCAGGAGGCAAACCTCTAATAACCCTCTCTGGTTTATGATATCTCTCATCTCCTTGATGGTAGTTTCAGAGTGAATTTTTAAGTGTTTTATCTTTAAAATTGATTAATCTGAGTGTTCTTCCAGGCAAGAAGCTAGGGATATAATCCGAGGCGCAGTCAATGCTTCTGAAGAAGACGCAGTTATTTTTTCCGGACACGGCTGTTCTGACGCCTTAGAGAAATTAATAACAGCTTTAGATTTGCGGGAATCTCCTGTAGTATTTACAGGATCTACAGAACATTTCGATAATATTCATTTATGGCAAAAATTAGGAACAAAAGTAAGTACAATGAACTCTAGCGTTATGTCACGTACCAGTATTGGTTTTTGAAATTTTTTTTAAATATTACTTGTATATACATTTGTAAAAAGTGATATTTATTAACCAACGTTTATTTTTACAGTCAGTTTAGATTTTAGAGGACATTTTACTATTCAAACTTTTAATTTGTGTGATTAAAATCGATATTCAACATTTTCAATATAATTTATGATGTTTTGTTGAACAAAATTTATATTTTTGTTGAATAGATAAGCGACATTTAAAACATGATTGTATCGAGATGAAAGTATTGGAAAATTTACTGTTATTTATTATCAACATTTAAATACAACAAAAATTTTGGTTTATTCTGAAGTGGACAAAAACATTATTAACCACGACCTTTATTCTTCTAGTAAGTTAAATCGGTAGTGTTTGGTGGCTTGAAATTGATCGTTCTAAATACCTATTGTAGGAAATTATATAAATAAACAAATAAAATAGATTTATGAACTTTAATATTAAGTGAACATGTCCAATATTACAAACTTATAATATTTGTGACTATTTTTTGGCAACGGCTTAACTACATCGTCCAATTTTGAAAATTTACTACTTGGCAAATGTTTGTAGGTAAACGGGAGAAAAACAAACATGGAATTTTCCACAAGATTTCCACAATGTTTATAATTTTATTTTAAACATATCAGTGTTGACCATTATAATTGTTCAAAACAAAAAATCATAAACTAAAAACAATTGATAATTTGACATTTCAGTTGAAATTCACATTTCGCCCTGTATATTAATAAACGAAAGAATAGACACTTTTCAATCACCATTTGATATTCATAAGGAATTAGTATGTATACAGTGTGTTCCAAAAATTCAACATTTCCATTCAATTTTTTCAGTTGGTACGAATAGGGGAAACAAAAGACGGTTTATTAGACTTGGCAGAACTAGAAAATCAACTAAAATTTCACCAAAACTTCGGCAGGCAGATGATAGGATGTTTTTCGTTAGTTTCAAATGTAACAGGTATCATTATAGACGACGTAGCCTGTACGATACTTCTACACCAATACGGAGCTTTATCCTTTTGGGACTTCAACGTCGGCGCTCCTTGTTTAACCATAGACATGAACCCATTTATTCCAGGAGTAGAAGAAAATCACTCTTCAGCCTTCAAGGACGCCATATACTTCTCAGGACATAAGTTTACCGGAGGAGTTCAAACACCAGGTATTTCTTATTGTTTGATCACTTTTCATAAGTTTAAAGAGTCATTGCTATAATATTTCACTCTATTCTATTCTTAGGAACTTTTCAAAATTTTCGGTGACTTACCATAAGTTTTTATTATAATTTTCTTTCAGGAATACTTATTGCCAAAAAAGCCATATTTAGACGGATGAATAGTTGCGAACCCGATGGATTTTTCGTTTCTAGCGATCATGATAAGGTAAAATTATGAATTAATTTTTTTTTCCTTCACTTATACGAGGATATATTGAAAAATTCTTAGCCTACTATAGAACCAAACAAAATTTCAATGTCAAAATATTTTATTACCCAACATATTCTCCTCTCAATTGGATACATTTATTACAGCGAACCTGCAACGTCTCTAGACCTTTAAAAATGTTTCTTCTTGCTCTGCAAACCAGACCTCTACAGCTTTTATTACCTCCTCGTTGGAAGAAAATTTACGACCTTTTCAAAATTTTTTCAGTTGAGGAAAGAGATGATAGTTGGACGGAGCCAAATCTGGTGAATAAGGGGGGTGATCTAGTAATTCAAACCCTAAATCACGAATTTTTTGCATGGAAACGAGATTTGTGTGCAAGTGCGTTGTCCTGCAAAAACAAAACATCTTTGGATAGCTTTCCGAGTCTTTTCTCTTTAATTTTTTCCCTTAGAGTGGTCAGTAATGTCGAATAGTAATTTCCAGTTATTGTTCTACCCTTATCCAAAAAATCAATCATGCTTACTCCATGGCAATCCCAAAAAACTGAATCAAGAACTTTTCTAGCAGATTTTTGGACACGAAACTTCTTGGGTCTAGGAGAACCAGAGTGTCGCCATTCCATCGATTGTTGCTTTGTTTCTGGATCGTAGAAATGTACCCAAGTCTCATCCATAGTAACAATTCGGTTTAAGAAGTCTACATCGTTTTCAAATCGAGCTCAGATCGAACGCGATGCTTCTACCCTTGCACGCTTTTGGTCAACATTCAAACATTTGGGGATCCATTTTGCAGCAATTTTTCTCATGTCCAAATTGACGTGAATTATATGATGAGCGCGTTCGTATGAAATATTCAGTGCTTCAGATATCCGTTTTAGCCCAATTCGACGTTCTGATAAAGTCATGCCATGAGCTGCATCGATATTTTCGGGGACTGAAACAGAAACTGGCCTTCCCGATAGGTCATAATCTTCAATGGAAAATTTACCTCTTTTGAAGCTTGCAGTCCAATTTTTCACGGTCGCATACGAAGGACATTGATCACCAAGGGTATTAAGCATATCTTCGTAAATCTGCTTACCTCTTAACCCTTTTTAATACAGGTACTTGATGATGGCTCGATACTCCAATTTTTCGATTTTCACAATTTCGGTGGACATCTTTTTTCTTTTAATTTATTGCGTAACTCTGGTTTACTTTTTTGACGTCAAACTTCACACTGACACTTCTAATGAGTTATTGTTCGTTGCTATGGTAACGCAATATTTTGTTTATGCATGGAACTGGTATAGGCTAACTAAACTAGATATCAATACATCCTCGTAATTATAATACAAATTTTGGGCCAGTTAAATTAGAGTTTCTTCGCCCTAAATTTGCGATTTTTTTCTAAGGATAAGGATTATAAAATGGATCCTGGATAGAGGAGGAGAAAATCCAATTATATTTGATGTTTTCTCTTCATCTTCGTTTCCCTCTTCGGAGGAATACAAAGAAGACTGTTAAGCCTCAATTAATTCTTCATTCTTGTTGAAGACGAGGTTCATTGTTGGCTGATTCACGCAAGTTTCCGCTCTACCATTCTCACAAATCATCGTGCAGTCCAAACCTGCTTTTTGGCACCCACATGCTCTTCCACAGACAGTTCGGGATTTGCAAGATATTAACTTCAGCAGACTGGGAAGTGCCGCAGGAATTGTTGAAACAATTAGTAGAAAGCTCAGACCGTTTCGTCCCTTTTTTTGTGTAGAGACATGAAAAAAACGGTCACTTGCTAAAGAAAAAACCTTGCCGAGTTTCGGCATTTCTACATTAAACGTCCTATATCTCAAAAAGTATGGATATTAGATAAAAATTTTTTAACAAAAGTTGTAGAGGATGAATTTGGCTTTAAAAATGGATTTATATTTAAAGAGTTATCGGCCGAGATAGAAAATCCGCTTTATTAAATTGGCCATAAATCGTAAACGGAAAAAACTTACAGGAAACAAATATGCGAAATTGTATTCTTTACAATAATAATGTTAATAACCTTTGCCCTAAAGAGCAATTTTTACGAGATATCGGCCAAAAGCTCCACCGGAATCTGTCAGCATTTTATGATTTTATGCTCAGTAAGTGACCAAAAGAAAAAAAAACGGCTATTTATACTGGCTCCCAGGCTGTAAACTGTAGTAATAGTAATTCAACTTTATCCGTTGGGAGAAGATGCTCGATAAAAACCGACTGAACGCAGTGTTAGGAATAACATTTTTATTTATTTCATTTCTTCTAGCATTTTATAAGCATATTTTCCCACAAAATGATTTCTATAAATACCCTGAGTAACCCATACTGAGATCTATATTTGTAGGTCTGTATAAAATTGCCATCAATATACAGGGTATCCCAAAAACCTGGAAGATGTTAGGAAGACTAAATTTAACTTGTGAGGGCGCTATTATCATTATTTTTATAATTTGGGACCCCCTGAATATACTAGGGTGGTTCTCTTAAAAAATTTAACGTTCATATAACTCACCTGTGGTTACGAACAAAGAGATTTAAGCAAAAAATTTTACTTTTGCAGTCATTCGACATGCAAGAAGATGGCAACTGTGCAGCAATAGTAGAGTCAGTTCGTGCCGGTCTCGTCATGCAACTAAAAGACACTGTTTCTGTAACCAACATCATTCAAAGACAAGAAAAAATTATCAAGTAAGTAAAATCTTTCATTTTTAGTCCACTATTTTCACCAGATTTAGCACGCTCTGCCTTTATTGCGTTTTTGTATAAATTACAGTATGGAAAATGAATCGAGTCGTACAAATTATCTTATCTATTATCATCTAAAAATTGTTAATTAAAATTTTCAAACTTTCCATTCGTCATTGAATCGAATTTTTAGCGCTGCTGATGAAATTATTCATATATTATATTTTTTAAGAATTAAATAATGTCAATGTCAACTGT
This sequence comes from Lochmaea capreae, assembly GCA_949126875.1. Lineage (NCBI taxonomy): Eukaryota > Metazoa > Arthropoda > Insecta > Coleoptera > Chrysomelidae > Lochmaea > Lochmaea capreae. The sequence goes on along the minus strand of OX421405.1, from coordinate 2,510,767 downwards.
CTGGCGAGATTATTAACTGAAGAGTATTCGTATTAAACACACAACATGTGGTGTTATTTCGTTTTGTAGGCAAATAATAAGTTTATTTCTCACTTTATCGGTACGTTTAGACAAAACTGTGTCACGGACTATGTTTACTGTTATTGTGATATTTATTTATAGAAGAACGGGGTAGATTTACATATCTTTGTGTTTATTAAAGGATATTCCTTTCTTATTTTTTAACTCGCTTAAATCAGCTTGACTTGTATGTATGTTTGTAACCGAATCTTTTGGACTCCCGTCAAGGACCCAACACAATACAATATAGTAATCAAATATATATATTAAATCTTGAACTTATTGTAAAAAAAAATTCATGAAGTAATTATCGTTTTTGCTTGAAACGTTCTACTAGATCAAATACTCTAACTGGCGCCGTTTCATACATTCTCTTCACGGTGGCGCGTGTGGGTCGTGGTCGATCTGGATATCGCATAGCAAATAAATTATAGAATAGACTAGATGAATAACCTACAATACTAACTATGTATTGTAAAAACCATCTTTTTTTTATATCACAAAACTAACAAGAGGCATGGAATATTTGGTCCAACAACAAAACAAACATCTGTCGACGAATGTCAACATTCGATATAAGCCGTGTTGGCACATTTACTGAAAAATACCTTCAAATATTTATATGCCGTTTATAAATTACTATGTACCCGCCCCTGCTTCGCATAGAAAGATAAATAATTAGTGTTTTATATTCCTAACAATAAATAAAATTCTTGGTGAGAACTTTTATATTATGAACGTACGACAGAATTTTTAAATAGGGTTTCATCGCGTATAGGATCCATTTTCGAAATTTTTAAATTCCAAAATCGATGTCTTTTTTAACACTTTTAAATATAGAATCCTACTAATCCGACCTCGTAGATTCCGAAAATCAAGAAAAAGTTTCCTAAAGTTTTTATTAAGAATTTTTTGTTTTCGAAAATTTTTACTTTCACTTTCGGATAACCCTGTATACAAAATATCATCGATACGGTTCTCCTAATTTTTTTCCATATTTCATCACTATTTGAGAGTATGGATTTCAAATTTCAGTTAAAAATTCCTATTATTAACGACTCAGCGATATATTACTTAGAGCGTGTCATTTGAAACCGTATCGAAAACTCATTCTCTACTATGTCGTTTCCGATACTTTTAAATACGGACTAAATGACCTCGTAGACCAATTCTGTATTGTATATCTTTTTTTTCAGACAAATGCTTCAGCATATCAGAACAATTCCGGAATTAATCCTATTGGGTAACAATTCCCCCACCATCAAAAGAATTCCCATCTTTTCGTTCATGGTAAGGCACCCGAGAGGAAGTTTTCTCCATCACAACTTCGTCTGCGCCGTATTAAATGACGTTTTCGGTATCCAAGCCAGAGCTGGATGTCCTTGTTCAGGTCCTTACGCTCAAGAGTTACTTGGGATCGACCAAAGTTTAGCTGATCAATATGAAAGCATCATATTAGAAGACAGGTAAGCTTTAGGGATTTTTAATATTTGGGATTTTTAAACTTTCTTTAGGTCTTTTTAAAGAACCCTGCTTGTGTCTTTACGCCTTTCTCAGTTTCAAGTTATTACAAAATATCCTTTTTAATTTAAAAAATACTCAACATGTTATCTTTTACACTAATTAGTTAAATTGGCGGCAAAATCAAACGCGTATCTTCAAAAACACGATTCGATCATGCCAAAAAAAAATTATTTTAACTCGCTTGCAATTAAATATTAATATTTTGTTAGTCATTTGACGTTTGGTGGGAGAAAAAATGCCATTGAACTTGACAAAAATAGAGTTTTTAGATTAGTATGTGTAGAAGATGTACACTCAGGAAATAACTTTTGTTTTTTATTTTCGAAATGTCATTGTCGTTGACTTCCAGCACCTGATATAATTTGCCGATAGTAAAATATTCAAAAACGTTTTTGATCTTGGGCTAAATCAGACACAGGAAGATAGTTTAGTACGAGGACAACCTATTTTAAGACTCCCAGTGCGTTGGTCTTTATATTTTTTAATTATGAAATTAAATGTGGTGTATAGTTTGACATTTACAGAATGTGTTGACAAGTAGTAGAAAATAAGTGACTCATTAAACTAAAATTATCATTTTTTACCGAGAGCTGTTCTGTATCTGGATCTGTAGAGTAGGGAGGGTGAGATAGGCCCACAGCACTTAGGACACATTGTAAATCCTCCCGAGGAGTTGTCTTCCTAGATCATCGTCCATGCTGCTCTTTCCAGGAAGGTGGACAGGTCACTAGGAGACATCTCCTTTATATTGGCAGGTGTAGGCCAAGACTCACCGAACACAGACTCTCTTAGTGACGATAACTCCGGGCACTCGCATAAGACATGCCTGACAGATTCATCTTCCTGTTCACACATCCTGTATAGAGGTGTATCCACTAGCCCCATTGTATGAAGGTGTTTCCTCAATTGACAGTGGCCAGTCAGAAATCACACCGTTAAACGTAGGTTTTTCCTGGTCATCGCCAAATATTTTTCCGACCCCAGCTTCCCAGGATCGCCCAGGGTGATCCTGGCAAGACTGCATCCCTTGATTTCATTCCATCTCTTTAGATATTGAGCATGGCTGTAACGGTTAGCTAGTTCCGCAATTGTTCAAGAATTCTTAGTCCAGCCGCTTCCCTTGCTAAATAATCAGCAATGTGGTTACCTTTGCTCCTGTCGTGCCCCTTGTATGTATGTATGTATGTATTTTTTTTTGGGGTAACATTCACTGAGACCTAAAAGATCTATTGTGCTCCCTTACTTCTACTTAGTTTCTGAGGAGAGTCTCAGAGACTAGTAGCTCCTTTAGTCCTATTTCCCGGAGGAATTTTAGGATATCTGCAGGTACCGTTCCCTAGGATTCCGAATTACTGTGCAGTTCGCAAGTATGTGGATGGGGGCTTCCTCTTCCATTCCACAAAATCTACATTCTTCTTCCTCCACTATTTTGAGCTTTTTAAGGTGCCCATACAGGCGACAATGTCCCGTTAGGATTCCTGTTAAAACTCTTAGTGCAGTTTTGCTTTGACTTATGCATTTATTTGATCTCAACAGGTTGTAGTCACCCAGAAGAATCTTTGATTGCCTAAGCCCTACTAGATCTTTCCAATTGTCAGATCTTCTTTTTTCTTCGGCTTTACCTATTTCTTCCAATATTACATTGGAGCTGATTCCGCAAAAGGGTTCTGGCCCCCAAAAGGGTATTTCAGTCTCCCTCTTCGCTAGTTCATCTGCTATTTCGTTTCCTTCTATTCCAGTGTGTCCTGGAATCCACAATAAGGTTCTCTCCTAGTTCATTAAGTTTGCCTAGGCATTCCCACACCATTTTGGAACTGATTACACAAGAACTCAGCGCTTTAATGGCTGCTTGACTATCAGACATTATGATAATCCTTTGCCTTCTATATCCTCTGTCAATATTGAACTGGGCACACTTTTTTATTGCGTGAATTTCCGCTTGAAAGATACTTGGGGTTTTTCCCAAGCTTTCAAAGTGTTTGGTTCCTGGCCCGTATACTCCTATCCCAGTTCCTTCTATTGCTTTTGAGCCGTCTGTGTACCATTGAATGGCATTCTTTCCAAGTCTGGTAATGGTATTTGGATCCCATTCCTTCTTGTTGCTCAATTCCGTAACGAATTTCTTTGAAAATTGTCGTGCCCCTTAACCCACCTCAGGTTAATATTGTTATCTACCCAGGCGTCACCTAATACTCTCTAACACTCTAATACTAGCCCCGATGTAACACGTTGTCTGTTCAAGGCTAGTAGAGCTTGTCTGCTATCAGTGTAGATTATTATGTTTGTCAGAAATTCCTTTTCTGGTTAGTTCCTTTGTGGCAAATGAGATACCAGCCAGTTCTGTTTGAATCACGCTGGTGTTTTTTCCATTCCCCACTTAATCCTTAGGCTTAGTGATCTGGACTAAATTCCACATCCTGAGCCAACTTTGGGTTTTGAGCCGTCTGTATACTTATATGTAGGGTTTATTAAACACAAACTAGATCACTGGCCGCCTGCAGCAGAGGTAGGGCGCAATCGTAACATGGCCATTAACGCAACCTCTTTAATGTACAAGTCCAGAGGCGTCAGACCAGTAATTAATTCCATTGCCACGGTTGGTGTTGTTCTCATGGCTCCTGTAATGTTTAAATAATCCATTCGTACCGAGAGCTGTTGTCCATGATACTACACTACCACTACACCAACACTAATAATACATTACACTTTACACTATCTTTTTGTAAATACTAAAGAAGACTGCCTAAAACGGTTTGCATAGTTTTTCTACTGACTGTATACTCTATAATGTGTGGTATTGTTCCAGACGCCTAAGCAGCTTAAATCTGGGAGTTGAAAATTCTACATTAGAACTTCTAAGGCCAGGATTTACCAGAATTAGTCTTCCATATTTTATAAATGACGCAGAATTAGCTTTTATAATGGAAGCTGTAAAAATGGTCGCCACCGAAGGCTGGAAGCTGCTTCCGCAATATGTCGTCGACCTTGAAACTGCAGAATGGAGACACCATTCGAATGCTGTATCCAAAGACAGAAAGTGGCTGTCTTCTATTAGGTAATTTGCAATGTCAATTATCACCATCAACTCACCAAAATTCATTTAAATACAATTTGTCAGTAGATCTTGAATTTGTACAAAAAAAATTTCTAGGACATTACCCCAACTTTTTCCCAACAGATATTTGGATGGAAAGATGACAATGAACGAACGAAGAATATCAGGTCCTGGCTTGTTTCCCCAAAACTATTCTGAATGTCTACAAACTGCTAGAAATTTGTTTAACCGTGCCAGAAAAACGGCAAACAGAGGTCCCTATCAAGATCAAGGAATTATGTTCGATAACAGAGGAGAAAAATTACGTTGGTTCATGCTACAACATGAAGCACAAAGTATGTTGACTAGCAATGCACAAAATGTTAAGCAAAAAGTTCCTTTTGATCCTGCCAATAATTTGTGGTCCAAGAAACAGGACAGAGACAGAGATCGGTGAGAGTTTACTATTTTTTTTTTTATTAAGTAGCGGTAAATAATTTTTTGTTTTGTATTTTTTCCAGGGAAAACGCTCCAGGTTTTCACATGCCTACCAGTGGTTCCCCTAGGCACTTTAGTCTTCCCTCCATAGATGACCCTAAACTTTTGACTTGTTCATCGCCAGTGCCATATTTTCTACAAGACGTGAACGGTCTCTATTACCCCCAAATATCTCAACCTACTGTAAACTTCGCCGTAGGCGAAGCCGTTAACTCTGCGAATTTAAATCACCTACAACAGAACTTCGCTAGAGAAAGGTGCTTAAGTCTTGGAGCCCCGACTGTTCAATCTCCAGTTCTTAGTCCTTCTACACGCATAAGTCTCGGCATGCAAACTCGTCAACGCCAATTCAGCTACAGCAGCCAAGAACCGAACTCTTTGGACTCGGAATCTAACCAAATGTCACCCACCCACAGTCTGAACATTCTTTCGAACAGCTTCGATTGCTTACAATGTGGTCGAGCTTCACCAGCACCTGATTTACAAACTTACGTTACGGAAATGACGAAGGAACTTGCGACGAATATAAAGTCGGAAATTAGGGAAGTGATATCGAAAGTCGAAGATGCTTTAGAAAATTCCGATAGCGTTTGTTCGTTTTATGAGAGACACGGAAGTGGAAGTGAAGATGGAAGGAGCGATTCCATTTCTGCTAATGAGGTATGGATATTGAAGATTTGCAAAAAATTATTGGATTCAGCTTCTGAATCTTCCTTGCTCTATTTATTTTCATGTTTCTAGTTACAGTTTGTTGTAAGTCACTTGGAAATCGATTGGAAAGGAGAATTCAAGGAAACATCCAAATAGTTTGGTTCACTGGCGGTTCCAAAACGGACACTGGTACTGGTGCTGGAATATACGGTCAATCCCCCAGATGTGACATTAGTCATTCACTGGGAGTATATTCCAAGTAGAACTCTACGCAATCGACTCATGTCTGTGAGGGAAGGGAAGGGATGCAGTGGTAAAAACATTTTTATCTGCTCAGACAGACAAGCGTCAATTAAAATCCAAACTGGTCTGGGAATGCTTAGAAAACCTCAAAAACTCAGTGCCACAGATAAGGTAACCCTGAAATGGGTGCCAGATCATAAGGGAATGACAAAGCAGACGCCCTAGCACGAGAAGGATTGGCAACCGGCCCTGAGCCGGCATCCGGTGTAACAAAGGCTTCGGTAAGAGCCACATTAAACCAGTGGGTGCACAAACAACACCTCAAACACTGCCAAATACTGGCATACCAAAACTTACTGAAGAAATCCTAAAGTTAAATAGGAAAGATATCAGGCTGGGAACCGACCTTATGACCGGACACTGCGGCCTGAGAAAACACCTTCATACAATGGGGATCTTCCAAGAAGAACCTATATGTAGATTATGTGGTGAGGAGGACGAAACAGCCACCCGAATGTGAGGCTCTACGCTGGTGGAGGAATAGAGAGATTGGACCGGACGACCCTTTATCCAACCAAGGTCACAAATCTCCTCAAAGACTAACAGACAAACAGGACAATAGAATTAGCCAACGGCTGCAGTGTTGGGGCCTCCTAACCCGGCCTGTTTCGTTTGAGTACCAACCAACCAACCAAGTCAGTTAGAACAGTTTCAGCTGTCTTCGTACAAACTGTACCTGTCTTTGTCCACTGTTTTCTCGATTGTTTCTTATATCAATTAAGATATCAGTGATTGGAATTTGAAATGCTTATCCTCTTGTTTTTATTTTGTTGTAGGTGGCTGAATATTTAGAAAAAGTATCAATTGAAATGGCAAATGAGGTTAAGTCTGAAATTCGTGACGTCGTTAGTGCTGTAGACGTCTTTATAACGCCCGATAATCCAGATAAATTATCATATTCCCGAACGTCCAGTTTAGGAAACTCCAGCGAAGACCGACATTTTCCCTTGTTGAAATCGGATCATGAAAAGTATGTTTGAATCGTTTTCGTAAATGACAAACGATAATGTTTCTCGCATTTTAGATCCGGTAATGGCTCGATACTTCAACAAATCATCAACAAATCCGCAAGTTCGGACAAACTTATCGATAAAGAACAAATTGAAGAGGACAAAACTCAAAAAACGAAAATTATGTGTTCGACAGTCGCTAGCGTTAGTAGTCAAGATAGCGGAATTAATCTGTCATTTCACGAACAAGAACATTATCAAAACGGCGAGTCGAAATCTAGAAGTAATTCCGAATCTCTGCACGGTCCTAGAAAATCTGAATCGGAAATAAAATTTTCTACGCTACAGAAGCACAGGCCTAGAATTTTTAGAGATTTGAGCGATGATCCGCAATTATTAGAAACTATGGCATCAAGGTAAGATATTTTTCTTCCTTCAACTCACTAAATTTTTCATGTGATACAATAAGTAACCAACTCGCACTTTTTACATTTGGAAAACATCGTTTGCACCATGATTATTGTTTTTATTTTTGTTAGATACAATTGTCCGCCGAAAAACATTTGGGAACCAAGTCTAGAATCGCTAACTGAATTTGAAATGGTGAAAAACGGCGATAAAGTAATGGTGTGTCTGTCGGGCGGCAAAGACTCCTTGTGTTTACTTCATATGTTACTAGAATATCAAAGTTACGTTAAAAATAAAGGAGTTTTGTTCAGCATAGGAGCTGTGACTGTAGATCCGGATTGTTCTGGATGCGATCCTTGTATTCTCATCCCGCATTTGAAGACTTTAGGCGTTCATTACATCATCGACGATAAAAAAACTGATGCTACTAACGAACAAGGTAGTTTATTTATTATAAATCAATTTAATTAGATATTTAATCGCTTGTTTTTATTTTTTAGAAAAACTAGAAGGATCCAAAGAAAATTTTTATAGTTTTGGTTCGCCGGCTTTGCGGCATCGACTGTATTCTTCCGCTAAAAGTTCTGGTTACAATGTCCTGGCAATCGGTCAGCATTTAGACGATCTCTGCGAAAGCTTTTTGTTGTCCGTTTTCCATACGGGGAGGTTGAGAACATTAAGAGCGCATTATTATATTAGGTAAGATCATAAAACAATATAGACCATTATAAACCAGGGCAGATAATTTTTGAAACCAAAAAAAATGATAGTAGGATAAAACCTATTGGAAAAGGAGGAGAATATTATAAAAATGAAAGAAAAAATAATTTACGGGTGATCTGAGGTCGGGAAGAGGAAGGGGGTGGGTTTTTAAAAGGTAAAAAACGGTTTATCTCGATTTTCTGCAAAACTACACGTCCTATGAAAAAAAGTCAAGTGGCAGAGTTGTAGGTAATAAAAAGATCTACAACTTTTGTATTTACACTTTTTTCACATAACCTCAAAATTTATGTGAAAAATTCAAAAAACCACGTTTTTGGTTTTTTATTTTTATCTTTTCCAAAAAAATTATTTTCTTCACGAAATTTGGAAGAAACTTACCATTTCACGTCTCAAATACACTCTAATTTATTTGATTTGAAATATTTATTTTTTCACCTTATTTTGAGTTAATATCGAAAAAGCACCGTAATTTTCAATCGAAAATTCCCACGTCAAAATATCAGCTTTTTTAAAAAAGATTTCAACGTACAGAAAGCACACCAAATTTTTGAACAAAGCTGATATTTTGTCGGGTGAATTTTCGATTGAAAATTAGGGGGCTTTTTCGATATTAAGTCAAAATAAGGTGAAAAAATAAATATTTCAAATCAAATAAATTACAGTGTATTTGGGACATGGAAAGGTAAGTTTTCACCAAATTTCGTAGAAAAAAAAACGTTTTTGAAAAAGATAAAAATAAAAAACCAAAAACATGGTTTTTTAAAGTTTCCACATAAATTTTGAGGTTATGTAAAAAAAGTGTAAATACAAAAGTTGTAAATCTTTTTATTACCTACAACTGTGTCACTCGACTTTTTTCCATAGGACTTATAGTTTTGCCGGAAATCGAAATAAACCGTTTATTACCCTTAAAAATTCACTTCCGACCTCAGATCGCCCGTAAATTATTTTTCCTTTCATTTTTATAATATTCTTTTCCTTTTCCAATGAGTTTCATCCTACTATTATTTATTTCACTTTTTATTAATTTCAGCAGTGACGTAAAAAAAGGTTAAAAATTTAATAACAACGATAAATATTCTTTTTTATTTTATAGGGAACACGATCTGCGGGTAATTCGACCATTCGTGTACGTTCGAGAAAAGGTCCTACGTCAATACAGCACCAACGAAAACCTCCCAGTATTTACAAGTTCTTCCAGTCCAAAATTGACAAAAGAAAGTCAACGAGTCAAGCAGGTAAAATAACTCTTCCACCTCTAAATCTCTTCAACATCCCGTAGTAATTTTTTTACAACAATTTATTTATTTCAGGTTCTCATTCAACAAGAAATCCTCTTTCCTAAGCTATTCATTTCGTTGCGGTCGGCTCTACATCCGTTAATAGGTTTCGAAACAAACGATTGTGAAATTTTGTATAGAAAGCGATTTAAATCCAAAGATGACGAAGTGTCGGACGACGAGACAGACGAAGAACCTATTGTTAAATGTGAATAAAGACGCTTTTTATTAATATGAAAAGATAATAAATAACAATGTATCAAGTTCTAGGATTGAGATAATGAGGCATCGGCTAGAGTTCCAAAATATCGGTAGCGTCCATCTCGATTAGGATCATCGTTAGACCGGTTATCGTCGGAAATAAATTCTTGCCGATGTATTTATTTCGAAAAAAAAAATATATTCAGCTGTAGGTAGGATTTTTTATTTTCAAAATTAAAGATACTTAAAAGGGGGTAAATTGTACAAAGAGTACAGGCTGGACAAAAAAATATTTTACGTAGTATTTAGGTAGATAATTTTTTTATAAATAATTTATAATTTGAGTTAATTCCGTGAATTAACAGTTTTTTTTTAATTAAAAAAATTTTATTTCGATTTTTAAAATTTAATTTTTTAATGTTGGCAAATACTTAAATTGTGTATGCCAGTGGCGAATCGTCGGGGTGGGCAAGGTGATCAGCGCTAAATAATAAAACAAAATTTTTCTTTTCACACTTTTGATTGTTACAGTTGGAACTTCTCCAAGATGACAAAAAGCGGGTTTGAACTGCTTTGCTTTATTTTACACTCCGTTGATTGTGACAGTTTCGATTTGTTTACAAATGTGTAGGTTTTGATCTTCAATGTTTTCTACCCACTTTCTGTCAAACTCCACGAGCCGCTACTGGTATAGGCTGTCCTCCCAGACCCCATGTGATCAGAGTTAAATAGCAGACTGTAACTTTGTGTATGCGTTGAGTCTTGGAAATGGGTGAATTTTCTTTGGGAAGTGTAAATTTCAAAATATGTTCTCAAAGAACACTCCCCAATTTTCAAGATTTTTCACAAATAAAAAAGTTATAGTTTCTTGTTTTTCTTTGATCACATGGGAGTTGGGACGATAGCCGAGTGGTTAAAATGGTGCAATATAATTTTTATTGGTTGAAAAATGTTATCATCTGAAGATTGACTGGGAGAGTTTCACTTGTTTATTTCTCAAAATCAAGAAAAAAATTAATTAATGATAAACACTCTCTCGCGAGAAAAAGTAACTACTCTTTGAACGTGTTACGTGAAGAAACAACTACTCCTTTTGCTACATGCAGCGAAAAAAATTCTATTCAAGTAAAAACTC